>OZ022499.1:65734702-66359702 GCA_963989385.1 Ctena decussata
CCATGGGATATATAGCATCATTTTGTAGTAGCATCATATCATGTTTCATATATTATTTTGGCATTCATCTTAATAATATCAGTATTTGTTCAAAAATGTTTTAAAAACGTGTAAAACGTGCTATATACTAATACGCTTTGATAATTTGCATCCTATATTTAATCGTGAAAATGCTTAGAAAAGTGCTGTGGTCTCCAATATTGAACATAGTATCTGTGTGCATATGTATGACTTCACAACCTGAATAAATCTTATCTTATCTTATTATGTCACACAGACGCCGATGCACAAAATTTAACAGTCTTATGTCTCCTGTAACCTTTATTGAAAATGGGGTCAAAATCACCAAAACCTGTTCAATCATTTCTTTGACTTATCGCAATGGTGTATCCATGCAAGTATGGTAAAATTCCATCCACTTATTCAAGAAATGAGGTGGATACAAAGTATCACGACGACGCCGACCTTTCCACTGAAACCAATATGTCCCCCTTCACCTTTGGTTGGGGTACATAATTAGTTGACATCATCTTTACTGCTGCTCTAAATGTCACAGACATCAAAACTGCATTAAAGTAATGTGTGAAGTTTGGTTTGATCAGGAATAGGTAAGAACCTCGGTATACTCAAATAATATTAGACCCAATATTAGACTGATAATGCTATGCGAGACTGATAATGCTATGCGAGACTGATAATGCTTTGCGAGACTGATAATGCTATACAAAATTATTAATGGACATGTCTCTATTCCAATACCCTCTTACTCCCAGCAACCCACCAGAATGACAAGACATAACCACCCCCTCGCCCTGCGTCAAATACACACATGTTTTAATTTTTCATAAATATTCGTTTTTCCCTAAGCTGTTGTGGAATGCACTGCCTGCTAGTGTTGTTGTTCTGCCTACTCTAGATCACTTTAGAGAGGCAGTCCGGTCCCGTGACCATTCAATGCCATAAAGCAAAAGAAACATTGTTTTTTAACCTGCTTTTATAAATTTAAAGAGTAACTACACTTTAGGAACTGACTGAATCAAATCCCAAACCCTATCCCCAACATCAAAGGGAAAGATTGACAAAGACATCCCAACAAACAATAAATTACAAGTGATACGCCGAGTCAGCAGCTCTTTCCCAAATAGATGGCAACTCAGCTATCTTTATTGAACTAAATAATTTAGACCAACAGACGGGTTACAACGGACTAAGCAAATTATATGAAAAACATTTAACAATTATTTTTACCTATTTTCTATTTTTATGATAGAAGGATTAAACTGAGAACACAATAAATTAAACAGCACCGAACATAAAACAAATGCAACCGCAACAAAAGTACCGCCTTGGGACGGTCAGTAATAACTACTGGGGGGTTTAAACCGGTTTTACTGGGCCCAAACCTTCACCCTCACCCTCCGCTGCGGTGCACACAATTAGTTGGTAGTTCGGTTCTTATGGAGGTCCCCTAACTCATCAGAGAGTCATCACGGTCAACAATTAAGATCAAGAAAAGGCCGTGATGAAGCAAGGATGAGGACTCGACAGCCAAAACGTGTTGAGACACCCGGAGATCCCTGGGGCGTCAGCAACACCACTGGAGTACTGGAGCAAAAGAAGACCACCAGTTGAACCCCGGTGGGCCAAGAAACAGACAAACATCCGGCCCCAACCAACTAACATATAGCTTTATGTAGCGGCTATCGTAGAGTCTGAACCCCGACCCACCGGCGTGCAATTAAAGAGGACAGCAAAGTTGTCAACCGTGATTGGGTTAACCACTAAGCATGCAGACTGTCGCATTACATCTATATTATAGCCAATGCGTTTAAATCGTATGATAATTTTCTTAAATTGATCGGGAAATTCCGTTTTCCCTACGATTTTGCGTAATTTATATACTAAGTCACCATAAAATTCAGGTTCCGATAGGCCTTGTTGCAAAAGTGACCTTAACCCTATATTATATTTAGAAACCAATTCAAAGTGTCTACGATAAAATTTTAGAAAAAGCTTTCCGAAGTTTATGATACCGATACCCCTGCTGTAAAAGCTTGGCAGTCAAACTTTTATTACGAGCATTGAAGTCAGCCAGATGACTAGACACCCTAGCGAAGCGAATAAGCTGAGAAATGTAAACACCATAAGAAGTGGTGCGGGGAACATCACCATCCAAAAACGGAAAATTAACAATGTCGAAATCAAAATCATCGCGTTTGTCATAAATTTTAGATGAAACAAATCCATCTAAAATAGATAAATGTAAATCCAAAAATGGGGCCTCGGTATCAGAAGTATTTGCTTTATTTAACTGCAATTTAGCAGGATAAATTTGACTAACCATTTCTTCAAAATAAGGGTTGTCAATATTTGAAAGGTCGTCCAAGTATCTAGACGTTGAGTTGAATGTTTCAATGACATGAGCTTGAGTATCATCAGAAAGAGACATCATAAAGTCTCTTTCATAGCAAACTAGAAACAAATCTGCTACAAGACGAGCGCAATTAGTACCCATCGGAATTCCTATAATTTGTCTGTGTAACTTAGTACCGAATCTGATGAAAATGTTATCTAGAAGATATACTAAAGCATCACAAACATTTTGGCAAGACCACATTTTAAATTTTTTTGGTCATCGGAAGTAAAAAAAAAGCATGTTTATCATTGCAAGCAAGATAAAGAGCACCCTCTCTCTGAAAAGAAGTCTCAATTAAATTTATTAGTTTCTTTTTTATTAAATTATGGGGCAAAGTTGTATAGAGTGTAGAAAAATCGTATGTAGACAAACTAGACTCGCGATATCCTCTAGACTTCAGTTTATCAAGAACCTCGGTAGAATTTTTAATTGACCAAAACAAATTTTTTTCCTGACCGTTCGTAAACTTTTTCACATTACCTAATTACTTGAATTTTGATAGCGGTAAGGCAAGAAGTTAATAATTTGGAAAGTTCAGTAGTGGTACAAGCACTAGAATTAGCAATAAACCTGGCTTTATATGGTCGTTTATGAAGTTTAGGTAACCAGTACATCGTAGGAAGCTTGGCCTGCCGTTCCTCTACATTTACAGAAAACTTGAGGGCTATATCATTACAGTGCCTAAAGACAACAGACTTTTCGTCTTCTGAAGTCTCTTCATAGGCCTTAGTCCCGCCAAGTTCTTGTTTCAATGTGTTAATATAGTGTAACCGTCAAAGAACGACAACGTTATTTGCAGCCTTGTCTGCTGGAACCAGAACGTACTTACTATGAAACTGCTGGATACCCAACTTCAGGTGACGGATTGTTGATTTAGGTTTAGGCGGCAAAAGATTTGTGTGTTGGGAATAGAATTTAATACGTTTATCCATTACATTAAAAATGTTCACCTTCCATTCCTTTAAGGCATCAGACTCAACATGTTCCCGCTTGCACCATCGATTACCATAATCAGTTAAAGAACAGGCTATATCTTCCCTACATTTTTTTTAATCAATACGGTTAGGAAATCTATATTTTGGTCCCTTCGAAATAATGTTACGAATTCTTGAATCTGAAATAATATTAAGATTCCCTGTAATGACATGGCCAGCGGCAGGATAGATAAATTTGGAATCTATACAATCTCATGTATCGGGTGTATTTGTGTGAACATCAAGATCTGAGGCCAGTTTATTAAAGTTAAATATAGTATTTCTAATTGGTTTGTTATATTTATAACATTTGATAGGTGGCTCCTTATTCACGAAATAATCCGGGATCGATGCAGTTACAGACCGATCCTTAAAAATACTTTGTAGGCCAATAAAATCAATTCCTTTATTTATAAAAGGAATTTTGAGAAAATGTCTTTTATGGTTGATCTCAGATTCGATTTTCACCACCCTTTTAACATTTTAACACTTTCATCTTTTATTTCAGCACTGTATTCTTTTAAACTTTCTAACTGCCTTGACGCGCAGACATTCCTGCACAAAATCCTCGTGAGAGGGTGTTGCAGATAGATAAAAAGATAGATAGATAGACCCATCTATAAAAAAAACTTCTGTGCTTCGAGAGGTTGAATTGTCTAGTAGAGAAATGATTGACCAATTTCATCGAATTCAAACTAAACTTCTTGCTCGTATCGAAAGATAACATGCGGGGTACCGCGGTTTCCAACTCTAAAAACTATTCTAGGACAGCTTCAGCTTCAGTGACACAAAACCCCCATTTAAGGGACAAGTCATTTGTTATCAGGTGTGGGGCGGGCGTGTACATTTTCATACACTTCACCAAAATGTTTCCGACCCCCCTCCCCCCAAGTCTCACCAGAATTATTTCTCCGACCCCCCCCCCCCACAGATAGCTGACAAAAAATTTTATGACCCCCTCCCCCCATCCCCCATTCCCACCTACCCTTCACACATACACACCATATTGCTATTTTTTATGTCAGTCTGACCTCAATCCAAACATATGAAACACAAAGAACATATTCTTGTTCTAACAGGTTTATTAATCATGGTATGTTTAAACTTTGTCTGCATTTTGCACTTCCTTTCTGCTTATGGCCATCCAGAAAATCTTTCTGTCGAATGCTAAATAACTATAACTGCTAATAATATTAATTGGGCCTCTGGTGGCGGGGGTCTGGAGCCACAGCCCCCATAAGCCACAGTAGTTTAACTGATGAAAAGGCACCTGGATAGCTGATATCACAAGCACAGGCATTAAATTTAATTGAGAACAAAATCATCTACTTGAGATGATTTTACAGACACTTTCATTCTGTTCTTCCAGCAAATCAGTGAAAAGATCTGTTTTTGGATATGACGCTGCCCAAAGTTTTGTTTGTCTTTTTCCATAAATTTATGCCTTTATTTTTTTCATGCAGAAGACTGAGGCCTTCAAGACTGCCCTCCATGCCTCGATAGCAGTCCAGCCTCCGTCCACAGCGTAACAAGCCACGGGTGTATATAGTTTTAACATGTAAATACTGGAACTTTTTACAGTACATACTCTTGAGAGGTGACTGTCTTGTCCTAACCTCACCGTGGTCAAAGTGACATTCCAGTATTGGATTTCTGACCTGTATCTGGAAGATGATGAAGATGAAGAGGAGTTTGAAAGAAAAGAGTGAAATTTTTAGGAGTAATTGGGGGTCTGGGGGCTTCTAAGCTGAGACATTTTTAAAAATTGAAGACTGCGATGGAAGAATCCTGCCCCCCTCCCAATCTTCACGAGAAGCGCGGTGGCTCAGTGATTAGTGCACTTGACTCTGAAGCCAGAGGTCGTGGGTTCGAACCCCGCCCGAGGCGAAATCTTCCTATGTCCGAACGCGTTTTTCTAGCATCATTTGCAGGGATGATGCTAACAAGTGCGCCGTCCTTCGGATCGGGACGTTAACTGGAGGCCCCCTGTGCAGGGAGAGTCATCCCCTGTGCAGGTTAAAGATCCCTACTATAGCTACATGGCTATATGTAGGCTTTCATCCTGCAACACCGGAGTGTACAAAAGTACACCGTCTGTGTCCCCTTCGGGGGTTAAGGCGTAAATGGAAGAAAGAAGAAAAAAAAGATGTGCCTAATAAAACATATGACCCCCTGCTCCGAGTTTTTTTTTATCCACCCTGGCTTCAGAATGGCAACCAAATGAACTTGAGCAGCCAATGAGCAGTAACTCTCAAACGTTTTTTAGAAATGGATCCCAGACTCATCACATGAATGCATGGTTTGAAAATAAAGGCCTTCACATTACCCATTTGAACATTCACTATTTATATCCAAAACTTGATGAGACAAAATTTTTGGTAAGTGAGCAAAACATTGATATCTTATGTTTGTGCGAAACTTTTTTAAACAATGAATTCTCAGACTCTGAATTAAATATCCCAGATTACAAACTTTATACGCAAAGACAGACAGACTCATGGTGGTGGACTAATTGTCTGTACTAGATCAAACCTTGCATGCATTCATCGTGATGACCTGGAGATCAAAGACACTGAAATACTATGGCTGGGGGTGAAAAATAATAAGCAAAAATCATTTCTGTTATGTTACTGTTACAGACCACCTTCAGCCACAACTGAGTGGATAGAGAAGTTTGAAGAGACAATAGAACGTGCCAATTTAGAGGCCAAAGAAATTATTGTGACTGGTGACTTCAATTTTAATTTGCTATGTGAAACTAATGGCTCCAAACAGTGGCTTAGAACAACAGAAAGTTTCAATCTGACACAACTTGTGAATAGGCCGACTAGAGTAACAGCCACATCTGAGACATTGATTGATCACGCATACTCTAACTCTCCAGAAAATATCTTAGAAGTCACAGTACCCGTGTTGGGCCTAAGTGATCATTACCCTGTCTGTATCACTAGAAAATTATCAAAATCATTTGAAAATGGTCCTCTTCACAAATTCATTAGTTATAGGAACATAAAAACATTTGATGAGGCACAGTTTCTTAATGCACTGGCCAATCAACCATGGTCAGTGATGGACATTTTTGATGATGCCAGTGATGCATTGGATTACTTTTCTGATATTTTCAATTCTGTTTTATCATCTCATGCTCCTAAAAAAAAAGACGAGTCAAAAGACAAAACCAACCAAACTGAATCAATACTGAGATTTTAACTGCAATGAAAACTAGAGATCAGTATCACAAATCTAAAAACAATGCTCAGTACACACTTTGGAGAAATAAAGTTAAGACTCTAATACGAAACTCGAAATCGAAATTATATTTTGATTCCATAAACAACAGCAGTAATCCAAAGCATCTCTGGAAAACTTTACATGACCTAACTGGCAAATCAACTAAATCATGCACAAATTTTATAAGTGATGAGGGTGGCAATCCAATTTTGGATCCAGAAACTGCTGCAAACACATTCAACAACTTTTTTACCTCGATGCATAAAACTTTTTATTCTGCAAACACCAACTCAGATGAAAATACAGATTTAAATAAAATCAAAAACCATTTGAAGCCAAAGTTGGAAAACAGTCCCGAATTTTCTATTTCCTTTGTAACTGAATCTTTTATCCTAAAAGAGCTCCAAAATCTTAAAGTCAGCAAGGCCACTGGCATAGAGGACATAGGTGTCAAATATCTAAAACTTTCTGCCCCAGTTATAGCTAAACACTTAGCAGCCATTCTTAATTTAAGCATAAAATGTAACTCATATCCAGATGCTCTTAAAAAGGCTAAGGTAACTCCAGTATTCAAAAAGGGAAGTTTGGCCGACATCAACAACTACCGGCCTATCTCTGTCTTACCCATAATCAATTCTATTTTTGAGCGCCATGTCAGCAACTGTCTGGTCAATTTTCTAGAATCCAACAAACTCCTCTATGAACAACAATCAGGTTTTAGAAGACTACATTCTTGTCAGACAGCACTGACCAAAATTGTTGACAACTGGATCAATGCTCTGAATAACAGTGAATATGTGGGTACAGTGTTTCTAGACCTAACTAAGGCCTTCGACTTAGTAAATCACAAATTACTACTTCAAAAACTAGCTGAATACAAATTTAGCAGTGACACACAATCCTGGTTTCAGTCATATTTGACAAACCGATCTCAGCAAGTGAATATTTCTGGTAAACTGTCTGACCCAAAACAAATAATTGCTGGTGTACCTCAAGGATCAGTTCTTGGGCCCTTGCTTTTTCTAATGTACATCAACGACCTACCTTTATCGATAAGAACATGCATGTTAGACCTGTTTGCTGATGATGCTACCCTTTATTCTTCCAGTCCTTCCATTTTAAACCTGACAAGTTGTTTGAATGACGATTTGAAAAACTTCCAGGATTGGTGCATTAGAAATAACATGGTAATTAATGTCCCCAAGACTAAGGCTATGTTTGTCTCTTCCAGGAATGCAGCAGCTAAAACAATGGAAAATTGTCCAGACCTAAAACTTTCAGATGAAATTTTGCAAATATCCAGTAATGAAAAACTCCTAGGTGTTCATATTGACAACTCACTGTCATGGACTGTGCAGGTTGACAACACAATAAAAAAATGCAACTCCCTGCTATACTTACTCAACAGAATCAAGTTTTACTTACCAATACCTACCAGAAAATTGTTCTTTAATGCATATGTTCTACCGCATATTGATTATTGTTGCACAGTGTGGGGAAATATCAATAACAGTCTCACTGATTCAATGATAAAACTACAGAAAAGGGCAGCCAGAATTATTCTTGATAAAGGCATAGACACACCATCTGAGGATATGTTTGCAGATTTACACTGGATGAAATTTCCAGACAGAGTAAATTACCAAAAAGCTGTATTTATGTACAAAATATTCAATGACCTTACACCATCATATCTCAAGAAACATTTTACTTTCACATCCGATATTCATCAAAGGTCTCTAAGATCAACTACCGACAATCTACTGTACATACCAAAACCCAATCTTGAACTTTTTCGCAACTCACTGTCATACTCTGGATCCAAGATATGGAATGCCATCCCAGAACATATAAAACAAAGTACTTCTGTTGCTCAATTTAAAGCTGCATACCTTCAATGGACATATTCTGAATGAATACAGTCTATATGCAAGAATATAGAGTACCTTTTACTCTCTCTCCCTAGTTTATGTTGGTAGTTTGTGATTCAAATTTTGGATGTCTGCAGTTAACGGCGTAATGATATTGGTGTTTGTCTTGGTTTCATGATGTCTGTGGTTTGAGTTGTGGATTTCCGAATGTGGAAGTATTGATTCCCACAGGTCAAGTTTTCGGATGTCATGAACATGAGGGGTAGGCTTGTTCGCATACATTGGGTGCGAGTTGTGATTGTCCATGAAATGAATCACAGATATCCAGGATTAGGGTCCAATGGGTCAGGTTACGGATGTCCAAAAGTCTAGATGAATGTTGGATATACGGAAGTTGATCTATTGAATGTTTGGAACCAGATACTAAATGCAATGTTTGATGGTGAATGGATGCACATCCATGTTTTTCAGCCATTTTACAAGGGGGAACAACTTTTGAGACTTCCTGTTTGCTTCCCAGGCCTTATGGGTCTTCCTGTTTGCCTCCCTTCTATTGTGGGATTAGCTCCCCATGGGGAGCAAACACTTTCCTTTGGGAGCTGGTCCCTGGGGAGAATGGAGGCAAATCGGAAAACTGCAGAGTTTCTTTCCCTGAAAGTGTATCTACTCACTTTCAGTTTTCAGTATAGGCATGGTCTACGTTGTTGGATATTGTATCTGTAAATATTGTAAAAATGTATGTTTCAAATGAGGACCCCAGGGAAGATTGGATATATGTCCAACTGGGCCTCCCCTATAAATAAAGTCATTATTATTATTATTATTATTATTATTATACCCTCAACCCCCCCCCCCCCCAGTACACCACAAAAAAAAATCCGCCCCCGCCCCCTAAATGATAATAAATGACTTGTCCCTAAACCGATGGTGCGCCGAAAAGGCAACGGCGGAAATTATGAACAACTATATTACCGTTGCGGTTCATTTATTGAGACATTCGACTTGTTGAAAGCGATGCGGACCTATAATACAATTTATTAGACTGGACGCAATTTTATGTTAAGAAATTGAGTTTAAGTTGGTAATTTTTCGAAGCACAGTCATCACCTTGAGAAGAGGGCAAAATGGCAACCATCGCCAGAATTTGTCTGGTTGGAAGTACGTATGATGTTCTTTACTTCTCCATAAGCTGACGCTCTTTCATGACAGCATACAAAGCCTGATTTGCCATAATTCGAATTCTGTATGCACGACAGCAGGATTTTCACGACACATTACCAAAGTGGAATTGGCCAAATCTGGGTTCGGCCAATCATTTTTCGAACCCATGTTACTCCCAGCTAGGGGCTTGTTTCACTCTTTTCCAGGTTTTCGCCGTACAGGGATGGCCCGACGTTGCGAAGCAATGTCAACTGGTCCTGGACAGTGGACAGGCCAGCGGACAGCCTGTCTATAGGTAACACATGAAAAAAAGGTAGTGTCTCCAGGTTTCTTTCTATCTATCTATCTCATGATACTGATACGATCATTTTCTAATCATTACCTCAGGTGTGGTGGTGGGCTAAATTTAGAATTTAGCTCAAGGGAAAAACAAACTTTCGGGGTGGGCCATTAAAACTATTTACAAGAAGCAGAATTTTGTTATTGTTGTTGTTATACAGCCATTAGGCCAATGTAACTCTCAGGTGTCTTTCTCCAAGTATTTTTGTCTTCTCTCAAACACATGCCTCTGAACCGATAATCTAAATAAGGGCCTTAAAATCCTCAGTGGTTTTGGCAGCAACCCCTGAAGAGGAAAGACTATTCTTGAAGCAAAAAGGACTGCGCTTCAGACTGTGTGCTGTCTTTGATCATTGAAAATATCGGGTCGCAAAGACATTTTCATAGACTTGAATTAAAAAGAAGAAAAGAAAACGGTGGAAGTGGTTTGAAAATTTCCAAAGGTAAAATTGTACATATAGATGTGCAATTTTGCAGCCTCCGAGTAATGTTTCTACATCTGTTTATTAAGTGCATGGCCCATATTGGCTTAGTCCACTGTGAACAACCTTAAAACATTAGTGCTGGGAGGTTCAACCCCACATCAGACCTGGGGCCGATTACATGCCAATGTAATCGATTACAATTACAATTACTTTTTAAAATCATGATTACAGATTACATTACAATTACATTTTTTCTCAATGTAATTGATTACAATTACAATTACTTTGCAAAGTAATCATGATTACTTTATGATTACATCTGATTACATTATACAAGTGTACAGAATGATTATGACTGTGAAAGTGCAAAAACTCAATATTCAAAAAGAATTAGTTTATATCGTAATCAGCAAATAATTGGTGGCTTACATGTGTGTTAATAGGTAAGACTGAAATAATTTCTGAAGCACTTGACTTACTTTTTAATCCGAACGAAATTTATTTAGCAATCTGCAGTTACATATAATGTGCATGCAATGACTGTATGCTATTTATGAAGTTTGAGAAATTCAATAAACGCCATGTGTCAGGTCCTAAATATAAAGCACACGCTTCAATAATTTTTTCTCCATCACTTATTTTACCTTTTATTTCAAACATCAGAAACATGATTCTACATTGTTTCCAATGTCATAAAATTGCTTGTGAAAGACTAGTTCAAAGTCTTCAAAGCAAGGGGCCACACACTTCTTGTACATTTATTAATTTCAAAACATTTTAACTATTACAGTATATATTTCATTTTTCATTTCCATCTTTTTCTTGCACACCCTCAGTCTGGCAAGAAATTCAAAGTTAATAAGTTGGCCCATAAATGGGAAAGAAAGGAAATAAGGTATTGGCTTTTTGTTGCTTGCAATACACAGGTGTCATAAAGTAGACAGATGTTACAGTTAGCTTAATCCTCAAAGAAAGTGTGAAAATCAGAGTTGAGTTGCACTGCTCAACTCTGCACCAATAAACACAAAACAGTCAGTATGTTTTTAAAACATCTTTAACACTTGAACCTGCCTGTCCAAAGTAAAATTAAAATCTTAAAAAGTTCCTTCAAGAGCAGAGAATACATACAGAAGTAGGAACATGGGCCAGACTACGTAGTTTTGGCTAATAAAGCCTCGTCAGTGACCCTGACAATATCTGGTGACGAAACCAGAAAAGAGCATACTGTACTTTCTTAATTTTAATTGGACAGTCGATTCAATGACTGATTAGTTTCAAAAGGATCCAAATAATATAAAAGACGATGATCTAGAATAATAGTCTAAATCGATCTCAAATTTTAGATTTCTAAGAATCTATCCTCTGATCTCAAAGGATGTAAATAAAATATAATCTGCACTATGGATGATGTACGGGGAGATGTTTTACGGCCGCCACATGGCACAACACCAGCTGCAGTGAGGTAAAATTAAAATTAAAGATGATATATCATGTAAATCAGTCGTAAAATATAAGTCAACCAAGGCAGCTACCAATCAACCTGAAATTATTTCAGTGAAATACCCTGCATTAAGAGTACCAAAATCACAGTTTTTACATAATAACAAATTTATCCCAATAATTCCTAGCATCTCATAAAAAGAGACAGGTAGACATTGCAGACCCAGATCAGATGCTCAGATGCAGCATTTTGATCAGGATCTTCACTGCTGGCATTAAATTTTTAACAGTTTGTATAGAAAGATGAAAAAAAAAACATATCCAATTTTTGAGGATAGAAGAGTCTGCCAGTCAAATGGGTAAAAGAGTGCATATTTATAATTATGATACTGCTTAAATTTTACTCCCCAAAAGAGTTTTAGGGAATTCTGTCAGTTTCTTAATTTGGTCTGCTGCCTTTTGTACACAAATTAGATCAGTTTTTCTGTCTTATTCAGTTTGAAGACACTTTGAATAATCAACTGCTTTCTGTTATTATTTTTGCACAAGTTTTTTCTTTTAACTATTAAAAAGAAGAGCAAGTTTCCTTTTTTTTCTTCTTTTCTCATTTCTGACAATGAATCAAAGTAATCAAAATGTAATCATAAAGTAATCATAATTACAGCCCATTTTGTAATGTAATTGATTACATTACGATTACTTGTAATCATAAAAATGCATGATTACAGATTACTTCATGATTACTCAGAAATTGTAATCGATTACAAGTAATCACGATTACAGATTACAATTACCCCAGGTCTGCCCCACATGTAATTTGTCAAATTGTGTGTGGCAGCTACTGATTCTGTGTTGCTTCAGTCGTCTCTGGTTAGTGTGGCACATAAGGATAAGATACATGATTGTAAACTGGTTTGAAGGTTTGCAAAATTCTAGAATCTATATTACGGGAAAATATTGTGAACCATTTGAATAACCATACATTACTATTACAGGGATATTGCTGGAAATTCAGGTTGATGGGCTTGGGGTCCGGGAGCCACTTGGGCCCCCAGTGGGATCCAGGGGCAACGCCCTGCTGGTGGACCAGGGATCGAAGCTCCCGGCCGAAAAACGATTTTTAGGATTTCAGAAGCTTCTAGATTCCCTCTCCTTTCTGTCACTGAGATTAGCAAAACTTGGTATCTAGGACACAGAACTTTAATTCTGGCACTTCTGAACTCATAGTTTTTCTGGAAAAAGATCAGTTTAATAGAAAATTGGGAGACATCCTGCATAAATTTATTTTGTGGTGGATCCACTCAGTGGGGGGGGGGGGGGGGGGGGGGAATGTATTATTTGGTTGGTTGGTTGATTTGATGTTTAACGCCCACGGTAAACAACTAAGGTCATGTCGGGACGGTCGGTTAACCTAACCACACTATTCCTGGGCAGGCTTAGACCTCCTAAGCAGTTAACCAGTACTAAGTGCACATACTTTCGCCAGTAACTGACAACTGCCCTTCTTGAATCAGCTGAAGGAGAAAGGAAAGTATGTGGCCAGACCGGGATTCGAACCCAGGACCTCTGACTTACGAGTCAGGTGCCCTACCGATTGCGCTACCCGGCCCGGCGGAAATGTATTATAAAATGACTTGTTTTTCTGATACAAGAATTATATTTCATGAAGTTTCAGTCTTATCCAATCTGCAAAAGTACCCAAAAAATTAAATTATAAACCGGAAATTGAAAAACCGGAATGGGCGGGCGGATATGACCAAATACCGAGGCGCGGATGGACAGAAAATCTGCGTCATACGGAATTTTAGTGTGTCAAGTCGGCGTGGACAACATTTTTTCGTGTGCCATATGAAATTTTTGTGTGCATATATGGCGCTGCCTAAAATGATCCCTACCATTACAGTCTCAGCATGGTTTTACTAAAGGAAAGTCTTGCTCGACCAATTTACTTATATTCCTTGAAGATGTAACTAAAGCAATAGATATGAAGACAGGCCTTATCTCGATTTTAGCAAAGCTTTAAGTTTTGATAAGGTGCCACATCAAATTTAAGGTTATTGCACAAAATTGACTCTTTTTGGAATTGGTGGCAATGTTGCAGCCTGGATTTGTGAATGGGTACATAATCATAAGCAAAGAGTTGTGCTGAATGGTGAACATTCTCAATTACAAGACGTTGTATCGCGTGTGCCCCAAGGCTCTGTCCTTGGACCTAAGCTTTTTCTGATGTTTTTTAATGACATTGATACAGTCATATCTAGTCATATCCAGAAGTTTGCTGACAACTGTAAGGTTTTGTTATAGATCAGTTCCATCGGCAGTGGAAATTGCAATGTTACATCAACTAACATAAATTTCTGCCAGCACGCAACAAAATCAGAAAAGCGCCGATGCATTGGATTTCGTACCAATCCTGCGCATTGGAGTTTCAAAAATAGGCCAAGGACTTTCAAAGCGCACCATTGTCACGAAAACGCAACCTAGATTGAACCCTGGTGCATAGAAACGTAGGTTGTGACCCCTCATCTGAACCGTCTCGATCAGTTCTCTCCAGAAATTTCAGAAGGCATGTTGCTTTTAAGGTGAGGTGGGAGTAATTGACAAAACACATGATTTTATTCATACTTCCTTATATTGTACATTTTCAGTCCCTCTTTCAGAAAATGTAATAAAAAAGGGGGGTCGCTGATGTCGTTTTTAAGATATCTGACCTCGAAAACGTCAATTTTTCCACTTTTTCGACCCGACGTTATAATGGCGTTCTATGGAAAATGCACTTTTTTGCTCGTACCTCTTGGATAAAAACCTTAATTCTGAGAAAACAAAACACATTTTTTTCTTCAAAAACTAACACAGTATGACCCAATGATAGAAGTTTACATTAAAACAATAAAAATAGTAGGTCGCCGACTTAACTTTCGAGTCAAAGTGCATTAAATGCCCGGCCTGCCGTCTCTTTAGAGTGAAATGTTGACGTTGCGCATGGTGACGTTAACGTTACTTAACTTTTCGCGCCACATATCAACTATTGTTTTTTGTAGGCTACCAGCAAAATTTGTCTGGAACTTTCATCACTCATGATTGTCAATGTCTGGAAAGTGCAGGATGAAGGCAGATGTAATACGTTTCTTTAAATCTCTGCATAATCCGTCTTAACTAAGTATTTTTAATTTAAAAAAATCGAAACATTGCCATTATGCCCTCCCATACAGTTGACGGGCACCCGAGACAGTTGACGGGCACCCGAGTTGGGATGGGCTTCCATGTGTTATGACATTTGAACAATTCCCTTGTCCACTTGGCTTTTGTACAGTGTAAGCGAGTCAAGTTTTCGAGTTCCTGGCCCGACCAAAGAAAGGGTCTATAATATTCTGCACGGTAACCTAGCGTTCCTACGACTGGACTTCGTCGACTCTCTCTCTCTCTCTCTCTTTCTGTTAAAATGATAGGCAGCTTTCATTCACTTTAGCGTCCAGGAGATACTTTGATAATCACTTGAAACAGAAATAAGAAATGAAAAACAGAAAAGTGAAAGAAAGGCAAGGAAAAAGAAACGCCATCGTATCGTATCGTATCAACGTCGATAAAAGATTCTGACAACATTGCGTCGACGTTGATAAGGCTGCCTGGCGGTCTTCAAATGCTAGGGACAGTCTAAGAATTTTTGATATAACTGAAATTTGGCATAGCTTTCGCTGATTAGTATTTAAAGTGTGGGTGGTATGATAACGACTGTCTATGGCTGCTACCATGTTAACTGCTAAGTACGTGGTGGAAGTGTAGACAGTGATCTGACTATTCATTGTACGATTCTCGATTCAATTTCACGAGGCTTTGTTATTGCAACTCAACAACTGCGAACTCCATCTAACAAACTAATGAGGAACTGTCAGAGAACAGCTTTCTCCCCACGGAAAGCAAGCTTTATTTTTTCAGTTTCTTCTCTACGGCACTTTCTAACTCAAAAGCTGCGAACTCCGTCTCATAAACTGTTAAGACACTGTCAAATATCCCACAAGTAGTCTTCTGCACGGAAAACTAACTATCTTTTCCAGTTTCTCCCCTACAGCACTTTCTACTTGCTTTAAATTTCGCCCAGTGCTCAGCTTCCTTGCATTTTGTGAGCAGACCATGAAGTGATCACAGAAGCGACTAACGTTGACTCCATCTTGTTTTTATCAAATGGAACGTTCGACGTCATTACGTAACGTAGTGACGGAAACTGCCGCACGGCGGCGCTGAATTACTCCCACCTCACCTTAACACAAAAATCAGATTTTGATTTGTTGGTCCATTTTTTAAATCTTTAATAAAGCAATGCTTTTTCTAAATTAGCCTAAATTTACATCATATATAATTAACTGATGATCCTTAATGCATTTAAAACACATTTACTGGCTAAGAAATGAAACTAATAGCATTTTTATAAATTTTCATTTCAAATTAAACATGTTGCAAGGGTAATTTGAAGAGAAAAGCATGTTTCAAGTGACATGCCTAAATTGTCTGGGGAGATGAGGGGTAAACATATTGTTTCAATGAGAAGTAAGAAAAATTATCCCTCAATTATCATCAAATTCTCCCTCTTAATCTTATCTAGAGCTCTGGTCTACCTTGTTTGCCTAGACCTGTCAGTCCCGGTATAAAGCGTTTTTTACAGTATGTTTTTTATTTTTTGCAGGATTTAATCTTCCCCAGACATGTGGAGCCCTCTACACAAGTAAAAGACATGCAAGCTCAGATATGATTGTAAACAAGAATGTCACTCTCACCAACTACAAAAGGGGTCGAGGTGGTCGCAGCTCTTTCAGCGGGATAGTTGCAACAGTTTTTGGTGCTACCGGTTTTGTCGGGAGATACGTAGTGAATAGGCTAGGTCAGTACAAAGCTCCTAATGGAAATAGGGTGGAGGGGGATATTTTTCACATGAGATACACATAGAGGATCTTACATGAGTGCTCATGTATTATTGAATTTATCAAACGAGTTGGTGAAAGAGATAAGATGCGAGGCTGTGCCGAGCATCATATCATTTTCACCAACGAGTTTAATAAATTCAATAATACATGAGCACGAATGCAAGATTCTATTTATCATATGACACTAAAATTGCATTTTATCAACAGAATTTGCACTAAAATGTCACAACTTCGCCATTAGAAAACTTGACGTTTTTATGGACGTCAACGTGTAACGTTACGACATCATTTGCATATTTAATCCACTAGTGGATTATCGCATTTAATGCATGGCTTTATTACACTCTCAGAGGCGACGTCATATGATAAAACAAAGTATTCCATGGAGGGGTCTACTCTTAAAGGAAAGAATTTGCTCTCCAAGGTTCGAAATTAACAGCAGCAAGTAGCAAATTTGCCACCTAAAAATCTCATTTGCCACCTGAAGAAAAAGTGGGTAGCAAAAAGTTGCTGCCTAGAAATTCTTTAGTGAAAAGTAATTTCTCTGAAGCACTAACCCATTTTCATTAAAATACTGCCTCTATATGTAAGACCAAACACAATTCCATACAGTCAAAGGCATTATCAATGCCTTTGACCTTATGGAATTTTGTTTGGTCATAAATCTGATAACTGTTGAGTGGCAAGAGGACTGTTTTTTTGGCCTCCAGTTTTTAGCTACTAGGTAACATGTATGTGAGTTTTGCTACTTATAGCTTTTATACTATGTAGCAAGTACTTGCTGCCTGCAAAAAAGTTAATTTCTAACACTGCTCTCTCATCTACTTTTAAAGGAAAGATTTGACCTACATTTCATGGTTTGAACAGTGATATTTGCTTGATATCTCTAACAATATTTCATTTGAATCACATAGTGCAGTGAACTATGACCTTGTCCAATTTAAATGTTAAGTTGTTAAAGTCAAGCTCCCATATGGTGTGCTCCATTATTAACAACTCTAACAAGGTTTTTTGATTGATTGGTTGGTTGTTTTGGGTTTGACAGCCCTTTGAGACAGTATTTCAGTTTATATCAGGCCAAAGTGTTTTGAACTTTGACATGCACACACACATGTAGGTGGACACACACATACACAAACAAAGAGATGAAAACACCATTTTCTCTGTATATAGAAAAATGTACTGAATATTTTTCTCAGGAATGTGTGAGTAGTTTTATCTGGACATCACTACTTAAATACTGTAAACACCCTAAATATCAGGACACCTAAAATGATTATTGTAATTGTCCTAAAAAGACCAAAAAAGGAAATTTTTTTGCAATGCAAACTACAATGCAGTAATGCGTCCTCATAATGCTAAAGGAATGGCAAACATTGTAGACCCTGATCTCTGCTCCTTCAGGAGCACTATGATCTGGGTCTGCCCTGTTTACTCAGACCTATCTGTGCAAATATTAAGAATTTTGTGGTAAAATTGTACTGAACGTTTTTGACAGGAAAGTGTGGGTCTCAAGTGATTATACCCTACAGAGGAGACCAGTATGAGGTTGATCGTCTGAAAATTTTGGGAGATCTAGGACAGGTTCTGTTTCAGGTTGGTACAATAGGTGTTTGTAATGCTTATTCTTAGAGATTCTAAATATTGGGACACCTAAAATGATTACCACAAATGTCCTAAAAATGGGACAGTTCAGTTTTATTGATCAATAATTGGCCTAAAAGATGCAGATGGAATGGCAAACAGTGTAGGTCCTGATCAGACTGCTCTTTGAAGAGCAGTCTGATCTGGGCCTGCACTGTTTGCTTTGGCCTGTCTGTCCCAATACTTAGAATTTTTACGGTAGTAATGAATGCAGGGTTGCCATGGTCAGGGAAAAAAACCATCTGGAAAGTAATTTTTAGCTCACCTGAACTGAAGGCTCTGGGAGAGCTTATAGGATAGGCAGAATCAGTCTTAGGTTGTCTGTCCACAATGTCAAACAACTTCTCCTCTGAAACCACTGGGCTGATTGTAACCAAATTTCATATAGACGCATCCAGGACTTGTGGGAACAAATCAAATCCAGTCAGCCAATGGAATATTATGTTTGGTAATTTTGGTTCACTGATTTGTTGAATTAATTTTCACATATTTACCTGCACAAGTAGCATATATTATGTGCTGGGGTAATGAGAACATAATGTGTTGGGGTAATGAGAACATACTGCTCCCCCACCCCCACCCACCTCATCACCAACACCCCAGCAGAGAAGAGAAATTCTTTTTTAAGGCTGATATCATTTTTGCCTTCTTCATGATGTTATCGACTGTAAGTCAAGGTCACTTGGTGATAGAGATACAGGACTTCCTATAAGACCAATGCATTGACTACACATGATATTTGTTGCAATTCATGAGTGAGATGACATTGGGGGAGATGAGAATTGTTGGTACATGTAAACTCGTATCTGGGCCTGGTTGTTCAAAACTAACAATGTTGATAGGTAACGAGACATGAAATTTTCAAACATTATATACATAAAAATGCTGCCATATTTTGCCCAAATATGCTAAGAGCTTTTGCATTGCAAAAGCTCCTCACAATTTTTCAGTAAAAAATATTACCACAATTGTTTTGTGGGCACTGTAAGACTTAAGGAGTCTTTGACTAACGACCTCGTTAAGCTTACTATGCTTTGAACAACTGGGCCCTGGTGTGCAACAAAGTTTAATAGTTTTCTTAATTTTCAGGAGTACCATTTAAAAGATGAGGAGTCTCTGAGAAAATGTATGCAGTATTCTAATGTTGTCGTCAACCTTATTGGGAGAGAGTATGAGACCAAGTAAGGAAAGCACAAGATAATATCGATTAGCCAAGCTCAGCCTAGAGGGAGATTTGGGAGATATAGTCTCCTGTTAAAGCTGGCTGACTTCTCCCTATTTTGAGCTGAAGGAGAAGTTAAAATGTATAGAACTTATAGGAAAATCCAAAATTTGGGTCAGGTCCTGGAATGTCACAAAACTTCTCCCTGTCTGAAAGCTCTAGGCTGTCCCATGCTTAGTAAGGATAGTTCAAAGATAATTTTTATTGTTTCTAAACGCTCAGTGAGACGGTTCCAGTGAGGGAACACAACATGTTTTAATATTCAGAAATACAGAAAATTATCTTTAAACTATCCCTGTTTAATGCCGCTTCTTATCTGGAGCACTGCAGGTAAGTACAGACATATGAGCTGCGACACAAGAAAACCAACAAAGTGGTTGTGCACCCAGCGCAGACTCAGTTCAGCCTGGGCATCTGCCCAGTCTGATCAGAGTCTTTGCTGTCAACATAGAGGTGGCTTAGCCCCTTAGCTACCCTTTAAGCGCTTAAGGAAGAGTCTGATCAGACTGGGCGGATAACATACAAGAGACGGGATTTTAACACAAGATAAAATGGTGAGGCGGTGCCTACATGTACATATGGTCCAGATATATACGGCATGATTCTTCAAAGGGTGAAAAAATATGAAACACCTCACTACAATTTTGGATGTTGATAGCTGAGATAAACATGCATTAAGGCAGAGTCGATACTGATCAATATAGTGAGGTGTTTTCAGATTAAGCATGTATTTTATGGTAAATTCTGGTAATATTCAGTCCAAAACATCTATAGATACCTAATCAACTAGATATTTGGTTGTTTCAGTGTTTGTCAAGCCTTCATTATGCAAAATATTTACCTTATTAAGGCCGCTGATAAAACAACTATGACGTCAGCACTATGCCATAGGTTGTCACCCTTGTATCATACTGGAGAGAAAAACTATTCATAGGTAGATATGTTCAGCTGTAAAAGAAAATTTAGGGCCTACATGTAAACTCATCAAAAGCAACCAGCATTCAGCGTGCATTTTTGGCTGTCATTTGGTGTGTTTGACTGGTTCTTGCATAATACATGTGCATTTATTAGTAGAGGGATGGGTTTGGTTTGGGGAGGTGATAGAGGGAATAAAACTGCTGCTTTGCAGAGGGCCACAAATACATTTTTGACTGTATATAACTGAGAATACTTGACCAGGAAGCAGAGCTCTAGATAAGAGGGAGTATTTGATGATAATTAAGGATAATTTTTAGCTCACCTGAGCCTTTAGGCTCAGGGTGAGCTATTGTGATCACCAAGTGTCCGTCGTGCGTCGTGCGTCGTCAACAATTTGCTTTAAATGATATCTTCTCTGAAACCGCTGGGCCTAGGGCTTTGATATTTGGTATGAAGCATTGTCTAGTGGACCTCTACCAAGTTTGTTCAAATGGTGGCCCCAGGGTCCAAAATGGCCCTGGGGCAGGGGGTCTTGGGTTCGAAACTAAAAAATACTTAAAAATCTTCTTCTCCAGAACTGCTTGGCTCAGATGCTTGAAATTTGGTATGTCACATTGTTTAGTGGTCCTCTACCAAGTTTGTTCAAATGGTGGCCCCAGGGTCCAAAATGGCCCTGGGGCAGGGGGTCTTGGGTTTGAAACTAAAAGATACTTAAAAATCTTCTTCTCCAGAACTGCTTGGCTCAGAGGCTTGAAATTTGGTATGAAACATTGTCTAGTGGTCCTCTACCAAGTTTGTTCAAATGGTGGCCCCAGGGTCCAAAATGGCCCTGGGGCAGGGGTTCTTTGGTTCGAAACTAAAAAATACTTAAAAATCTTCTTCTCCAGAACTGCTTGGCTCAGATGCTTGAAACTTGGTATGTAACATTGCCTAGTGGTCCTCTACCAAGTTTGTTCAAATGGTGGCCCCAGGGTCCAAAATGGCCCTGCGGCAGGGGGTCTTGGGTTTGAAACTACAAGATACTTAAAAATCTTCTTCTCCAGAACTGCTTGGCTCAGAGGCTTGAAATTTGGTATGAAACATTGTCTAGTGGTGCTCTACCAAGTTTGTTCATATGGTGGCCCAAGGGTCCAAAATGGCACTGGGGCAGGGGTTCTTTGGTTCGAAACTAAAAAATACTTAAAAATCTTCTTCTCCAGAACTGCTTGGCTCAGATGCTTGAAATTTGGTATGGAACATTGCCTAGTGGTCCTTTACCAAGTTTGTTTAAATGGTGGCCCCAGGGTCCAAATTGGCCCTGGGGCAGGGGGTCTCGGGTTTCGGAACTAAAAAATACTTAAAAATCATCTACTTCAGAACCGCAAGGCTCAGATGCTTGAAATTTGGTATGTAGCATTGTCTAGTGGTCCTCTACCAAATTTGTTCAAATGGTGGCCCCAGGGTCCAAAATGGCCCTGGGGCAGGGGTTCTTTGGTTCGAAACTAAAAAATACTTAAAAATCTTCTTCACCAGAACTGCTTGCCTCAGATGCTTGAAATTAGGTATGTTACATTGCCTAGTGGCCCTCTACCAAGATTGTTCAAATGGTGGCCCCAGGGTCCAAAATGGCCCCGGGGCAGGGAGTCCCAGGTTTGAACCATAGAAATACATAGAAAAATTTTAAAAAATCATCTACTTCAGAACCGCAAGGCTCAGATGCTTGACATTTGGTATGTAGCTTTGCCTAGTGGTCTTTTACCAAGTTTGTTCAAATGATGACCCCACCCCAGGAGGTCCTTGGTTTGAACCATAGAAAAATATTCAAAAATCTTCTTCTTCAGAACCACTTGGTTCAGATGCTTGAAATATGTATGTAGCATTGCCTAGTGGTCCTTTACCAAAATTATTCAAATGATGGCCACAGGGTCCAAAATGGCCCTGCCCCAGGGGGTCCAGGGTTTGAACCATAGCAATACATAGAAAATATTCAAAAATCTTCTTCAAAACCATTTGAAAGTGGTTGCAAACTATCAGGTTTGTTAAATGATGACCCTTGTTTGACCTTTAACCTTTTTGGTCAGGTGAGCGATTCAGGGCCTCTTGGCCCTCTTGTTCTTATTTCTCATTTAAACATATGTTGTGGCCCCTCATCTGAACCGTCTCGTCAAGACTGTTCATATGAGGGGTCACAACATGTTTTTATGCTGATTTAAGAAAAATTATCCCTTATTATCAATAAATACTCCCTCTTATCTAAAGCTCTGCCTTAGAACCTTCTGGCTGATGCAATTCTAATGAGGTGTCACAACAAGTTTTCCGAGCCCCAGTTGTTCATAGCATCGTTAGTGTAACAAAGTAGCAAGTCAATGATTTGTTAAGTCGTCTTGTATGCATAAAATCAAGTTTGCTCATATTTTTCGTTGAAAATAATGTGAGGATCTTTTGCGCTGCAAAGGTTACATATTTTTTTGGCAATAAATGCCAGTGTTTTTACATACATGTATATTTGAAAATTTAACGTTTGAAAACTTAACATCTCGTAAACTAATGACAAGTGGGCTCTAGAGAATTAACACTTTAAGTACCAAAGACGGAAATAACAGAATTTACGAACAGTGTAGATCCTGATGAGGCATGAGCCGCCTCATTTAGGTCAACATTGTTTGTCCTCTAGTCTTTGAATTCTCAGTATGAAATGTCTTGGACAACGCATTTTTTTAAAATTTTTGCAGACGTAAATTTTGTCAGCTGCTTTTTGGTGCTTAAAGAGTTAACAAACTATCCCAGAATTATCATCTGATAAGCCCTTTAGTTACTGATTCTGTCTGTTTTGTTGTTTTATAGGAACTTCTCATTTAGAGATATATATGTTGATGGTCCAAGAAACATGGCCCGCATAGCTAAAGAATGTGGTGTGGAGAGATTCATTCATTTCTCAGCTCTGAATTCTGCTAATCCACAGGACCACCGAGTCATCCTCAAGACAGGCTCGTCGTACCTAACAGCAAAGGTATGGCGTTTTCAAACAGAGCCACGACGAGAAAACCATCCGCCCAGTCTGATCAGAGTCTTGGCTATCCGCATGGAGCTAGCTTAGACCCTTAGCTACCTTTTAAGAGCTTAGCGAAAAGTCTGATCATACTGGCTGAATGCCCAGGCTGATCTGAGTCTGCGCTGGGTGCCCAACCACACTGTTGGTTTTCCCGTGTCGCAGCTCAGCTGTAATGGAGGTGTAGCTTGGAAACTCGTAGTTCAATTAAGTATTGATTCTTCGTGATAAATTTGTTTCAAAATGTAATGGTGATGCAACTGTGGAACATGTGGTTTGATTTAATATCAGTTCTTCCTGATAAAGGCTAGAAGGCAGAAAATTTGAAATAAAGAGTGACTTTGATTAATATTTCTGATAATGCAGAGCTCTAGGTAAGAGGGAGTATTTTGGTGATAATTAGGGATAATTTTCATTACTTCTGATTTAAAACATATACTGACACAAACAAAAAACGTCCGCTTGACATTTGTGTGTGTTAATTCCAAAGACATGCAGGCATTTCATTCATGGGTTCTGTTTTAATAACATCGATCATTTAGCTATGGTATGCACCAAACAAAAATCCATTCGATGAACATTAGCGCCAATGACAACACCGAAAACACCAGTACCCAAATTTCGAAAGTCACAAAATCAATATTTCGTGTGTTCTTCATGTTTAACGATCGCAGCACATCCCAGCATCACTGAGCAGACACGCTGCTGAGATACTATGAGTGCTAGAGGCATTCCTCACTGTCATCATCACTGGCATAAATCTGTAACGTAAAGTGACGTCACAAAACGTCGATCATGACTGTGCTTAGATACACGCAGACAGTACCTTGTTGGTCCATCCGTTTAGAAGCCAAAGGCATAGAACTACAACCTATTTCAGTTCTAGCGATCAACATCTTTGGAACTTGCATAATTTAGCTTGCAAAAGGTTGGTTGCAAAATTTGATTACTTTTCTGTAAGAGATTGGGTGATAAAAAACAAACTTTAGTGAACTCGGATTTTTAGATTTCTGCCTTAAGTTTGGTTTTCTGGTGCATGTTGTCATTGTCGTATACAAGAATATCCAATTGCAACAAAAACAGCGTCAAAATGATGAGCGGCTATGGAGATATGGAAGTTCTAAAATCGTTATTAATTTAATTCAAAGGGAGATAATTTCATTAATTGAAGACTTCAGGCTGCTTTATCATTCATTTAATCAGCTGGTTTTGTTTTTTAAAAGTTGTTTTATGTTTAGCGACATTTCTGACCCTCGTCTAACGCAAAACGTTTCATGTTTTAGTGAATAAAATGCTACTGAGGAAGAAAAAAAGTGTTTTCACATTAGGTTCAAT
The DNA here is from genome assembly GCA_963989385.1 of Ctena decussata. Lineage (NCBI taxonomy): Eukaryota > Metazoa > Mollusca > Bivalvia > Lucinida > Lucinidae > Ctena > Ctena decussata. Next base: position 65,759,626 of record OZ022499.1, read on the forward strand.
AACCCTAGTGGTTATGGACAAAAATTAAAATGGTTGCAGTTTTATGTGTGTCAGACGTTCGGAAGACATTTTGCTTTATTTCTTTTGGCTGACAACTTTATTGGTTCATAAGATACAGAACCTTATAAAACGGACGTTTCTTTTTTGTGTCAGTATATGTTGTGACCCCTCATCTGAACCGTCTCGATGAGACGGTTCAGATAAGGGGTCACAATATATGGTTTCAAGGAGAAATAAAAATTATCCCTTATTATCATCAAATACTCCCTTTTATCTAGAGCCGTGTAATGGACAGACTGGCGAGACTCAGCTTTCTGCAGAGTTCTACTGCTTCCTTAAATTTTCTGAATTCTATCAAGACATTCAGCTGAAATTAACTTACTACATCTACATGTATGTATCTTAAGTCTAAAGTGAAAGTCTTGTGTAATGCTTCTTTAAGATGTTTCTTTCCTTCCAAAACAGTCCCAAAAGTTCAGATATGTCTTGTAAGATTGTATTGTATTCTGCAGAATGCTTTTTTGTGCACCTTTCCGAATGCAAAAGGAGAGTTTATAACTGCTATACCCCCAGCATTGTAGTCCGAGTATGTGTTAGTGTTTGTATTAGTGTCGGCGTCCTCCGCATCTGTGATCAGGGTAACCATTACTAACAGTTATGTTTAACTTGATGTTTAACTCTGTGTATCTTACAAACTACAGCGGCTACATTCATCATACTTGGTACACACAATTGTATGTCCTTGACCTATATGTTACGTTGACTGACTTTGATGTTTGACATTGTTTTCAAGGCAAATGTTTTAGTTTTGATGATACCTTTGAGATGAGAGAGTTGATACTTGGTCAAATAGCATATCCCTGTAATTGCGGCAGTTGCAAAGCATTCATGCTGACTCCTGTGCCCTTGACCTTTATTCGTGGTCCAGTGAGTCTTGCTTATGTATTTCCAACACTGTTCGATGGGTCAACTTCATACTTTTCAAAGTGAATCAGTCTGATATTGCGAACGACCTCATACTATTTTTAGATCACTATGACTTACATTTTATGGTTCTGTGATTTTGACATATCTTGAGCACTACATGTATTTAGGAGATTTCCATCATACCTAGGATAATGGTTCAGTCTGACTGCAACTGACTTCATACTATTTGTAGGTCACCATGACCTATATTACTTGGGTCAGTGAGTTTGCCGTGGAGCTCCACCACTGTTTCATACATTAACATTGTACTTGCTTGGCAACATGGATTATTTTAATGGTTCAGTCTGACACTGCAGATGATCTTATATATTTGTAGGACTTTGTAACTTTGAGAATCAGGCACCCATGAGGCGTGCTTCATTGTGTTCTGACAACTCTTGCTTGGTTTATTGGGATCACATAACTATGTGAATTTTTTCAAACCTTACCATAAAAATTCTAAGTATTGGGACAGATATATCTGAGCAAACAGTGCCAGAGCCATAGATAAGAGGGAGTAGTTGGTGATAATTAAGGATAAGTTTTGTTAATACTTCATAAATTTATATGTTGTGACCCCTCATCTGAACCGTCTTGATGAGACGGTTAGATGAGGGGTCACAACAGAAGAAAATTTTTCCTTCAATTATTGTCAAATACTCCTCTTATCTGGAGCTCTGAGTGCTGACCTAGATGAAGGAGCAGTCCAATCAGGGTCTTCACTGTTTGCCATTCCAAATGCATCTTTTGTACAACCAAACTGTTCCATCTTTAAGACAGTTATAGTTTTTATGCCCCCGAAGGAACTTCGGGTGGCATATTAAAATCGCACCGTCCATCCGTCCGACTGTCCGTCCGTCCGTTACAAATCGTGTCTCAGCGATAACTTTAAAACTACTGAAGCAAATTTGATGAAACTTCACAGAAAGATAAAGCATAATGAGAAGGTGTGTCGCGCGCAAGACTTAGGTCCCTACGCCCAAGGTCAAGGCCACAGTTGGGTCAAAGGTCAAATTGTGTCTCAAATCCTGTCTCACCGATAATTTTAAAACTACTGAAGCAAATTTGATGAAACTTGACAGAAAGATTAAGCACTATGAGAAGGTGTGTCGCGCGAAAGACTTAGGTCCGTATGCCCAAGGTGAAGGCCACAATTGGGTCAAAGGTCAAATTGTGTCTCAAAATCGTGTCTCAGCAATAATTTATAAACTGCTGAAGCAAATTTGATGAAACTTCACAGAAAGATAGAGCATAATTAAAAGGTGTGTCAAGCACAAGACTTAAGTCCCTACGCCCAAGGTCAAGGCCACAGTTGGGTCAAAAGTCAAATTGTGTCTCAAAATTGGCTCTCAGCGATTACTTATAAACTACTGAAGCAAATTTAACAAACTCCGCAGAAAGATGAAACATAATGAGAAGTTGTGTTGCACATCACATTTGAGTTGCCAGGTTCAAGGTCAAGGTCACAATTGGGGGTCAAATGTCAAATCTTGCCTCTATGATAGCTTAAAACCTGCTGAAGCTAATGTCATCAAACTTCACAGAAAGGTAAACCATAATGAGAAGGTATGTTACACACAATATTTATGATCCCAAATCCAAGGTCAAGGTCACAATCTGGGGTCAGAGGTCAAATCATGTCTCGGCAATTACTCAGAAAAGTACCAAAGCAAACTTTAAGAAAGATAAAGCCTAATGAGATAATTTACCATGCACAAGACATAGGTTCTCACACCCAAGGTCAAGGTCATAACCAGAGGTTAACGGTCAAGTCATTCATCCTCCATTACCTAAAAACTTCTGAAGTAAACTTCATTTAACTTTACGAAAAGGTATAAAACAGCGAATATGCCACAAACAAATTATGGTTCTGTTGCCTGAAGTCAGGATCATGATAAAATGGTAACATAAAGAAAAGTAAAGTGTAAGTTATGTAAGGTGCGACATTAAGGTTCCCACACCCAATGTCAAGGACACAACACAGTTTGGTTAGTGGTTGAATTAAGTCCCCTTAAATCCTCTTAAACTTCCAAAGTGCATATAAACATTACAGAAAAGTAAACCGAAATGAGAATGTATATCATGTGCAAGGCTCAGGTTCTATGCCCAAGGTCAAGGTCACAACTAGGGCTCAAAGGTCAGTTTAAGGGGCCTTCGGGGGCATTTGTTACACACTGTAACATTTCTTGTTATTTTAAGAGTCCCAATTTTTAGAATTTTAACAAAACCGCAATGTGCGTATATATTGGGACACCTAAAACTAATGAATTTTCCATTTGGGACAAATGGAAAATTTATTATTTTGGGTGTCCCAATACTTATGCACATTAGGGTAACTTGATCTCTTATTCTCTGACTTGTATTTCTAAAGGCTGATGGAGAAGAAGCGGTCTTACAGGAGTTCCCAGAAGCCACTATCATACGACCATCAGACATAATAGGAGAAGAGTCAAAATTTCATATGATGTATTTGCTAAAATGTAAGTAGGTTTCAGAGCCCTAGATAAGAGGGGGTATTTGGTGATAATCAAGGATAATTTTTGTTAATTCTGGATAAAAACATATGTTGTTACCCCTCATCTGAACCGTCTCAACGAGACAGTTCAGATGAGGGGTCACAACATATGGTTTCAATGAGAATTAAAGAAAATTATCTCTCAATTATCACCAAATACCCCTCTTATCTAGGGCTCTGAGTTTTATTTAAAAGCCTAGGGAGACTGCAGAGTTTACGATTATCTTTGTATCTTGAACCTCTGTTCTGCTCATGTGGGTGACAGTGGGTACCCCTCTGTGTTTTACCACCATTTTTAGCTCACCTGAGCACAAAGTGCTCAGGGTGAGCTTTTGGGATACCGTGATGTCCGTCGTACGTCTGTCCGTCCGTCAGTCCGTCCGTCAACTTTTGCTTGTGTACACTCTAGAGGGCACAGTTTTGATCCAATCTTTATGAAACTTCGTCAGAATGTTTATCTCTATAAAGTCTAGACCAAGTTTGAAACTAGGTCATGTTGGGTCAAAAACTAGGTCACTAGGTCAAATCTTAGAAAAACCTTGTGTACACTCTAGAAGGCACAGTTTTGATCCAATCTTCATGAAACTTTGTCAGAATGTTTATCTCCATAAAGTCTAGGCCAAGTTTGAAACTGGGTCATGTCGGCTCAAAACTAGGTCACTAGGTCAAATCTTAGAAAAACCTTGTGTACGCATTAGAGGACACAATTTTGATCCAATCCTTTTGAAACTTTTTCAGAATGTTTATCTTTATAAAATCTAGGCCAAGTTTGAAACTGGGTCATTTTGGATCAAAAACTAGGTTACTAGGTCAAATCTTAGAAAAACCTTGTGTACGCGCTAGAGGTCACAGTTTTGATCAAAGCTTCATGAAACTTTGTCAGGATGTTTATTCTCACAATATCTAGGAAGAATTTGAAACTGGGTCATGTTGGGTCAGGCCAAGTTTGAAACTAGGTCATGTGGGGTCAAAAACTAGAACACTAGGTCAGATCTTGGAAAAACTTTATGTACACCCTAGAAGGCACAGTTTTGATCCAATCTTCATGAAACTCTGTCAGAATGTTTTTTTTTATGAAATCTAGGTATGGTTTGAACCTGGGTCATGTCTGGCCAAAAATAAGGTCACAGGGTCAAAATTTAAGAACGACCTTACGCTCTAGAGGGCACAGTTTTGATCCAATCTTTATGAAACTATGTCAGAATGTTTATTCTCACAATATCCAGGCCAAGTTTGAAACTGGATCATGTGGGATCAAAAACTAGGTCACTAGGTCAAATATTAGAAAAACCTTCTGTACGCTCTAGTGGTCACAGTTTTGATCCAAACCTAATGACACTTTGTCAGAATGTTTATCCTCACAATAACTAGGCCAAGTTTCAAACTGGTTCATGTCGGGTCAAAAACCAGGCCACTAGGTCAAATCTTAGAAAAACTTTGTGTACTCTCTAGAGGGCACAGTTTTGATCCAAACCTAATGAAACTTTGTCAGAATGTTAATCGTCACAATATCTGGGCCAAGTTTGAAAGTAGGTCATGTTGGGTCAAAAACTAGGTCACTAGGTCAAATATAAGAACAACCTTGTGTCCACTCTACAGGGGCACAGTTTTGATCCAATCTTCATGATACTCTGTCAGAATGTTTATCCTCACAATATCCAGGCCAACGAAACTGGGTCATGTTGGGTCAAAAACTAGGTCACTAGGTCAAGTATTAGAAAACTTTGTGTACACCCTAGAAGGCACAGTTTTGATCCAATCTTCATGAAACTCGGTCAGAATGTTTATCTTTATAAAATCTAGGTCAAGTTTGAAACTGGGTCATGTCTGGTTAAAAATAAGGTCGCAGGGTAAAATATATGAACGACCTTGTGAACGCTCTATAGGGCACATTTTTGATCAAATCGCCGTGCCGGGTAGCGCAATTGGTAGGGCACCTGACTCGTAAGTCAGAGGTCCTGAGTTCGAATCCCGGTCTGGCCACATACTTTCGTTTCTCTTTCCGCTGATTCAAGAAGGGCAGTTGTCAGTTACTGGCGAAAGTATGTGCACTTAGTACTGGTTAACCGCTTAGGAGGTCTAAGCCTGCTCAGGAATAGTGTGGTTAGGTTAACTGACCATCCCGACATGACCTTAGTTGTTTACCGTGGACGTTAAGCATCAAATCAACCAACCAACAAAATTTGATCCAATCTTTATGAAACTTTATCAGACTGTTTATTCTCACAATATCTAGGCCAAGTTTGAAACTGGATCATAAGGGGTCAAAAACTAGGTCACTAGGTCAAATATTAGAATAACCTTGTGTACGCTCTAGAGGTCACTGTTTTGATCCAATCTTCATGAAACTTTGTCAGAATGTTTATCCTCACAATATATAGGCCAAGTTTCAAACTGGGTCATGTCAGGTCAAAAACCAGGTCACTAGGTCAAATCTTAGAAAAACCTTGTGTACTCTCTAGAGGGCACAGTTTTGATCCAATCTTTTTGAAACTTTATCAGAATGTTTATCGTCACAATATCTAGGCCCAGTTTGAAAGGAGGTCATGTATGGTCAAAAACTAGGTCACAAGGTCAAATATAAGAACGACCTTGTGTACGCTCTAGAGGGCACAGTTTTGATCCAATCTTAGTGAAGCTTTGTCAGAATGTTTATCCTCACAATATCCAGGCCAAGTTTGAAACTGGGTTTGGTAGGGTCAAAAACTAGGTCACGAGGTCAAATATTAGAATAACCTTGTGTACGCTCTATCACAGTTTTGATCCAAACCTAATGAAACGGTGTCAGAATGTTTATCCTCACAATATCTAGGCCAAGTTTCAAACTGGGTCATGTCAGGTCAAAAACCAGGTCACTAGGTCAAATCTTATAAAAACCTTGTGTACTCTCTAGAGGGCACAGTTTTGATCCAATCTTCATGATACTCTGTCAGAATGTTTATCCTCACAATATCCAGGCCAAAGTTGAAACTGGGTTATGTCGGGTCAAAACTAGGTCACTAGGTCAAATCTTAAAAAAAAAAATTGTGCACACCCTAGAGGACATTTTTTTGAGCCAATCTTCATGAAACTTTGTCAGAATGTTTATCTTCATGAAGTCTAGGTCTAGTTTGAAACTGGGTCATGTCGGTCAAAAACTAGGTCACTAGGTCAAATCTAAATAAAGTTATGTTGCAAGAATCAGAACTAACATTGCAGTGATGCCAGCCACAAACTCCTTGAAAAACATTAATTTCACCACAGTGAGATAATGATGCTTCCATTCTATCACCTGTGTTCACCTAGTTCAGTTTAGTTCAAATCCATCAAAGAACTCAACATGAATGAGTACTTTTCAGGGAAGCGACTCGGCCATTTTTAGCTCACCTGAGCCTTACAGTATTGGTGTTAGCTGCCTCTGTCATCCATCCATAAACATTTTCAAACATCTCTGAAACCACTGGGCAGACTGAACTCAAATTTCATATGGAGACTGCATGGGTCAATGGATTGAAAGTTCTTCAAATGATCTTGGTCACATGACCAAAGTGGCCGCCATTCCCATATATGGTAAAAACTCTTATAAATCTTTACCAGAGCCAGTGAACTGATTAATGCTCAGGTGAGCGATTCAGGGCCACCATGGCCCTCTTGTTCAAAGGGAAACAACTGTTATCTCTTCCTGGGTACTTTTCTGGACAAAGAAACCTTTCCAAACTGGAATCTACTGGTAAAGGAAAGAATTTGCTCCTGTAGCTGAGCTCAGATAGAGGGAGTATTTGGTGATAATTAAGGATAATTTTTGTTAACTCTGCATAAAAACAAACGATGTGACCCCTCATCTGAACCGTCTTGACGAGACGGTTCAGATGAGGGTCACAACCTATGGTTTCCATCAGAAATAAGAAAAATTATCCCTCAATTTTCATCAGGTCTCCTCTCATCTAGAGCTTTGGTAGGACCGTAGGAGCAAATTCTTGCCTGTAAGAGTTTATTGCCCCTTTCTAAGGGGCGGAAAAATGGAAATGGCAGAGTTATTTCCCCCAAATATGTATGCATTTGCCCCTAGGGACAGTATCAAATGGATGAACAATTGGTGAACAGGTTGAGGGGGGAGGATGAGGGATGTTTACATCTTGTCATCACTGTATTTCCGTAATATTGAGTCACGAGCTTGTGGGGTCATGGATGAGATGTGTATTAAAAATGAACTTTTAAGTTTGTATTGTTTTGCTTATTGGGAAATTTTGAGATGAAACCTGTTGCAAAGTGAGTGCATGGGTCTATTACTATGTATGTTATTGATTGCCTGTCTGTCTGTCTCTTAAAATTGTGTTAATGTTTTATGTAAAGTTTGTTTTCTGTAGGCAGTGGCACTGGCGGGGGGTATATGTGAGCCCCTGCTCACTTGCTCTAGTTTTTCTCCTTTAAAAAAAAAAGGCATAAGTTGTTACTCTTTATTAGCACTATCTTATTGAGGCAATTCTACTGATGGTTCAACAACATGACAAAACCAACAAAGTGGAATGTGAGCCTAGCGCATCAGCCTGGGATCAGCCTAGTCTGATCAGAGTCTTTGCTGTGCACTTGTCAGCAAAGACTCTGATCAGACTGGGCAGATGCCCAGGCTGATCTGAGTCTTTGCTGGGCACATGCCTTTTCGTTTGTTTTCTCGTGTTGCGACTCAAATGTTTTCATGCACTATTAACAGAAATTATATGAGTCATGACACATCAAAACCAACAAAGTGGCATTTGCGCCCAGCGAAGACTCAGATCAGCCTTAGCATCTGCTTAGTCTGATCAGCATCTTGGCAGTGCATATAGAAGGTTGCCAAGGATCTTAGCTAGCTCCATGCAGACAGCGAAGACGCTGATCAGAGAGCTGGCTTAGACCCTTGGCTACCCTGTGCGCTTGAAGGGTAGCCAAGAGTCTATGCTAACTGCAGTGAAGACTATAATCAGAGACCTGATCAGAGAGCTAGCTTAGACCCATGGCTACCATGTGCACTTAAAGGGTAGCCAAGGGTCTAAGCGAACTACAGTGAAGACTGATCAGAGAGCAGATCAGAGAGCTAGCTTAGACCCTTGGCTACCATGTGCACTTAAATGGAAGCCAAGGGTCTAAGCTAACTACAGTGAAGACTGATCAGAGAGCAGATCAGAGAGCTAGCTTAGACCCTTTGCTACCCTGTGCGCTTAAATGGTAGCCAAAGGTTTATGCTAGCTACAGTGAAGACTGATCAGAGAGCTAGCTTAGAGCCTTGGCTACCCTGTGTGCTTACAGTACAGCCGTCGACATCTTACTATCAATCGCGCCACGCCGCGTCTCTCCACGACAAATTCGCGCCGAGAAGCGTGGAAAAATCGAGGGCGCGTCGTGGGTTTAGCGCGGCGAGGAGTGGCGCGGAGAGGGCGCGGCGCGGCGCGGCGTGGAGCGGTAGATGCCGCGTGATCCTCTACCCGACTGGTAGTGGATCGCGGGAAACCTCGTTATAGGCGCGAAAAAGATTAACGACTACCTTACACAGAAGCTACAAACTGCAATGCCATTACACAATTCAACAGGTTTGTGTATTGTATACAACTGTCAGAATAAGATTCATGTTTCTATTATTCAGTCTTTTTCGTTAATTATTCGGTACCAAAATATTGCAGTTTTTTGTATGTTTACCTTTTTTTAATCGGATACTATATGGAAAACCCCTTATGTTAATTGCTTTTTTTTAAACACGTCCGAGAACTGTATGCACAATGGCCAGGGGTATATTTTTTCACGACGCTATTCCGTCGCAGTACATGTACATGTACCATTCAGAACTTATACTTTGATACCTGGTACTGGATAGACCAATTAAATAGTCCTATAACATATTTTCAGGCCAGGCTGTGCACACAGTTGTGCAGGACTCTTATCACAATGCGCTCTGTAAACCCGAGCAGTGTACATGTAGGTGGGAACTCGGGGTCAGTTTCCTGATCAGACTGCGCACACAGTTTACGGTGTTCAAATATCAACTGGTTATTAAGCAGACGATCTGCATATCTTCGTAATCAGACCGGACCATCGTTTTCTGGTATCAACTTCTACTTTAGACATTTAAACCTGTTTTTCTCTCTCTGTTTCGCACGCGCAGGCCCTTTCCAAACTGCGCAGACATTTGCCGGTATCAAGTTCAAGGCTTTTCGCTAACACCCTAAACTGCCATTTGCGCAGCTGATATGTGCTTGTCTTATTAAGGCTACCCGATAAGACTGCGCAGACGTATTCCGGTAGCAAGAGCTACTCCAGCATGTACACAGCTTTAAATCGACGTTGATTCAACGTCATGTGTTTATGCCCAGCGCATTCACTTAGCCTCTAATTTCTCTGTTGTGATTAAACCAGCTTTTATTTTTTTTTCGGCACTCGGACGATCTCGATCTGGCAGACTTGGCAGACTTCCCGCAGACTGACTTGAGTCTTTTTGTTCACACATTACGATTTAACATTCAGTGTCAGCTTCAGAACCCCCTCTCTCTTTCTCTTTCTCCCCCATTTACCCGTGAAAAAAAAACTTGGAATCTCTTTCATACTCTCCAGACTGCGGAAATCTGCACGTGCTCAAATCATCAGTGAAGATACACAACAGGTAAATGCGCACGATATAAACACACAGAAGGAAACAAATGGAAACGGTTCTACATCATGTACAAAGTGAGGATTCGGGTCGGTCCGTGCAGGAAGCTGACTGCTTTGAGTATTTATGGTCGGCCAGCACAAAAATCGACTTATCGTCGGACCCTTTTTGACATCCTGAGCCTCCTACTGTAGTAGAAATTAGGACAAGCCAGATCAGCATATATATATACATGTATACGTCAATCATTATGATTTTTTTTCATCAATTATTAAATGTGGCGTGCCTTTAGTTGATCCGGACCTTTGCCAATTTATGGGTTTTTAAAAGTGCACCGAGATGGACTAAGACAAACACGCACGAACACGCACACTATTGTCGCCAAGTGTTTTGCTACACAAAGTATCTGACTCGCACCTAATTACTCTAGATACTGGGGTAAAAGAGTCTAAGCGAAGAGCGTAGATCCTGATCACACTGCGCCTTAGGCAAGGTGTCATCCCATTTAATCATAAGTGTTCTTCAAGTTAGGACCCATAGAGTAACTGGTTAAATTGTCACAGTATTTAAAATGATTACGGTATAGTTGTACACAGTATAAAAAGAGCTGCGCAGATACAGATTATCATGCGCACGTACACAAACCCTTTTTTAGTCTTGCTAAATATAATTTCTTCAAGATTGTGTAATTGGCACTTTTGTACGTATAATTCTTATTTGCAGGAAAAGAACGGTGTGTTTGTCGTCTTTTCTTTTTTTCTTACTGCCATTTCTCGGTACTGATGCCTCTAACCAGACCAGCGCTCAGCTCCAGACACACACATGTAGGAGTTATTACATGGTTACTGCAATGAAACTTGCGGTGTAGGTTGGTTGTTATTCTATGGACGAAGTGTGAATGCCAAAACCAGACTGCGCATGAGCGCAATCTACTCTAGGCATGCGCAGTTGTACCCATACCTCGAAATAATCATTATCTGAAAAAGGCATCGTATTACATCTGCGAACCAGAAAGCCTTAGACCAGTCTGCGCACGTAAATAATAATGATTTTGCAAAGTATGCCTTTTGGTTTATATTCTCTTGACAAACTGTGAATGCTCCAACTAGGCTGCACATGAGCGCAATCTACCCTAGGCCCATACGTCGAAAAAAACGAGACAGTGTTCTACATCTGCGAACCACATAATAATCATTGTGAATGTTTGTAAATGCACATGGTTTGATAATTGAGCCGCGACACGAGAAAACCAACAAGGTGGTTGTGGGCACAGTGCAGACTCAGATCAGCCTGGGGACCGGCCCAGTCCGATAAGAGTCTTCGCAGTGATCTTAAAGGATAGCCAAGGGTCTCAGGTACCTCCACGCGGGCAGCGAAGACTGATCAGACTAGGCGGATGTCCATGCTGATCTGAGTCTGCGCTGGGCACACAACCACATTGTTGGTTTTCTCGTGTCGCGGCTCATATGTATGTTCTGAACGGATGTGTTTTAACGTCCATTTGAAACGCGGGCTGATTTATATTACTGCACATGCGAGTAAAGTCGTAAACTCGAAGCATAAATTGAATTGGGAGCTGCGCATGGTCAAATAAGGACTCGTGGCAGTTATGCCAGTAGTCTGTCTTAACGCTCCTGCAAACTTTGAATGCACATACCATGCGTGTGCATAGGCTGGTTGGTGCTCTGCGTTTGACATATTTTGTCAGGACGTTTTTCATGTCGTTCCGACAATTTCTTTTTGCAACCCCGGTTTCTCATCTCCCGTTCATGCATCATTATCAAAAACTTAAAAATAAAAACAAAATAAAAAAAAAATACAGAAAGACAGGAAGAAAGAAAGTACACAATACCGCACGCGCTTAAGCGCGCACGCACATTTCCACTAAATAGGGAAAGTAGACTCAGTTCAACCTGCGCACCCCACATTCTCATAAACTCGATCGTTTTCGGTTAGGTAAATATGTACAGACTCCTCGGGATCAACAAACAATGAAGATACAGAGGGCGCTGATCAGATTACACAGTGTAGGCTGATCTGGGTCTTCGCAGTTCGCACTCAGTTCAAAGCACCTTTTCCGACTGCACGGCGCAAAATACCGGAAAACAAATAGCCCGACTCAAATACTAAGAGTCGCCCGCGTGTTAACGCACGTGCGTTAACGCACATGCAGATTCCCGCCAAAATAACCACCATTTAGTAGTAATACAGCTGCGGCGGGGCCAAAGTCCTAAAGCAGAGATTTTTTGAGAGAGTTCTTAGTCTTGGGAGTTATAATAGTGGAGATAAGTAGAGAAAAAAACGATGTCCCAAACTTGTGCTTGAAATTATAGAAATTCACTTTCTAAGGGTGCCTAGGCCCTATTTACTTTTATTGCAAAAACTGCCAAAACTTCATAAAGCTTGCATCATTTAAATTGAATGAAATAAGTTAAATGAAAAACAGAGCTTTTATCATTTTCGGGAGAATGGTAACACATCGATCTTCTACAGAAGCACGAAGTTTCTCGCATCCCATCCCGCGTGAGTATTACCGCAAATATCATGCATGAAGCTTGAAACCTTCGCGCGAAACACTCCCAAAACACTTGCAAAAGTCACAAGAAACTAGCGCTGAAAAGATGAAAATTTCGGCGTGATGCGAGATCGGCGGGTGTATTTTGTTTTAATATTTTTATATATCTACATCATCGGGTAAAACTACACACACGACTTGTGTAAAAGTTCACTACATGTATGACTGCACACATTTCAAACATCGCTAGAGGCGTGGTCGCCAGTCGTCGCGGAGCAATCGCGCCGCGTCTAGATAGGCGCGAAATATTCCCACGCCGCTCCACGCTGCGCGGCGAGGAGCGAAGCGGGCGTGGAGTGGCGCGGCGAGGCGTGGAAATAGCGCGGGAATATCGAGGGAACAGCGTGGGATTTAATCTTTTTCACGCTCCACTACACGTCACGACGCGTAGCGATTGATAGTAAGATGTCGACGGCTGTACTGTAAATGGAAGCCAAGGGTCTATGCTAACTACAGTGAAAACTCTGTCAGAGAGCTAGCTTAGACTCTTGGCTACCCTCTAAGGGCACAGCAAAGACTCTTATCAGACTGGTTTTGTTGTGTTGTTGGTCATATCAATTATCCTCAAAACCCAGCCTTATCAGGAGCTGTTTGCATTGATATGCAGGTTGATATGAGTTTTGGTTTGATAGAAACAATATAATACTCTATAGCCCTTTCTGTGTTAATAACATGAGTATCTGTTTGTTTCTTCAGCGAGGTCTACACTGAATCGCCGTTGCGTTCAAATATGGGAGGAAGGACTAAAAACTGAAAAGATGCCAGTCTTGGTAGGGATTTAACATAATTCGGTTTCCTCACCCATTGGACAAGAATATCCCTTTCTAGAGCTGTGTGAGATAGTCAAACCTGTCTTATAGGCCACCTCTGTTCAGCAAAAACTTGTCTAAAGAGGCCAAAATTTCATATCCCAAAGTAGCATTTTCAGTATAGATTGACCTGTATTAAGCAAGCACCTTTCTCACCTACCACAGCATACAGGATAGAGTCATCCGTGTGCTTTCAAGTCAGTACCAAATCGTATCCCACATGTCCAGCCATGTGGGATAAGCTACATGTGAATTCGTTCAAATTTCTTAGCTCATTGGCTTCCCAGACAGGATTTAGGAGCATTCATTTTACATGATAATTGCCATTAAATAATCTTTTTCTAGCTTACCAGCTATTGTACTAGTTCTTTGGCTTTTTTGCTTTCCTATTTGAGGTGATCATGATCTCCAAGTCACTCATGAAACAACGTCAGAAAAGCTTGTTTAAGGTAGAGGCAAACAGTCAGCCAAATAATCTTTTTGATATTGGTAGGTGAGAAAAATGGTCAATCATTGGTGTCCAGTGGGGATAGGGATCCCAACCCTTGGGTCTACCGTTCAAGTGGGAAACTCAGAAGAGCCTCGTTTTCCACTTGAACAGTAGACCCTTGAGTTGGGATCTCCTTATCCCCAGTGGCCCCCAATAATAGATTCTGTTTGTCTTAAGCAAGCAGTTTTTGTCTTTCCCTTGGGTGCTTTCTTAAGACAGGTTTGGCTGTATTTCTGTCTCAGCCTGCTGTTTCAGCTTAGGCTCAGAAAGCTGTCTTAAAATGTATGTCATTGCTGTATAGTACAACTCAATCATGTTGCACACTTATTTTCAACAAATCCCATGCTACTTGTGATGTAAATTACATGCAGAAGCTGAAATTGACATCCAGTGATGTCATTAACAGGACAGAACTGTTAATAGAAAATTAGCTTGAAAGTGGGGAGAGGGGGGATGGGCCTATAAGGCCCTTTTTCTGCCCAAGAGCAAAATGTTGTATTTTCAGCTGATGGTTCGCCTATACAGTGTTCTCCCCAGAAATTTCAAATCAGATTTTGACATGTTGATCAATTTTCAAATCCTTAATATAACAATTATTTTGCCAAAATTAGCCTAAATTTACATTTTAAATAGTTTATTGATGATCCTGAATGCATTTAAAACAACTTTACTGGCTAAGAAATTTCATTGGAAATTAAGGCATGTTGCAAAGGTAATGTCGCTTAAATGGTCTGGGGAGATCCCTGCCATAGTGTCCGCTATACTAAATCAATAGTAGGTAATGGGATTATTAAAGTGGGTGGGATAAATCAGCATGAATCAGGGGAGTCATATTATTAGCTATATTTCTCCTTCAAATTTAATGGCATTCATATATACCTTCCTTTATATTAAAGTTAAAATAATGTCTTTGGTGATATCTTTTCTCAATTTCTACCTTTCAAAGTAAAATCTTATGTCTGCAGAATTGCTTTTACAGACACTGTCAATTTTCATTAATTTTGGTACTTTGAATTCAATATATTCTACCTTATCTTTAGAACCAGTGAATGACTTCTTGTCAGACTAACATGAGTTCACCATTGTTGATTAAATTTTGGTAAATTGGCCGGTTTTTGGGGGTCGAATAGTTGGGCTAAAAGAAACAGGGCATGGTAACGGCCTGTTTATCTTCCGTCGAAACATTGCATATGGTTTAGGCAAGAAATGGCAAAAGTACCCCAAATTATCTTTAGCTAATTCTGTGATTCAATTTTACAGATTGACGATGTTATAGACTGCGTTATGTCAACAATTTATGAGCCAGAGACAATGGGCAGAAGCATAGACCTCGTTGGGTAAGGGTATATGAGTTTTATTCACAATGTTTCCCCATTACAGGGTAGCCTGTCTTACCCATTTATGCCTAGTGATCTGTTTTTAAAAATTGGATGAATTCATTCATCATATTAGGGGTGTCTTGTTCATCTTTATCATTTTTAGCTGGCCTTTGAGAAGCAAAAGAGAGCTTACGCTATACCACGAGTATGCTATTCGTCCGAGTATGCATCAGGGATCGCATCAGCATCCGTGTCTGCGAGCAGTTTAACCTATGGTAACCATTTGCATTCATGTCTGTTTCTCACAAAGTCTAAGGGCTAGAGAAATGAAACTTGGTACACTTTTACATCAGCACATGATCACCTGAATGTATGCAACATGTTTGACCTTGACTTACTGGTCATACTTCTACTACCTTCGAAAAAAATTAGGTTAATGTATGTTAAGCATTTGTGTTCAAGTCAGTTTGAAAGTAGCTCTAAGGGTTAGAGTCATGATATTTGGTCAGCACTTACATCTGGACAAGGGCATCTGAGTGTAACCAGCCATATAGGACAGTGACCTACATTTTTACGCTTCACTGACTTTATATTTCTCAGTCCCTAGATGGGTTACATTTATGATACTTTGCACACTCTTACACATGGACAAGATCATTTCAGCAGCATCCTCTGTGTATGGATTTCTTCATTGACCTTATGATAGGCTTCACTGATTTTATGATACTTCTCAGTCCCTATATGGGTCAGGGACATGACGCTTGGTTGGGACTATATACACGAGTCCCTGCTCTTTTGCTGTAGATTTTAGTTCGCCTGAACAAAAGTTCAGGAAGAGCTATTGTTGTCACCCTGGTGTTGGCGTCGATATTAGGATTGAATGTTTTTTAAAGTCCCATATTTCCTTAACCCATTGATGGATTCTTTTGATACTTGCACTGTAGTTAGATATTGGTTCAAGTTTTACAGAGTACTACCCCAACCCCGCTCAGTGACCTTGATGTCAAGGTCATGAACTTAGGAAATTTGGTTTTGTAAAAAATTTCTAATTGCATACTGGTTCAGAATGCTTGGATAGATTTAGTTCATACTTGAACTGATATTAGATATTTGCATGAGTTTTAACAAAATACTATACCAACCCCTTTGGAAGACCTTGAAATCAAGAATATCGACTTAAAATTTTGTCTTTGTGGTTTTGGTCAAACCTTCGAAAAGACATAATTTTACAGAGCCACGATGGATTCAGTTGATACAAATACTTGGACTGATATTAGATGGTCCTGGGTTTTGATAAATCCAGCCTCCCCCTACCCCTCAGTACCTTGAGCTCAAGGTCATGGCCTTTGAAATTTGATGTGATTTTTTTTTATTTTGGTTGTATTTTTAAGACTTATTTCTATGATAGCATTTGTTTATATGTCGACAATACATGGAATGCTTGCCTGAAGTTTTATGTTGTGAAAGCCACACCCAAACAGCAACTGTGTGATGAGCAAGCACCAATTCAGGCAAGCTATGCTGTCAGGCGACAGCTCTTGTTAAACTTTCAAATCTCAGCAACCACTGGCCAGAACCCTATGATATTTGGAATGTAATCATATCAATACATGGACATGCTTGCATGAAATTTTATGTAGTGCAAGCCATAGTGACAAATACCTGTGAAATGGGCAAGCACCAGTTCAGGTGAGCTATGCTGTCAGGCAACAGCTCTTGTTTGCATTACTGTTAATGGAAAATATTTTACAAAAGCATTCAAAAATTTGGAAATAACGTATTCTGTCATGTATTGTTATAAGATTCATTTGAACTTTTATTTGCACCTTCATTGTTTTTGAGAAAATAAGCTGTTATATATTATTCTAACACAGTAAGCAGTGGAAAGTTTCCTTGTTTTATTCTGCAACAATTCACTCTTTCGAAGCCTGTGAGTCTAATTGTTGACCTCACTGGCATTACTGACGTAATTTTGTAACGCTTTGAGACGTTAGATGGTGCTACATCTCTTTTTCATTCTAAAATCCCCCTAAAAACGTACATTTACTTACTTACAGTTAGAAATATTGGTGGGAGCATGAACCAATAGGCAGGAAGGTTGGGAGAGTTGGAATGAAAGGAATACTTTTTCAGCCTTTTTGAGTGTTAGAATCGAAATAGTTCAGCTCTAGCATTGAATTGTTGAGTAATAATTCACTGTTTGTCGGTCAGTTGTAAGTAGATAAAGTAGATATATCACTCCCGCTCAGCTCTCGTGATATAATCTACTTTACAACTGACCTCCAAACAGTGAATTATTACTCAACAATTCACTGCTAGAGCTGATCTACTTCTTAATTATAAAGTCGTTGGGACCTTTATTGGCACTTTCGTTGTTTTTGAGAAAATAAGCAAAATCCTGTTTGCATTTGGAAGCAAACAGATTACAATAACAGGACCCAATTGTTCAAAACTAACAACATCTTTAATATCTCAAATACCCCAATATTTTTTGTTGAGAAAATAATTATGAGAAGCTTTTGCACTGCAAAAGCTTCTCATATTTTCTCAACAAAAAATATCAGTGTGTTTGATTATAAAGTTGTAAAACACTTAACGAGTTGACCTCTTAATGAGCTCATTAGGCTAATGATGCTTTGAACAACTGGACCCAAACGTTTGAATTTTGCAGACCCGAGAAACTTACCTTGAATGAGTGGGTGAGTTATATATTTTGGTGCCGAGGGATGTCAAAGTTCTACATAGCTCCATGTAATCCAAAGTATCATCCCATAGTGTAAGTATCTGAGCTTAACCCTTAACCCTTTTTTGACCAGTGGACTTGTCCATCCTTTATCTTTTGGATGAGTCCATTTGTAGTTTTAGGGGTTTCTGGTGAATATTTTCACTTTTACTGTATTTTGCATAGAAATTCATGTAAACAAAAGTGTAGACCCTTATCAGAAGCCGCATTTTTGGGCATCTGAACTGGGTCTGCACTGTTTACATATGTTCCTAAAATGGGTTTCTGGTCTAAAAAGGGTGAAAGCACCGGGAATGAAAATAATTAAATTTTCAAACAGAGTAGATCCAGATGAGTTCGCTCATTACGAGCCGCCTCATCTGGATCTACACTGTTTCCCCTCTAGTCATGATATAGCTTGGACAAAACATTTTTTTAAATTTTGCAGACGTAAATTTTGTCGTTTGCTTTCTGGCACTTTCATGGTTTAGGTGCATGGGTACACCTAAATGTTTTCCACCATTTTGTCAGATAGACAACATTTGAGCCACAACATGACAAAACCAAAAAAGTGACACGTGTGCCCAGCGAAGACTCAGATCAGCCTGGGCATCTGCCCAGTCTGATTAGAGTCTTTGCTGTCCCCATGGATTAGACACTTAGCTACCTTTTAAGCACACACAGAAGAGTCTGATCAGAGTCTTTGCTGTCCCCATGGATTAGACACTTAGCTACCCTTTAAGCACACAGAGAAGAGTCAGATCAGTCTTGGTGGATATCCAGGCGTCAGAGTCTTGGCTGGGGGGCACATGCCACTTTGTTGGTTTTGTCATGTTGCAGCTCAATTTTGTGGTATTCCCTAGATGACAAAACCCTTCTCAAAAAGGGTTCTTTTCTTAAAGGAAAGAATTTGCTCCTTCCATCCTCTTCTTTGTAGGCATGCCACACTTTATTGTTTTCTGACCATTCTTGTTAGAATTGTTAAAGTGTTTATAGCCCCACTTTGAAAATGTCAGGTTATACTGAATTTGGTCTGTTTGTAATTCCATAAGATTTTTGTCGCACCTGCTTTAGCAAGGTGATATAGGAGTTCACTTTTCTGTCCGTCTGTCAGTTCGTCCATCTGTCCATCAGTCCGTCCGCTCTCATGAGAGGGTATTTGTGGGCTGAGCTGTGAGTACAAACCCCATTTGTGGGGTGAATTTGCACTTTTGTGGTGCACCTCATAAGTCGAAGTTTTCTGACACCTTCTGTGTGATGATGAGGGGTAGATGGGTCATTTAAAATCATTTGTTTTCACAAGTTTTGTCCAATCTGTCCGTGATTGGACAAAATTTGGGGGTTCATGCGTACAGAGGGCACGTGTGAGCTGTGATCAACCCGCAAGTGCACTTTGTACGATTCTGTCCATAAAAGATAACCCCCAAGTCTGGGGTGCAACCTACAACAACACCCTCATGCGTTTGTCCGTCCACAATTACGTCAACCCTAGTGTTCGTGTCCATAATTCTCAATCTATGATACCTACATTCACCAAACCTGGTATAAAGTTTCTTCTTAGAATGATCTCAAGGAACCTTGCACCTATTTTGACCTTTGAACTATTTTTCATGCTCTTATGACTTCGTAAAATTTTATGCCAAAAAATTACATCGACCCTAGTGTTTAAGTCCATTTCTCTCCATCTATGATACCTGCAATCTTGAAACCTGGTAGAAAGTTTTTCTTTAGAATGGTCTAGAGGATTGTTGCCTTTCTTTTGACCTTCGACCTATATTTTATGCTCTGCTGACTTAGTAAAATTTTACGTTAAAAATAAGTTCAACCCTAGCATACTGGTCCATTTCTCTCAATCTATGATACCTACAGTCATCAAACCTGGTATAAAGTTTCTAGTTAGGTTGATCTAGAGGATTGTTGCACTCATTTTGACCTTTGGCCCATATTTCATGCTCTGCTGACTTCGTTAAATTTTACTTACAAAATTAAATCAACCCTATCGTTTAAGTCCATTTCTCTCTGACAATCTATGAGATCTAGAATCATCAAACCTGGTATAAAGTTTCATCTTAGAATGGACTCGAGGATTAATGCACTTGTTTCAGCCCTTGACATATATTTCATGTGCTACTGATTTTGTAAAAGGACCAGGTATGATTTGGGCCATATTTGGCCCCCTCATTTATGAATTTTCAAAATTGCACTTCTTTAACTTCTGTTCATGTAATGTATGAGTTTAAACCTTTAACCATCAATTCTGACTAAAATAATCTATGCTCTAATGATATTTAACTTCTTCTGAGCCTCTAAATGTACCTCTACTCAGCAGATTTTGGCAATTTCGGCCATTTTTGGCTTGCATTTGGGCCGAAAACTACATGAGCGCAGGCAAGTGCACAGCTGAATTTTTGCATAATAATGCATTTTAAGAACATCAACAATGTGTGAAAAATTCAGCTGTGCACTTGCCTGCGCTGACACCTAATTTTTAACTTTTCTAAATAAAATAACGTCATTGACAACGGTTGCCTTACAAGGCCGCGCGTGCGACAGGAACTCTTTAGGCAGTGAAGGTAGACAATCTACGGATCGCCAAGAAATTTTACTAAATAGAAAATCCAAACAGACCGCTTTACCTTCTTTTTGATAAGTAATACCCGGAATATATGATGCAAAACATAGTTTTTCGCTTCTTCATTCATGACGACGCTTGACCTATTGTCAGAAACAACTCCTGATTCTGAAGGATACGTGCAACTGCAATGTTGTTGTAATCGGGACAGCGAATAAAAGACGGGACCGAAAGACGGTACTTGTACTACCGCTGAGCCACTTGGGGAACGTCGTTCGGAGAATTGAAATAGTAATAGTAAGTAGTAGTAGTACGATATTTGTACTCATGAATCCAATAACTGGTGTTTGTAGTGATGGGAGATAGGTGTGTGTTTCTGTGTGTGTGTGGGGGGGGGGGGGAGGGGGGGGGGGGCAGGGGCGGGTTGCAGAAACATGCTTCAGACCTGAAATCATCAAACAATATTTTTCATGCATATCACTTGTAAGATTCTCTTTAAATTGTATGTTAGAGTTGCTCC
Organism: Ctena decussata; assembly: GCA_963989385.1. NCBI lineage: Eukaryota > Metazoa > Mollusca > Bivalvia > Lucinida > Lucinidae > Ctena > Ctena decussata. Next base: position 65,780,712 of record OZ022499.1, read on the forward strand.
CATTTCATAAATAAAACCAAGTAACATCAAATTGGGTATTGTCTGACTGAGAAATGACGGGGTAACGCCCGTTTTTCAATATATCTGCTGGATATACTTTACCAACAGATATTCTGTTGAAGTGTCAAACCGCAAACAAAGTAAAAACAAATTAAACCTTGTTCGAAATCGCGCACGTACGGGACGATTTAAACTAGTGCGACTTCCTTGCATTTTTTCGCGCCCTACAATACAGCAGTTACTGATACAGGAAAAGAAATACTTGGAAACGAACATCGCAGGTACATGCACTGGACACTGGATGTTCTCGACCTCTGCGAGGCGAGGAGGAATTTGAAAAGGAGGCGGTGTGAAGCAGAAGGAGCGAGAGAATACAGGAAGGCTTACAAAAGGGTTCAGATGCCCTGAAGAGAGCAAATGAGGAGTGATTAAGTAGGGATACTCGGTGCAAAGAGACTGAAACTTAATACCTAGAATAACACAACTGCAAGTGAGCACATCAGCTGGTGTGGATTAAAATTCAGAGAACATGGTAGATACTAACTATCCAGAACAAGTCTGGGACATGTCTAACAAAAGAATGATAGACTCTCAGCAGATGGATAGAAAATTGCTCTGAGCTATACAATCACGAGTGTTAAGGCGACAATGCAGTTCTGGACTGCACTCAGCGTCAAAACGAAGATCTAAAAGCGTTCCTTCGTGAGGAAGTTAAGATTGCAGTAGTAGCTCTAAAGTCCACCGTAGTTGATAATAGTACCATAGTAACAGCTTAGCTATGGCAAAGTATGAGCAATGCATAGTTTAATCAAAATATTCATTGCCCTTTGTTTCCAATACCTACGGCTGTTTATATAATAGGATAAAGATTGTGAATTACCCAGCTACCCAGTATTACTGTATGAATAACTCAGTGTCTTAGTTACCCCACCCACTCTCATACATGAAATACACGACTATCATTCTAATTATTCTGCTGATTAGCTTCATTAAGAGTTTGTATTACATATATGGTTGATACATTAATAACTTAAAAATCGTGCGAAAATAATGAACCACACGATAAAAATAAGTATAGAAACAAGTACATGTATGAAAGATATCTAATTTCTTGTTTCGCTCCATCTATCTTTTTTAATCGTTGCCATGGAAACGGTTAGGGTAAATAGTTTACTTTTATGTTTTTGTTTATATAACAACATATATAAAAGGAAGCGCATAAAAACTCTGGCCTATGATTGCAAAACCAAGTCAGCAGTTATAAAAAGAAATGTGTTCATTACCATTAACTGCTATGCAGTTTCAATGTAAATCATAAGTTATCTCCCTTTTTTTCTTTCTTAGAGATAAATGTTTACTTTGAATGCAAAATATTTTTATTAGCTTTATATCTTTGTTGTTTTTTATATTCATTTCTTATTATTTTCAACTTATCAATTCTCAAGATAATGCAAATTTTACCCATACCCCCATATTTTTAAATATATTTTTTCATCCGATTTCTTTCAGACTAATGCGTTCTATTCCGAGAAAAAGTGACTGCTGCACATGAGTTGATCTTGAAACGAATGGTTTATCTAAATTCCCTTGAAAGACAAACTACTGCAATTGTGACATGCCCCTAAAACGTAAATTTTCGATTGAAAAATAGTTTAATGTAGCGTTTCTGTAACCCGACAATTTCAGTGATCTATCAAGAGTTATCGCCCTTCATGCACGTGATAATATGCAGACCAGTAAATGTCAAGGAGATTTAGTATTAATATTACATACATTATTAGATCTGATACTTATCCATTACTTTTAAGTTCCTTTCTTTGTTAAATATGGCAAAATGTATCCCTACCCCCAAAATTTTGCTAAAAATCAGGGCAGAACTGCTTGATCAAACGAATGGCTGTAACTTTCCTTGTACAAGCCGTAACATCTCCATTTTCTAGATTTATATTGTTGACAAGGTGACTAATGAAAAAAACAATATTTGAATAAATTTTGAGAGGGGGCCAAATATGGCCCAAATCATACCTAGTCCTTTCACATCCAAAATTGTGTCAACCTTAGGGTTTGAGTCCATCTCTCTTTAAATACAACAGGTGTAATCATTAAACCTGGCTTGAAGATTCTTCTGGGATGCTGCTATTATTTGTACCCTTGACCTTTATATCATGCTCTGTAGACTTAGGAATTTTTTTGTCAACCTGGTATCCATGATTATATGGACAAGAGCATTCAGGTCCATTTTTCACTAACTATACCACCTACAATCATCAGACATGGCATAAAATGTTTTCTTAAGCTGGTGTTCTAGATTGTTTGACTACTTTCTACCTTTAACCTATATTGTTAACTCTGTTACCTGTAGAGCTTTATGTATAGAACTACATCTTTTCTAGCTTGTTAGTCCAATTTGCTCAAATTTCTACATAAATTCATCAGACCTAGTGTACACTTTCCTCTAACTATGGTATCTACTACTGAGAAAGCATAAGGCAGGTGCGACATAGCATTCCGGGGAATTCTTATTTTGTGAATATTTGTGTCACAGTTTTCATAGGAACTAATGAAGCAAGAATCTTCAAATTTAGAATACATATGGACAATGAGTTGTTGTATCATTGGATCGAGAATTGGGCTCATTGCTCTTATTCTTCCTTTATGTAACCATTTTTCTTTCTTTTCCTATTTCATACATTGAAAATTTGAGTCAGAGTTTTCAAAGGAACTATTCTAACATATTCCTTTATTTATCCATTTTCATTCCTTTCACTATTTCACACATTGAAATTTTGTGTCAATGTTTGCTCAGAATCATTCAAGCTAGGATCTTAAGACTTGGTATACCATGTGAACGATGAGTTGTTATATTGTTTGATTGAGAAATTGCTAGCTGGATTTGATATTTACTGCTCTTTTTACATAATAATGTTTCACTGAAGCAGCACAGCAGGGCTATAGTCAGTCCTCTGACAATTCTAGTTCACCTTGTAAGGGTTATCTATCAAGCAATTCTGTTTTCAAACAATGTCAGATGGCATGCTGCTGGCTTATGGAGGTCACATGCAGACATATTCGGTGTCATTGAAATAATATGAGCCGCGACACGACAAAACCAAAGTGGCATGTGTGCCCAGCGAAGACTCAGATCAGTCTGGGCAACTGTCCATTCTGAGCAGAGACTTGGCTGTATGCTTTGAGGGTAGCTAAGGGTCTCTGCTAGCTCCATGCAGACAGCAAAGACTCTGATCAGACTGGGCGGATGCCCAGGCTGATCTGAGTCTGCGCTGGGGGCACAGCCACATTGTTGGTTTTGTCGTGGCGCGGCTCATATCAAGTTTTCAGCAAAAAATATTAGCACACATCATTTCAGTGATTCCTCGACTAACCACTTTAATAATCTACTGATGCTCTGGGCCCTGTTTTATATTTCAGTTGGAAAGCGGGGGTGTTTCAATCAAGTTATTGGCCATGGAAGCCATCGTTCACTAAGGATATGCTGGAAAGGGTGAGTGATACCGTATTAATCCTATTAAACACCTACTCTAATAAATGCCTTCTCCCCCTTTTTAAGAAAGAAATGTCATGCTGACTTGCAAAATCTGCAAAATTTCAGACATAAAAATCTAATATAATTATTGCAGTTTATATATAGTTAGCTAGGGCTGACTCTCTGTGAAGGAGATTCCCTACAGCTACGAAATTTGCTCTGGAGGAACAGTCTTTTTCAGACTGTTCCTCCAGAACAAATTTCGTAGCTGTAGGGAATCTCCTTCATAGAAATTCAGCCTTAGCAGCAGCATAGCAACAACTTAAGTCGTTTAATAAATACAGCCCCTGATGCTTTGTGGCTTTCAGAGTTAAGGTCACATTAGGTATGCTTTGTTGTCTTCTGACAACTCGTCATTTATGTCTCCCCTTCTCAGTGACATTCAGATCCAAAATTGCACCCCCTAGGAAGAATAGCTTTCTTTTAAGGTGAATGTCAGAGCTCTAGATAAGGGGAGTATTTGATGATAATTTAGGGATAATTTTTTTTATTTCTCATTGAAACCATATGTTGTGACCCTCATCTGAACCGTCTCGTTGAGACGGTTCAGATGAGGGGTCACAACATGTTTTTATACAGTATTAAGAAAAATTACCCCTTATTATCACCAAATACTCCCCCTTATTGAGAGCTCTAGTGTATGTGTTTACATTGGCCCATAATGCAAAATAATTCCCAACTCAACTTCCTAATACTAATTTAACCCAATTTGATTGGTCAAGAGCAAACAGAAAACGGCATTTATACTTCGATAAACTCCCAACACCAGAAATCTGGAACTACTTGGAACTATTTTCTTGGCAGGGATTTCTAAGAAACTCACTATAGCTGATAATTTTGACAAAAAGATGGCCTAGTTGGAATTATAAGAATTGAATTTTGTTTTTGTGGTTTTTATGGATGTGTAAATGCCGGCGAATCACTCACAAACTTAAAATATAAAGCCCTTTGTTTGTGATTGATTCGCCGGCTTTTACACTTCGATGACATCCACAACAATAAAATTCATACCCATAATAAATTGCGTTCAGATTGCTGTAATCATCCTGTTTTGTAGTGCTGTATAGTATTACCATATTTCTTTGGTTACAAGACATGTTTTTCCCTTCCAGTACAATCTAAAAAATCTAGATTCATCTTCCAATACGGTCTAAAAAATCTAGATCAGTCTAAAAAATCTAGATCTGTCTTCCAATACAGTCTAAAAAATCTAGATCTGTCTTACAATACAACCTAAAAATCTAGATCTGTCTTACAATACAGTCTAAAAAATCTAGATCTGTCTTACAATACAACCTAAAAATCTAGATCTGTCTTCCAATACAATCTAAAAAATCTAGATCTGTCTTACAAGACAGATCTAGATTTTTGGGGTTGTTTTGGAAGAGAAAATCCTATCTTATAGGAGAATTACGCACAACTGATTTACGTATTTGAGGTACTTAATGGAGACAGAAAACCCCGTCTTTTAGCCAAATATATACAACAGTATTGATTGTATTGTTCAAACTGATTACCCTTTCTCACATTTATTATGACAGAATATTCAAATTACAGTATTCTATTCTATCCCATAACCTTACTAGGTCGTTGGGGCACCACAGATAACTTCGAAACAATCCCTTTCCACCTTGCCCTGTCTTCAGCTGCCATAGTTGAGCTGGCAAAATCCATCCCTGTCCACTCTTAAATATTGTCTTCCCACCTCTTCTTCTGTCTGCCTCTTCTTCTTTTTCCTTTCACTGTGCCCTGTAGAATCGCCTTTGCTAAACCAGAAGACCTTGTGACGTGGCCAAACCACCTTAGTGTCTGTTTCTTGACCAGCATCAGGAGTTCATCATATTCTCCAATGGCTGCTTGGATCTTCCTGCGAACCTCCTCATTGGTTATATGGTCCTTGTATGAAATGTTCAGTAAACTTCGGTAGCATCTCATCTCAAAGGCCAAACTACAGTATAGTTTGTTTCTATTTCCAGGAAATTGTCACAGATAGAACAGTCCCGGGAAATATGACCTTAGATGATTTAGGCATTGCGCCACAGTCTGTGAAGTCTAAGCTCCAGTACCTAATTCGACCTAAGACACGTATAAACTATCACAGGGAAGTTATAGGGCAGGAAGTCCCTGCAGACATTGATCAGGGGAATATTCCCGTTTTAAAAGCCCTTATAGCTGCTTTAGTTATATGGCTGGGTATGAAAATGTATGCACACAGCTTCAGATACTACATGATGCCGTCGTTACCACGTGTATATCGTACCAGAAACAAGTGAAAAACAAAACAAAACGTAACCACATGTATATGGCATCAGAAGTAAATAAAAACTAGTTCACAGGGTATTATCAATTTCGCTAATTTTCGCTTCCTGCGGAGACTGTACATCATATTTGGCTTCCGCCGAGACTGTCTGCGATCTCTTGCTTCCTGCCGAGACTTCTGTACATGATAAATGGCTTCCTGCAGAGACTGTCTGGTCGATTCTGCTTCCTGCCGAGTCTCTCGGCAGGAAGCAGACTCACACGGACAGTCTCAGCAGGAAGCCAGTTTTCGAGACAGTAGTCCCTGCAAGAAGCAAGAGTTCGTGGACAGTCTCGTCAGAAGCCAAATATGACGGACAGTCTCTGCAGGAAGCGAAAATTTGCGGAATCGATTATACCCTGTGTAGTTGCTATCAACACAATATCAGTTTGTCGAACAATGAAATAAAACTTTTCAGTCTGGGAAAAATCTTCTCAGTTTGAAAAAAAAACACTTCTGTGTTTGTAAAGCTGTGTGTAAATTAAAATGAATGGGTGCACGACCATGTTATATTTTCTGCCAGTTTTATTTTTTCCAAAGGGAGACTACCTTTGTGACTTCCTGTTTGCTTTCCTAGATAGCAAAGCCCTTCCTAGATGAGGTCTACTCTTAAAGGAAAGAATTTGCTCCTAGAGGAGCAAATTCTTTCCTTTAAGAATTGACCTCCATTAAGAAGGGAGACAAAAATGAAAATGGTAGAGTTGCTTCCCCTGATAATATACCCATGTATGTTACTCAGTTTTGCAAAAACAATGAAATTGTTGGTTTTCAAGGCAGTTCTTTCTCTGATTCAAGAAAGGCAGTTGTCAGTTGCTGGGGAAAGTATGTGCACTTAGTACTGGTTAACTGTTTCAGAGGTTAAGCCTGCCAAGAGATAGTGTGTTTAGGTTAACTGACCATCCGGACATCCCATCACCATTGCTGTTTACCGTGGATGTAAAGCAACAAAACAACAACAACAAAGCAACAACATAAACCCAGAAGTACAGATAGTCTTGCTTTGTAACATGGTAGACAAAATATTGAGTTGGGCACTTTCATCTTAAATGAGTAGAAGGATCAGTACATGACTTTCTGATACATTAATATTTGGGATGAGGATTTTTTTTTTTTTTTCAACAGTACCTTTGTAAAGTGATGTTATAGGCTGTCATTGTAGTTGCCTTGCCTAGGTTTATCTTTTCATTTTTTTTTCTGTGTGAGTGTGTGGAGATGGGGGTTGGGATTTGGGGAGGGGGAGAGGAGGGGATGAGTAAGAAATTAACAGTTTTAATGTTTATTTTAGATGACCTCTGATCTATAGATGTTGTGCTTGAATGAGATCCATAATTTGTGCGAGTAGGTGTTCTAGGGGAGCCCCTCGGCCATTTCATTTTTGCCACCCTTCTTAAGACGGTTTTAATGAAGGGCTACAGGTGTGTACACCTCCCTGTTTTCCCACCATTTTTACAAGGGGAACAACTTTGTTGACTTCTTTGCTTCCTTGGAGTACAAAGCCTTTTTAAAAGCAGATCAAATCTTGAAGGAAAGAATTTGCTACTAAAGGGTTTTTACAAAGAGGAATACATTTGTTGACCTCTTTTCTTCATTGGAGTACAAAGCCCTTCCAAAAGCAGGTCAAATCTTGAAGGAAAGAATTTGCTCCTAGAGGAGCAAAGTATTTCCTTTAAGAGTTGACCCCCATTGGGAAAGGTAAAATTAAAAATGACAGAGTTATATCCCCTGACAGTGTACCCATTCACCTCAAAGATCTCTGATATCTACCCATATCTGAACATCAGTGAATACGCTCCAGTTATGCGGGAGTAATAGGGGTAATTTGGGGATAATTTTGTATATTTCTCCTTAAAAACATATTTTATGACCCCTCATTAGAATCAAATGAGGGGTCACAACATATGTTTTCAACGAGAGAAAAATTATCCCTGAATTATCTGTGTTACCCCCTCTTATCTGGAGCTCTGTCAGAAAATGAAAGGGCGTGTGATGCGTTTTAATTATAACTATTGCTTCTTTCACAGTTAGAATTGTTAGTGTTGAAAAATAAAATCTGAAAGTCAGAAAAAAAGAGAAAAACAGTTTTTGTCTATTTTCAGTTCTTACTAACCCATCTTAGAGGCTTCCAAAATCTCTGATGACTAAAAGCTGTATACATAATTTTACAAAGATTACATGAGTACTGGTTAAGCTAGTATACAGGCCCAGTTCAAAACTATAAACATCATTAGTTAACGAGACACTGAAATTTCAAACGTATGCAAAAACAGTACCATTTTTTTGCCAGAAAAATGTGAAGAGCTTTTGCACTGCACAAGTTTTTCTCAGCAAAAAATATTAAGACACAAGATTGTATGGATACTAGAAAACTTAACAAATCCTTCACCAGTGTTTTTTTTTCTCTATAAAAGTGGTGCCCATAAAAGGCACCAGTCCCAATTCAAAATGGTATCTTTTTTCCCAACTGCAAGTTGAAAAATTCCCAATTGCAGGAAGAATTTTTCTAGGGACCAATCTACAAGCATAAATTTACTTGCTTGCTTAGAGAACTGGCAGATATATAGCTATAATTGAATTTAAATATTATATATTCAGTCTCATGTCCCCTATCCCACCACCTGAGCCACTAAAGGTGTTTCTGAAATTCCAAATTAAGAGAGCATGAGATGCGATTTTTCCCAATTCTGTGGGCACCGGCACCATTCCCAAAATAGTGAAAAAAAATCACTGTTCACTTACGACTTCATTAAGCTATCATTGCTTGGAAAGGCAGGGCTTACAGTTCTAGGTAGGCTAATGTTATTAGCATAGGGCTGATGCTTGGAGTCGTAATAGCCTTCTCGAGTCTGTAGGAGAGGCGGTAGTGTAGTGGATAACACACTCGACTACCAATCCAGGGGTCACAAGATCGATCCCCCGCTTCTCTGGTCTTTTGGATGAGACTTCAAATCGGGGTCCCTCTCTGTATGACCTAGTTGTTGGTAGGAAATTAAACTAGAGTTCACTCAGAGCTCTAGATAAGAGGGGTATTTGATGATAATTGAGGGATAATTTTTTTATTTCTCATTGAAACCATATGTTGTGACCCCTCATCTGAACCGTCTCAACGAGGCGGTTCAGATGAGGGGTCACAACATATGTTTTTATGCAGAATTAACAAAAATTATCCCTAATTATCACCAAGTACTCCCTCTTATCTAAGACTCTGCTCACTCTTGAGTCTGTGCTGGTGATGGCCCTTACAGTGTTCAGGCTGGTGACAAGACGGTGACATTCCTTACTATAATTGAGCCCGGACACGACAAAAGCAACAAAGTGGTTGACAATGTGTGCCCAGTGCAGACTCAGATCAGTCTGGACATCTGCCCAGTTTGATCAGACTCTATGTTAGGTGCTCAAAGGGTAGCTAAGGGTCTAAGCTACCTCTGTGCAGACAGCGAAGACTGATCAGACTGGGCGGATGCCCAGACTGATCTGTGCTGGGCGCACAAAATTGTTGGTTTTGCCGTGTCGCGGCTCAATTATACTTGCTGGTGAAAAGCCTTGGAATAAGTAATGTTTACTTGACAAGACAGTCTATGATGGATGGATGGTTTTACCTTTTTTTTCAACACTATTTGAGCTGCGACACAAGAAAACCAACTCAAATACTCCCAGTCTGATCAGAGTCTTCCCTCGCCGCACAGAGGTAGCTTAGACCCTTCTACCCTTTAAGTGCTTAGCAAAGAGTCTGATCAGACTGAGTGGATACCCAGGCTGATCCAAGTCTGCGCAGAGCAGACAACCACTTTGTTGGTTTTCTCGTGTCACAGCTCCTTTCAGTCATACCAGGATGAATTGAGGGTAGTTATGAAGGGCTCTGTGCAATGAAAAACTGTTTTGGTTTCGACAATCTTTTCTCCCACCTTTGCATTATATAAGATAGGTTCTCAGCTCACATAAGAAGTTTCTGTCTTACATTAGCAACATAAACAACCAGACTTTTTCAAATTTTGACTAATATTTTAATCTTAAATGAACAAAATGGACTAGCAAGCATCTCGGACGACGTTTGATAGCAGATCATAGCTTTGTGACGTCACTCAGTTTTAATGACATCACTAAGACCGGTTATTAAACATCGCTATCAAACTTGAAGCATGTGACGTGAGAGGCTTAGTTTTGAGAGAGGTCTGACATAGTATCATGACTGGTATTGATGGTATCTGTTTACATGTAAATGTTTAGAGGGTGTGTTAATATGCCTTTTCATGGACTCATCTCAGAATTCACATTACAAATGAACAATGCTATATGAGCCGTGACGCGAGAAAACCAACAATGTGGTTGTGCGCCCAGTGCAGACTCAGATCAGCCTTGGCATCAAACCAGTCCGATCAGACTCTTCGCTAAGCGCTCAAAGCGTAGCTAAGAGTCTAAGCTACCTCCATGCGGACAGTGAAGACTCTGATCAGACTGGGCGGATGCCCAGGCTGATCTGAGTCTGCGCTGGGCGCACAACCACATTGTTGGTTTTGTCGTGTTGCGGCTCATATCATGAAACTCCTGCTTGGTTTCTTTGATGAAAGTTTATGCTTTCTTGTATCTACATAAACGTCCTTTCCTGTGGTAGATAATTGCATGTGCCTGAAAAATATAAATTGACATATCTGGGAAATAGTCATAAATGTAATTTTCGTAAAATTTCATAAATTTTGGCAAACAACTTGAACTAAAGTGACTTTGCCATGATCTACACTTAAGGACAAAAGTTCTGCACGGACGTTCCCTGAACATCCGTGCAGAAGTTTTGTTCTTAAGTATATATCAATCAAGACTCAGGAATTCACGAGTTGCCTTTACCATAAAATACATTACAATACTTCAAGAAACACTTTTAAGGTCCGATTTCACGTCGCAGGTAGAACTCATTTTAACTAGACTGTTGTTTATTTTACCGTAAGGCGCAATGTAAAATTTTGGTGTTCAGAATGCTAATCGGTGTTCTAAGTTTGATGTGAAATGGGCCTGAGACTTGTTTTTCTGCCAAACTGTCGCAAAGCAATATCAATGAAAATGAACGGTGCTTATATAATGTAAACCTAAACCACTGAACCTGTGTAGAGGGTAATGCACATATAAAACTGGTTCAGGCACTTCAATCTGTATTTTATTATTGGCCGTTCCAAGGCGGTGCTTCTATTGTGGTTTAGTCTTACTATCACTGGTTTGTCGATTATAAGTCTTCGATATTGTGTACATTATTGAGGATAGTCTTACGGCCATCTGCTGGGAAAACTTTTCGCTTGTCTTGTTTTGCTTTGTGTGTTGTCTTCAATGTTTTTCGTTTCGAACTTGCTGTTTAGGGTAGATGGGGAAATCTGGTTCTGGTACCAGAAAATTTACTTTGAGATACTAGTAGTGTGAGATGTCCGGAGTTAAGGTCAAGAATACGTAAATGACTGGCGCAATTAATTACGTGCGTCGCGAAGGACGTTACGTCACGAAATACTTCCTAGTCAGTGTAATTTTCAATATGACGGCCCCATTGGACATTCAATTATAACGTCAAACATGGGGAAAACGGAATTGTTGTCATTGTTTTGCTGATATTGCAATGTTCTTTTTATTCTCTGTCTGTTTGAAGTTATTTCATCAACATAAGTGTATTCATACAAAATTAACGAAAGAGAGAGAGAGAGAGAGAGAGGGGACAGAGTTTCATGTGTGTAACAATTTAAGACTGGTCGGAATACATGTTCCCTCCCTGCTTTTTGGGCTCACAGGACTTTTCAGACACACATATGAAAGGCGGAGCCCATCTTTCTCCTTTCGCTGCGTTATCCTTCCCTGATTTGAAAAAGCTACCCATTTACTACTTGCTGGCTTGACAAAGAGACTTTTCCATCCGCTAGCTGGCCGAATCCGGATTCGAACCTGCAACCGTCTGCGTCATAACCGAACGACTGCGGCGCCGTTGGGATTGCGCATCCAAAATAATAAACCAAGTAAATGTATGCCAGCTGATTTTAGAGCTTTATGGGATCGGAATGTAATATTTATTATAATGCCGATTTTTTGTGATTTTAATACACATATCCTTTCTGGACATCGAAACTTTTATTTTGATTTCAAAATAAGAATGATACAATATTTCGTCCACTTGTTGTATGCCGTTGCCAAAGATATTGCGGGCCTCTTACTCACACCGCCACCAGGGCCACTACGCCACAAGAAGTTTTTACCTTTACCTATCCCGCCGACGGCAGATTTGGAAGTTGACAGTGTAACTTGCCATCATCTCGATATGACTGAAATAGACCCCCTACTGTCCAAAAGTCAATTTTATCTGACTACCATGAGCCACACCGACAGAACATGAGTCGTCAGTGATATTATACATGCACACAGATCAGCCTGCGCATACGCACAGACTAATAAATCTCTTCGCTGTTCCTCACTGAATCATTGTACCAGAGGACAACAAAGGCTCTGATCAGGTTGGGCGGACGCGCAAACTGATCTGAGCTTCCGCTGACCGTATATGCCCCAAAGAACCCATTTTATCATGGCGTGACGGCGCATTTTCTTATCAAGGGTAACAAATTTTTTATGTTGGGCTCAGTCGTGTCGGCTGCAGTAACCCTATTACTGTTAGAAGTGTGCTTGCAATTTTTACTACATGTAAATTTTGTTTACGGGAGTCTGAAAAATAAATTCTTTCACTTAAGCCTCGTTCACGCCACCAAAGTTTCTTTGTCACAGAATCTTTTACAAAGAAAGTTTGCCAAACATTTTGAGTTAACACGGAGCAAATTATTTGTTAAAGAAAAAATGTGGCATGGAATCTTTGTCAAACAAATTTTCGCAAGGAAATAGTTGCTGCTGTGTTCACACGATCGAACATTATTCGTCAAGGTTACCTGGACAAATGAACTTTGCCCGTATGAACGGCCAACCATGCCAGATATACTTTGTTCAAAATCAAACCAATTTGATTATGAGCAAAGTTTTCTGTGCTTATCTCCATAGCTAGTTTCTTTGTTACATATTCTATGGCAAATTTTCTGTTCACACGGAGAAATTTTGTTTGTCATAAAAACTTGACCATATAAATTTGGCAATGAAAATGTGGCATATTTTTCATTTACATGGGCAAATTTTTATTTTCCAAACCTACTTTGTCAAGAAACTTTGTCCGTGTGAACGAAGCTTATGGCATTCATCATGAGAAACCTATATATTAGTCCTCATCTTTCCGTATTCTCATAACGGTCTTAGCATGTCTCATAACGTCGCCAGTAAACAACTGCAACGTCGCTTATAAATGACGTCGCGGAATGGCGTAAATTTATACATACCTATGCTTGCTTAACAAGCGCTACTTGAAAAACGAACTCGGTAGTCAAGGACTTTTCTTACCCCATTTCAATCGACAGATCCTGTGACATACAACATCAGTTTTTGAAAAAAATCTATGTAGTGGTAAACAATCTGTGTACGTTTAAATTTTAAAATCTGAGTCCATTGCCGTCAATGAAAACGGCCTCAGAATTTCATGTTTTTCAATCTGATCTAGCGACTAAACGAACTGGGTGACCTATCTTTTTTATTGCACAATTCGATGTAACACATGAAAATGCACCCCTGTGCAAAATTTAAAAAAATTCTATGTATGTGCCATTTACGTATTCTTGACCTTAAGATGTAAAGTAAGTGAAAATGTGCCGGAACTATATTCTTTGATATTGGAGTATACTTTGCGATATCAGCGTTTGGGATAACGAGAGTCAACTATGTGCCAATATGGATTACTACATGAAAGAAGAAGTTTCCTTACCTTACTTTGGATCCTGAATGCTGATTCGTTTCGGTTTCCCGTGGAATATACATCAATACTTCCTCATTTGTCGTGCTATATGTCGGAGGTGGGCACCTGTCTACAGTGCAGTATGACGGAGGAGGCCTAACTGACTCGAGCGTTGATTCTGTTTTGGTCTGTCTGGAGTTTGTCGAGCTTGTATTGTCAGCTTTCTGTGCATTTTTAAGAATACCTGGCCTGCAGAAAAAAATAATACAGTCAACTGATATCTCAAACACTAATATCTCAAAGTATCTTCCTATATCAAAGAATACATTTCCTATATTTATTTACATTTCAGCTCCTGTTATCTCAAACTACTGATATCTCAAAGTAAATTTTCTGGTACCAGAAAACTGAGTTTGAGATATCAGTAGTTTGGGTCGAGACTTTCAACTAGAGCTTTTAGTTCCTGCTCTTCTTCAGCTAGAGCGTCTGTGTCATCGGCAAACTGCAGACTGGTAATGTTTCAGCCGCCTATGCTAACCTTTCCGTCATGTCCTTCCAGAGCATCACACATGATCCGTTTCAGAAAAATGTCGAAGAGGGTGGGTGACAGAAGACATCCTTGTCTTACTCCAGCTGTTGTTCTGAATCATTCTCCTGTGCTGCCATTTACCAGGACTGCACTTGTAGCTTGTTTAGCTGCTCAATGGTGCAAACTAGATTGACACTGATATTGTACATCCACATGTCGGCCCATAAGGCTGCATGCCATACCCTGTCAAAGGCTTTTTTGAAATCAATGAAGACATGGTACAGATTCTGCTGATGTTGGAGATACTTTTCACACAGGATTCTCAGGCTGAAGATCTGTTCTGTGGTGCTTCTTCCTGCTCGGAACCCAACCTGTTCTTCAGCTTTTCATACAGGATTCTAATGTTGAAGATCTGTTCTGTGGTCACTGGTGCTCCTTCCTGCTCGGAACCCAGCCTGTTCCTCAGCTTTTCACACAGGATTCTAAGGTTGAAGATCTGTTCTGTGGTGCTCCAGCCTGTTCCTCAGCGATTATCTCTCCGGCTTGTGGTTTAAGCCTGTTCAAGATGACTTTCAGAAGGACTTTGCTTGAATGACTGATGAGGCTGATGGTTCTGTAGTTCTGGCAGAGCTGTAGGTTGCCCTTTTTAGCTCGCCTGAACGAAAGTTCAGGAAGAGCTATTGTTGTCACCCCGGCGTCCGCGTCAGCGTCGACGTCCGGATTGGATGTTTTGGTAAAAGTTTTTTAAAGACCTATATCTCCTTAACCCATGGATGGATTCTTTTGATACTTGCACTGTAGTTTTGGTTAACCTGAACCCAGCGATGAATTCTTTTTATATTTGCACTTTAGTTAGATATTAGTCCAAAGTTTTACAGAGGACTACCCCACCCCGCTCAGTGACCTTGATGTCAAGGTCAGGGACTTTGGAAATTTGGTCTTTATTAAAGTTTTCTAATTGCATACTGATTCATAATGCGTAACAGAGATTTAGGTAACACTTGAACTGATGTTAGACTCTTTTTTTGAGTTTTTACACACTATATATTTACCCCACTGGATGACCTTGAAGGTCATCGACTTAGAATTTTATCTTAAAGATTTTGGTTAAAGTTTTATATTTATGAAGACATAATTTCACAGTGCCATGATGGACTCAGTTGAAACTTATACTTGGACTGATGTTAGATAATGGTTCAAAGTTTGCATACATCCTAGCCCCCCTCCCCCCACCCCCACCTCTTAGTACTTTGACCTCAAGCTTCTGGACTTTGAAATTTCATGTGGATTTTTTTAATTTTAATTTTATTTTAAGACATTTCTGAGATAGCTTTTGTTACTAAATGTGTTGTCATTACGGACATGCTTGCCTGAAGTTTTATGCATAGCAGTCCACACCACCAAAGCGACTGTGTGATGGGCAAGCACCTATTCAGGCGAGCTATGCTGTCAGACAACAGCTCTTGTTAGGGAGTGTAATAATCAGCGACTGAGTCCATGGGGTAGGCCATTCTCCTGTTCTCCAGTTCCTGTTACAGATTTATGTTAAAACATCAATCATGGTCTCCTCGCCAGCTGGAAGAAGTTCTGCTGGTATATTATCAAGTCCGGCAGACTTCTCCTTCTTTAGTGCTGCTACTGCAATCTCAACTTCCTCACGAAGGATCGGTTGTTGATCTTCTTGGGGCTGATTGCAGTGCAGAACCGTATTGTCACTGTAAGTCCCATGATTGTATAGTTCTGAGCACTATTCTGTCCATCTGCTGAGAATCTCTTGGTCTTCTGTAAGGCATTTCCCAGACCTATCCTGGATAGTTGTGGATCTACCCTGTTTCTTTGAAGTTAGATCCTTCACCAGCTGGTATGCTTTCTTGCTGTTTTTTTTTGTTCAGGCAAGTTCGATCTCCTCGCACTGGCTAGCTATCCAGTCCTCCTTAGCTTTCATCACTGCCTTCTGAATCCTCTTGTTTGCTTCCCTGTATTCTTTTACTCCTCCTGCTTCATACCAAGGGCGTAGCTACCTATACGGCAAATACGCAGGTGCGTATTGAAATTTTGTCAAAATTGACAAAATTTCAAAACGCACCTGCATATTTGCGTGCTGAAAATTTATAAATTAGACCAGGTTTCAATACCAATTGCCAAAGTGGCTGAAATACTAGCTTTCTCTTCAAGAAGTAGAGAATAAAACATGGTTGTGCGTATAATGAAATTACCTCTAGTTACGCCCCTGCATACCGCTTCTTTTTCAAATTTCTCCTCTCATCACAGAGGTCGAGATCATCTCTAGTGACCCAGGGCTTTTTCCTACGACGTTCCTTCCCAAGTATCTCACTGGCTGCATCAGTCACTATACTGTTTTATAGGTAGTTATCATGGTTTCTATGTCCATGTCATCATCTCTCAGACCAGTGAGTGGAGCTTATGAATATGAAAATGCCAATATTACCAACAATAGTTGGCATTTTCATATTTATCAGGTGAGAAAATTTCATCCTTAGCTGAGTTGAGCACGAAAAAGTTTTTTGTCGTAGACATATCAGAGCATGCATGACCTGCATCCGGGTTTTTATTGTATGGGGGATAATAAACACAATCTACTATTTGTGAAAAGAAACAGTTTAAAAATGACGTTTTATGAATATAAACTTTATTTTGGCTTCGTTTCCTTTTTAATTTAATCGCCGTTATTTGCGGATAGACGTGTTTTATTCAATAATAACGAATGATGAAAAGTGTATTTGCAAATTTCATGACCCGTTTGAGCAGCCGTAAATCAGGCGCATTCGAGTTTTCCAATCGTGTATTTAAAGGTCTAGTAAGAAAGCCATAACCGCACCGCGCTTCCGATCTGCCGCGCCAGAAATCAGTTTTCTTTAACAACTGATGTATTTCTAACTAAAATTACAAGGAAACAAACAGTGCTTCCACTAGTGGAAGTCTGGGGGTCTGTGACTTCTAAAACTGAATGCTTGGAAGTCAGTGACTTCCAATTTTTATCATAACTTACCATTTATAAAGTGAATATGGACTTAAATAATGAGTTAAATTTGTTGTAAAAATGGTATTTCACCCATTAATAAAGGAGAAAGCAATATAAATATGGACATTCTGGAAGAAACCAAGTCTATCCTTCAGCATGACTTCCAAATGACAAACCTTGGAAGTCATATGACTTCCTGATTTTGATGGTTAGTGCTAGCACTGAACAAAATACAATGAGAACAAAAAAACTTCTTTTCGAAGCTGAACAAAAAATCAGACATACCCCTTATCTTTTTGAATTTGTATACTAAGTCATCATAAAATTCTGGTTCCGATAGGCCTTCATGTGAAAGTGATTTTAACCTGACATTGAGTTTTGAAACCAATTCATTGCATCGGCGATAAAATTTTCTAGATACGGAATTATTTCGATGCAGGCTTATCTTGATACTCATTCGCTCAATTGCACACACGCTCACTCACTCACAAACTCACGAATTCACTCCCTTAGCAATTGGGCCAAACGAAGTCAGGGGAAATCATGAAAATATGAGGCAGAAAAAGCTAAGAAATAGACTTTTAATAAGTGTTCCTCCGGTTACAGCTAGCTCCTGGTGAGGTATCGGTATTTTTGCAGTTCAGTCATGCCATTAAATCTTACTTGTGGCAAATAAACTAGGATATCGAAGTTGTATGAAAATGAGTAGGGAAAACATCAGTTTTGGCCATGGTGCCGCATGGTTATATATCTATGCGCCAGTCATTTGTATCCACACACCCCACCTACAGAAATGGAATTTTTACATTTCAGAGACCTGTGATGATTAGCTGATGGAAACAACCTTGCTCTTATTTCGACCCTATACTACAGAAAATCTCGCAGGGTAAAGGACCCCAATCTTAAAACTCCGGCACTATGGAAACATTTAAAATATAATTGCCCTGCACCTTGGTCCGGCTATCCCAGCGCCATTGTATTATTGTAGGCTCGGAACGTCCCGTTACAATAGTCTAGCTGCAGTTGCAGTTATCCGTTGAGGGATTATTGGGTTGCCCTTTATATTAATTCATGTTTTGTCCACCATTTTGAAGGACTTCTTATTAAATCAACAACCCAACAAACTCTATTCGTTTACTTCGTTTACTGTGTTTCCGTTCATTCCTGGCGCAGCCCATCTTCGTAGGTTGGGGCGAGGATGCAAATGACAGCAGGCCGAATTGACCCGGACGAGTTAAATGGAGGCCGAGTTGACCCAGGAGCCGTGAAGACCCCAGGCTTACAGAAAGCAGGCCGAGTTGACCCGCTTCTTCCATGACATACTATCGTCAGACAATAGTTGTAATCGAACTCGACCAAGGCTGATCACGATAATCCTCACTCGGGAATTCATGTTTTGTCCTTGAACAAGACACATTTACTTTACAAAAGTACTGATAATACCCAGGAAGCGATGGATCCGTCCTGACATGACTAAAAAGTTGTTCTTTAAAAACGAATATCATCTTCGACAATTATCTTTTTTAAAGATGTTTCTTGTATAACCTCGGGGCCAGGGCTCAGATCAAGCCTTGAAACAGAACTAAATTTCGACTGTCCGCCGCCGACAGATTTTATCATCAGTCACGGACTTTTGCGGAAAACCCCCGCTTGTAACCACCGCGCAAATGTTTCTTATATCCACGCAATCCACGGATCGCAAAACTGGACAACAATTAATTGTACATTATGCATTTTACAAATGTCAGCAACTACTCCTCTTTGTATTTTGACCAAACAGGATCCATTTATTAGAGAACACAAACGGGGATAGAAACACAAATATTTATGAACAAAACACTATGGCTAAATGCGTTTGCTTACTTTGGTACAGGTTGATGTGCATCTCGTACGTTAAATATGGGAAGACCATGGGCTTTGTATGACGGGCCTGCATCTCTGAAACGACATCAAGAACTTAAAAGAAACAAGAAATAAAAGATAACATGTTTTGCCCTTTATATGACTCAATATATGCTCACCAATCCACATTTTATCACCAAATCTGAAGGTTGAATCACTTTTCATAATGATATGTGTTTATCAGTTTATACCACTGGTAGGACATTGAAGAGTTAAAGCACAATAATAATAATTCTGCACTGTAAGTCTGTCACAGACTGTTTTTTTTTTTTTTTTTTTTTTTACTCTATGTGTCAAACATTGTGCACAAATATAATATTAGACAATGTCCATGGCGTTTGGACAACCGTTGGGTAGTTGCTATATCAACGCCGCATCCTCATTAGGTTTGATGTCACTGCTAAGATGATACTAAACTCATGGATATCAATTATCAGCCAGACCATCCTGGCAGTCGGTATTTGCTGCGTGAATAGTGGACGGCACACTGAATCTGCGAGGCTGTGAAGTCTGATCTGAGTTTAAATTAGGATATAAACATGTTATCAAACATTTGCACCTGCTTTCACACAGTAGCTGGATGCACACCTAGTCCAGCAAACTGCTGATTAACATTATAATCTCGTTTGATAACCAGATAAAAACTTACACTACTGCAAGTTGCGATTTACGTCCTTACATGTAGCTTAGAATCGGCCCATACGCTTATTAAAATAGGACATTTTGTGGAAATCTACCGAGTTGTTGAAATCTGACCAATTGTGGGACACGTCGAAGTTATCAGTCATACATATACTGAACCTCAGAAGTAACGTACCACTTCTATTTGACACCTCGGACTCCAAATTCTTTTCTATGAACCATCTCAATTTAAGGTACATTAACTTCATTCGTATCAAATTAATTTTTGATTTATTGATTAGAACGCAAAGACATGTACCATTGACGAAAACTATGGAAAGTTAGTTTGACTTCCATCGGCAGCAATACAGTTGTTGGCATTTCTGATGAATCCAAAGTCTTCCAGTGGTAGCATGGTGATAACCCATGTTACATGATACTGCTCATGACTTCGTACAGCAACCTGCTGCATTAACATTCTTAAGTAGAATTGATTGTCATGTAACTTCATGTAACTTCAGAAAAACATTCGACTGGATGAATGCTCAGATGCATTTTAGCACTTATCTTAATATACTGTGAATTTACGTGTAGGTCTGAACGCAGCACGGGCGGAAAACGGTTTAACCAGTTTTGCAACTCCATTCCTCGCATGGCTGGCTTTTAATTTCTTTCAATTCAAAACTAGCTACAATCAAAATATAAAAAAGTGAAAACATTTTGCATATAGTCTAAAACCGTGGTGCGCTATTTTTGAATTTCAGCATATATACGAGTAAAGGATCTTAAAGGTAGGTTCCTGGACTAGCGATAACAACTATGTCCACAAAATAATTTCGTCTGTTTCTGAGCAGTATTGAATTCTCTTATTTTTCTGAGTTTGTTGCTACTGAGAAACTCGTCAGATGTTGAAGAAAATAGTCGTTTTCCCTTTTGGTTTATTTTCTTTCGTTGAAATTCCAGTTCTAAAAATAATTATGTATTATGTCTATAAGTGCGCGATTTCTGATGCCATTCTCCAAAGGTCAATTTTCTCTTGCCGTGAGCTCTCTTAGAGGTCCTGGCATGGCGGATGGGTTAAAACTATCCAAAAATGCAATGCAGCATGACGTCAGCTGCGTTATATATTTTTGGCGCGAACTAAAAATAGCGCTAACTGGTGTGCGAAGCAGAGTTAGGAAATCCCTTGCAAAACAACTTTTCTAATATTTTTTTGATTTACACTTTTTAGTGAAACTTATTCATTCCCTTTTATATGTGCTTTCCAACAACTTGGATGAAAGATCATCAAAATTATGATGCATTCCTAAGTACAGGAACCTACCTTTAAACCAATGGCCGTTAGATATCAAACAAACCAGCAGGCACACAAAGTTAATTAAACAATATCTACACTTGCACCTGACTTCCCTTGGGTGAACCGTATAGAGCAACTGGCTTCATACACCGATGAACGACAGCTGATGATGTGACGTTGTCGTCAAGCGACGTCTGAGATAAACAAACGTCTTGATTGGTCCATGTAACGTTCGATTGACGCCATGTCGTGGCGACGGCTGTTTGATGTACTGGCCAAATACGTCGTTACTAAATTTTCTTCGTCCCGTATTTTGCAAGTTCTGCAATACATTACCGCAAAAATGGAACAGAAAGGGTCTAGAAATAAAGTGTAAATATAAGAATGAATATTTGATTTTTCAGCGTTCATCGTGTGAAGAAGCCAGTGGTCGTCGCTAAAATCTACAAGAGGCGCTTCGCGCTTCATGAAATTTTAACTCCGCCCACTGGCTTCATCACACGATGAACGCTGAAAAATCAAATTTTAATTCTTAAATGAATCAACCTCGATTCAACGTCATGAGAGGTATTAACAGCCGTGCCTCAACCGGCGAAAAGCCGTGTTTCAACAAGGGTTTTCACGCGCTGTTGATGCACGATGACAGAACTTTTATTATGCTTGTGCCGGGCCACTAAGAAACCGCCATGCAACTTTGTCTCTCCCGTCTCTGGTGGTGCGCTACCTATGTATGCCTATATGACGTCATCATGCCTTTGTAATCTGACGTCATCGTCGTGACTCAGGTTTAAAGCGATGTTGTTTACATTCTTAAGATGCCAAATGGAGAGTAAATAAACATGCATCTCCAGCTTTCAGCAATCAAGAACTGCAGGAAGGTATATGAATGGATCAGGCTTGTTCTGCATGGAAATTATTGCTCAAGGTATCTGCTTTTTTGTTGATTAATTTGCAATCTATTTTGCATCAAATATGGCAATACACTTGAATTCCGGTGCAACTCGAATTTCGGTGCAATGTTTACATCTCGTTATTTCTCAGCTTACGAGAAGCTTTGGTCAACTATTTTAGTTGAAGTAGGTCACCACTTACTACAGCTAAAAATAAGGCCGGATAATCTGTTTCAGGTGCCATTTATAGATATCAGCAGCTTATTAGTTGTTGGGGTTCAAATTTTTCATTCATCTTTTTCAGCTTAAAATGTCATAAAATTCCAAATGAATAGGCCAAAGAAAGGAAATTCTACCTGCATAACAGTCTGTTTGTCTGCAGACAATATTTAATGACGTCAGAAACGACATTTCTAAGTCACGTGACTACCTAATTTACATGTAATAAGGTGAAACGTAGTCCCACAATTTCCCGCCATTTTCATTCCGGTGTTATATTAGATTGTTCCACTGACAATTTATCCTAAGCATGCATAAGATTTTTCTAAAAATGATGTTCATACTTCTATCCAAGAACATGTATACATACCAGAAACTAAAATTGCTGCATCAAAATGATTATGATCATGTATTTTCAAATGAAATTTCACAAAAATACCTTTTTTTGTAATAGATAATGGATAAAGGTAAATTTGCTGACCAAGTCTCTTCTTTATTGTCAAAATCCAACTCCTCTTTTCTGTAGATGACTTCTATCCCAATTTGTTTATCAGTGTCAGACTGCCAAATAATCCCAGACATTTTTGCTTTTATCAATGTTTACATATACACCGAAATTTGAGGGGAAATCTATGTACGTTTTGAACTCTGACCTGACCTACTTTGAACTGAATATTTATCCCTGA
Source organism: Ctena decussata (assembly GCA_963989385.1). NCBI lineage: Eukaryota > Metazoa > Mollusca > Bivalvia > Lucinida > Lucinidae > Ctena > Ctena decussata. The sequence continues at coordinate 65,803,468 of OZ022499.1, forward strand.
GCCAGCCCGGAGAACCACTGTTGTATTATTATTTGGAAGTATAAAAGTTAAATTGGTTATACCCAAAAATTGTTACATGTTTATATTTCAGAAAAATATTTCTAAGCTGTTGAATTTTAAATACACCGGAATTCGAGGGTACCAGTATACAACGACCATCTTGGACACTTTCCGAAATATTGCGTTTGAACAGAATGATGGCAGCCATTTTTAATAGAATGAATGCTCTGAGGCCCGAAAGACGAATATTAGTAAAATGATGCACCAGCACGTTGGCCGTCAAACAGTGACAAAATAAAGTGCCAAGATTTTTCTCAAATTTTAACGAATAATTCGTTGAATTTATGCAATTACAGCAATCAAACATTTGTTTCAAATGCATTAACATTTGCCAGGTCCCCGGGAGATGATGAAAACCTCGGCCTTCGGCCTCGGTTTCCAATATCTCCCTTGGGACCTGGTAAGCTTTAATGCATGAAAAACCATGTTTGATCCCTATATTGTTTCAACGTTGTGTGTCCAGTAGGATCCCTCAGCGAGTTTCAAACATTCATACCACGTATTAAGATTTTGTTTATCATACTCGTACGACCAATTTTAGGGATACATGTACATGTATCAGGCATAGCAGGTTGTCTCACATTTGGACGGTTGTGCCACGTTAAGTGCTGTTGCTGCTGTAGCTATATGCGTATGACATGCAACTTGGATAATAACAAAATTTTGCATTTCAAAGCAACCATACAAGGAGAATTTAAGTCATACTTTTACAAAAAAAAATGTTTGTCCTTAACACTGGATTATATTTAAAAAAAAACAGAAATGTATATAGAACTAGAAAATTGTGTCTGTAAGACACTTATAATGCCCCCGTGCAGTGCCTGTCACAGGACATGTGTACAACCCTAAGCACCTTTTAAGCACAAACACTATATCATAAAGAATCTATTGAAAACATTACAAAACTTCACAGCCTGCAGTGCAAAAATGCTGCCCAAAATGACAAGTTTAAAAAGGCAATAATTCCGTCAAAAACTTTTTTCCATCAAAAACCCACATGCACATCTTCATTATGTCCACAACAAGACAACAATGTCTAAAAACAGCCACTGAAAACTGAGAGAGGATTTCATAACACATAGTACTTACACTACAATGCAAACATTTGCCTTAAAATGATGTAATTCTGTCAAAATTAATTCTAGCTCCAACAAAAATCCACATACACATCTTCAAATTGTCCACAATATGTATACAGGGTTTGAAAAAGAGCCATTTAAAACTGTGGGACAAGTTGATTACACAAACTCCAAACCCTATTGCAAAAATTTGCCTAAAATGACTATGTTCAAAAGGCCCTTGTCCTGTCAAGATTTATTCTAGCTCCAATAAAACTCCACATGGACATTTTCAATGTGTCCACGATATGTATGCAAGGTTTGAAAAGATCTATTAAAACTGTGGGAGGAGTTGATCACCACAATACCCTACAAAGTAAAAATTTGGCTAAAATGGCTGAGTTCAAAAGGCTGTATTTCTGTCAAAAGTATTTCTAGCTCCATCAAAAATCCACATGCACATCTTCAATATGTCCACATCATGCAGGCAAGATTTGAAAAAAGATCCGTTCCATACTGTTGGATGAGTTGATTACACAAACTCTATACCATACAATGCAAATATTTGCCCCAAAAGACTAAGTTCAAAAGGCTGTCATTCTAGCAAAATCTTCAATATGTTCACAACATGTATGCAAAGTTTGATAAAGATCCATTCAAAGTTGTAGGAGGAGTTGATTATACAAACTCTGTACCATAAAGTGTGACGAACGACAGACGGACAGACAGACAGATAGGAGCAAATCTTAATGCCCCCTGACTATCGTCTCGGGGGCATAAATAATAATTACTAACTATAAATTTGTGATTTCGGCTCTCACGTTCTTCATAGTTTAAGAGAAAATGAAGAAAATACATAAAATAAAGCTAAAAAAGAAAAAAAAGAAAAAAATCTGATTACGAAACGAAAAAAAAATAAGAAAAAGAAGATATACGTTAGCTGAGACCCTTACTGGACCCAAATGACACGGGAAGCCTTCGTGCTTGTGTGAATCGATTCGAATGGGTACACCTCACCTCCAGGTTATTTTTTCCACTTTTTTTACAAAGGGCATAGCATTTGTAACTTTCTGTTTGCTTCTCTGGAAAGCAAAGTTCTGCCAATATGGGGTCGCACGGGGAGGCAAATTATTGTCTGAAAGAGCTGTTCTCTAATGTGATAGGGGTAAATATGATTTGCTGATAGATAGATAGATAGATAGATAGATAGATAGATAGATAGATAGATGTGCTCCATTCACCTTAATATTTACCTTTTGCCACATGCATACTTTCTGATACACGACACGATCAAGCAAAGCAAAAAGGCAGCAACAACGCCTCCTGCGACAGTTCCCCATATTATGGCTGTTGTAGAACCAGGCCTAAATGAAAGAGAAAAAAGAACAAGAATCATAATAATTATCATTGGACTTATTGCATAAGCGCAGCCTTCATTCAGCGATATTCGCGAGACAGTTTAACGTAAATTTTGTGGGGAAATGGTAAAAAAAAACTTTTATTATGCACAGGTTAATTAAAACTTTTGAAATTATCTCCTATAAATACGAATAGTAAAAAATAATCATTCGCGAAAACGACGATAGAAGATAGATAGATAGATAGGTAGATAGATAGAGCTGAAGTCGGTTCTGATCCAAATAGAAGTATACTGAAAATGGGTTGGCAGAGATTGCTTGACAATCAAACGAAATTCTTATTTATTCTGTCAGTATTTGTAACATTCACTGCATTGGATGAAAGAGGTTACTTTGCCGTTAACCATGTGAGCACAATTTAAAATAGCTCATACACACTAAGTGTATGGTCATGAATTTCTAGGTACTACTGATCTAGCAGACCCGGGTTCGGGTCCCGCTTGGGGCGAGAATCTTTCCTTCTGTAAACGGGGTTCCATTGTACACAGCCTTTCATTATCACCCTCCCATTGTCCTGATATGACTGAAATACTGTTGAAAAGGACGTAAAATCGCAAGTCATCCATCTAGGTACATATAACTTAAAGCTATCAGTTTTGTAAGTTGATGGCTATAAGGTATTGCAAAAAAAAAAAAAAAAAAAAAAAAGACCAGAATTTTAACCTAACATGTAGAATTGTGTATGCTATTCTATGACCAATGTGCTACCAAAGGTTCTGTGATATATTTGAACACATACTTCACTCCGAGTACAGAAAATAATTATTGTTACATAATCAGTTGTAAAACTTGCATATCTAATAGCATTAAGTATATAATAAACAAGATTGCTTTAAAGCAAATGGATATGCGCTATATAGGGAATGCAATCTGACGTGCGAATTAAAGGCAGAAGTGGACTATATTAGGAGGATTAACTTCCAAATGTCATTCTATTGGACGGACGCTCGGCGCCCCGTTACTTTGGCTATGGATTCGTTCCGCTGAGGTGCGGGGAGAACGTCGATAGGAGAATTGAAATACTACTAAATGTCATTCTGTCTCTTGATCACATAGTGTCAACACCTCAAATTAAATCAGCCGATGAAATTATTCTAACTGGTAATTCTGGTCCACTGATTGGTCAAACAAATTTTCACACCTTTACCTGTACAGGTAAGATATGCTATTGCTGGGAACATGACCCCCGGCAGAAAAATCCTGCCTTTAAAACTGTTTTCCAAGATAAAGCTGATAGTCAAGGAAATAATTTGTCCTACTGAGAGAGCCAATCATTTTATTTACCGTATTTATTTCATCATAAAGAGGAATTTATCGATCCGAAATTACTTCACTTCAAATACGTAAATTAGTGTTTCAGGTAAAGCAACACCATTCAATTTGCAATTTTGCATCTCTTCATAATGGCGGGTCAGCTCTTAAAGAAAACAATTTGCTCAACTCCTTGTTTGCCTGACTCCTTGTTAAAAGAGTGTTGTCATCCGGTGAGACAAACAGGTTGTCACAAAAAATGTTTCCTTTTGGTTAAATGGCGGACAAACATGGATCAGTATTCATACATCTTAAGTTCCCGCCTTTCAAAAGTTTGGCAAAATATAGTTTAGAAAGACACTTTCTCTTTGATATATTTCCATATGCCTTGCTACTTACACGTCCGAAATCCCTGAGCTACCCAAACTTCCACTTCCACCACCTCCTCCATAACTAGATCGTCCACCCCCTCGTCCACCTCCTCGTCCGCCTTTGGAAAGTCCTGTAAATAAGCTTTACGTCAGGTTGCCTCCTATTAGCATGCAACTTTACACTTATGATTTTGCTTTCCATGGGATGGGCTAAGACTAGGCTCACATTCAGGCTTGACGTGCATAAAATACACCCGGTTCTATATAGTCCAATAGCAAATAATTCCATTTTTGCTCATTTTATTCAGTGATTTGTTTAGTAAACAACTGTTCATTGGGTCATTTATATCTTATTCTCGCCATGAACTCGATATTACAATCTACTATATGAACAGCCAATCTCGAAACAGTGATTCCTTCAAACGTCTAGCAGCTACTAGATCAATATCAAAATGACCTTAACACTTAAAATGCAAAAAAATGAAAATGCATGTATATAAGTTTGCAAAAAAACTTTGGTCTAAATGAAAAGGCTTATAATGAGCCGCCCATTTGCCCTCTAATCTTTTAATACTGAATGTGATATAAGCTTGGATGAAACATTTTTATTTGCACACGTAAATTCTGTTGTCGGCTTTTTACGCTTTTAGTGTTTTAAGAATATCATAATAAAAATCTACAGTAGGCCCCTGTTCTGAAACAATACTTGGAGTGAAGGAAATAATATGAGCCACGACACGAGAAAACCAACGATGTGGTTGTGCGCCCAGCGCAGACTCAGATCAGCCTGGGCATCCGCCCAGTCTGATCAGAGTCTTCGCTGTCCGCATGGAGGTAGCTTAGACTCTAAGCTAGCCTTTAAGCGCTTAGCGAAGAGTCTGATCAGACTGAACAGAAGCCCAGGCTGATTTGAGTCTGCGCTGGGGAAGAAAGTCATGTAAGACCACACGAAATATCATATAACCCTATATGTGTATCAATCTCCATGATGTATGTATGTATATGTATATATATCTCCATGATGTACGTATGTATCTATGTATATATCTCCATGATGTATGTATGTATGTATGTATGTATGTATGTATGTATGTATGTATGTATGTATGTATGTATGTATGTCCCCTTCATCTCCTAGTCTCCGAGTCTCCAGGTCTCCAAATCGTCAATGTATGTATGTATGTATGTATGTATGTATGTATGTATGTCCCCTTCATCTCCGAGTCTCCAGGTCTCCAAATCGTCAGTGTATAGGTATATGTATATATGTATGTCCCCTTCATCTCCTAGTCTCCGAGTCTCCGAGTCTCCAGGTCTCCAAATCATCAGTGTATAGGTGTATGTATTTATTTATGTCCCCTTCATCTCCTAGTCTCCGAGTCTCCGAGTCTCCAGGTCTCCAAATCGTCAATGTATAGGAGTATGCATATATGTATCTATCTTTAAACAGTCTCGAGTCTCCAGTCCCCGGGTCCCCAAACAGATAGTATCGTGTGTGCCTGCACATACATGTCACCCTGTCTGCAACAGATCTCTGTATATTACGTACGTCTATATATAGCATCCCCTACATGTACAGTCCCCGGAGTCTCCGACAACGTATGTTTATATCTAAAGTCCTGAGTCTCCAAGTACAATGTGTGCCTGCATATTTATATCCCTTGTCTCCAAAATATTCTTGTATATGTACGTACATATGGGATCCCCTAAATATACAGTCCCCTGAGTCTCCAACATCGTTTTGCAAGTTTACATCTAAATGTCCCCCTCGCATCCATACGATGTGTATACAGTTTACTCGGCTCGGCTTCTTTGTATTTATATCTATGTTCATGTATTGATCACTATTGATAACAGCTTCTGAACAACTGAAATGTACCTTCTGGAGGCACGGGCAGGTGAACGGCTGGAAGGACGAACAGAGAGAGAAAGAAAGAGAGAGAATTGGCCTGTGACATTTCAGTATCAGAGGAGCTCCACGTACATAACTTAAACAGGTGACTAGTACATATACACTTCAGACCAACAGAGCAACGTTAAAGTGGTTATTTGTACATTTTCTTGAGAATCAGTGTTTTACGACTAAGTTTACGACATGTCTCGATTGTGCACACCGATTAAAATTCTGTACTTTTTTACGACGGACGTAAGTCGGGCGTACGCTTGCGTCTACTTTCTGCACTCCGCCCCTGTTTTTAGGTAAAAAAACTATTTTTCTAATCGTAAGCGTCTTGTAGTTTTCGTTAAATTTAACGCAAGGTATTCGGCTTAAATACGTATGACACTTGTTTGGTATGTGCGCCCAGCGGAGCCTCAGATCAGCCTGGCATCCGCCTAGTCTGATCAGAGTATTTGCTGTGTACTTAAACAATAGCTAACGGTCTAAGCTAGCTCCATGCGGACAGCGGAGGCCCTGATCAGATTGGGTTGATGCCCAGGCTGATCTGAGTCTTCGCTGGGTGCACAAGCTACTTTGTTGGTTTTGTCGTGTCGCGGTTCAAATAATAATGGAAGCGTTCACATTGGCCATTTTCAGTGCCAATCTATACCTGTCCACTTGTCTATTTTATTGTTATTTTTATATAATTAACTGTATGACAATAAAAGAAAGAAAGAAAGAAAGTCTCAGAAATCTTTGAGATTTGCGGCTTTATTGAAATGAAATTGGCAAATGCGCTCGATTAGGCAGTGGCTTCAATAATTGCTAAGTTAATAACTTTGAATCGCATTAATTGCCCCGCAAACAATTATAATTCTGTGGAATTATCTGCACCATTTATTCAAATTAAGAGGTCCAGATAGGTTGCTGAGGTGGTGCACCGTTGAGACGCTCATTGCCGCCCTTCATTAGAGCAGCCTCTAATGTGGAATTATTGAGCAGCCTCTAGTGGTGAATGCCAACCCGTATTTATGAATCCTTCTTTGGAGCCCTGCATGATTGTGTTCATGTTTATTCATGTGTAGCTAAATATCGGCAGCTTTTTTCTTTTTTGGGGGAGGGTGGGGGGAGGGATAGTGCTTTATTAATTGTTTGTGAACGGTGAAGACCTGGAGTAAGTAGCCTGCTCATTAGCGACGGTTGGGTTATCTGATTAGTCTGTTTCGTGGATTGTATTTACAGACAGAGAACACTCCTGCCACATTCTGGCCGGGTATTCAGGGTTTCTATATCTCATAAGGTACCATTTCCCCTGCTGAGACTTACTTTTTGTAGTTGACATTTCGAACTTAAAGACATATGCTACCTTCCGCCATTTTTATGCATTTGCAAAACAAAAAAAGAAGGAAAGGTCTAGTGCCAGTCGGCTGGTAATAGCCATTTTACGTTAAAATCGCTATTGCCAGTCGACTGGTAATAGCCATTTCACGTCAAAATCGTTATTGCCAGTCGACTGGCAATAGCCATTTTAACGTGAAGACGCTATTGCCAGTTAGTTGGTATTTCTAGTATTTCCCCATCTTTTAGCTCGCCTGAACGAAAGTTCAGGAAGAGCTATTGTTGTCACCCTGGCGTCGGCGTCAGCGTCCGCGTCCACGTCCGCGTCCGCGTCAGCGTCCGCGTCGGCGTCCGAATTGGATGTTTTGGTTAAAGTTTTTTAAAGACCTATATGTCCTTAACCCATGGATGGATTCTTTTGATACTTGCACTGTAGTTAGATATTGGTCCAAAGTTTAACAGGGTACCACTTCCACCCCACTCTGTGACCTTGATGTCAAGGTCATGGACTTTGAAAATCGGGAGTTTTTTTAACTGGCTGTTTTGGTTAAAGTTTTATAAAGCCCAATATCTCCTTAACCCATGTATGGATTCCTTTGATACTTGTACTGTAGTTAGATATTGGTCCAAAGTTTTCCAGGGTACTACCCCCACCCCCCTCAGTGACCTTGATGTCAAGGTCATGGACTTAGAAAATTATCTTTTTATTTTTTCAATGTTTTGGTTGAAGTTTTTTAAAGACACATATCTCATGAACCCATAAATGAATTCTTGTTATATTTGCACTGTAGTTAGATATTGGTCCAAAGTTTTACACAGTACTACCCCAACCCCGCTCAGTGGCCTTAATGTCAAGGTCAGGGACTTAGGAAATCGGTCTTTATTAAAATTTTCTAATTGCATACTGATTCATAATGCTTGGCAGAGACTTAGTTTACACTTGAACTGATGTTAGACACTTTTTTGAGTTTTTACAAAACACTATATACTTACCCCACTGGATGACCTTGAAGTCAAGGTTATTGACTTTGAATTTTGGTTAAAGTTTTATATTTATGAAGAAATAATTTCACAGTGCCACAATGGACTCAGTTGATACTTATACATGTACTTGGACTGATGTTAGATAATGGTTCAAGGTTTGATACATCCCAGCCTCCCCCTCCCCCCACCCCTACCACACTCCTCCCCCTACCCCCTTAGTTCTTTGACCTCAAGCTCATGAACTTTGAAATTTCATGTATTTTTTTTCTTATTTTAATTTTATTTTAAGACATTTCTGAGATAGCTTTTGTTTATAAATGTGTTGTCATTATGGACATGCTTGCCTGAAGTTTTATGCATAGCGGTCCACACCACCATAGTGACTGTGTGATGGGCAAGCACCTATTCAGGCGAGCTATGCTGTCAGGCGAAGCTCTTGTTTAAATTATTATCAGTTTAAAGATTAAGAAGTGGTATTCCAATATCAAGTTTAAAGTTGCATATTAAGGAACTATGGCCTTGTGTTACTGAGGAGCCTCTATAAAGCAGTGGGTTAAGCACTTGCCTGCTAAGAAAGCGGTCTGGATTGAATCCCGATGGAAGTGGATTTCTTTTCAATCGTAAGAAACTGGTCAGGATTGAATCCCGATGGAAGTGGATTTCTTTTCAATCGTTAACGGGATTTCATTGCAGAAAAATTTTCAGTATCACCTGCGCGACATGACTGAATGCTATTGAAAGAGCCGTAAAAATGCAAGTGATTCATCTGTCTTATGACCGAAAAATTGTTTATGGGAATCGTATGCAAATCATACTAAAATTATCCTGGGCAAGTGGATAAACGGGCTAATGATCATTATCACTGCTTTGGGTTTGAGCCTTGCTCGAAGAACGGGTCTGCTCGCGGAAGGGCATGTGATTGCTTGTGAGAAATCCTGATTTCCCCAATCCTAACTTTGCATACCAAAAGCTCTGCTGAGCGGGGCAATATACCCCCGTAAAAGGCTTATAATCGGATGTTTGATTGATTGATTGTTTTGGGTTTAACGGCCCTGTGAGACAGTATTTCGGTCTTTATCGGGCCGTCTCCCAGAGAGAGGGAGAAAGGAGAGAGAACTGACAGACGAGAGAAAAAAAATGTCGAAACAACTCCCAACCGCACCTACTGCAAGCACAGTAGGCCCTTGTCCTACTATTATCCAAATCAATAGGACACCCCGGCACTGGAAGTTACACGCAGCACCATCGCACCACCCGACCACCCCTTTATAATAGGATGATCAGAAAGGTTATTAGTAACTGACATGTTTAGTACAAGGGTAACCATCGGCTAATCATGACACTAAAAAGGGGTCATTATAAGCTTCTCTGTCTACGCACCAGATGGCTTGATTTTAGTCAGTATAGTCTACGGAATTACTAGATTGTTGATTAGAACAGGGAACACTCCGACCACGGAGATGCACGGCTTATCGAACACAAGCAATAAAATCACTTCTTCATATCCTGCTATCTGTTGATGGGATAAAAAAAAATATGAAATCGTGACCACTGTTCGAAAGATTGTAAAAACGGTGTAAATATAAAGCAATCTCTAATTCGTACTTGCATAAATGGAATGCAACAATAAATTCAAAGAAGGAAGCTTGCAGATAAATGAAGTTTGCCCTTCTTGGACCGAAACTCAAAAAAACTGACATTAGCGTTTCTAATGTTATTTGCGCTGCTACACATATATCAGTCAACTTGCAATTAACGACTTTGTGTGGAAATCACTATTAATTACCAGTCAACTGGCAATAGCGATTTTACGTTAAAATCGCTATTCCAAGTTTATTTATTTATTTATTTTATTTATTTACAATATTTAAAGAGGGTTAAACTCATTTAGCCATATGACTAGTCTACCACGTGGCCGTCTGTACATGTAACACATTAAACAAACAAACAAAAAAAAATAAAATCATAAAAATATATATATACAATATAAACAAATATGAACAGATAAAACAAGAGCCATTCCATCACATTGTCTGATTGAATTATTAGTCATTTGAAACACAGACATGCACCTCATGCATCTCTGTACGAAACCGTGAAACATTACGGGGACCGGAGACACAGCGACATGTGGCGGAAGCCAATGTCCAAACAACATGTCCCTGGCTCCAGCCGCCGACGTTCCCCGGCAGGGATGCAGACGGTACATATCTGTCTGGTATTATACAATAAAATCATACCATGTGATAAAATGAACTTGTAGACATACAATCAGAGGGCGCGCTAAAAACCCTCATTAAAATTTCTAAAAATTAACCGTTGTACCTAAGAAATCAATGGGATGTTAAAACGTATACGAAAGTATTGTTCAGGTAAAAACAATTTAAAGTGCATTTGCAAGATTGTTTCTTAAAACATTCAAAGATGATGCATTTCTTAGTGAGATAGGAAGTGAGTTCCATAGTCTTGGTGCCGATACTGAAAAAAAAAGAAACGATCATATAGGGAGGTACGTGACCTAGGAACCGCCAGAGAGTCATTGACCGATGATCTTAGATGACGCTCGTGAACTGGCTGCCAACCTAGCTCCGTAAACATAGTTGAGGATGGTGTATTAAAATCTGCGTGTAAAATGATGCGGGCAGCGCGTTTTTGTAGTTTGAGTATCCGATCTAGATTTGCTGATGATGTTCCTGACCATGTAATGGACCCATTGTCGATTAGAGGCAATATATAACTTTGGTAAAACTTCTTTAAAACTTTTGCTGAAACATAAGCAGCCAATTGTCTTAGAAGGGATATTTTAGATGAAATCGCAGAGCAGAGGTTGTCAATATGGGCCGACCAAGTGAGCTTATGGTCGATCAGTAGACCCAGTATTTTTTGTTCAGATACATTATTTTGTAATATCGTGGCCATCGATTTTTATGTTTAGTAGAGGTAAGTCATGTAAACCTTGGCTTGTCCTGGAAACCATGCATGATTTTTTAATATAATTTATATTCATTTTGTTTTCTTCGCCCAAGTTTTTTACAATATTTCCGTCAGTGTGTAAGCTATCTTCTATGATTGCTAGGCTATTACTATGCGTATGCAATGTTGCGTCGTCAGCATAGACGTCGCAAAAACAGTATTTGGTGAAAAGAGGAAGGTCATTAATAAATAATACAAGAATTCCGCGGAATGTGGTGTCTCGCCGCTAGCGCTTTGTCACAAAAACAGAGCTCAATCAGCAAAAATGTATGCATGAACCAAGTTTCTTGGCTCTAGCCCTAATAATTTCTGAGAAACAGACCTAAACGTGAAAACTTGACAAAAAAATGCTGATCAGAGTTTACACGCCCTGTAGATTCCTACCAGGAATTATACACTGAATGCGAAGCATTTCTTCCATTGTACCAGCACTCACGAGTAAAATGGCCAGTCCTCGAGCAAATATGGCAATACTTTTGTGAAGGACGTCCTCTTGTGACAATGGATTTCATATTATTGCCTTGAGTGCGAAAACCATGAGAGGGACGATTTTGTTTAAAGTTTGTATTGCCTTGAGTGCGAAAAACATGAGAGGGGCGATTATGTTTTGAGTTTCTACAAATATCATGTACTTTGTGAATGTTAGAAAGCAGTCTGTTTGTTCCAGACACATTTAAGTGCAGCTTATCAGCTTGAAAATAAGACTCTGGCATTTCTCCAAAAGCAAGGAGAACTGTATCATTATTATCAATAAACTGAATGTCATTATCGTGGCAAATGTCTGTGAGCTTTTGGCTGTAAGCTTTCAGATCAACCGATTCTCTAGGTAATAATACAGAAACAATGATTTGACGATTTTCTGCATCTAAATTATTCAGTAGAGAAACATAATTGTCAGCAAATACATTCAGGTTAACACCACTGTCAGCATCATTTCCACCTACGTGAAGAATGACAGTTTCACAGTTTGTTTTATCGTACTTTGAAATGTTTTCGCCAATAGTGTCAGTTCTTGCTCCAGGAAAGGATCTAACAGTTGTATCTGATTTAAAATCACTGTTTTTTATGCCTTTGAATAACGAGCTTCCAACGAGCAATGTCGACTGGGTGATTTTCTTCTTAGTATTTGTTGTAAGGTCAATTGTTTCGTCGTCATTTATTTTATTTGAACTGGACTTTTGTCCACGTTTAAATTGTTGGTCAAGCGGGGATTCTAGTGACGCATATTTGTACTTTGGTTTATTTGTTTGTAAATTTTCTTTTGTAGATTTATCATTGTTCATTGTATCATCTTCTCTCCCATGGCGATTGGTAATTGATTTGGCACTTTCACTCGGCAAGGAAACATTTGGCTTATTTAACGTGGATTTGACTATCTCGGTTTGGGATTTGACTTTATCGATTATTGTGTTTGTTTATTTACGATTTGATTAGTCTTTGCTTCAAAAGCTGATTTTACTGTATTTGTTGTACTTGTTAAAGTTTCCACAGACCTAGTTAAGGTTTCATCCCTGCACTTAATTTGCTTACTAAGGGCGTTTATTTGGTCTTGGGATCCAATGAAACAGTTTTCAAGTTGTGAAGACAGCCCATACACGGCAGTCAGAATGGTGTCAGTGCTTTCTTTAAGCTGTTCGACGTCATTTTTCAAACTAATGACGTCATCTTTCACTGTTTGTGGAATATCTCTACAGGTTTCGCATAACCAAAGACCAACTGGCTCGTCTTTACCTATACCAACACATTTTCCAAGGAACCATATTATGCACAGAGCACATCTGATCATGTCATACTGTTTCTTGGTGTTTGGATTGATCTGACATGAGTCACAAGTCACAACGTATGATTTATATTTTCTATTTTGCCTTTGTGTCGTCATTTGTCTCAGCGTGAAGCAATTTGTTTCATTAGTATGATGCTATCATTTAGATCATGAGTGTCGTCACTTTGATCGCGCACGTCGTCTTCTCCAGTATTTTTATCATCTGAAGCTTCATCGAAAATCAGCTCGGTATCTTCATTTGTTTTTTGGTTTCTGTTCGTGTCGTCAATTTGTAGTGTTGTATTGAGTTCATTTGTAATTGTTTCTGATAGTAAATTCACTCTTGGAGGTGTGCATTCCCGTGAGCGCTTACGTAGTTGCTCTTCAACTTTGCTCTGTAGAGCATTGGATATAAACTGGGCGATTTAAGACAATTTAGCTTTTTCATACTTTGGCAATGATTTATATAGTTCTTTATATGCTTTCTTTTTGTATGCAGCTTTAGTGAACGTTTTGAGCTCAACATGTGACAGATTTCTAACTTGCTGGAGGAGAGACTCTGCTTGACTGTTTCCTCCTCTTCATACAGATCTTGATTGTTTTCCATATTCACTGCAGTTTCAGTTGTATTCAACACAGGACTAGTGTCCCTTGAATCGATAACCGCTCAGCGTGACCCGAATTAGATTAAGTACTCAGTCAAATATAACAAAGAAACAGGCCTAAGGGCATGCTAGTATGGCCAACTCAATTTATTCATTTTGGTTTGATCAGTTATTTTACATACCAATTTTGAAGAAAACTGTCTGAAGACTCACGATTGGGAATGCACTAGTACTATGTCCATATATTAATTAATCCATTCACAAAGTTCCAACGCTTAAAGTTTCGTCTGTCTTAAGTTAAATTTCAAATTAGATCTCTGCGATGTGCACAGTGTTTATCATTGGTTGGTTCCCAGATATATTATGTTGACTGGCAATAGCGATTTCAACGTAAAATGGCTATTACCAGTCAACTGTCAATAGCGATTTTAACGTAAAATGGCTATTGCCAGTTGACTGGCAATAGCCACTCCGAAAAAAGAAAGTTACCCCAGAGTCAATATTTTATTATAACTAGGTAAGAACATGGCTAGAGTTTGTGGTTTGAATATTATTGTGGGCTCATTTTATTAGTTTAGGTGTTAAAATTGGCCATAAACTGAAAGAACATATTAATAATACGATTTTTGCAATTTTTTATATTTATTCATCATGTGAGTAAGTCAAATGGCCACTTACTTACCCATATGATTTATTTCAATTCATTTTATGCTTATTTGTTGTGTGCGAGCAAAATCAAAGTTATCTGAATGTGAAACACTGTCTTTTTAAGCTTTATAAATAAACGTTTGCCACGTAATAAATGTGGGGATAGGGGTAGAGTTTGTTAATTACAAAAGCAATAAGCAAGGTGAACCCTACTTTTCTTTTAATTTTCTATTTGCTGAAAAGTTCTTCTCGGCAAAATAACTTGTTTGGTGAGAATCTCAATGTAGGGTGTTTCTGTAAGATCCAAAATATAGGAGACAGGAAGATATTTTTTAAGGATTTTTAGCAGGCGACTAGCATTGGCTTTGCAATATTTTGTTTCATCTTGAAATGCAAGCTTTTGGGTGGTATGAGTAATATTTCCTATATCGTTTTGTCCAAACAACGTTATAATAAGCTATATAAAAGTCGTCATTTAATTGATATTAACTACCAGGCTTGTTTGATGTGTTTTTTCGGGAAAGCAGGCTAGGGCGGTATCTTTCCATTTTAGCTCTTTTGAAACGTAATACGGTGACATATGTTTTTTTTCAAGATTGATGAGCCAATATATGATATAATATACATACAGAATTTTATGCAGTTTTCAATACAGGAAGTATTTGGTAGCATAAGCCTTTATTACGAATAGGAATACGAACCTGATTATGATAAATTTGTCTGTAAATCTGGGGGTCTTCTCAGTTTGATATATCGGTCTTATTATAGACTTGACCATGCTAGCTTAACAATTCTATGTCTATACTTAGTTTCAAAGAAAGTGTTTAGGCATTTATACGGCATATAAACACTACTGGGCGGAGTCATTTATGATAATGAGATGATGCGAATTGATTTGATTATGCAAAGCCTTTTGGGCATTTATTATGCTAAGAGCATGTCATAGATTATATCGGCAAATCAAATAAAGATATTTGATATCTTAAGCCCATGTTATACTATTCAATTTATTTGATCAAATACGGATTGATTTATGTTCATTCAAATTATTTGACAGTGTAACACCCAAACCAAGCAATCTTAATTGCATTTCAAATAAGATAAAAAAAAAACAACATTCCAGCCTTTTTAGGGAAGAATGATGCATCCACCAAGTTTGATGCTAAACATTTGCCAGAGTGTCATGAATATCGGACTCAACATTTCATTTTAACAACAATAAACATAGAAAATTTGACCAAACAAGCAACACAGTGTATCATGAATGTTTTAGCAAATATTTTCTTGACAAGCACCATAAATTAAGAACATTTTATCAAAGAAGTTTGATAGTGTAACATGGCCATTGTGTCGTTTTAAAAACGGCAAACTTTTATTTTTATGTTCAGATACGTTTCGTTTTAGCCAATTTTGGTCTTAATGCACATCACACTTTTGACCAAACTTCGTCTGAAGGAACCAGCCGTAATACGTCAACGGATCTATCTTTTCGAAACGTGTTTATTCAAATGATGCAAATGGTTTTGGTAAAAAAGAAAAGCAGATTTAATCATATCTGCAACGCTAAGACATCTTCTCATCAATGCAATTATGGAGGAGCAGACTTTTATCTGAAATTCATATGAAGGTCCCTGGCAACCTGTGATTAATAATTAGAACCATCCCTAGCAAAGTGGAATTTTTTCTATTTATAGAGCAAAAATGTATTTGAAAGAGGGAGAGAAAGCTAGTTATGTAAGAAGTGTTCTTTTGTGCTCCAAGTTTACCAATACTACACCAGAACAGGGAAGTATAAGAGACATGTCTCTTACACTTCCCTGACAAGAATAACTTTCATCTTAAATGCTATTCAAGTAAGTCGAGTCTATTGATATGACACATTGTGCCATATCTTTCTTGTTTTTAAGGCTAATTTACAGTAAAACTTATTTTGTGTAATGTACAAAACTTAACACATTGAAACATTGCGATTAATTTTATTGAATCCAATTTACGACATGTTTAGTGTCGCATTGCCAGGCATATCGGCACGGCAGCTCCATATTGGCCCTCGGGCCTACTGGTCGTCGGACCAATATAGAGCTCTCCGGGCGGATATGCTTGGCAACGCGACAATAGACATGTATTAACCTCTAAGTAATAAAAATCGTACGACCACACGTGTAATAACAGTTTGGCGCTTACAAGTAACGTCATTGACAACGTCCGTGTCAGCAATGCGTTTCCTTTTTGAAACTAGAAACATGGTAACTATCAGGGCCCCGCCTTTATGAAACTATTGATGACATTCAAGTCGTATAAGCCCGACCAGAAATAACAATACCAGCCTTCTATTATCATGTTGTTCCTTCATATTAAATATGTTGTTTGAAATTAAGCCTCTAGCAGTGTCATTAAGATATGGGCAAAATACACAATTATGATTAAAGCATGGGCAACAACTCTGTGAGGCAGGAAACTGATGTTACCATTCTTGCATTCTGCACACCTTCAGATCATCTAATGATGCTTTATATTTGTACCAAGTTTTATAAAAATATCTTCAAAGGCTTTAAAGTTATACAGCAGGCAAGATTTCCATACCTAAAATAACAAAGGGAAGGTGTAGTTATGGTTCTTTTTCTCTCCACATTGTCTGATGATGCTTTATATTTGTACCAAGTTTTGTGAAAATATCTTAAACAGTTTTAAAGTTAGAGAGCAAACACATTTTCTAGACTGTAAACTAGCAAGGGGAAAAATTCTGTAAAAAATGTAGATGGAGTTACAGTTTTTATTCTCTGCACATTGTCTGATGATGCTTTATATTATGTACAAGTTTTATGAAAATATCATTGGTGGTTTTAAAGCTATGGAGCGGACCTGATTTCAATATTTAAAATTACAAAGGGGCATAATTCAGTAAAAAATGTAGACAGAGTTAGGATCCTTGTTCTCTGCACATTCCTTGATGATGCTTTACATTTGTACCAAGTCTTGAGAAAATATCTCTACCTGATTCAGTTATGAACTGGACACAATTTCTGTATTCAAATTACAAAGGGGCATAATTCAGTAAATAGTGTAGGCAGAGTTATGGTTCTTGTTCTCTGCATATTGACTGATGATGCTTTACATTTGTACCAAGTCTCGTGAAAATATCTTTAAAGGTTTCAGAGTTATAGAGTGGACACAATGTCTGCACACAAAATTTCAAAGGGGCATAATTCAGTAAATAATGTATGCAGAGTTATGGTTCCTGTTCACTGCACATCGTCTGATGATGCTTTACATTTGTACTAAGTCTCGTGAAAATATCTTTAATGATTTCAGAGTTATGGAGCCGACACGATTTCTGTACTCAAAATTTCAAAGGGGCATAATTCAGTAAAAAATGTAGGCAGAGTTATGGTTCTTGTTCTCTGCACATCGTCTGATGTTGCTTTACCTTTGTACCAAGTCTCGTGAAAATATCTTTATTGGTTTCAGAGATATGGAGCAGACACGATTTCTGTACTCCAAATTTCAAAGGGGCATAATTCAATAAAAGACACGATTTCTGTACTCAAAATTTCAAAGGGGCATAATTAAGTAAAAAATGTAGGCAGAGTTATGGTTCTTGTTCTCTGCACATCGTCTGATGTTGCTCTACCTTTGTACCAAGTCTCGTGAAAATATCTTTATTGGTTTCAGAGATATGGAGCGGACACGATTTCTGTACTCCAAATTTCAAAGGGGCATAATTCAGTAAAAATTGTAGGCAGAGTTATGGTATTTGTTCTCTTCACATCGTCTGATGATGCTTTACATTTGTACCAAGTCTCATGAAAATATCTTAAACGGTTTCAGAGTTATGGAGCGAACACGATTTCTGTACTCAAAATTTCAAAGGGGCGTAATTCAGTAAATATTGTAGGAAGAGTTATGGTTCTTGTTCTCTGCACATTGTCTGATGATGCTTTACATTTGTACCAAGTATTGTGAAAATATCTTTAACGGTTTCAGAGTTATGGAGCGGACACAATTTCTGTACTCAAAATTTCAAAGGGGCATAATTCAGTAAAAAATTTAGGCAGAGTTATGGTTCTTGTTCTCTGCACATTGTCTGGTGATGCTTTACATTTGTATCAAGTCTCGTGAAAATATATCTAACGGTTTTAGAGTTATTGAGCGGACACGAAATCATGACTGACGGACGGACGGACGGACAGACGGACGGACGGACAGACAGACAGACGGACGGACAAGGTGATTACTATAGGGCCTCCGCAGACTTCGTCTGGCGGGGCCCTAATAATGTTAATTTTGAAGGCGATAGAATCACATTTTAAAGATCAAATGATAAACAGAATCCTACACTCGTGGTCATTTCATGTGAAATTTATGAAACTCGCCAAAGGCTCGTTTCATAGATTTCATATGAACTGACCACTCGCCTAAGATCCTCTATACTGTCGTTGTGCTTGAATATCTGACGCAATGTCTTCCTGCTTTATTCATCCTCTACACGTATTTTTGCCCTCGTTCTTCGACCTCGGGCTAGGATAATTTGGGAGAATATGGTCTTTTCAGATTAAAAGTCCATTTCACGTATTTTCTAAATTTGAAAAATAAAGATTATTCACAAGCATTAATTCTTTGTTCTCTCTTATTGTTATGAAAGGAATTTTCAAACCCATGCCGGCGGAACATGATCTCAGCGAGGTCAATTGTTTTTCCTGTTTCATAAAATTCTTCTATTTTAATTATAGTCAGAAAACCATCGCTCTCTAAAATTCTTTTTTCGTTTAGCTGAATGTAATTATACCATTTTCTGCCCGTAAGATAGTTCAATAGTAAAGCTATAAAATCTGACATTGATTTATTGGTCTCTAGACACGGGTTATTCACTGATAACACCTGCATTTAGGCTCATCAGCCGGATTCAGATTTGAATGACCCATTTCACACATGATTATGGAGATATTTATTACAACTTTCATGGTGCATGGGTCTGTGATTTGATCACGGGAGTCACTTCCATATGGAAGAATGTGCCGCTGTAATAGTTCATTTTTCTACAATGAAGAATGCATCAATAGGTCATTATTTTTGGATGGCTATACATAATAAGGTTTTTTTGAGAACCTGGAATCAAAAACAGGAACATTGTTGTATATCTCAACATGCTAAAAGTGGAAATTAGCCAATTCCCTGCTGACATACATTTTGTTACCTTATTTGCCACATTTGTAGCTTTACTTGTTTGTTCTTTTTTTTTTGGAGAAAGAGGCAAAGTAAATTGCTCTACATAATATGGATGGGGAAAATATTTTGGCTATGATTTATGAATAGGTGTGTTTTTGTAAACACCGTATACATGAATAGTGTGGGTTATAAAAATCTCCAGCGGCACACATGTAGACTTATGCAAGCACACCTGTAACCTGTTAAATATCACGGGCATCTGAAGTTTCGTCCTAGCCCAAGAACTTACCTGAAAATTGGCTGTAACGCCCAACAATGCATCTAGCGAGCGTATCGAGAAGAGTATGGAACGTTCCGTATTTCCTAGAGAGGAGCCCCGGTTGCTTAGTTGGTAAAACGCTGGACTGCTGATCTAGCGGTCCCGGGGTCGTGCCCCGCTGTGGGTGGTAATCATGTCAATCGTAAACGGGGTTCCATTGCACACACCCTTTCATTATCACCCATCCATTGTCCCGAATCGACTGAAATACCGTTTTTTGTTTTTTATTGATTTTTTTCTGTTCTTCCTATATTTCATGTTAAGTCAATGGAGAATATATTCCGGGAAATCCGGAACGTTTCATAACCTGCTTGGGCGTTACAGCCATTTTTCAGGTTCGTTCTTAGGCTAGGATGAAACTTCAGATACCCGTGTCAAAGACCAAGTGAGCCCTCCGGGGATTAGGTACGCTTATATGTATTTAGTATTTAGAATGTTGAAAATTTGCCTCAGCATGAATGATTTATCTCTTGTTCAGTAGTATTTTAGTTCTTTTTATATTCCGGCGCCCAGATAACTCACTCGGGAAGACATTTGACTCAAGACTAGCTATATATGCACACATAATTTGACATATGAGCCGCGACACGACAAACTTTGTAACCAACAAAGTGGCATATGCAGCCAGAGAAGACTCAGATCAGCCTGGGCATCCGCGCTTAAAGAGAAGGTAAGTGTCTAGCTACCTCCATGCCAAAAGCGATGACTCTGATCAGACTGAACGGATGCCCATGCTGATATGAGTCTTTGCTGAGCGCACATGCCATATTGTTGCTGCTCATATTATACCAGAATTATACATCATAAAATGTTGATGGGCTGTTGTAATCACAATAAAAAACAGCCAAGGCCGCGAGACTACGGGAGATAACAGTGTGAAAAAGGTCTATTAGTGAGGCATCAGAGAGCCAAATGAAAGTGACCATCAGCATAAAGATCATATAACGGCGTACAGGCTGATCATTTATATTTTTGTGTGATTTTTGTGTATGTGCAGGCAATCGCTAACAGTGCCGTGTGTTTCCCAAGGCAATTGATATACATGTAGTTCGTGCTGAAATCCAGGCGGTCTGTCAATTTTTTAAATTGTCTGGAAAAATATGAGAACATTATAGACTACCATCGGACTGCATTTCAGCCTATCTGTCTGTATTCCTACATATATACCTACATATCTGCCAGTATACCTGCCTACCTACCTACCTGAGATCTACATACAATTTGCCTCTCCACTCGATCTTTCACTGTTCCAGAAAACCGGGTTTAAATTGATTATAATATGTGCGTCGTTATTCTCTGCCCTAGGCTCAGTAATGTGCTCTCTTTATCTGTAACTTCAATTCGTTTTTTTGGAAAATTTGGTCAAATTTCAGGTCCGCAAAAATAAAAAGCCTAATTCGCAATTTATACGGTGCTAGAAATGATGTTCTAGTACGGTTTAGTTATCTAAAAGTGTTATTTAAGTGCTATTGTCATCACAAATAGGATATTTTCTTAGTGGGAATTCTGAAGAAATCGAGCGATAAAATACAACATTAATGACCCGTAAAATACAAATCTAAAACGAGTTTCACTGGCGTAATAAGATGATTTTATGGTAATGTTTTGTCATATAACAACATAGTATACACAAGTCAAAGAAGTTTGACTTTTGATACATGTATCTTGAAATAGTCTTCTCGGAAAGTTTCATATTACAACTGGTGAGATTTCAAGTTTTTCTATTAAAGAACTTAGAAAAACAACTTGAAATGCAAAGCAGTACTGCTGATATAAACAAGCAAACAGACTGGCAAATTGTAACACACACACACTTCTCTGTGTTTAAACATAGAACTTGTTCATGTACCAATACCGCATTTAGCCATTTATGTTAATACTTGTATCTAAACACAAACCAATCACTGTTACATTTTAAGATCGTGTATTTTACGGGACAGTACAGAAGACATGAAAATCAGTGTAACCGTTCTAGATGCTCTATAAAGCATATACGTTTTATGCAGACAGGTTGAAATTTTAAAGTTTAAATTAGTAGTTTTCCTTGAGGTTTTCAAATCTATATCTTTCTGTGTTTTGCAGGAATAGTTTTCTTTCATGTTAGTTAAGTACAATGAGATCGTATTGCTCCTTTTTGGTAGAAGAAGAGCATTTTGCTCTTTCAAAACAAATAATGTGAAGATTTCTATAGCTCAACTTTGTCCTAAACAAAACCACTTGCCTCTACGGTGGATTATACCCTTATAATTCTAGCAGTTGCTTCAAGTCTATTGGTCTATACGACTCGTAGAACACTAACCCTTCACGTTGCCTCTTGTAGTCTGAATTCGCCTGATATTTACTGTGCAATACTTTAGATTTAGCTTCGAGAGATACCAAAATTATGAAATGACAGTGAACGATCTCTATATGACTCGTCTGCTTTTTCAAAATTTTAACCACCCAAAAGTTACACTTTCTTGAGAATCAGTGAAAATCGCTTCAAAACTCACGTCTGCTAGATAGTAGACGTAACATTGGCGCACCGTATTCCTTTTACATTATTCAGCTTTTGCTGCATTTAGATATGTCTGGAATGTAACACTAGATGGATGAATTACAATATAGTTTTAAAAAGAGACAAGATAATCTGAGACAGAACCTATCCATTTGATATCTTTAAAGACATAGTGCTTTATGATCGGTTTACCACGCCATTGGTCGCTGGACCTGACTGATGAGCTGCATCGAATTCAACTGTGTTTCCTTCCATATTTTTTTTCCGTTGACACATTTGAAAATCTAGATCTCAGAATTGTCCTTCTACGTAGCTAACATTCAATATTTCATAATCTTCAAAGGTTTTTTTTTCTGTTTTAATTCAAAAGTACATTACGTTGCCAAAATCTATGGTAATGAACATCTGTTTTATAGAAATTACAACAAAAGTGTAAAATGTATCTTGCAAATAGTGAACGTACCGAGCAAAAACGGCGCCTCTTCCTTTATGATACCAACAAATGCTCAGACTAGCCTGCGCATGTGTGCAATCTGAAAATACTGAGCATAGATCCTGAGGATTCCGTAGATACAAAGGGATGGAACTACCCCAATCCACGGTGTCACAGACTGGTTTGGATCTTGGCTGTTCCCAAGTACCTTAATCAACTTTTATACCTGACACAGCTCTTATCATAACGGGTATTTAAAATCGTTCATGAAACACACGTGCTTATCTTATAAGAGAGCACTACGCCTGGTTGCACCCCAGTCGCAACTACGCCTGACGTACGCCCGCTCTGTGCACTTGGATTTGATAGACTTAGTTGCGCCAACGTTTGTAATCTACGCCGGCGTAGTTTACGCCTCCTTTGTGCACTCGGGGGCCCCAAACTATGCGCATTCTTCAATAAACTTAAAATACACCAAATTAAAAGTAACATATTTTCCTGGGCGAACCTTTTCGCGCTGGCATAATACAATATGACTTTTAGAGTAAACCAGAAGGTATATTTCAGTTGTTCAGAAGCTGTTATCAATAGTGATCAATTCATGGACATAGATATAAATACAAAGAAGCCAAGCCGAGTATACTGTATACACATCGTACGGATGCGAGGGGGGCATTTAGATGTAAACAAACAAAACGATGTTGGAGACTCAGGGGACTGTATATTTAGGGGATCCCATATGTACGTACATATACAAGAATATTTTGGAGACAAGGGATATAAATATGCAGGCACACATTGTACTTGGAGACTCAGGACTTTAGATATAAACATACGTTGTCGGAGACTCCGGGGACTGTACATGTAGGGGATGCTATATATAGACGTACGAAATATACAGGGATCTGTTGCAGACAGGGTGACATAAATATGCAGGCACACACGATACTATCTGTTTGGGGACCCGGGGACTGGAGACTCGGAGACTGTTTAAAGATAGATACATATATGCATACACCTATACATTGACGATTTGGAGACCTGGAGACTCGGAGACTTGGAGACTAGGAGATGAAGGGGGCATTATAAATACATACACCTATACACTGACGATTTGGAGACTCGGAGACTCGGAGACTAGGAGATGAAGGGGACATACATAAATACATACACCTATACACTGACGATTTGGAGACCTGGAGACTCGGAGACTAGGAGATGAAGGGGACATACATACATACATACATACATACATACATACATACATACATACATTGACGATTTGGAGACCTGGAGACTCGGAGACTCGGAGACTAGGAGATGAAGGGGACATACATACATACATACATACATACATACATACGCATGTGTACAGACATACATACATACATACATACAAACATACATACATACATACATACATACATACACACACACATACATACATACATACATACATACATACATACATACATACATACATTATGGAGATATATACATAGATACATACATTCATCATGGAGATATATATACATATACATACATACATCATGGAGATTGATACACATATAGGGTAATATAATATTTCGTGTAGTCTTACATGACTTTCTTCCCCTGCGCTGGGCGCACAACCACATTGTTGGTTTTCTCGTGTCGCGGCTCATATACTATACTATAATATAATATAATGTACTAACCTTCTTCAACGAATATTGTTAATAAAATTATAACCAACATGCAAACAGACGGCGGCATCTTTTCATGTAAATCTTACAGAAATTTCGCACCCGTTTCACATAGTCACCTTGTTTATTTATGATCTGCTCTATTTCAAAAGCATTAATTTAAACCCTGTCTTTCTCAGCTTAGGCTACAATACGTGCATGCCTGCGTTCAGAATCAGAATTGTTTACTGGTGATACGTTCAAGGACAATCATGCATGATATTGCCAAAATTTTCCACACACATAATATTATAGTAGTATGTTCCGCTTTGCTTGAGCAGATATGCATTAAGATATAATGATACAAATTACCTTTAAACACCGCGGGTAAACTATTTGGTATTCCCCTTTCAGGCAGAAAACTAAAATAATCACACTTTTGCAAGAATATTTCCGTGCGACCGAAGTGCTTTTCTGCATTAACTTCTTTAAGGGCCCAGTCTCACTGTCACGTTTTGATGGCTAGATTGTACTATGTTTCCCGCCGTACGTTTGGCAAAAAATGTACCCCGTTTTGTAGATATTTAAGTGTTACTACGTTTCTAGTACGTTTC
Organism: Ctena decussata; assembly: GCA_963989385.1. Taxonomy (NCBI): domain Eukaryota; kingdom Metazoa; phylum Mollusca; class Bivalvia; order Lucinida; family Lucinidae; genus Ctena; species Ctena decussata. The sequence continues at coordinate 65,828,508 of OZ022499.1, forward strand.
CAATACGTTTAACTACGATTTACTCGCTTTCAGAAGGGATGGAAACAGTTAACTAGCCTACTACGATTCCGTACGTTTTACTAAGGACTACTTGGTCAAAGTGACGTTTAAGTAGGTATCGCAAAACATACCAAATTGTAATAAAACGGAGAATAAAACGTCACAAAACGTACTAAGACGTTGGAAAGCGTAAATTACGTTGTAGTAAGTAGAAAATCTTCACGTATGGCTACTGTACGTATCTAAAACGTTTCATCTACGTTCTTGTACGTTTAGACTATGTTTCAATACGTTTTTACAACGCATACATTAAGTATTTCGAAATGCTACGTTTAAGTCAAAGGTAACTAGGCCACGTATGTAGCTGTATAAATCCATATGTAATACGTATTCACCACGTTTTAATACGCATATTCCCGTTTGGAACGTTTTATAAACGTAGAAAAACATAGTCCTCAATACGTGACAGTGAGACAAAGGCTTAGAGGACCTCTAGATTATTCTTGTTACGTTTTTGCACGTATTTAATGCGCTCGACTACGTTATAGTACGTTTTGACCACGTTTTACTACGTATTACTACGTTTTTCTAGGTATAGGCTACGTATATCAAAATGCCAATTTTGAGTTAAAAATTCTAAATTAAACGTAGCCAGACCACGCATTTAGCTATATCTGTATGCGTATTCACTACGTTTTACAACGTATAGTGCCGGTTTTGCCACGTTTGAAATCGTAGTAAAACCTAACCCTCAATACGTGACAGTGAGACTGTGGCTTAATGCCACAAAACCTAGACGGTTGAAAAGCTGGATCGGTTGGTTGGTTATTTTGTGTTAACGGCATTTTGAAATAGCATTTCAGTCTATATCGAACCGTCTCTCAGAGAGACAGAGAAAGAAAAGAGAAATGACAGACGAGAGAAAAATATTCAAACAACCCCCACCCGCACCTACATGTAGGTCCTTGCACTACTGTTATCCAACGCCCTTGCCCGACCCGACCACCACCGTATGGCTCCGGTGGTTCTATTGGAAGTGTACCGTTATTCAAAGGCCACATTGCTCTATTGATGTTAAATAAACACAAAATAGTTTCTTGTGAGTTATCGCTGCAAGGTTCTGTGCACTATTGTTTCGTCATTGGTACTGACCATCATAGCCCCCTTTTAACAAATAAAATGTCCTTGAGTTTCACATAAAAAGCTTTTGCAAAACGATTTGGGTAATTTTAGTTGGCAACTAAAATTAACTATAATGACCAAATTTCGATATCATTAACTTGTATAATAAGTAAAAATACAAAGTACAGGCGTGGGATTCCGCGATTGTTTTTACTGAATAGCTCGACGGGGAACCAGAAAAGGAAACTATTTTGTGGAGCAATTTTGATTTTTTTAAATCCCTACAAATACTTTTTGCCAATTGTATGACTCAATATATGCACAGCAACCCATACCTTATCACAAAACATGAGGATTGAACGGCCTTTTTAGCTCATCCGAGCCAGCGGCTCCGGAGGAGCTTATAGGATAAGCAGGCTCCGTAATTAGACTGGCTCCAGACTCCAGTAATAACTATAAGCCAGATAAAAAACAAAGAACATCAGATTTTTGTTCTATTCTAATAAGAGCCATCACTAATAAGAGCCATCACTGGTTTAATTTTGCAATTTTTGTCACATCATTTATAATAATAGACTGATGCCAGTCTAGCTCCGTAATCCGTTTGTCCGTCACCCGTCAACATTTTCAAACAAATATATCTCTAAAGCTACTAAGCTAATCTTGAATAAATTTCATGAGTAGCATTATTGGGCAAGGGAGAAGGTTGCGTTGGGTTTTGGAGAATGTCTGACCGAAACTGTGGTTACCATGGCAACTAATAGCTCCCATTGACTTATAATGGGAAAAATGGTGTCTCCAGGTTTTCTCCGCTTTTTTTGATCGGATCTTTTTCAGACTTGCAAGGAACAAGGACCGGCACAAGAACTCGGAGAAGTTCAAAATTCAGCCAGATCTGATTTTCCATCGTGGAGTTAGTTGCCATTGAGCGGTCCTATAGACTTTGTCACATGGGGAAAATCGTGTCTCCACAATTTTTTGCTCATTTTTAATCGGATCTTTTTCATACTTGCAAGAAACAATGACGGCGCAAGAAGTCTCGGATAGGTTCGATTATCAGTAAGATTGGATTAATCATAACAGAAATACTTGCCCTTGAGCGTCAAAGAATAAAGTTTCTCCATTTTTTCGGACATTTTTTTATCGGAGCTTATCAGACTTGCAGGTAACGAGAACAGGCACAACAGCTCAGATGAGTTCAAAATTCAAGCAGATCCATTGCGGGGTTAGTTGCCTGTGAGCGTTCCTATAGACTTTGTGGGTTAGGGTTAGGATTAGGATTAGGTCTCCACATTTTTCGCTCATTTTTCATCGGATGATTTTCATACTTGCAAGAAAAAATGATAGGCATGAAGTCTCGGATGAGTTCGAATATCGGTAGGATTGGACTTATCGTAACAGAGGTACTAGCCTTTGAGCATTAAAATGTATAGTGTCTCCAACTCTTTTTTTTATTGTCATTGATCGGACTTTTCAGACTTCCAGACTTCCAGGAAACGAGGACGGGGACAAGAGCTCAGACGAGCGTTCCTATAGACTTGTAACATTGGGAAAATCGTGTGTCCACATTTTTATCTCATTTTTTAATCAGTTGTTTTTCATACTTGCAAGAAACAATGGCAGACAAGAAGTCTCGGACGGGTTCGAATATTAGTCAGATCATAACAGAATTACTTGCCCTTGAGCGTCAAGGAATAAAGTTTCTCCAGCTTTATTCAGTAATTTTTGATCGGATCTTTTTCTGACTTGCAGGGAAGGAGAACAGGCACAAGAGCTCAGATGAGTTCAAAATTCAGGCAGATCCAATTTTTCATTGCGGAGTTACATGTAGTTACCCTTGAGCGATCCTATAGACTTTGAATGCGGAAGTAGTAGTACATGTATTTCAATTCTCATATCGACGTTGCCCCCGCACCTCAGCGGAACGAATCCATAGCCGCAGTAACGGGGCGCCGAGCGTCCGTCCATTTGAATGCGGAAAATTGTGTCTCCATATTTTATCGCTCATTTTAATCGGATGTTTTTCATACTTGCAAGAAATAATGACAGTGCAAGAAGTCTCGGATGAGATCGAATATATCGGTCAGATTGGACTTATCATAACAGAGTTACTTGCCGTTGAGCGTTAAAGAAAATATTGTCTCCAGCATTTTTCGGTCATTTTTGATCGGATCTTTTTTTCAGACTTACAGGGAACAAGGACATGCACAAGAAATCGGACAAGTTCAAAATTCAGCCAGATCCGATTTTCCCTCATGGTGTTAATTGCCCTTGAGTGATCCTATAGACTTTGTATGGGGAAAATTTTGTCTCCACTTTTTTGCTCATTTTTGATCGGACGTTTTTCATACTTGCAGGAAACAATGACAGGCAAGAAGTTTCGGGTGAGTTCGAATATCGGTCAGATTGGACTTATCATAACAGTGTTACTTGCCCTTGAGCGTTAAAGAATATAGTTTTTCCAGCTTTTTTGGGATCATATTTGATCGGATCTTTTTTAGACTTGCAGGAAACGAGGATAGGCACAGGACCTCAGATGAGTTCGAAATTCAGCCAAATCCAATTTTCCATTGCGGATTTGTTGCCCTTGAAAGACCCTATAGACTGTATGGGGAAAATCTTGTCTCTACATTTTTTTGCTCATTTTAATCGGATGTTTTTAGCTCCCTTGAGCCGAAGACTCCCGGGAAGCTTACAATATAGTTGATTGTCTGTTGTCTGTCGTCTATCGTTCGTCATCCGTCACCCGTTCGAGCGACTTCTTCTCAAAAACTACTTGGCGGATCCAAGGTGAAATTTTATATGGAGTCTCCAGGCAAAGGAGGAAAACAATTTGTAACTTTGGTCGCGATCCGTCAACTACGCTGGGAGCTAAGGCAGATGACTCTGTTTCAGCACAATTTGTTTTCTCCGAAACCAGAAATGCGAACAAGCTGAAAATTTGCAGGCAGCATCGGAGAAGCCTGCCCACCTGAGTTTGTTAAAATCAGGAACGCTTTTTTCCGTCTGACCCCGAGGCAGAGTCGTGAACTTTGTAAAAATCAGGACAGAAAACCCCATGGACTTACAATGGGAAAATTTGTTAAGTTTCAAATATATTTTATCTGAAAGCAATTGGCGGAGCAAAATGGAATTTTATGTGGAGACTTCTGGTATAGGGGAACAATAATATGCATCTTTGATCCTGATCGGTCATCTACACTCGGAGCTAGGGCAGATTACTCTATTTAAGCAATAAAATCTTCTTCTCCGAAACCAGAAATGCGAACGACCTGAAATTTTGCATGCAGCATCAGGGAAGCAGCAATCACTCTTGACTGAATTGAGAAACTGCTTTATGTTGACTTCACGGCAGCTGGTGTTGTGCCATGTGGCGGCCGTAAAACCTATCCCTAAACATCATCCACAGCGCAGATTATATTTATATTTATCCTTTTAGATCAGCGGATATATTCTAAAAATTCATTAATTTTTTATTGATTCAGACTCATATTCTAGACCATCGCTTATTATTCATTTGGACCTCTTTTAGATACCAGTCTTCCAATCGACTGCTTTATCAATATTAAGAAATTACAGTACATTTTCCCTGGCTTTTGTCACCAGATCATTTCAGGGTCACTTATGAGGCTTGAATAGCCGAAACTTCGAAGGATAGCCCATGTTCCTTCTTTCAAATGTGTTCTTTGCTCTTGAAGGAACTCTTAGATTTTAGTTTGACTTCACTGCAGCTGGCGTTGTGCCGTGTGGCGGCCGTAAAACGTCTCCCCGTTCATAATCCACAGTGCAGATTATATTTATGTTTGTCCTTTGAGATCAGCGGATATATTCTAAAAATTCATAAATTTTTGATTGGTTCGGACTCACATTCTAGACCATTGCTTTTCATTCACCTGGACCCCTTTAGATACCAGTCTTCCAATCGACTGCCTTATCAATATCAAGAAATTACAATACGTTTCTTCTGGCTTTTGTCACCAGATCATTTCGGGGTCACTGAGGAGGCTTGAATAGCCGACACTTCGGAGTATGGCCCATGTTCCTTCTTTCGAATGTGTTCTTTGCTCTTGAAGGAACTCTTAGATTCTAGTTACATAGAGAATTTCTCAAAAACCAATGACATCTATGATGTTGAAGTTGATACTTATAGTAAGTTCCATGGTCTCAGGTGAGCGATATAGGACCGCTGGTCCTCTTGTTTCATTTGTGTGTAGCCGTTTTTACCGCATGCACTTTGCCGATCGATGGACTATGCAGCCGAAAAAATACTTAAAGTCTTCATAGGCCTACTAGAGGCCAAACCGTCTAAACACGAACCATTATGAAAAATAGTTAAATCAGCACGTTTTGTGATAAAATGTGGGTTGATGTGCATATACTGGATCAGACAGATAGCAAAAAGTAGAGGGAACAAGTTTCTGATAAATGTCAAAATCGCTTAACGAAACAAAATTTCTTTTCTGGTTCCCTTGTCTAGCAATACTATATAAACACAGGCCGGTAAATGAATCGGAATCCACGCAGGTACATAGTATTTTTACCGATTCATGAAATCGAAAGTAGGCCATTCTAGTTGCCAACTAAAATGACCCAAATCATTTTCAAAAGCCGTTAATGTGAAACTAAATGCTGTTTTATCTGTTTAGCCTAAATTAATTTTAAAAGAGTTCCTTCAAGAGCAAAGAACATATTCGAAAGAAGAAACATGGGCCATACTTTGAAGTTTCGGCTAACAAGCCTCGTCAGTGACCCTGGCATTATCCGGCTACGAAAACCAGAGAAAAATACTGCAATTTCTTAATTTTAATAAGACAGTCAATTCAAAGACATAACGATCAAAAGGAGTTCAAATAAAAAAAATCGATGATCTAGAATATGAAGCTCAACCGATCGAATTTTTTTATTTCGCAGAATAGGCATCCTGTGATCTCAAAGGACAAAAATAAAATATAATCTGCACTATGGATGATATGTACGGCCGCCACACGGCACAACACCAGCAGCAGTGAAGTCAAAATCTAAAAGTGTTCCTCCAAGAGCAGAGAACATATTCGAAAGAAAGAACATGGGCCATACTTCCAAGTTTCGGCTAATCAAGCCTCGTTAGTGACCCTGACATGATCAGGCGACAAAAGTTGATTAATCACGGTAATTTACAATGTGGAAAAGTAGTGAGAATCTTGCAGCGATAGATTTTTTCATAACTGATAGAGCAATGGGGCCTTTGAGGATGGTCAAAATTGGAATCATAAGGAATCGCTTTACTTTTTTGTGATTTTATCGATGTACCAACAAATTCTCACAAAATTTTGTGTGATTCACCAGCGTTTACACATCGATAAATCTGTACCAATAAAAAAATGAATGAGCCGCTTTTTGCAAGAAATCAGTAAAGATTTGCAGCAGTTTTTCGGTATTGGTTAATGAAAATATTGCTGTTACCGACGGTTTTGAAATTTACTCTGTGAAATTTTATTTAGCCAATTTTCTTGATTTTTTACATTAAGACATTTATGACATTTATCTTGTGTAAATTCTCCCAGTGACGTGACTGTTTATGTGTCAAATTAGCGGAACAAGTAAAAAGTTGCTCTAGTATAGAGCAAAGGAGGAAGCGCTGCGGAAAACAATATTTAAGACTTGATGATCCATTTTAGTAACTTTGTATAAAATAAGGTATCGAGGTATCAATGAGTTTAAGTAGCGATAATATATATTCTTAAATCATTATAAATGACATGTAACGCTGGATTGTGATTAGCATTGAAATTTGGAACAAAACAGCATAAAATAAGGCTATATATACATATGGACAAAAGTTCTACACGGTCACAGTTAATTTCACAAATGGTTTCAAAAACTTTAGTTAAACAATTCCTACCAGTTTTATTTAAAGAGCAAAAAAATGTTATATAGCTTGGATGAACAGCACCGAGTTTAAGACAGGCACGCTACATTTACTTTTAAGTTAAAGGAAATTTACATTGTTTTCCTTGTGTGTTTTATGTAGAAAAACCTCAAAGGGGCAAGTTCTTCAGTTGATCTCCACTGTGAAGGGAGGCAAAGAATGAAATTAGCATGATTTTTCCCCCTGGAAATGTACCCATTCACCGTAAGCACACTTTATGCGTGACACAGCTCTCACGAAAGTACTGTAAACAAGAAAATCAGTTTAGCAAATCTGAGTTTTAGAAAATGTTTTCAAGTTTTGTATTTAGCTTCTCACAATTGTTCTTTGATTACGAGACAATGACTATTTCACCTCAGTTTTACTTTCAAAAACTTTGCATTCCTGAAGTTTCGAGCACATCTTCGGAATTTTAACCGATTTAAAGTCCCATAATGACTGTAATTACTAAGACAGAAGTGCCCCAGTATCTATGATTAGGTTTAGATGGAGACAAGGAAATCTCAAGTCTCATGCTTGGCAAGTCTTGCATGACACCTATTTAATTTGAAAAAGAGCTCGAGCTTTCCTCTTTGGATTTCAACGAAATCACTATTTCTTCGCCCATTAATTTTCATTTGAAAAAAAAAGTCTTGAACCAGGTCTTTACTATATACCTTCATTTGGCTTTCTCTTAATGGTTCTGTCGCAAGCCTAGGCTATGAAAGCTGTTTCAGTCTGTCAGTCATTGCTATTCAGAATGATACAAAATCAGGGTTCCGAGGTTACAGTTTTCTACTCCGTACATACAATAATAATTGAAATTGAGCCGTAAAATTATGATGGGGGGGGGGGGGAGGGGGAGGGGGGGGGTAAGGATTAATTCAGCTGAAAGAATTTATCCCGTGTCGTAATATTAACAGGACCGTTTCAGTTTCACGGAGCCAATTTTCCCAGCATATTCCCAGCAGGCACATGACGTTGCATCAACGTCAATACGCCAATAAGACGTATTTCCAACGCAATATGCCCGCTGGGTTGCTTGTAGTCAGTGGAATCTTTTCCATTCCATTCCAGATATCAAACTATGCCCTACTGTTTCTGTGGCTGTTTAGAAATATTATAATCATTATGTAATTAAAATCAAAGCAACAAAATAGTTATTTAAGTACCAAAATGGTGATTACTCCGTTAAATGAGACTAGATCAACCATGGATGGATATATAAAAGAAATGCACGTTTCCTGTTCGTGTCCTAATATCAGATCTATCAACGGTAATGATATGGATAAACCGATTCTAAAATAAAGTTTCCTTTTAAAAGGAAAGGCTTGCCAAGTTAGCGCTCATGTAGTTCAATGTTTGTGGTATTTTGTGGTTTATGGTTTGTGGTCTTGGGAGCTGGTATCTTACTTGGAGACACTTTCTTCATTTAAAAACGTCCACAACTGTAGTAACAATGAGGTTACGCTACATTCTGGTTGTTCTGACAATCATATGATAACCTTCAGTAAAAAGGTCAATTTTTGTATTACTCCTATTGAAAAATATTTCACAAAAGCATTTAGAAATAAGGATTCTCGTATTCTGTTATGTATTGTTATATAAGAAGTTTTAGGACATTAGAAGATTTACTGGGAGTTTCGTCGTGTTTTTTGTGAACTAAGCAGAACTGTGTTTGTACTTTGGAGCAAATGGACTACACATAACTGGTGAAGTGTAATGAAAATAGTCCAAAGGGTATTCAAGTTACAGAGTGGACAACAAAATGTTAATGGGCGTACTAACATACGGACAGAGACAGATGGACGGGAATTTGATTGCTATATTCCCTGAGCCGTTCGGTTAGGACAAAGTTATGTTCATTATTAGATCGTCAAGTCTTGATTTTGAAAAAATACATCTTACATTGGAAAAGTTCTTTTACAAGTCCGTTACACATAAGATGATATATGGTTCATGACTGCTGATATGAGAAGGAAATAGTGGAAGTAGTTCGTCCTACTAGCCTCATTTGTGACAGATTGGTAGGAAAAAAATCTTACCGTCCGCAACAATGGCTATTATTAAAAGGGGAAACAACTTTAATGACTGTTTGTCTCATTGTTTCTGTTGAAGAAAAGCTGACTACCACTGAGAGGAGGTTATAATGAAAATGATAGTTCCTTCCCAAACAGTTGTCATAGATCGTCTGCATAGATATTCAGCTTATTCATTTTAGTATATTGTCATCACTGAGTTCAGTTATAAGTACTGGTTAAGCCTGTGGTATGTTGTTGTTGTGTTATTGTTTTATGTGCACGGTAAACAGCTACAAGGACGGTCAGTTAATTTAACTACAATATTCCTGGGAAGGCTTAGCCATCCTAAGCGCTCAACTATTACTAAGTGCACTAACTTTCGCCTTTAACTGACGGCTGCCCTTCTTGACTCAGCGGAAGCGGAAACGAGAGTGAGTGGCCGGACTGAATATCGAACCCGGGACCTCTGTTTTTTAGTTAGACGCACCACCGACTGCACTATGCGGCCCAGCAAGTCTGCGGTATAGAGTATAACTGGTAATTGGTAATGATTACAAGTCAATGTATTTTTGTTGCTTCCACAGAATGTTTGTTTTCAGAATCTAGCGTGTTGTCCTTGGTCATCACATATTTTGTCATTATATAGGGATTTAATGCAAAAGAAAAAAGAAGTCTTCTATATTTTAGTAGTTATTATTTTGTTGTTGTTTTATTGTCCACGATAAACAGCCATGATCATGTCGGGACGGTCTGTTACCCTAACCACATTCCTGGGAAGGCTTAGACCTCCTAAGCGGTTAACCAGTACTAAGTGCACATACTTTCACCAGTAACTGACAACTGCCCTTCTAGAATCAGCGAAAGGAAAAACGAAAGTATGTGGCCGGACTGAGTATCGGACCCGGGACCTCTGGCTCTTGAGTCAAAACGCGCTACCGATTGCGCTTCGCTACCTTGACCCTCTAAATTTTAGCAACTTTTATTCAAAAAGGAAGGTAACTGTTAAAATTGCATAGGCCTAGAAAAGGATGATTTGATGGCAACTGTAAGATACTGATATTTTCACACACATGTTGTGTTTCCTGAATTGAATTTTTTTCAATAAGACACTTACATTAAACTGAATAACATTGTACGTTTATGAAAAAATAAAAAAAACTGAATTTCAATGTACGCTTATGAAAAAATAAGAAATAGTATCTAGTAAATACGATCAAACACCTTGTCTGTAAAACCAGTAAATGCTTTTAAATAAGACTGTTGGCACAGACCCTGATCAGACTCTTCCAACCAGTAGTCTAATTTGGATATACACTCTACACTGTTTGAACAGGCATAACAACTATTGTTGAAATGTTTCAGTCCAAGTTTACAAACTCCAGAGTCCAAAGTCCAGGTTTTACAAAGTCTATAATCCAGGTTTTACACAGCCCGAAGTCCTGAGTCCAAAGTCCAGAGTCCAAGTCCAGTCCATATTTTACATAATGCCCGCGAATTGCGCATGTCGTTATTTGACCTTATTTGACAGTGGACAATCAAGAAATATTCAAACACACCGGATAAATAATAAAAAGATAAAATAAGCTCTATCCCCCATAATGGCTTCTGAGAAGAAGATCTTTGGCAAAAAAAAAAAAAATGAAAATTTGGCCGTTTAGTTGCAATGGCAACCAACCAAAATCAGGTCTTTGGGCAAAATTCATATGGCTGATAGAGGACTACTCTAGGAACATTTCTGTAAAGCTTTTGTAAGAATATCTGCAGTAACACAGAACTAAATACCAGATGTCCACTTTCCCCATTGTAAGTCTATGGAAACTTTAAGTTGCCATAGCAACCAGTTCATATAGGCAATGATAATATAATACATACTTTAGGTAGAGGCTAATGTTATTAATATGTATGCTAAGTATTAGCTTTATCCTCCTCGTGGCTTCACTTTTCCCATTATAAGTCAATGGAAACTATAAGTTGCCATAGCAACCAAAGTTCTTATTGGGTTGGAAGAAAAACAAAATTCATGTAGAGGCTTCTGTCTTCAACATGTTTGCACAATATCAGCTCCATCCCCCATATGGCTTCTGAGCAGAAGATTTTTTTTCATTTTTTCTTTCTTTTTTTCGAAAATTTACCCTATGTTTTGCCATGGCAACCAACCAAATTCAGCGATTTGGAGAAAATTCATATTGAACAAAGAGGACTATTCAAGAAACATTTCGGTAAAAAGAAAATCTAAATAAATGCAGTGAGACAGCAAAAATTGCCAATTTCCATTTTCCCCATTATAAGTCAATGGAAATTCTTAGTTGCCATAGCAACCAAACTGCTGGAGTTATTGCAATGAAAAACAGTAATTCTATAGAAGCTAGTACTAGGGTTCTTTCTGTAAAGTTTGAGCTTTATTGGCCATACAGTTTCTGCGGAAATGATTTTTTAATATGTTTCTATTTTTAGCTATTCGGTTGCAATGGCAACCAGCCAAATTGCGCAATTTGCATAAATTTAACAAGGCTGGTTAAAGACTACTCAAGGTACATTTCTATGAAAGTTTTGTCAAAATATCTGCAGTGGCATAGCAATTAATGCAAATTTTTTATTTTGCCATTTTAAGTCAATGGTAACTTTAAGTTCCCATAGCAACCAAACTGCTAGAGCAATTGCCAAGAAAAACAGTACTTTTATAGAAGCTAGTACTAAGATCCTTTCTGTGAAAATTGAGCTTTATTGGTTGCATAGTTTCTGAGGAGATGATTTTTGAATATATTTTCTATTTCTAACCTTTCGGTTGCCATGGCAACCAGCCAAATTGTGCAATCTACATAAATTTCATGTGGTTGATAGAGGACTACTCAAGAAACATTTCTGTAAAAGTCTTGTCATAATATCTGCAGTGACATAGCAATAAATGCAAATTTTCAATTTTCCCCATATAAGTCAATGGAAAATTTAAGTTGCCATAGCAACCAAAGTTCTGAGGCGATTTAAAAAAACAGTATTATTGGTTCCCCCTGCCTATAGATGCCATATATGAAATTTGGTAACAATGGGCTTTGTAGTTTCAGAGGAGATCTCGTTTGAAAATGTTGACGGACGACGTACGACGGACGACGGACGGACGAACGGACGGACGACGGATGCCTGCCTATACTATAAGCTCACCTGTGAGCCTTCGGCTCAGGTGAGCTAAACACCAGATAATTTCAGATAATAATTAAAGAAAAGTAGAAAAAAAGTCTACAGCACCCGGTATTCCCGGGTGGTCATCCATCCAAGTACTAACCGGACTCGACGTTTAACTTCGGTGATCGGACAAGATCCGATGTTTTCAACGTGATATGGCCGTAGACAACAAAGAACCGATTTTTAACATTTATGCAGTCTACTTTTGAGAGTTTGAGATCAGTAATAGTTATAATATCCTGCAGTTCTAACTACTGAGACACCCACTGCAGGCCTAGTAGAGCAGTTGTATCAGGATCTATGCTGTTTGCAATTCAGTCTCATCAAGCCAGTGGACACAAAATGTTGAATCATCATTGAATCAACGTTGATTCATTGTGATTCATTGTTTTGTGATCAGCGAGTAAACTAAAGCAAAACATCTTTAATAAGCCCCTTTATAACTGAATACAAATTTGCGCATTTTATGATCAGCTGTCGAAAGTAACATGTTAACCGTCAATATCAACGTTAATTAAACGTCAATGTAACGTTTAACCAACGTTGTGAATGACGCGCCGTTGTTTCAGCGTTGTTTGTCAGCTGAGCGTGAGGAATAAATCAGTTATCATTGAATGTGGCTGAAATATTTAGAGTTGCGACACGCGAAGAAAGTCTTCAGATGAGCATTTGCGAACTGTGCATATGCACAGTCTGCTCAGTAAGGGTACGGAGAGTCCGGTTATCAAAACATGCAATATCTTACTTATTCCAGTGCGTACTACACTTTTTCTGACTAGAATGCACATGTACGCAGACAAGTCTAAGCAGTGCAGGTTCTCTCTATGAAAAAGGTTCGGAATGACATTTTTGTACACCTATAAAACAGCTCACAACTTTAAAAGATTTGCTTTAATAAGGTTAGTAAACCGTTATACATTCGGATAGAAGCTACATGATTTTACAACACATCTATATTTAGAAAATGAAAGTACAAAATGTTTTGAAGGATAAAGTGCGTATTTTAAAATATCATTTTATGAAGTAAATAAAATCGGATCTAAGTCAGTAAAAGCCGGAAGATTCAAACTAAGTTCTATTCCCCCTTCAATTTTATTCAGAACAAAAAAGGAAGATACCCAGATTTGTAGAAACGAAATGCCCTAGCTTTCTATTCGATAACTCCTCCCCCTCAACTGCCTTAAACGCCCTCTCACGCCCCCCCCCCCGCCCTCTCCTCCCAAACACCACATATCAATCATCCTCTTGCTTCTTGGTGTACCACAGGGAGAACCTTTTATTGTGCCACTGTTTAAACTCTTTTTAAACAACAGCAACAAATCATTCATTTGAAAAATCGATATTTTGTTAGTAAGTAGATATACAGGTGGACTGCGGGGTTTTCGCGCAAAAACATTAAATAATTTACAAATATAGTTGAATTCTCCATTTTTTAACGTTTTCGCGTTAAAATATATATCAAAAGAAAGAATAATTATTGCAGATTTCGAATCCGTTTGCATAAAATAAGTAAATTTGTATTAAAAATAATCTCGCGATATAAATAGAGATGCCCCCCCCTGCCTTTTTAGTGCAATTTACTATATAAGTATGCCATTTGAGGGGTTATGTTTGCAACTTAAAAATCCCCCAATTTAATATCAAAATAAAATTATTGGAAAAAAAAAATCATTAAAACGCCGAAGAAGAGTTGAATTTTAAGAATCTGTATGCATAAAAAGTCGGTTTTAACTGATGTTTTTATAATATAATCGTATGAAACGTGTCTTTCCTATACGATTCAATATATTTCCCGCTATTGCTTGTGTGGCTACGTTTTAAAGCAAATGATGAGATAAGTTGCGATTGTCTATTTTAACATGGAGCTCAGTTATACATTTTATGAAAAGCATCTTCCCGGCAGGCACATGACGTGGAAATGACGTCATATTGACTTCGATGCGACATGGTGACGTCGCATCGATGTCAGTGCGTCGTCATTAGGACGTCATGTGCCTGGTTTTTGGTCTGATCAAGGTTGATGCAAATTATTGTTGGTTAATTAATCAATCTGTATGGTCTTAATTTCTTTAAGATCGGATAGCTGAAACAAGTTTTCTTTGGTCATGTGTATCTCTGACTGTTTATTTGAATACTTTTGTTGTGTGCCTGTCTCTTTGTCTTTGGTAGGAGCCCCGGTAAGTGAGTGAGTTAAGCGCTGGCCTACTGATCTAGCGGACCAGGTTCGATCCCCGCTTGAGAATCTTTCCGATCTTTCCATTATATACAGCATTTCATTATTGTCCTGAAATGACTGAAATACTGTTGAAAAGACGTAAAATCGCATGTCATCCATCCATCTTTGTCTTTGGTGTCTTTGGTGTTTACTATTCAATAGAGTTAAGATTCCACCAAACCAGGCGGGTGATGGTATAAATATATAGTGTTGTTAGCCAATGTGTTGCTTACTTCGCGAAAAGAACAAATTCCTTCTTTTCGTAATATTAATGCGCATTCTTTAAGAGCCGTACCCTCGCAAAAAAGTGCCACATTCAACGAGAAGAATCAGCTCAGTCTGTGGTAACAGTTATGCGTTCACAACATGTATAAACACTCTGGAGCATCATTCACTGGAGAGCCGTAAAGTGTGCGAAGAGAAATGACACTAATCGGACTGCAATCGCTTTTACAAAGATGGGGTGAAACATATTTTTCCTGGCACAAACCTCGTGTGGTGATAAAACCAGTCTTATGTCATACGCAAAACATGCATGTCCAGACTAGAAACATGCGCAATCAGAACAGGGAGACTACACATTAGAGTAGACATATCTGTGTACCTCCTGGTTGCGTATACATACATATTTCGCCGCAAACGTTATGAGCTGAAACACATTTTTCCTTGGGCATGCCATTTTGATTCGTGGTATGATGAAATCAGCCTTATGGTATATGCAAAACACCTATGTCTAGACTAGTCTGTGCCCCTGCACAATCAGAACAGGGTAGGCGCAATATGTATGCCTTCTTGGAACCAAACGGTGAACTTCGCTAACTCTGACAGACTACGCAGTTGCATAGACTTATCTTGGTACCCACTGTTTGCGCATAGCGTCAAACATATTTTGACCGGACAAGGTGCATAACGTTTAACACAAGAGATGAGCATAAAATGCACGTGCAAATATGACTGACCCTTGATTATCAATGACATAACCCGAGAGCTGCAAGACTTACAAAAATTTACCGCAGTGATCCTAAATTTTGGGATAGATGAATCTGAGAAATCACTTTAGAATCAGAGCAAGATGTGCAATGCGACGAGTAGAATCAGCCCAGTCTGTGGTTACAGTTATGCGTTCACAACATGTATAAACACTGTGGAGCATCATTCACTGGAGAGCCGTAAAGTGTGCGAAGATTAATGACACTAATCGGACTGCATTCGATTTTACAAAGATGGGTGAAACACATTTTTCTTTGCACATACCCAGTGTCGTGATAAAATCAGTCTGATGTCATATGCAAAACACGCTTGTCCAGATTAGCAACATGCGCAATCAGAACAGGGTAGACTACACATTAGCGTAGACATATCTTGGTACCTCCTGGCTGCGTATACATACAAATTTCGCTGCAAACGTTATGAGCTGAAACACATTTTTCCTTGCGCATGCCATTTTGATTCGTGTCGTGATGAAATCAGCCTTATGGTATATGCAAAACACCAATATCTAGACTAGTCTGTGCCCCTGCACAATCAGAACAGGGTAGGCGCAATATGTATGCCGTCTTGGAACCAAACGGTGAACTTCGCTAGCTCTGACAGACTGCGCAGTTGCATAGACTTATCTTGGTACCCACTGTTTGCGCATAGCGTCAAACATATTTTGACCGGACAAGGTGCATAACGTTTACACAAGAGATGAGCATAAAATGCACGTGCAAATATGACTGACCCTTGATTATCAATGACATAACCCGAGAGCTGCAAGACTTACAAAAACTTACCGCAGTGATCCTAAATTTTGGGATAGATGAATCTGAGAAATCACTTTAGAATCAGAGCAAGATGTGCAATGCGTCATATCCTATCAGAATTTTTGACACACTGTCGGATAGTATAAGCACCTGTTCAAATTTTAAAATATTTACCGTAATGTTAAGGTGTCCCAAAAGAGAGGGTAAATTGAAACGATGCAAAATGTTTCAAGACACTAAGCAGGCACATGACGTCGTAATGACGTCGAAATGGCATCGACGCGACGTCACCATGCCGCATCGACGTCAATACGACATCATTTCGACGTCATATGCCTGCTGGGCAATAAAGTATTTCCCAGTGGGCACATGACATTAGAATGACTTCGATGCGATGTCATCTGGTTGCGTCGACGTCATTGCGACGTAATTATAACGTTGTGTGCCTGCTGGATAGTATGTGTCAATGTGAAGATCTGATCCGTCTCTTTTGGGCTTTCCATTACTGTCTGTTAATCTGAATCATAAAAAAATAATGATATTGGAAGTCTGTCCACAGTCTCAACTAAGTAGTCTAGGTCCACGTTTCATTAACATCGATTTTCAAACGAAGGAAGCAATTCGATAGGGAAAAGAAATAATGCCAAAAAATGTGTACATATTGGCAAATTTGATAAATTCTGCGTTTCGATCATACTAAACTAAAATTGACTAGAAACTGCCATTTTAATTCATTTATTTTTCTTATTTGTTTTAACTATCGCAGAACTTAAATGTAAAGAAAATTAGATGTGTCTGCGTGTGTGTTTTACTGCCCAAATATAAGTATGTGCTTTATTATTCTTACGGGCCACCAGTGTCAAGCTCCCTTAAAGTGCAGGTTACCATGGTGCTTATGTGGGTTTCATCTGTTTGCGACTCCATTTTGGTAGAAGGTACATCATTGTAGAGTCCGGATGCGCTTATATGCTGCGACCTTGTACCCATGCGCCTGTACTTGCACCACGTCCATGTTGTAGCAGACAGGCCTCAGTAAACAGTTTCCAGGACGCAGTAGACAGACAGTAGACACTTCACTGGACAGTAAATAGTATACAGAAAACCGCGAACAGCATTCACTACTTTTCAGCATGCTCCAAAACGAAGAGCGAGTAGAGAGTGCATATATAGTGGATGGTAAATGGTAGAATATATCAAAAGCCATTTAACGTTGAGAGAAACGTATTTTCCTTCGCATAGCTTAGAAATACATGTATATTCATATTGAAAATGGGGAAAACCATCAAAGAAAAATATAATAAAACCAGATAATAATTAAAGAAAAGTAGATAAAAGTCTATAGCACCCGGTATTCCCGGGTGGTCATCCATCCAAGTACTAACCGGACTCGACGTGTAACTTCGGTGATCGGACAAGATCCGATGTTTTCAACGTGATATGGCCGTAGACAACAAAGTACCGATTTTTAACATTTATACAGTCTACTTTTGAGAGTTTGAGATCAGTAATAGTTATAATATCCTGCAGTTCTAACTACTGGGACACCCACTGCAGGCCTAGTAGAGCAGTTGTATCAGGATCTATGCTGTTTACAGTTCAGTCTCATCAAGCCAGTGGACATAAAATGTTGAATCATCATTGAGTCAACGTTGATTCATTGTGATTCAATGTTTTGTGATCAGCGAGTAAACTACAGCAAAACATCTTTAATAAGCCCCTTTATTACTGAATACAAATTTGCACTGGCACAATCAGAACAGGAAAGGCTTAATAAGTATGCCTTCTGGGAATCAAATGGTGAACTGCGCTAACTCTGACAGACCACGCAGTTGGATAGACTTATCTTGGTACCCACGGTTTGCGCATAGCGTCAAATATATTTTGCCCGGAGAAGGCTCAAAACGTTCAACACAAGAGATGAGCATTAAATGCACGTGCAAATATGATTGACCCTTGATTATCAATGACGTAACCCAAGAGCTGCACCCTCGGAAAAGTGCCACATGCGACGAGTAGAATCAGCCCAGTCTGTGGTTACAGTTATGCGTTCACAACATGTATAAACACTGTGGAGCATCATTCACTGGAGAGCCGTAAAGTGTGCGAAGATTAATGACACTAATCGGACTGCATTCGCTTTTACAAAGATGGGGTGAAAGATATTTTTCCTTTCAGAAACCTCGTGTGGTGATAAAACCAGTCTTATGACATACGCAAAACACGCGTGTCCAGACTAGCAACATGCGCAATCAGAACAGGGTAGACTACACATTAGCGAAGACATATCTTGGTACCTCCTGGTTGCGTAAACATACATATTTCGCTGCAAACGTTTTGGGCTGAAACACATTTTTCCTTGCGCATGCCATTTTGATTCGTGTCGTGATGAAATCAGCCTTATGGTGTATGCAAAACACCTATGTCCAGACGAGCCTGTGCACTGGCACAATCAGAACAGGATAGGCTTTATAAGTATGCCTTCTGGGAATCAAATGGTGAACTGCGCTAACTCTGACAGACCACGCAGTTGGATAGACTTATCTTGGTACCCACTGTTTGCGCATAGCGTCAAATATATTTTGCCCGGAGAAGGCTCAAAACGTTCAACACAAGAGATGAGCATAAAATGCACGTGCAAATATGATTGACCCTTGATTATCAATGACGTAACCCAAGAGCTGCTCCCTCGGAAAAGTGCCACATGCGACGAGTAGAATCAGCCCAGTCTGTGGTTACAGTTATGCGTTCACAACATGTATAAACACTGTGGAGCATCATTCACTGGAGAGCCGTAAAGTGTGCGAAGATTAATGACACTAATCGGACTGCATTCGATTTTACAAAGATGGGGTGAAACACATTTTTCCTTGCACATACCCAGTGTCGTGATAAAATCAGTCTGATGTTATATGCAAAACACGCTTGTCCAGACTAGCAACATGCGCAATCAGAACAGGGTAGACTACACATTAGCGTAGACATATCTTGGTACCTCCTGGCTGCGTACATGTATACATACATATTTCGCTGCAAACGTTATGAGCTGAAACACATTTTTCCTTGCGCATGCCATTTTGATTCGTGTCGTGATGAAATCAGCCTCAAGGTATATGCAAAACACCAATATCTAGACTAGTCTGTGCCCCTGCACAATCAGAACAGGGTAGGCGCAATATGTATGCCGTCTTGGAACCAAACGGTGAACTTCGCTAACTCTGACAGACTACGCAGTTGCATAGACTTATCTTGGTACCCACTGTTTGCGCATAGCGTCAAATATATTTTGACCGGACAAGGTGCATAACGTTTACACAAGAGATGAGCATAAAATACACGTGCAAATATTACTGACCCTTGATTATCAATGACATAACCCGAGAGCTGTAAGACTTACAAAAACTTACCGCAGTGATCCTTAATTTTGGGATAGATGAATCTGAGAAATCACTTTAGAATCAGAGCAAGATGTGCAATGCGTCATATCCTATCAGAATTTTTGACACACTGTCGGATAGTATAAGCACCTGTTCAAATTTTAAAATATTTACCGTAATGTTAAGGTGTCCCAAAAGAGAGGGTAAATTGAAACGATGCAAAATGTTTCAAGACACCAAGCAGGCACATGACGTCGTAATGACGTCGAAATGGCATCGACGCGACGTCACCATGCCGCATCGACGTCAATACGACATCATTTCGACGTCATATGCCTGCTGGGCAATAAAGTATTTCCCAGTGGGCACATGACATTAGAATGACTTCGATGCGATGTCATCTGGTTGCGTCGACGTCATTGCGACGTAATTATAACGTTGTGTGCCTGCTGGATAGTATGTGTCAATGTGAAGATCTGATCCGTCTCTTTTGGGCTTTCCATTACTGTCGGTTAATCTGAATCATAAAAAAATAATGATATTGGAAGTCTGTCCACAGTCTCAACTAAGTAGTCTAGGTCCACGTTTCATTAACATCGATTTTCAAACGAAGGAAGCAATTCGATAGGGAAAAGAAATAATGCCAAAAAATGTGTACATATTGGCAAATTTGATAAATTCTGCGTTT
Source organism: Ctena decussata (assembly GCA_963989385.1). Taxonomy (NCBI): domain Eukaryota; kingdom Metazoa; phylum Mollusca; class Bivalvia; order Lucinida; family Lucinidae; genus Ctena; species Ctena decussata. The sequence goes on from OZ022499.1 coordinate 65,848,740, forward strand.
CGATCATACTAAACTAAAATTGACTAGAAACTGCCATTTTAATTCATTTATTTTTCTTATTTGTTTTAACTATCGCAGAACTTAAATGTAAAGAAAATTAGATGTGTCTGCGTGTGTGTTTTACTGCCCAATTTTATAAGTATGTGCTTTATTATTCTTACGGGCCACCAGTGTCAAGCTCCCTTAAAATGCAGGTTACCATGGTGCTTATGTGGGTTTCATCTGTTTGCGACTCCATTTTGGTAGAAGGTACATCATTGTAGAGTCCGGATGCGCTTATATGCTGCGACCTTGTACCCATGCGCCTGTACTTGCACCACGTCCATGTTGTAGCAGACAGGCCTCAGTAAACAGTTTCCAGGACGCAGTAGACAGACAGTAGACACTTCACTGGACAGTAAATAGTATACAGAAAACCGCGAACAGCATTCACTACTTTTCAGCATGCTCCAAAACGAAGAGCGAGTAGAGAGTGCATATATAGTGGATGGTAAATGGTAGAATATATCAAAAGCCATTTAACGTTGAGAGAAACGTATTTTCCTTCGCACAGCTTAGAAATACATGTATATTCATATTGAAAATGGGGAAAACCATCAAAGAAAAATATAATAAAACCAGATAATAATTAAAGAAAAGTAGATAAAAGTCTATAGCACCCGGTATTCCCGGGTGGTCATCCATCCAAGTACTAACCGGACTCGACGTGTAACTTCGGTGATCGGACAAGATCCGATGTTTTCAACGTGATATGGCCGTAGACAACAAAGTACCGATTTTTAACATTTATACAGTCTACTTTTGAGAGTTTGAGATCAGTAATAGTTATAATATCCTGCAGTTCTAACTACTGGGACACCCACTGCAGGCCTAGTAGAGCAGTTGTATCAGGATCTATGCTGTTTACAGTTCAGTCTCATCAAGCCAGTGGACATAAAATGTTGAATCATCATTGAGTCAACGTTGATTCATTGTGATTCAATGTTTTGTGATCAGCGAGTAAACTACAGCAAAACATCTTTAATAAGCCCCTTTATTACTGAATACAAATTTGCGCATCATATTATCAGCTGTCTAAAGTAACATGTTAACCGTCAATATCAACGTTAATTAAACGTCAATGTAACGTTTAACCAACGTTGTGAATGACGCGCCGTTGTTTCAGCGTTGTTTGTCAGCTGAGCGTGAGGAATAAATCAGTTATCATTGAATGTGGCTGAAATATTTAGAGTTGCGACACGCGAAGAAAGTCTTCAGATGAGCATTTGCGAACTGCGCATATGCACAGTCTGCTCAGTAAGGGTACGGAGAGTCCGGTTATCAAAACATGCAATATCTTACTTATTCCAGTGCGTACTACACTTTTTCTGACTAGAATGCACATGTACGCAGACAAGTCTAAGCAGTGCAGGTTCTCTCTATGAAAGGAGCGGCTGTAGTGTAGTGGATAACACTCCGGACTACCAATCCAGGGTTCGCAAGATCGATCCCCCGCTTCTCCGGTCTTTCGGATGAGACTTTAAGCGGAGGTCCCGTCTCCATATGACCTCGTTGTTGGTGGGACGTTAAACCCGAGTTCACTCACTCACTCACTCTCTCTATGAAAAAGGTTCGGAATGACATTTTTGTACACCTATAAAACAGCTCACAACTTTAAAAGATTTGCTTTAATAAGGTTAATAAACCGTTATACATTCGGATAGAAGCTACATGATTTTACAACACATCTATATTTAGAAACTGAAAGTACAAATGTTTTGAAGGATAAAGTGCGTATTTTAAAATATCATTTTATGAAGTAAATAAAATCGCATCTAAGTCAGTAAAAGCCGGAAGATTCAAACCAAGTGCTATTCCCCTTTCAATTTTATTCAGAACAAAAAAGGAAGGTACCCAGATTTGTAGAAACGAAATTCCCTAGCTTTCTATTCGATAACCCCCCCCCCTCAACTGCCTTAAATGCCCTCTCACGCCCCCCCCCCCCTCTCCTCCCAAACACCACACATCAACCATCCTCTTGCTTCTTGGTGTACCACAGGGAGAACCTTTTATTGTGCCACTGTTTAAACTCTTTTTAAACAACAGCAACAAATCCATTCATTTGAAAAATCGATATTTTGTTAGTAAGTAGATATACAGGTGGACTGCGGGATTATCGCACAAAAACATTAAATAATTTACAAATATAGTTGAATTCTCCATTTTTTAATGTTTTCGCGTTAAAATATATATCAAATGAAAGAATAGTTATTGCAGATTTCGAATCCGTTTGCATAAAATAAGTAAATTTGTATTAAAAATAATCTTGCGATATAAATAGAGATGCCCCCCCCCCCCTGCCTTTTTGGTGCAATTTACTATATAAGTATGCCATTTGAGGGGTTATGTTTGCAACTTAAAAATCCCCCAATTTAATATCAAAATAAAATTATTGAAAAAAAAAATCATTAAAACGCCGAAGAAGAGTTGAATTTTAAGAATCTGTATGCATAAAAAGTCGGTTTTAACTGATGTTTTTATAATATAATCGTATGAAACGTGTCTTTCCTATACGATTCAATATATTTCCCGCTATTGCTTGTGTGGCTACGTTTTAAAGCAAATGATGAGATAAGTTGCGATTGTCTATTTTAACATGGAGCTCAGTTATACATTTTATGAAAAGCATCTTCCCGGCAGGCACATGACGTGGAAATGACGTCATATTGACTTCGATGCGACATGGTGACGTCGCATCGATGTCAGTGCGTGGTCATTAGGACGTCATGTGCCTGTTTTTTGGTCTGATCAAGGTTGATGCAAATTATTGTTGGTTAATTAATCAATCTGTATGGTCTTAATTTCTTTAAGATCGGATAGCTGAAACAAGTTTTCTTTGGTCATGTGTATCTCTGACTGTTTATTTGAATACTTTTGTTGTGTGCCTGTCTCTTTGTCTTTGGTAGGAGCCCCGGTAAGTGAGTGAGTTAAGCGCTGGCCTACTGATCTAGCGGACCAGGTTCGATCCCCGCTTGAGAATCTTTCCGACCTTTCCATTATATACAGCATTTCATTATTGTCCTGAAATGACTGAAATACTGTTGAAAAGGACGTAAAATCGCATGTCATCCATCCATCTTTGTCTTTGGTGTCTTTGGTGTTTACTATTCAATAGATTTAAGATTCCACCAAACCAGGCGGGTGATGGTATAAATATATAGTGTTGTTAGCCAATGTGTTGCTTACTTCGCGAAAAGAACAAATTCCTTCTTTTCGTAATATTAATGCGCATTCTTCAAGAGCCGCACCCTCGGAAAAGTGCCACATGCAACGAGAAGAATCAGCTCAGTCTGTGGTAACAGTTATGCGTTCACAACATGTATAAACACTCTAGAGCATCATTCACTGGAGAGCCGTAAAGTGTGCGAAGAGTAATGACACTAATCGGACTGCAGTCGCTTTTACAAAGATGGGGTGAAACATATTTTTCCTGGCACAAACCTCGTGTGGTGATAAAACCAGTCTTATGTCATACGCAAAACATGCATGACCAGACTAGAAACATGCGCAATCAGAACAGGGTAGACTACACATGAGTGTAGACATATCTTGGTACCTCCTGTTTGAGTATACATATATATTTCCCTGCAAACATTATGGGCTGAAACACATTTTTCCTTGCGCATGCTATTTTGATTCGTGTCGTGATGAAATCAGCCTTATGGTATATGCAAAACAACTATGTCCAGACTAGTCTGTGCACTGGCACAATCAGAACAGGAAAGGCTTCATAAGTATGCCTTCTGGGAATCAAATGGTGAACTGCGCTAACTCTGACAGACCACGCAGTTGGATAGACTTATCTTGGTACCCACGGTTTGCGCATAGCGTCAAATATATTTTGACCGGACAAGGTGCATAACGTTTACACAAGAGATGAGCATAAAATGCACGTGCAAATATGACTGACCCTTGATTATCAATGACATAACCCGAGAGCTGCAAGACTTACAAAAACTTACCGCAGTGATCCTAAATTTTGGGATAGATGAATCTGAGAAATCACTTAAGAATCAGAGCAAGATGTGCAATGCGTCATATCCTATCAGAATTTTTGACACACTGTCGGGTAGTATAAGCACCTGTTCAAATTTTAAAATATTTACCGTAATGTTAAGGTGTCCCAAAAGAGAGGGTAAATTGAAACGATGCAAAATGTTTCAAGACACCAAGCAGGCACATGACGTCGTAATGACGTCGAAATGGCATCGACGCGACGTCACCATGCCGCATCGACGTCAATACGACATCAGTTCGACGTGATATGCCTGCTGAGCAATAAAGTATTTCCCAGTGGGCACATGACATTAGAATGACTTCGATGCGATGTCATCTGGTTGCGTCGACGTCATTGCGACGTAATTATAACGTTGTGTGCCTGCTGGATAGTATGTGTCAATGTGAAGATCTGATCTGTCTCTTTTGGGCTTTCCATTACTGTCTGTTAATCTGAATCATAAAAAAATAATGATATTGGAAGTCTGTCCACAGTCTCAACTAAGTAGTCTAGGTCCACGTTTCATTAACATCGATTTTCAAACGAAGGAAGCAATTCGATAGGGAAAAGAAATAATGCCAAAAAATGTGTACATATTGGCAAATTTGATAAATTCTGCGTTTCGATCATACTAAACTAAAATTGACTAGAAACTGCCATTTTAATTCATTTATTTTTCTTATTTGTTTTAACTATCGCAGAACTAAAATGTAAAGAAAATTAGATGAGTCTGCGTGTGTGTTTTACTGCCCAAATATAAGTATGTGCTTTATTATTCTTACGGGCCACCAGTGTCAAGCTCCCTTAAAGTGCAGGTTACCATGGTGCTTATGTGGGTTTCATCTGTTTGCGACTCCATTTTGGTAGAAGGTACATCATTGTAGAGTCCGGATGCGCTTATATGCTGCGACCTTGTACCCATGCGCCTGTACTTGCACCACGTCCATGTTGTAGCAGACAGGCCTCAGTAAACAGTTTCCAGGACGCAGTAGACAGACAGTAGACACTTCACTGGACAGTAAATAGTATACAGAAAACCGCGAACAGCATTCACTACTTTTCAGCATGCTCCAAAACGAAGAGCGAGTAGAGAGTGCATATATAGTGGATGGTAAATGGTAGAATATATCAAAAGCCATTTAACGTTGAGAGAAACGTATTTTCCTTCGCACAGCTTAGAAATACATGTATATTCATATTGAAAATGGGGAAAACCATCAAAGAAAAATATAATAAAACCAGATAATAATTAAAGAAAAGTAGATAAAAGTCTATAGCACCCGGTATTCCCGGGTGGTCATCCATCCAAGTACTAACCGGACTCGACGTGTAACTTCGGTGATCGGACAAGATCCGATGTTTTCAACGTGATATGGCCGTAGACAACAAAGTACCGATTTTTAACATTTATACAGTCTACTTTTGAGAGTTTGAGATCAGTAATAGTTATAATATCCTGCAGTTCTAACTACTGGGACACCCACTGCAGGCCTAGTAGAGCAGTTGTATCAGGATCTATGCTGTTTACAGTTCAGTCTCATCAAGCCAGTGGACATAAAATGTTGAATCATCATTGAGTCAACGTTGATTCATTGTGATTCAATGTTTTGTGATCAGCGAGTAAACTACAGCAAAACATCTTTAATAAGCCCCTTTATTACTGAATACAAATTTGCGCATCATATTATCAGCTGTCTAAAGTAACATGTTAACCGTCAATATCAACGTTAATTAAACGTCAATGTAACGTTTAACCAACGTTGTGAATGACGCGCCGTTGTTTCAGCGTTGTTTGTCAGCTGAGCGTGAGGAATAAATCAGTTATCATTGAATGTGGCTGAAATATTTAGAGTTGCGACACGCGAAGAAAGTCTTCAGATGAGCATTTGCGAACTGCGCATATGCACAGTCTGCTCAGTAAGGGTACGGAGAGTCCGGTTATCAAAACATGCAATATCTTACTTATTCCAGTGCGTACTACACTTTTTCTGACTAGAATGCACATGTACGCAGACAAGTCTAAGCAGTGCAGGTTCTCTCTATGAAAGGAGCGGCTGTAGTGTAGTGGATAACACTCCGGACTACCAATCCAGGGTTCGCAAGATCGATCCCCCGCTTCTCCGGTCTTTCGGATGAGACTTTAAGCCGAGGTCCCGTCTCCATATGACCTCGTTGTTGGTGGGACGTTAAACCCGAGTTCACTCACTCACTCACTCTCTCTATGAAAAAGGTTCGGAATGACATTTTTGTACACCTATAAAACAGCTCACAACTTTAAAAGATTTGCTTTAATAAGGTTAATAAACCGTTATACATTCGGATAGAAGCTACATGATTTTACAACACATCTATATTTAGAAACTGAAAGTACAAATGTTTTGAAGGATAAAGTGCGTATTTTAAAATATCATTTTATGAAGTAAATAAAATCGCATCTAAGTCAGTAAAAGCCGGAAGATTCAAACCAAGTGCTATTCCCCTTTCAATTTTATTCAGAACAAAAAAGGAAGGTACCCAGATTTGTAGAAACGAAATTCCCTAGCTTTCTATTCGATAACCCCCCCCCCCTCAACTGCCTTAAACGCCCTCTCACGCCCCCCCCCCTCTCCTCCCAAACACCACACATCAACCATCCTCTTGCTTCTTGGTGTACCACAGGGAGAACCTTTTATTGTGCCACTGTTTAAACTCTTTTTAAACAACAGCAACAAATCCATTCATTTGAAAAATCGATATTTTGTTAGTAAGTAGATATACAGGTGGACTGCGGGGTTTTCGCGCAAAAACATTAAATAATTTACAAATATAGTTGAATTCTCCATTTTTTAACGTTTTCGCGTTAAAATATATATCAAAAGAAAGAATAATTATTGCAGATTTCGAATCCGTTTGCATAAAATAAGTAAATTTGTATTAAAAATAATCTCGCGATATAAATAGAGATGCCCCCCCCCCTGCCTTTTTAGTGCAATTTACTATATACGTATGCCATTTGAGGGGTTATGCTTGCAACTTAAAAATCCCCCAATTTAATATCAAAATAAAATTATTGAAAAAAAAAACATTAAAACGCCGAAGAAGAGTTGAATTTTAAGAATCTGTATGCATAAAAAGTCGGTTTTAACTGATGTTTTTATAATATAATCGTATGAAACGTGTCTTTCCTATACGATTCATGCGAACCGAACAACCAACTAAATGTTTTGTACCACTTCAGAAACTGAGGGTGAGGTTGGGCCTGTAACATCGATTTAAGCCCCCAGTAATTCATTACTGACCGTTCCAAGGCGGTAGTTCTGTTGTGGTTCTTTGTTGCCTGTTTTTGGTGTCAGAGTTTCTGTGATGTTTTACCTTATGTATGTTATTATTATTTTTGGTTCGGTTTGGGTTGCTGAGTGGCCACCTTTTGGGAACAAGCTGCTCACTCGGTTGGCCATATGTTCTCTGTATCTTGATTATTTGTAATCTTAGTTGTTTCCAACTATGGTTTGAGGGCTGGATTTGGATTTTGATTGTTTCAGTTCCTGGTCTTTGCATACTTTTTACTTTCAATATATTTCCCGCTATTGCTTGTGTGGCTACGTTTTAAAGCAAATGATGAGATAAGTTGCGATTGTCTATTTTAACATGGAGCTCAGTTATACATTTTATGAAAAGCATATTCCCGGCAGGCACATGACGTGGAAATGACGTCATATTGACTTCGATGCGACATGGTGACGTCGCATCGATGTCAGTGCGTCGTCATTAGGACGTCATGTGCCTGGTTTTTGGTCTGATCAAGGTTGATGCAAATTATTGTTGGTTAATTAATCAATCTGTATGGTCTTAATTTCTTTAAGATCGGATAGCTGAAACAAGTTTTCTTTGGTCATGTGTATCTCTGACTGTTTATTTGAATACTTTTGTTTTGTGCCTGTCTCTTTGTCTTTGGTAGGAGCCCCGGTAAGTGAGTGAGTTAAGCGCTGGCCTACTGATCTAGCGGACCAGGTTCGATCCCCGCTTGAGAATCTTTCCGACCTTTCCATTATATACAGCATTTCATTATTGTCCTGAAATGACTGAAATACTGTTGAAAAGGACGTAAAATCGCATGTCATCCATCCATCTTTGTCTTTGGTGTCTTTGGTGTTTACTATTCAATAGATTTAAGATTCCACCAAACCAGGCGGGTGATGGTATAAATATATAGTGTTGTTAGCCAATGTGTTGCTTACTTCGCGAAAAGAACAAATTCCTTCTTTTCGTAATATTAATGCGCATTCTTCAAGAGCCGCACCCTCGGAAAAGTGCCACATGCAACGAGAAGAATCAGCTCAGTCTGTGGTAACAGTTATGCGTTCACAACATGTATAAACACTCTGGAGCATCATTCACTGGAGAGCCGTAAAGTGTGCGAAGAGTAATGACACTAATCGGAATGCATTCGCTTTTACAAAGATGGGGTGAAACATATTTTTCCTTGCACAAACCTCGTGTGGTGATAAAACCAGTCTTATGTCATACGCAAAACATGCATGACCAGACTAGAAACATGCGCAATCAGAACAGGGTAGACTACACATGAGTGTAGACATATCTTGGTACCTCCTGTTTGAGTATTCATATATATTTCTCTGCAAACATTATGGGCTGAAACACATTTTTCCTTGCGCATGCTATTTTGATTCGTGTCGTGATGAAATCAGCCTTATGGTATATGCAAAACAACTATGTCCAGACTAGTCTGTGCACTGGCACAATCAGAACAGGAAAGGCTTAATAAGTATGCCTTCTGGGAATCAAATGGTGAACTGCGCTAACTCTGACAGACCACGCAGTTGGATAGACTTATCTTGGTACGCACGGTTTGCGCATAGCGTCAAATATATTTTGCCCGGAGAAGGCTCAAAACGTTCAACACAAGAGATGAGCATAAAATGCACGTGCAAATATGATTGACCCTTGATTATCAATGACGTAACCCAAGAGCTGCACCCTCGGAAAAGTGCCACATGCGACGAGTAGAATCAGCCCAGTCTGTGGTTACAGTTATGCGTTCACAACATGTATAAACATTCTGGAGCATCATTCACTGGAGATCCGTAAAGTGTGCGAAGATTAATGACACTAATCGGACTGCATTCGCTTTTACAAAGATGGGGTGAAAGATATTTTTTCCTTGCACAAACCTCGTGTGGTGATAAAACCAGTCTTATGACATACGCAAAACACGCGTGTCCAGACTAGCAACATGCGCAATCAGAACAGGGTAGACTGCACATTAGCGAAGACATATCTTGGTACCTCCTGGTTGTGTAAACATACATATTTCGCTGCAAACGTTTTGGGCTGAAACACATTTTTCCTTGCGCATGCCATTTTGATTCGTGTCGTGATGAAATCAGCCTTATGGTATATGCAAAACACCTATGTCCAGACTAGTCTGTGCACTGGCACAATCAGAACAGGATAGGCTTTATAAGTATGCCTTCTGGGAATCAAATGGTGAACTGCGCTAACTCTGACAGACCACGCAGTTGGATAGGCTTATCTTGGTACCCACTGTTTGCGCATAGCGTCAAATATATTTTGCCCGGAGAAGGCTCAAAACGTTCAACACAAGAGATGAGCATAAAATGCACGAGCAAATATGATTGACCCTTGATTATCAATGACGTAACCCAAGAGCTGCACCCTCGGAAAAGTGCCACATGCGACGAGTAGAATCAGCCCAGTCTGTGGTTACAGTTATGCGTTCACAACATGTATAAACACTCTAGAGCATCATTTACTGGAGAGCCGTAAAGTGTGCGAAGAGTAATGACACTAATCGGACTGCATTCGCTTTTACAAAGATGGGGTGAAACATATTTTTCCTTGCAAAAACCTCGTGTGGTGATAAAACCAGTCTTATGTCATACGCAAAACATGCATGACCAGACTAGAAACATGCGCAATCAGAACAGGGTAGACTACACATGAGTGTAGACATATCTTGGTACCTCCTGTTTGAGTATACATATATATTTCCCTGCAAACATTATGGGCTGAAACACATTTTTCCTTGCGCATGCTATTTTGATTCGTGTCGTGATGAAATCAGCCTTATGGTATATGCAAAACAACTATGTCCAGACTAGTCTGTGCACTGGCACAATCAGAACAGGAAAGGCTTAATAAGTATGCCTTCTGGGAATCAAATGGTGAACTGCGCTAACTCTGACAGACCACGCAGTTGGATAGACTTATCTTGGTACCCACGGTTTGCGCATAGCGTCAAATATATTTTGACCGGACAAGGTGCATAACGTTTACACAAGAGATGAGCATAAAATGCACGTGCAAATATGACTGACCCTTGATTATCAATGACATAACCCGAGAGCTGCAAGACTTACAAAAACTAACCGCAGTGATCCTAAATTTTGGGATAGATGAATCTGAGAAATCACTTAAGAATCAGAGCAAGATGTGCAATGCGTCATATCCTATCAGAATTTTTGACACACTGTCGGGTAGTATAAGCACCTGTTCAAATTTTAAAATATTTACCGTAATGTTAAGGTGTCCCAAAAGAGAGGGTAAATTGAAACGATGCAAAATGTTTCAAGACACCAAGCAGGCACATGACGTCGTAATGACGTCGAAATGGCATCGACGCGACGTCACCATGCCGCATCGACGTCAATACGACATCATTTCGACGTCATATGCCTGCTGAGCAATAAAGTATTTCCCAGTGGGCACATGACATTAGAATGACTTCGATGCGATGTCATCTGGTTGCGTCGACGTCATTGCGACGTAATTATAACGTTGTGTGCCTGCTGGATAGTATGTGTCAATGTGAAGATCTGATCTGTCTCTTTTGGGCTTTCCATTACTGTCTGTTAATCTGAATCATAAAAAAATAATGATATTGGAAGTCTGTCCACAGTCTCAACTAAGTAGTCTAGGTCCACGTTTCATTAACATCGATTTTCAAACGAAGGAAGCAATTCGATAGGGAAAAGAAATAATGCCAAAAAATGTGTACATATTGGCAAATTTGATAAATTCTGCGTTTCGATCATACTAAACTAAAATTGACTAGAAACTGCCATTTTAATTCATTTATTTTTCTTATTTGTTTTAACTATCGCAGAACTAAAATGTAAAGAAAATTAGATGAGTCTGCGTGTGTGTTTTACTGCCCAAATATAAGTATGTGCTTTATTATTCTTACGGGCCACCAGTGTCAAGCTCCCTTAAAGTGCAGGTTACCATGGTGCTTATGTGGGTTTCATCTGTTTGCGACTCCATTTTGGTAGAAGGTACATCATTGTAGAGTCCGGATGCGCTTATATGCTGCGACCTTGTACCCATGCGCCTGTACTTGCACCACGTCCATGTTGTAGCAGACAGGCCTCAGTAAACAGTTTCCAGGACGCAGTAGACAGACAGTAGACACTTCACTGGACAGTAAATAGTATACAGAAAACCGCGAACAGCATTCACTACTTTTCAGCATGCTCCAAAACGAAGAGCGAGTAGAGAGTGCATATATAGTGGATGGTAAATGGTAGAATATATCAAAAGCCATTTAACGTTGAGAGAAACGTATTTTCCTTCGCACAGCTTAGAAATACATGTATATTCATATTGAAAATGGGGAAAACCATCAAAGAAAAATATAATAAAACCAGATAATAATTAAAGAAAAGTAGATAAAAGTCTATAGCACCCGGTATTCCCGGGTGGTCATCCATCCAAGTACTAACCGGACTCGACGTGTAACTTCGGTGATCGGACAAGATCCGATGTTTTCAACGTGATATGGCCGTAGACAACAAAGTACCGATTTTTAACATTTATACAGTCTACTTTTGAGAGTTTGAGATCAGTAATAGTTATAATATCCTGCAGTTCTAACTACTGGGACACCCACTGCAGGCCTAGTAGAGCAGTTGTATCAGGATCTATGCTGTTTACAGTTCAGTCTCATCAAGCCAGTGGACATAAAATGTTGAATCATCATTGAGTCAACGTTGATTCATTGTGATTCAATGTTTTGTGATCAGCGAGTAAACTACAGCAAAACATCTTTAATAAGCCCCTTTATTACTGAATACAAATTTGCGCATCATATTATCAGCTGTCTAAAGTAACATGTTAACCGTCAATATCAACGTTAATTAAACGTCAATGTAACGTTTAACCAACGTTGTGAATGACGCGCCGTTGTTTCAGCGTTGCTTGTCAGCTGAGCGTGAGGAATAAATCAGTTATCATTGAATGTGGCTGAAATATTTAGAGTTGCGACACGCGAAGAAAGTCTTCAGATGAGCATTTGCGAACTGCGCATATGCACAGTCTGCTCAGTAAGGGTACGGAGAGTCCGGTTATCAAAACATGCAATATCTTACTTATTCCAGTGCGTACTACACTTTTTCTGACTAGAATGCACATGTACGCAGACAAGTCTAAGCATAGCAGGTTCTCTCTATGAAAGGAGCGGCTGTAGTGTAGTGGATAACACTCCGGACTACCAATCCAGGGTTCGCAAGATCGATCCCCCGCTTCTCCGGTCTTTCGGATGAGACTTTAAGCCGAGGTCCCGTCTCCATATGACCTCGTTGTTGGTGGGACGTTAAACCCGAGTTCACTCACTCACTCACTCTCTCTATGAAAAAGGTTCGGAATGACATTTTTGTACACCTATAAAACAGCTCACAACTTTAAAAGATTTGCTTTAATAAGGTTAATAAACCGTTATACATTCGGATAGAAGCTACATGATTTTACAACACATCTATATTTAGAAACTGAAAGTACAAATGTTTTGAAGGATAAAGTGCGTATTTTAAAATATCATTTTATGAAGTAAATAAAATCGCATCTAAGTCAGTAAAAGCCGGAAGATTCAAACCAAGTGCTATTCCCCTTTCAATTTTATTCAGAACAAAAAAGGAAGGTACCCAGATTTGTAGAAACGAAATTCCCTAGCTTTCTATTCGATAACCCCCCCCCTCAACTGCCTTAAACGCCCTCTCACGCCCCCCCCCCCCTCTCCTCCCAAACACCACACATCAACCATCCTCTTGCTTCTTGGTGTACCACAGGGAGAACCTTTTATTGTGCCACTGTTTAAACTCTTTTTAAACAACAGCAACAAATCCATTCATTTGAAAAATCGATATTTTGTTAGTAAGTAGATATACAGGTGGACTGCGGGGTTTTCGCGCAAAAACATTAAATAATTTACAAATATAGTTGAATTCTCCATTTTTTAACGTTTTCGCGTTAAAATATATATCAAAAGAAAGAATAATTATTGCAGATTTCGAACCCATTTGCATAAAATAAGTAAATTTGTATTAAAAATAATCTCGCGATATAAATAGAGATGCCCCCCCCCCCTGCCTTTTTAGTGCAATTTACTATATAAGTATGCCATTTGAGGGGTTATGTTTGCAACTTAAAAATCCCCCAATTTAATATCAAAATGAAATTATTGAAAAAAAAAATCATTAAAACGCCGAAGAAGAGTTGAATTTTAAGAATCTGTATGCATAAAAAGTCGGTTTTAACTGATGTTTTTATAATATAATCGTATGAAACGTGTCTTTCCTATACGATTCAATATATTTCCCGCTATTGCTTGTGTGGCTACGTTTTAAAGCAAATGATGAGATAAGGTGCGATTGTCTATTTTAACATGGAGCTCAGTTATACATTTTATGAAAAGCATCTTCCCGGCAGGCACATGACGTGGAAATGACGTCATATTGACTTCGATGCGACATGGTGACGTCGCATCGATGTCAGTGCGTCGTCATTAGGACGTCATGTGCCTGGTTTTTGGTCTGATCAAGGTTGATGCAAATTATTGTTGGTTAATTAATCAATCTGTATGGTCTTAATTTCTTTAAGATCGGATAGCTGAAACAAGTTTTCTTTGGTCATGTGTATCTCTGACTGTTTATTTGAATACTTTTGTTGTGTGCCTGTCTCTTTGTCTTTGGTAGGAGCCCCGGTAAGTGAGTGAGTTAAGCGCTAGCCTACTGATCTAGCGGACCAGGTTCGATCCCCGCTTGAGAATCTTTCCGACCTTTCCATTATATACAGCATTTCATTATTGTCCTGAAATGACTGAAATACTGTTGAAAAGACGTAAAATCGCATGTCATCCATCCATCTTTGTCTTTGGTGTCTTCGGTGTTTACTATTCAATAGATTTAAGATTCCACCAAACCAGGCGGGTGATGGTATAAATATATAGTGTTGTTAGCCAATGTGTTGCTTACTTCGCGAAAAGAACAAATTCCTTCTTTTCGTAATATTAATGCGCATTCTTTAAGAGCCGTACCCTCGGAAAAGTGCCACATTCAACGAGAAGAATCAGCTCAGTCTGTGGTAACAGTTATGCGTTCACAACATGTATAAACACTCTGGAGCATCATTCACTGGAGAGCCGTAAAGTGTGCGAAGAGTAATGACACTAATCGGACTGCATTCGCTTTTACAAAGATGGGGTGAAACATATTTTTCCTGGCACAAACCTCGTGTGGTGATAAAACCAGTCTTATGTCATACGCAAAACATGCATGTCCAGACTAGAAACATGCGCAATCAGAACAGGGTAGACTACACATTAGAGTAGACATATCTGTGTACCTCCTGGTTGCGTATACATACATATTTCGCTGCAAACGTTATGAGCTGAAACACATTTTTCCTTGCGCATGCCATTTTGATTCGTGTCGTGATGAAATCAGCCTTATGGTATATGCAAAACATCTTTGTCTAGACTAGTCTGTGCCCCTGCACAATCAGAACAGGGTAGGCGCAATATGTATGCCTTCTTGGAACCAAACGGTGAACTTCGCTAACTCTGACAGACTACGCAGTTGCATAGACTTATCTTGGTACCCACTGTTTGCCCATAGCGTCAAACATATTTTGACCGGACAAGGTGCATAACGTTTAACACAAGAGATGAGCATAAAATGCACGTGCAAATATGACTGACCCTTGATTATCAATGACATAACCCGAGAGCTGCAAGACTTACTAAAACTTACCTCAGTGATCCTAAATTTTGGGATAGATGAATCTGAGAAATCACTTTAGAAATCAGAGCAAGATGTGCAATGCGTCATATCCTATCAGAATTTTTGACACACTGTGTCGGCTAGTATAATTTTAAAATATTTACCGTCATGTTAAGGTGTCCCAAAAGAGAGGGTAAATTGAAACGATGCAAAATGTTTCAAGACACCAAGCAGGCACATGACGTCGTAATGACGTCGAAATGGCATCGACGCGACGTCAACATGCCGCATCGACGTCAATACTGGGCTGCTGGGCAATAAAGTATTTCCCAGTGGGCACATGACATTAGAATGACGTCGATGCGATGTCATCTGGTTGCGTCGGCGTCATTGCGACGTCATTATAACGTTGTGTGCCTGCTGGATAGTATGTGTCAATGTGAAGATTTGATCAGTCTTTTTTGGGCTTTCCATTAGTATCTGTTTATCTGAATCATAAAAAAACAATTAAAAAGTTGCTCTAGTATAGAGCAAAGGAGGAAGCGCTGCGGAAAACAATATTTAAGACTTGATGATCCATTTTAGTAACTTTGTATAAAATAAGGTATCGAGGTATCAATGAGTTTAAGTAGCGATAATATATATTCTTAAATCATTATAAATGACATGTAAAAGTAAAAAGTATGCAAAGACCAGGAACTGAAACCATCAAAATCCAAATCCAGCCCTCAAACCATAGTTGGAAACAACTAAGATTACAAATAATCAAGATACAGAGAACATATGGCCAACCGAGTGCGCAGCTTGTTCCCAAAAGGTGGCCACTCAGCAACCCAAACCGAACCAAAAAAAATAATAATAACATACATAAGGTAAAACATCACAGAAACTCTGACACCAAAAACAGGCAACAGAGAACCACAACAGAACTACCGCCTTGGAACGGTCAGTAATGAATTACTGGGGGGCTTAAATCGATTTTACAGGCCCAACCTCACCCTCAGTAACGCTGGATTGTGATAAGCATTGAAATTTGGAACAAAACAGCATAAAATAAGGCTATATATACATATGGACAAAAGTTCTAAACGGTCACAGTTAATTTTACAAATGGTTTCAAAAACTTTAGTTAAACAATTCCTACCAGTTTTATTTAAAGAGCAAAAAAATGATATATACTTTGGATGAACAGCACCGAGTTTAAGACAGGCACGCTACATTTACTTTTAAGTTAAAGGAAATTTACATTGTTTTCCTTGTGTGTTTTATGTAGAAAAACCTCAAAGGGGCAAGTTCTTCTGTTGATCTCCACTGTGAAGGGAGGCAAAGAATGAAATTAGCATGATATTTCCCCCTGAAAATGTACCCATTCACCGTAAGCACACTTTAGAGGGTTATCATGCGAACCGAACAACCAACTAAATGTTTTGTACCACTTCAGAAACTGAGGGTGAGGTTGAGGGTGAGGTTGGGCCTGTAAAATCGATTTAAGCCCCCCAGTAATTCATTACTGACCGTTCCAAGGCGGTAGTTCTGTTGTGGTTCTTTGTTGCCTGTTTTTGGTGTCAGAGTTTCTGTGATGTTTTACCTTATGTATGTTATTATTATTTTTGGTTCGGTTTGGGTTGCTGAGTGGCCACCTTTTGGGAACAAGCTGCTCACTCGGTTGGCCATATGTTCTCTGTATCTTGATTATTTGTAATCTTAGTTGTTTCCAACTATGGTTTGAGGGCTGGATTTGGATTTTGATTGTTTCAGTTCCTGGTCTTTGCATACTTTTTACTTTTATGCGTGACACAGCGCTCACGAAAGTACTGTAAACAAGAAAATCAGTTTAGCAAATCTGAGTTTTAGAAAATGTTTTCAAGTTTTGTATTTAGCTTCTCACAATTGTTCTTTGATTATGAGACAATGACTATTTCACCTCAGTTTTTCTTTCAAAAACTTTGCATTCCTGAAGTTTCGAGTACATCTTCGGAATTTTAACCGATTCAAAGTCCCATAATGACTGTAATTACTAAGACAGAAGTGCCCCAGTATCTATGATTAGGTTTAGATGGAGACAAGGAAATCTCAAGTCTCATGCTTGGCAAGTCTTGCATGACACCTATTTAATTTGAAAAAGAGCTCGAGCTTTCCTCTTTGGATTTCAACGAAATCACTATTTCTTCGCCCATTAATTTTCATTTGAAAAAAAAAAAAAAAGATCTTGAACCAGGTCTTTACTATATACCTTCATTTGGCTTTCTCTTAATGGTTCTGTCGCAAGCCTAGGCTATGAAAGTTGTTTCAGTCTGTCAGTCATTGCTATTCAGAATGATACAAAATCAGGGTTCCGAGGTTACAGTTTTCTACTCCGTACATACAATAATATGTAATTGAAATTGAGCCGTAAAATTATGATGGGGGGGGGGGGAGGTAAGGATTAATTCAGCTGAAAGAATTTATCCCGTGTCGTAATATTAACAGGACCGTTTCAGTTTCACGGAGCCAATTTTCCCAGCATACTCCCAGCAGGCACATGACGTTGCATCAACGTCAATACGCCAATAAGACGTATTTCCAACGCAATATGCCCGCTGGGTTGCTTGCAGTCAGTGGAATCTTTTCCATTCCATTCCAGATTTCAAACTATGCCCCACTGTTTCTGTGGCTGTTTAGAAATATTATAATCATTATGTAATTAAAATCAAAGCAACAAAATAGTTATTTAAGTACCAAAATGGTGATTAGCTCCGTTAAATGAGACTAGATCAACCATGGATGGATATATAAAAGAAATGCACGTTTCCTGTTCGTGTCCTAATATCAGATCTATCAACGGTAATGATATGGATAAACCGATTCTAAAATAAGGCAGTTACGCAATAGCTGAGTTCCATCGCATGGATGACCTCAAATCTTGTAGGTCATATATGCAAAGAGACTACCTCGAAAAATCGAAAGGATACTATAGTTAAAGACGATATGTATATGCTATTCAACTTTTCTTTCTCCCTAAACAATTATTATTTTACCCAATATCACGAAGGCTAAACGTTAACTTGATTAAACACTTACTGTGCAAAAAATGAAAAAGTCGTATAGCTGTCTTATTTGCAACAATACAATGCGTTTATCAAAGCCGATGACCCTTTCGACATTTAGGACAGAAAAATATTTCCATGTTTTCATCCCGAAATATAAAAAATAAAAATAACAAAGATCGAAAAAAGATATTTTAACGTTATGTTTGAGGTAATTTGATGTCACAGTAGAAATTTTAGTCATAAAATATGCATGAAAATTCACTTTTTAAGTCGCTTATAGCAATAATCAATAAAACAAATCTACACCCAACGCCTTCCCAAACTCATCACAAATAGCACTGCGTTGGTACGCAGCGCAATAACGTCATAGGTTGACTTCGATTCAAACTGTAGTAGGGCAGTTGACTGACCGCGACGGAAAATATGGAATAAAAAGCGGGAACAAATTTAGACGGCTTTATGATTCGTAGACCTCATAAATAGACTGGTATGTACATAAAGCCATACATACGCGTAAAGTCATCGCCTTACCGTCCTCTTAGCAATCATCCAAAACTGATATAATGATTTTTATTTCAATCACAGTCCAAATAAAAGGAATCGAACGGATCACTCCAGGTTTTCTCGAGGTACCTATATTTTCAGCACAAAAAGTATGCCTTATTCGCGAAGAAACGTTGAAATAAACATACGGGTGGAGGGGGTCGTTATGTGGGGATTTATAGAAGTAACAATAGTTAATGATGAACAGTCCATGTTTGGCCAATATTCACAGCACTGTCTCACCAAAAAATTAGCTTGTTTTGAAATGACAAATTTTCTTGTTTATTGGGTGTCATAATCCTATTATGCAACAGTCCAGTGACACTGCCATTTCACCGAAGGAAATACTTTTTCGAACATAGGTAATGACATAACAGGGCCATAAAACCAATAAAGACTGGGGGTGTGTTCTATATAGTACTTAGAGAATAATTGTCTTAAAGGTCAGCAATATTTTCGGTCCACCGATAAAATTTATCGGTCCACCGATACTTTTGCAGGTGCACCTGTAATTTTATCGATGCACCTGTATTTTTATCGCTGCACCTATAAATTCTAAGTATCGGTGGACCGATAAAATATAGGTCGACCCATAAAATAGCGGTCCACGTATAAAATTTATCGGTCCACCGATAAAATTTATCGGTCCACCACTAAAATTTACCGGTGCACCTATATTTTTTATACGTGGACCGGTATCGGTACTTTTGAACCTTTTGGTACACCATACACCTACTAGTGGAACCCTTCAGGAGCCGTATATACTGGCTGGAAAACATGGCTGGTACAGTGCCCAACAACTCAATACAAACTAAAATTTATACTCGTACTATAAATTCTCAAACAAACAGTTATACAGTTATGAATGTGTCCCGGGGTGTTCTGTACTGCCACAGTCAAATATCGCTTAAATCTACTAGGCCTATACGCTGAGGCGAGTATTTCAGTTTTACAATGGGTAAACATGAGATGTTTTCGGGTAATTTATTTCAACATTTAGAGGAAAAGCATATTTAAGTTTATTTTTTATTGAATGTTCAGATATAGAGATATCCCAGTATATCCTGGAGTTATCAGACTGACTGAAATAAAAGTGAAATCCTCAAGGCTCTGTCCAATCAGCATTGTAATCAATTAATGTAATTATAAGGCTATATGCAAAACAAACAAAACAGGAAATGTTTTATGCTATGTGACAGAAAATGCAACCCAAAATAGCGTTTAGGATGACTTAGCAGAGATGGTAGTCTTATTTATTAGTTATTTATTTATCATTCATTTTTTGTTTCTTTGTATTTTAATAGTTCTATTATTATTTGTTTTTGTCAGCAACTTTGAAATAGAGTTGGACTTTTCAGTAAATACGATTGAACTTATCAAATTAACCCTTTTTAGACCGGATACCCGTTTTGGGGACATTATGCAAACAGTGCAGACCCAGTTCAGACGCCGCAAAACTCGGCGTCTGATCAGGGTCTACATTGTTTGCTTACAGGAATTTCTATGCAAAGTACAATAAAAGTGAAAATATTCACTAGAAACCCCTAAAACTAGTAATGGGATTATCTGAATGATAAGAATGGACAAGTCCACTGGTCAAAAAAGGGTTAATTAAAAGGTAACAAGTAATGAGTCGACTGAGTTTTCCTCTTCAATTTAACTTTCCGTTCAATAATTCAATTTTGAAGCACATTCTATATTCCAATTGGTAAGAACATGCCTTTAGCTGTTGTAAATACAGTCAACTTTCGATATTTCAAAGTCAAATTTCAGCCCAAACTACTGATATCTCAAAGTAAATTTTCTGGTACCAGAGAATTTACTTTGAGATATCAGTAGTTTTAGATAACAGGAGTTGAAATGTAAATAGAAATAGGAAATGTATTCTTTGATATAAGAAGATATTTTGAGATATCAATGTTCGAGATATCGGGAGTTGACTGTATTTTCCTTAACAAATATTTGGAAGTTTCTAGATTATAGATTTGAATTAAACAAGTTGTTTACATTGTGCTTTTAAATTTTCTAGAAAACTGATGACACTTTAGAATATTCCAGAATCAGAAAGAATTGTCTGAAATTTTCCAGAATTTGCTCTTCATGGTCAAAAGAAGGTTGTGGAAGGTTCTGGGAACTTCAAGAACTGCAAGGTTTTTCAAGATTTTTCTAGAATAACTCCTCTTTGACACTAACATCATTGAAAATACAATCACCGCTTTTCGAGGGCCTGCGTCAAACTTTGAGGAACTATAGACCAATTTCCTTTATGTAAGTGGCTAATATAATTATTATATGGCTGGAGGGAAACGTTCGAAACATTATAGGAATGAAATTATGTATCACTTTTTTTGAGTAAAATTCAGAATCACCATAACCAAAGCATCCCAGCATATCATTTAAATGAAATTTTTGCCATCATGTAAAAATGATTTTTTACAAGCATGCAACGGCAACTACAGCAATAATATATAGATAACTGACACAGTGCTGAGAAAACAACAACAACAACAAAAAAAAAAAAAAAAAAAAAAAACAAAAAAAAACAGACACACTTATTGTGATTGACTCAGTTATTCGCACACGGAAAAACTTTTCTGATATTCTGAGCATAAGCTTATGAAGTTGCGAAAAATTGAATAGGGAATGTCATTTTTAAAACAATGCATTTGTTTTCAGATTTTGTTTATTCAGCATAATTAATTTTGGATTCGCCTTAAAGCTTGAAAGCTCTGTAAATTTTGGCATAGCAACACGCTTTTTTGCCTGAATATTTCAAAGTACGGTGGCATTTTGAACGCGCCCGCTTTGTCATCCACCGCCCGCCAAAGGCTCCTCGTTTTATAATTTCATATAAAATGACCACTAGTGTAAGATCCTCTGTTTATTTTCAAGAACATCAGCATTTTCTTTTTCATTGATCAAGGAAGTGAAGACAAAACAAGCAAAAGGCTTCATATTTTAAGTATATGTCTTTATTTTCAAGAACATCATCATTCTTTTTTCTGTATTTCATTACAAAAATAGTTAAACATAAATATCACAGATAGCCGACGAAAATATTCCGTCTTAAAACAAATGAGCCGTGGCATGAGAAAACCAACAAAGTGGTTGTGCGCCCAGCGCAGACTCAGATCAGCATGGGCATCCGTCATGTCTGACTGGACTCTTCGCTCAGCGCATAAAGGGTAGCTAAGGATCTATGCTATCTCTAAGCGGACAGGGAAGACTCTGATCAGACTGGGCGGATGCCCAGGCTGATCTGAGTCTGCCCTGGACGCACAACCACTTTGTTGGTTTTTGTCGTGTCGCGGCTCAAAATAAGTTAACAAGGAACAAACACAAAAAAATAATGACTACAATGAAATTTTTGATTGGTTTAGACGTATAAAAAATATCGAAACTGATTGCAAATATCTTGAGATACGAGCAGGCCATTGAATATATATTTCTGAAAGAATCATGATTGTTAGTTCGTGGGAAGACATTATCTATCATATGTCAAGGAGCAAAATATTTCAACTCTCAAGACCCGCTTGAAAAGAAGCATTTCTATATGCTTTTTGCGTTTTTCGTTTATATAAAAATGTTCCAATGGAAGAGGCAAATAAGTTATATCCTGCTTTTTGTCATTCGACAGGTTCAACAATGAAGTCGTAAAGTCTTTATCAATGAACACAGTTGATAACACAAGCATATGAACACAAATGGATTTCGTTTGACCCACTACCCAGCGTCTGTACACGGTCCGTGCAGTCCTAGCAAACACATACTATACCCGTCTATATATCCACTAAATGCGTATGAGAACATTATATTCTCAACGCCTATCCTGTGCATTCACTTTAAATACTGTCATACGGATTCTTTCGCTTGCCACTCACTGGGTCTATAATATTAGCAATATAATTAGTAGACTGGTTTTCGTGCAATGTATTTCAATTTGAGCAAAAATTCATTTAAGTTTAAAGGATACGCTTCCAGAGGAAGTAATTCTACCGTTTATATTTTTGTCTTCCTTTTCAAGGACAGCAAACTTGTCAAGTCCACTAGGAGCGATTATGTTTCTCATTGAAAAGTAGACCCTTTTTGTGCGTGACCTTTTTTTTTACAAGGAAACCGTCCCCATTTGAAAATGGCCAACATACCTATCTGGCTACACCGCAATGTTTCATCGCCATGTTTACAGAGGGAAACGACTTTGCAGACTTCATATTTGCTTTCTTGGACGACGTACCCTTCAAACGTGGAGTCTACCTTGAAACATTCTGTTCTTTCAGAGTAGATCTTCATTAAGATGGGAGGCAATGATGAAAAAGACACTCATTTGCCTTAACACTACTAACACCCTCCCCTCACGTCACTAAATGAGTGATTTGGGTTTTACGGCACACCAGCACAAAAAGGCTATTTCGTGTCAACGTCTTACAGAACATGTAGAATCTGCAAACAACGACCATGCCGTGTGTATCAGAGTTCTTCTATTCTCTGTGTAGATGCCATAAATCCATCGATATTGGTAAAGAACAGCGAAGATTATCATATATCTGCATGAAGCTTCGTATGACTTCAGATTGACATTGTTTCAAATTGAATCTAGTCAGTGCTAAACCATAAAACTTTTGCTCATTTTTGTCGATGAATGTTTGTGTACATTTGGTCCTACTCCATTCGCTGTTGAATGACTCTCTGCTTGTGGGTAACATCTGGAAAGAGATGGGACAAAAGCACCATTATGTAATCTTTAGATATAAAAAAAGCAACATTTTATTGGTTCAGAGACAAACCACGCGAGGTATAAAAAAACTTCATGGTCCATGGATTATTAAGTAATGGCGACTGAAAATTGACGTCAAGTTGATTAAAAGGACATATGTTTCTACTGAAATTATCATTTCATGTAATAAACCAGCTGTTGACTTTTGTTGCGGTAAACAAGAAGTGTTATATGGTTATCGAACAGTAAACACTCCGTTTTATTGCGGTAAAAATGAAGTTTACTGTCAATAACACATTATGACCATCCAAAAAATCAAGAATTATATAATTGAATCTGGTGGTGAAAAAATCGATATTTCTTACATACAATTAACGATTCCTTTTAAATAAATAAAAAAAATAATAAGATAACGATGGGAAAGATTCACCGAATTGTCTTTAAAGCTTCACTAATATTAAAAAAAAGGTATTTTTACCAAAGCTATATG
Organism: Ctena decussata; assembly: GCA_963989385.1. Lineage (NCBI taxonomy): Eukaryota > Metazoa > Mollusca > Bivalvia > Lucinida > Lucinidae > Ctena > Ctena decussata. The sequence goes on from OZ022499.1 coordinate 65,872,567, forward strand.
TCTCACAGTGCTCTTGGTTGTGCATTACTTTTTTCTATGATTTACGAGTTCGGACTTATAATTACCAATTCATGGATAATGTTGATTATAATAATGGTTAGGAGCATAACCTCTACAAGTTAAAACATGTAACTTGAAGCAGTTATAATTTTTGCGATGACAGCAAGAGTAGCCTGTTTAAGTTATAGTGTCTTTTTCACCTTTATATTCTGGAGTTATCGTAATTTTTATGGACAGATGGGTATTTTTTTCTGTAATGTCTCTTACATACATATGTAACTTTATTATTAAACAATAAAATTCTGTACGCATCGTCTAGAAATTGGTATGCAAGGCCCTTGGAGATAAGGAAATTAACTATTAGTGCTACAACTACTAATGAAACATTCGCTTAAAGTAAGCTTTCACTGATTGCTAACTCATTCGTATTTATTAAACAAACTGCACTTTAGCGCAAAATATTTTCTTACTTTATGGAGTTTCCTGAAAGATGACTTGTTTTTATTTCCTCTTGGACGTTAAATACTGGTTTGTCTATCGTGCTATATGGAGGTGGAAGGCCCACAGGTCCTGGTACTGATTCTGTGTGACCCAAATTTGTCGACCCTCTATTCCGATCATACTGAGCACTTAATACAGTCCCATTTGCTCTGAAATCAAAAGAAAAAATTATAAAAAATAATATAAAAAAGATAAATCATACGCGTAACAACAAAAAGAATTTTTGCAATGTTATACCGATACTACCTGACTAACTGCCCAGATGATCGTCAAGCAAACTATGTGATCAAATTTCTTTCGACATTATTCATATATTTTCAATGCTTGTCTGAAATAGCAAACCTTCAAACTCGTAACCTGTAATTTGTTTTTTTTTTATTTCTTCATAAATACAGTGTTGACTGTTTGAGACTTACCCATGCATAACAAAATATCATACTGCATTTTGTATTAATCGCATTAACATCAGATGATCAGAGATCTACATACATCTCGAACAATTGATAAACAGCTATTTCACAAAGAGGAACTCTGCGCTGCTTTGTGCTATACAAGTCGTCCTTTACTATACTGGCCAAGTAAACAGATTAAGATAAAATTAGCCACGAAACGACAAACAAAAGGGCATGTGCACCCAGCAAAGACGCATCCTCCCACTCTGATCTGAGTCTTCGTAGTGTCCTGATCCTCAGATCAGTATACGAGTGTTCATCCAGTATTATCATGTACAGGTATCTGTGCAAACAGACCCTACTGCTATTTTTAGGTAATTTTAAGTTTAAAGTAACAAGCTCACCTGTTTTTGTTTCCAATGCTTTTGCAACATATTATAAGCAAGCAAACCAAAAAGGAGAATCCAATACAACCACCTATGACTCCAAAGACAATGGCCAGTGTTGTACCAGATCTAAAATGAAGAGAAAAATGCTTATAATTAATTTGATGCAGGATGATAAGGACCATTTTGATGGATGGATGGATGGATGAATGGACAAACAGACTAATGTTAAACATAGACAGACAGATAGATAGATAGATAGATGGATTATGTTTTAGAAATAATTTTTAAAAATTCTTTGTTAAGACTTTTATACTACAGCAAGACCCTGTCTTGAAACACGCGATAGAAAGCAAACTTTTATTTCTACTTTAATTTGTAAAAGTCTCTAAACTAGTGATATACTAAAGTGAGTCATTAAGTGGTTAGAAATAGTTACTTTTTATTTCAGAGAAAAAAGCAAAGTTTTGCAAAAAAATAAACTACACTGTATCTCTAAATGGCTATGTTAAGGTGCCGGACCGCGTAGCGCAATTGGTAGGGCGCTGACTTGTTAGCCAGAGGCCTTGGGTTCGATACCCGGTCCGGCCACTTACTTTCATTTCCCCTTCCGCTGATTCAAGAAGGGCAGTTGTCAGTTATCGTGAAAGTAAGTGCACTTAGTACTGGTTAACCACTTAGGAGGTCTAAGCCTGCCGAGGAATAGTTTGGTTAGTTAACTGATCGTCCCGACTTGACCATAGCTGTCTACCGTGGACGTTAAACAATAACACAAGAAGAAGAAGTTGTGTTAAGGTGAATTGGTACACTTTCAGGGAAAGCAACCCTGCCCTTTCTTCACTTTTGTCTCATTTGGAATCAGTTCTTACAGGACAGAAATTGTTGCCTTAAAAGCAAATTCTTGTCATTAAGAGTTGACCCCATTATTGAAGGGCTGCGTCGTTCAGGCAAGCAAACAAAAGTCACGAAATGTGTTTCGATTTTATGAAAATGGTGGAAATATATGGAGATGCACATATTCTGTTTAAAATAAGTGCTATGCGAATTCCGAACTCCTCACAAATATTTACTTAATTGACTGGTGTCGCGTGAAAAGGGATCGTGCGTGATCAATGATCATACAATTGAGCCGCGACACGAGAAAACAAACACAGTGGTTGTGCACCCAGCGCAGACTCAGATCAGCTTGGGCATCTGCCCAGTCTGATCAAAGTTTTCGCTGTCCGCATGGAGATAGGTTAGACCTTGGTTTCCTTTGGGCGCAAAGCAAAGACTCTGATCAGACTGGGCGCACAATCACTTTGTTGGTTTTCTCGCGTTGCGGCTCACATATTCAAATCAGTTTAAGGATTGAATTTCCATGACCTGTATATACCGTTTAGGTCAAAAAGTAAAAGTCTGTTCAGACCGCAAGATCAGTAGGCAAGCGCCTACCCTACTCAGCTACCGGGGCTCCAGTTATTATTAATTACTAACTGACTGCATGTAATTATCTGAGTATTACAAACAAAATGATTTGATACTTACGCAGTACCTCCGGAGCCACCATAACCTCCGCCACCTCCTCCATAACTACGACCCCGTGATCTGCTTCCTCCTCTACTACCACCACCTCTTCCCCCTTTGCAAAATCCTGAAATAGATATCCCCAGTATGCGTATAGATGTGATCAATTGTTTCTTTAACGTTATGACGTAACGTCAGATGTTGGTGACGATTTCATTTTCAAGTCATCTTTATAATTTGCCATTGATACAGTATTTCAAATGGACGAGCAAACGTAATAAATTTTATACTATTTGACAGGTTATTTATTGAGTATTTGGACGATATAAAGAAACTCTTCATTTATGAGACATAAAAATATATACACCGTCTTGAAATACCAAACAACGTCAGTTTTTACGCTGTAAGACGTTGCAACGCACTCGCAATGCAAATTAAATATTTCAGCTTAAATTAATAACCAGAGCTGAAAAACCGACAAAATTTTCACCGTCGATGCGAGTGAAGTAATGTAAACTAACATTGGAACGCCAACAAGTTAAGCCTTTCCGTATACAAGAAAACTCAAGATTTAGGGATTCAAGAAACAAGTAACTTTCAGATTTTTGGCACTAAAAAGTGGCACCCAACGAAGATCAAGCGGCCACTAAAGAACAACACGAAGCAGAAGTAGAGAAGAAAATTTACTGGCATACAATACCTATTTTGAATTTCGAACTGTGAAATCAGACTTCGGAGTTTATTTTCCGATTTAAAGAAATACCAAATTTTCCGAATCTAGCGGTTTTGTCCGCAGCGCCAGATTTCTTTATTTTGCATACTGGGTGGCATTTTCTGAGCATAAAAAATCATACCAAATTTTAATGTAAAGTAAATATAAATCAGGCGGACATGAAATACCTACTCCGAATATTTCTTTACCAGGAATGTTTTTGGAGTTATTTTGTGAGAGCCGATGTAAAATACGAATAAGCAAATCTAGTGGTTTTGTCCGCATCTGTATTTGACGTTAGTTACGTTTTATTGAAATCAATGGATGGATTGATGGATGACGCGTTTTTACGTCCTTTTCAACAGTATTTCAGTCCTATTAGGACGATGAGAAGCTGATAATGAAAGGATGTCTGCAATGGAACCCCGTTTAGGTTTAAAAAACACACAAAAAAACGGGAATCGAACCCCAGACCGCTAGGTCAGCGGGCCGGCACTTAAGCTACTGAGCTACCGCGGCTCCCTATTGAAATCGAGCAAAATTATAAGTTGTCCCGAAGTTGTCCCGAAAAATAATATCTTCCGCAAGATTTATTCTGCTATCAGTTGCAATTAAGAATTACACTCATATTTGATGAAATGCGCCTTGACCGTTGCAGTGAACTGGCAAGATAGCTCAAATTCTGAGGTTATCTGACGTTACGCTAATTGTCACCAACATCTGACGTTACGTCTATGCATTTGCTTTCGCTACAAGGGGGCGGAGCAGCAAACATATTAGACACCAACAATCGTAGCAAAAATCCCCTGACCAATTGAAGTTACAATGCAGTTCAAAGAGTAACACAAAAGTATGCGAAGCAAAACCAAATACAACCACAAAGCACACTCTTTACAGACTCATAAGTAATTGAAGTAGTCCAAACAGTTTTGGTTAGATTGCACGGGAACACAAAGTTGTACAATGGTAAAGACAAAATAAAAAAAAAAAAAATAAATAGATGCCACCAACAGAAGTCTAGTAATTGAGCCGCGACACGAGAAATCCAACAATGTGGTTGTGCGCCCAGCGCAGACTCAGATCAGCCTGGGCATCCGCCCAGTCAGATCAGAGTCTTCGCTGTCCGCATGGAGGTAGCTTAGACCCTTAGCTACCTTTTGAGCACTTAACGAAGAGTCTTGTCAAAAAGGGCGGATGCCTACACTGATCTGAGTCTGCACTGGGCGCACAACCACTTTGTTGGTTTTCTCGCGTCGCGGCTCAATTATGAAAAGTTTATTGGTCTAGCAAAAGCCGAGAATTACCATTTTTTTATAAAGTTGAATGAAAAAAGTTGTCTTGACGTTAGGAAATAAGCTGCCAACGTTGTTACGAATATTGCAACTTTGCGTCTAATCCGGGTCTGCACTGTTTGCCAATGTAAATGTTATAGGACACTAGGCAGAAGTGGGTAAACATCAACTGGCACCAAAATAGGAGCCGAGTCCATCTCCTTTCTCTCTTGCATCTGTGCTTAGGGACTGTTAATGCATTGGAAAAACATGACTGATCCCACTATTGGTGAAAAAAATGAATGAATAATTGAAAACAATGATGAATATAATAATGTTGAATTCATTAGTTAATGCACTCACCTTTTTCAGCAAATATTGCTAATAAAATTATAGCTATTATGAATATAACCCGTGTCATTTCCTTTCACAGTGGTGTAGGTATTTTTTTTAAATTTTATTTTCGTACAAAATAACAGGTAATTTTACACTCTTATCAGATAGTCGTCTTGTGTATTTATGGGCTGTCTCGATGTTTCAAGTATACATATATATTTGCATAATGTCCTACGTCACTGGCTAATTATAGCTAGTATTTACTAACACCGTATAGGTATTTTTCAATACATGTCTTCCCTCAGGTACGCTGTTACGAAATCACCAAACAAGGTGGGATTCCCCTATTCTTTAACAAAGCCCATCGTATCCTAATTTTTCCATTGGCATATTCACCTCATAAACATCTTTACCTATATCCTGTTTAATTAATGCACCCATATCAGTTTCTAAGAACAAATAAAATCAACCCACCTTTGAGAGGAAAATTCCGGCTGAGTTTAAAGTTTGCCAAGATTTATTAAAATTTAAAACTGCAAAAAAAAGAGAGAAAAAAAGTTCATAATTCACTTGGCGTCGAAATGACGTCGAACTAACATTGATGCGACGTCCTCACGTCGCATCGACGTCAATGCGACTTCATTTTGACGTCGTAGCAGGTTCACGTCCACCTTGCCTTTCGTGGTGTATTTTATTGTACGTTTTTCCGGGAGGCTCAAGGGAACGAATCCATAATATATATATATCTTCTGGCACCGAGTCTGTTCGAAACCCCTCCAATTCGAAGAGGAGGATTGTAGAAAAGAGATTTGAAGGTGTATGGCTATACCTCCATAATTTTCTGCAATGTTTTTTTTCAAGGGAAATAACTTTTGTGACTTTCTGTTTGCTTTTCTCGACGCCGAAATCACTTCAAAATCGTGTATACCCTTAAAGGAAATAATTTGCTCCTACTTCTTTAAGAGTTGAGAAGGCTATTTAGGGGTGTCAGAGGAAATATTAATGATATGCCCTTTTCTTACAGACTAGTGGCAACTTCAACTGAAAAAGATGGCACAATTTGAGGAAGTTTGCAAACTTCCTCAAGTTGTGACATCTTGTTCAGTTGAAGTTGCCACTGAGGAGGGGCAAACTTCCTCAAGTTGTGCCATCTTTTTCAGTTGAAGTTGCCACTAAGGAGGGGCAAACTTCCTCAAGTTTTGCCATCTTTTTCAGTTGAAGTTGCCACAAGTCTGTAAGGAGGAACATATTCACAGTATTTAGCTAATGTTCCAAATTAGTATGACGCCATGGTTGAGTCCTCTTTTGGTATTGAAATCACCCGATTCGACCACTCTAGCAAAATTCTCAGACACATGTGGGCCTGCGCTGTGCACCAAGAGTAAGGGCTTTGATTATGCTGCAGATATGCGCAGTGTTGACTGATTGTCTAAGATTGTCTAATGACTGCACATATGTCGTTTTTTCAAAATGTAATGCACATTCATTTTGACATTATTTTGTAATACTCATAAATCGGTGCAAGTTGGGGATACCGTCAAAAATGAGTGACATCCATACCCAGGCTTATCGGTGCAGTAAAAGACCTTTAGGGCAAATTAAAGTATAGCAAATACTTAAAAACCTATTAATATGGTCGTTAAGCCTGGCCCCGAGGTTATAAAACTTTTTTCATGCTCAACTCAGCTGAGCATGAAATTTGTTCTGCTCATAAATTTTAAAATGCCAACAATTGTTGGCATTTTAATATTTATGAGTAGAAAAAATATTCTTCTTGGCTTATCTGAGCCTGAAAAATGCTGAATTTCTTGGCATTTTTATATTAATGGGCATTTTAAATTTCATGCTCAGCTGAGTTGAGCATGAAAAAAGTTTTATAACCTCGGGGCCAGGCAAGTATAAATTTTTTAGGGAAAATACTGGTATCAAGCTAAGAAGCCCCCATTTTCCTCCAATGATCGGTAAAGCGACTTTTGCTATTTAACTTAACCTTACTTTGGAAGTGACAAGGCTAATTAAGATTTTATTAAGGTCACAGTTGAGTAGGGAAATTAAAATCAAACTATTTAAACACCGACTGTTAGATCATGGCACGGTTAGTAACTCTGTTAAACATGTGTAAGGCACAGCTGCTAGCTTAAGATGAATTAGTACACTTTTTAGGACAAAGAATTCTGTCATTTGCATTTTTGTCTCTCTTCTTGATGGGGGTTAGCTATTAAATGAATGCATTTGCTTCTTGGGGTATACACCATTTTGGAAAGACTTTCTAATGCAGGGTAGTATATATTCTGCGATTGACTGTCCCAAACACGGCGTCATTACGTAACGTTGCTTCTCATTGGTTGACGTCTGGTTTTACGTAGCTGAAAGCGTTTGCTATTGGTACAAAGTAGCACATTTGTAAAGGTGAAAATGTGAAAAGTGCATTAGAATGGGGATAACTATTGAAAATTGTCATTTGGGGAGGTAAATCGTCAGTTTTATGGCCGCAAATTGCGTTTTACGGGTGCGCTGGCGCGTCGCCGTAAAACGAAATTTCTGGCCATAAACCGACGATTTACCTCCCCAAATGACAATTTTGAGTACAGTTATCCCCTAAGTCAAATAGGTTGTCCTTCTTTGTTAAGGTGGTGATTTATGGTAAATGTAAAAATCTGCATAAAACCATAAAAAAAGTAACGTATCTCCCTGAAAGTAAGCAGACTTCTTATTTTTGTTGTTCTTTACAGTTTAGAATACAAGACATACATGCTGCTTAAAAAGTGTTTTTATAAGGAAAGATCAAAGGGTAATTTTCTGCGAATAAATCTGAAAAAATAATATCGTTATTGAAAATTTACGTAGGTAGTGCTGAAGGTGCATTATTGCATAATGAAGAGCGTCCTAGCAATTATTTATTCCAACTCTTTCTCAAATTGTAATGTAGACCAGATGAAAACGGTAGCTTTTTCTCAAATGTTCAACCATACAAAGTAAATGTACACTGGACACATTTATTAAATATAGGGTAGGCAAGCAATATAAATAATACGTTTCTGACATGATCAGTGGTGTGTAGATGAAATTGTTCAACCTTGTTAAAAGTATCACCTGTCTCACCTGTGTGTTTTGACAAAAAATGTTTTTGACACAGACTGCATCTTTTTTCATCTGCTCAGCCTGATAATGTGTGAAAAAGTTCGAAAAAATAATTGCTAGGACGCTCTCTATTATGCAACAAGGTACTCTAGGCACTAAGTATATTTTCAATAATGATATTATTTTTTCAGATTTATTCGCAGAAAATTACCCTTTGATCTTCTCTTATAAAAACACTTTTTGACATTAACAAATGCTGCATTTTGGGATTCTAAATTATGAGAAACAACATAAAGAAGGCATCTTCTAAGTTTTGGAAACATCAGTGTTATTTTGAGTATTTTATGCAGACTTTTGTCTTTGTCCCAAATCAGTGATTATCACCACCTTAAAATCGCAGAAAAACGTTAGTTTTCCATTGTCTACTGATGCAGAACGTGGTTTAAGCACAAAAAACTACTTGAACGATCAGAGCAACATATATTCGAGTGTCGTGTCTGGGTAACTGGGAGTTTTCCATGTAGGGAAAATAACAGGCAGTCATAAAAGTTGTTTACTTTTGTTTGTACCCAAACGCCAGTTTTATATGCCCTAACTAGAATTTCCCTTTTGATGATGACTGAATATTCTGCCGTTATAATTACATTTATAGCGAATCTAATGACACAACACTCTCATCAATCAAAGTACATTTGAGCCGCGACGCGACAAAACCAACAATGTGGGTTTGCGCCCAGTGCAGACTCAGATCAGCCTGGACATCCGCACAGTTTGACAAGGCTATTCGTTTGGTGCTCAAAGGGTAGCTAAGTGTCTAAGCTACCTCAATGCGGACAGCGAAGACTCTGATCAGACTGGGCGGATGCCCAGGCTGATCTGTGTCTGCGCTGGGCGCACAACCACATTGTTGGTTTTGTCGTGTCGCGGCTCATTTTTATTTTGTGGGTGCTTACGTGTATATTATGTGTACTTTTGTTATCATAAATACAGCTTCGAAAATGGAATATACTCTTAAAGGAAAGAATTTGCTGTTAGAGGAGCAAATTCTCTCCTTGAAGAGTTGACTCCCAATGAGAAGGAGGCAAGTGCAAATGACAGAGTTTCTTCCCCTGAACATATACCAGGCCAAGGCCAATCATGCCTACAATATATCGATGTTAAGTACATGTATATGCAAAGTAACTTGATATGAAAAATGCTCAAAAACTGATACCATATTTCTTCGGTCATAAGACGGGGTTTTACCTTCTACAACAATACCAACAATCTAGAGCCTTTATATAAGACGGGTCAAGAGTTTTGGGAGTGATTTAGAAGCGGGTGGGGGAGGGAGGGAGAGGGGTTAATCCATAGCTTAATTTCATGAGACTAGATATTTAGGGTCATTCTAGTGATGAAAAACATTCCGTCTTATAGCAGATACAGTACATTCAGATTCCGTTCCTCACCCACGACACAAAATAGGAAAACGTGATTGAATCAGAACTGATGAACCTGATCGTGTGACTTCCTTTGTCATGTAATATTCAGATCATTTATGCAGGGTAAATAGAGACCTCACTGTGTGCTCTATGGCTTTGGCCACTGTCATAGATGGCTGATTGTGACAAGAGAAGGCTCTGATCAGACAAAACAGAGCCTTTACCTGTCACCAATCTCACTTTTTTTTGGAAATCACGTGATGTGGCTCAAATTTGATTCTGTCACGTGCTATTTCTGTTATTTTCCCATTTTGTGTCGTGGGTTGGGAAAGAAAGAAAAGTGAATGGCTTTCTCCAGCCATCCTGTTAGCCACACAAAACCAACGAAATGTCGTGGACAAACTGTGTAACAATCAAAACAAAGAAAGTAAGAAAGGTCAATTAGCCCCAGTCTTGAGGTAAAAAGGAACACAGAGCTCTAGATAAGAGGGAGTATTTGGTGATAATTAGGGATAATTTTTGTTAATTCTGGATAAAAACATATGTTGTGACCCCTCATCTGAACCGTCTCGACGAGACGGTTCAGATGAGTGGTCACAACATATGGTTTCAATCAGAAATAAAGAAAATTATCCCTCAATTATCATCAAATACCCATCTTATCTAGGGCTCTGAGAACACCTCCATGTTTTCCACCATTTTTGTTCAGTGAAACACGTTCTGTTGTGAGACACTGGGCGAGGAAAGCCCCTTCCGAATAGAGGTCTATCTATATTTCGTCATTCGGTAGATTGTTTTGATCTGAATTTTACTTTGATGCCTCACTGATAAGTGGAGGAGAGCCTACCGTAGTTATTCAGTTATAACACTTTTTTCCCTTCCAAAACAATCTCTTGTAAGACGGATCTAGGTCTTTGGGATTGTTTTGGAAGGGAAATATAGCTGGATTACACAAGACAGATTTACATATTTGAGGTAAGTATAGTCCCGCTTTGAAAAAGTGGGGCTTTACTGGTAATTTCGTAATTTCGTAACTTTTTTGTGTCAGTTCTTTCAGTCACTATTGAAGCTAGAATTTGAAACTTAGTTTACATATGGACAATGGGTTGTTGTATCGTGGGATTGAGAATCAGGCTCATTGCACTTGTTACATTTATTCCCTTTATTTGTTTATTTTTCTGTCTTTTCAGGGTAAATTTGTGTCACAATTTCCCCAGGAACTGTGCAAGCTAGAATCTGCAAACATGGCATACATATGGAGAATGAATGATTGTATCGTGGGATTGAGATCCAGGCTCATTGCTCTTGTGCTTCTATATTTTTTTTATCCATTTTTCTTTCTTTCTATATTTTGCATGTTAATATAAAAAGTATGTGTCAGAGTTTTCTCGGGAAGTATTAAAGCTAGAATCTTGAAATTTGGTATACATATGACAAATGAGTTGTTGTATTGTGGGATGGAGAATGTGGCTCATTGCTTTTATTCTTCTCTTTATTTGTCCATTTTTCTATCTTTTCATGGTAAATTTGTGTCACAGTTTTCTCAGGAATTGCGCATGCTACAATCTTCAAATATGGCATACATATGGAGAATGAACAATTGTATTGTGGGATTGAGACTCAGGCTCATTGCTTTTGTTCTTCTATTTTTAATCCATTTTTCTTTCTACCCCTATTTTGCATGTTAACATTAAAAATTTGTGTCTGAGTTTTGTCAGGAAGCATTGAAGCTAGAATCTTGAAAATGGGTATAGATATGGGTGATGAGTTCTTGTATCCTGGGATTGAGACTCGGGCTAATTGCTCTTATTCTTCTCTTTATTAAACCATTTTTCTTTGTTTCAAGGTAATTGCCACAGTTTTCTCAAGATCTATTCCAGCTAGACACTTCACATTTGGTATACGAATAAACAATGAGTTGTTGTACTGTGGGATTGACTAACAGTATTATCAATCTTAGTCATTCTTTAATTAATCAGTTTTCTTTCATTTCATATTTAGAATGTTGAAAATTTGTGTTAAAGTTTTCTTTGCAACTTAGTTATTGCTCTTTTTATATGACAGTGCATAACTAAAGCGGTGCAGCGGGGCTATAGTCACATCCTCTGACAGTTCTCGTTTAGAAGGGTAAATTCCCTCCATATAACGTTCTAAATATGGCATGTAGACGAAGTACATACTTTTTATTTGGAGCTGTATCAGCATCTGGGCGAGGCCGTAAGCCTTCAAGGAGTAAGGAGGGAACACCTGCATGTTTTTCCGCCATTTTTACAAAGGGAAATAGCTTTTGTGACTTTCTGTTTGCTTCCTTGAAGGACAAAGCGTTTTTCAAATGGAGGTCTACTCCTTAAGGAAAGAATTTGCTCCTAGCAAAAAAATGGTTTAAGAACCCCACCCAACTTGTTTATACAACCCACAGTGACACGCGTGTAATCTACCTATGTACATGTCGGTAGATAACATGTACAACTGTCATCATGTGTTGTACGTATGTACATGTCGGCAGATAACATGTACAACTGTCACTATGTGTTGTACGTATGTACATGTAGGTAGATAACATGTACAACTGTCACTGTGTGTCGTATAAACAAGTTGGGTGTGTTCTTTAAACCATGAAAATTAGGCTTTGAAGACCTTTTGTTGAAAAAATACATTTCGGCTTCTTGAGTTCATGGATTATGCTATATATTGGTGCCAAAAAGTTATATCTGTGATGAAGGAAAATGGAGTTTTAGGTTTCCGAAATTTGGCCAAGTTCAAGGAAGTATATGACTAATTTAGTTACTGTTTATTTTTCATTCAACAATAAAAATATAAACTATAATATGCATATCTTATGATCATTTCTGTAATTCAGAACAAGAGTGCATATTGTTCTTGTTACGCAATAAAATACAAAGCATCCGTATATTTCAGGCACCTAGTCATATTGACATCTAGAAGTACCTTAACACGTCCTAGGATCTACGTTAGACTTCCATATAGATTGGTCTGAGCAAACAATGCAGACGCAGATCAGACTGCTCCTTTGAGCAGTCTGATCAGGGCCTACATCATTTGCCATTTTGGACGCATTACTGCACTGTAAAACCAAACATTGCCATTTTAGGACGACCCCGGTAATTTTTACATGTCCCAGTCAGACTAGCAGTCTGATTAGGGCTTACACTATTTGCCAGTCCATCTGTCTCTTTTGGACGCATTACTGCATTGTAAAACCAAATATTGCCATTTTAAGACGATTTCGGTATATTTAGACGAAGTCCCATTTTTTTTAAATTTTACGATATACTATGATGACATGATCTGGTATAGTACCAGATCATGTTATCACAGTATACCGTAAAACATCAGTGCATATCAGATAGTCTCCAATTGTTAATGAGCTCACGGAAACGGAAAGTAAATTCTAGTTAACGGCGAGCAGTGGTTATTCGTGTATTAACAAACAGCCTAAATTAGTCAGGACGGTTGCATCCTTCAGGCTGATGTCAGATGAATGACAAAGACTTGTCGACCGACACATGACACACTCCGGGTTAATGTCAATTTACTGGTTTTCTTGGCCGGCTCTGTCTAGTTTTCAGTGCACATGCAGCACACATTACATCTCTGTGAATTCTATCTCAACCTGCTGTGACGAGATTGTATAGGTAGAGCACTGCATACTTTTGGCACTGTCTTCATATTGCTTCTTGTTGCGACCTTCCAGCTCACGTCTTCGACTGAGGAGACGTGTCCGAACTGGGCATGTGATTTAATTTCCTTATACTTCTCTTGATGATAATGTATGCACTTTCAGTTGCTTGTTTCCAATTGGCGTTCTTGGTGGTTGTGGCTGAGACCTATAACAAAAAAAAAATAATTTCAATAGGCCTAGAGTCGGGTAACTTCGGACAGCAGGTAAATTTGGACATACCATTGCAAACAGGAAAAATCCAGATGAGACGGTCCATGATGAGCCGTCTCAACAGGATTTTAACTGTTTGCCCACTTATTTTTGATTTAACATATAAAGGGAACAATGTCACTGTCCGAAATTACCTGCTGTTCTAGAGTTACCCGACTCTACCGTACAGTACTTCTGTTGCAAAGCAGATGAGGAAGAAATGATCAGGATCCGATAAATCGAATTCTACACCAGCCACATACTCCAAATGGGATGGGTGACTTGAGATTTTATGTCATTTTCAACAGTATTTCAGTCATATCAGGAACAGTGGGATTGTGATAACGAAAGGCTGTGTGCAATGGAGCCCCGTTGACGATTGAAAAGATTCTCGCGTCCAGCGGTGCTTGAATCCGGAACCGCTAGATCAGTAGGCCAGCGCTTAACCTACTGAGCTACCGGGGCTCCTACCAAATGGAACAAAGGAAACAAATAAAAACGTCATTTAAAGCAAAACAAGACAAACGATAAGCCAAGATGTCAGCTCTTTCCTAGCAGATGGCCGTGAGACTATCCTAAATAATGTACAAAAGTCTTTTGGCGGTTTTACAGGAATAATATGAGCCGCAACACGAGAAAACCAACAATGTGGTTTTGCGCCCAGCGCAGACTCAGATCAGCCTGGACATCCACCCAGTCTGATCAGACTCTTGGCTAAACGCTTAAAGAGTAGCTAAGAGTCTAAGGTACCTCCATGTGGATAGCAAAGACTCTGATCAGACTGGGCGGAAGCCCAGGCTGATCTGAGTCTGCGCTGGGCGCAAAACCACATTGTTGGTTTTCTCGTGTCGCGGCTCATATAGTCGAATGATGTGCGTGTAGCTGGACCTAATATATTCAACCCGAATTAACCATTTTTGGACCAGTGGGCTTGTCCATCCTTATTATTTGGAGGGGTCTATTTCTAGTATTCATTTCAATTGTATTTAGCATAAAATTCCGGTAAGCAAACAGTGTTGACAGTGATCAGACGCCGCGTCAGTCTGTGGGCCTACACTCTTTGCATATGTCGCCAAATCGGGTTTACTGTTTACATTAAACGTTTGCTGGTTCGACCGGTTTTCAGAGAGAGAGAAAAAAAAACCTCTTAAGTGTTTATGTTTGTTTGTTTTTTTTCAAAATTCTTTTCAGAACTTTCAGTTACCTAGTACATGAGATCTAACTTTTACAAAAGATGAAGTTTTTTGCCACATCATGATATTTGTGGTTATCGACTCACCATTACTTCGATGTTAACACAGGGTATAATCGATTCCGCTAATTTTCGCTTCCTGCAGAGACTTACATCATATTTGGCATCCTCCGAGACTGTCCGCGATCTCTTACTTCCTGCCGAGACTTCTGTACATGATAAATGACTTCCTGCAGAGACTGTCCGCATGATTCTGCTTCCTGCCGAGGCTCTCGGCAGGGAGCAGCGTCACGCGGACAGTCTCGGCAGGAAACAAGGACAGTAGTCTCTGCAGGAAACAAGAGTTCGCGGACAGTCTCGGCGGAAGCCAAATATGATGTACAGTCTCTGCAGGAAGCGAAAATTGGCGGAATCGATTATACCCTGTGGTTAATAAGTTCTGAAAAAAATACGAAACTCTAGTGTGGGGGAAGCTAAGTTATCTGAGCCGCGACACGACAAAACCAACAATGTAGTTGTGCGCCCAGTGTAGACTCAGATCAGCCTGGGCATTTGCCCTGATTGACAAGACACTTCGTTAAGTGCTCAAAAGATAGCTAATGGTCGAAGCTACCTCCATGCGGACAGCGAAGGCTGATCTGAGTCAGCGCTGGGCGCACAACCACATTGTTGGTTTTGTCGTGTCGCGGCTCAATTCTGATGATTGAACTCTTCTGTTGCTTACCTCTGTGTGTCTCCTGGTGTTGTGTGGGGCTTTAATTCATTCTGAACTGTAAATATTGGCTTGTCAATCTTAGTGTACGGCGGTGGGGGATCTTCAGTATCTTTGTCGTTGTCCGAACGTGCCCTGCTGTTGGTCGCATTTCTGAAAGAGTAAATTGGACACCAAAAATTATTACCGTAACTGACCTAAAAATAGAACAGTTTTTTTTTCTTCAATGCAGTGATGCGTCTTAAAGATGCAGGGGCCGTATTCATAAAGCCACTTAAGTCGTTGCTATGCGGTTGCTAAGGCTAAATATCTATAAAGGAGATTCCTTACAACTATGAAATTTGGACTAGAGGAACAGTCTTTCTAAGACTGTTCCTCCAGAGCAAATTTCATAGTTGTAGGGAATCTCCTTCAAAGAAATTTAGCCTTAGCAACAGCATAGCAACGACTTAAGTCGTTTTAGGAATACGGTCCCAGATCGATTGGCAAACAGTGTAGACCATGATCTGGGTCTGCACAGTTTGGTCGGACCGGTCTGTCCCAATCTTTAGAATTTTTACGGTGATACATAATAGCAACCCCTACCCTAATTGTTGCCTTGGTACTAAGTTTTCAAGGACATGTCAATGGTTTGTGCAAAATAAGGACACAGTCATACTTGGTAAACTGCGATATCTGTATTTGCCGAATTAGTAAGCACATGCGTACGGGCGAGTGGGTGTGTGCGTGCATTTAAGCAGTGTGTATACATAACCCGCGTGCCCGGGCACATGTGTGCGCAAGCATTTGTGCATTTTATGTATGTTTACAAGCATGCGCATGAGCGGATGTGTGTACTGTATTCATGTGTCTGTATGTGTATTATAAATATCTCTGGGTGGATCTCCCAACTAGATACTAACGTCCTTCTTGAATCAGCGGAAGGAGAAACGAAGTATGTGGCCAGACCGGGTTCGAACCCGGTCCGGCCACATACTTTCGAACCCGGTCTGGCCACATACTTTCGTTTCTCCTTCCGCTGATTCAAGAAGGACAGTTGTCAGTTACTGGCGAAAGTATGTGCACTTAGTACTGGTTAACCGCTTAGGAGGTCTAAGCCTGTCCAGGAATAGCGTGGTTAGGTTAACTGACCGTCCCGACAAGACCATAGCTGTTTACTGTGGACGTTAAGCATCAAATCAATCAAAAATGATAGTTTCTCTATAACTGGTTCATCGCCATCTGCATTTGTGTAAACTGTTAAAATAGATTCCCTTGTTTTTACATGTTGTACAATGTAACCCTGGGATTTATGAATAACTTTGAATTTTGCGTTTTGTGACAATCAGTCTTCTGTAAAATACTCAAACAAATTTGCGATAAGAGCATTTGCATGGTCAATTTTAGAAGCGAAATTTGCCTACCTGTTCTGTGCTAGAGTCCGATTAGCAGTATTCGTGGCGTTGACTCGGTTTATCCTAATGCGGCTCCGACACTTGCGACAAGCCATGGATTCCACTACTTTCACACAACAAAACGCCCCGATCCCTAAAAGCGCTAGGAAACCGAATATACCGCCAACAACATAACAGGCTATCTTTTCTCTGTGAAAAAAAAAAAATAAATTTTTTATATAAAGTCTATATTTGAAAGTATGATTTTGCCTTAGCTGCATGTCTCCAATTTCTTTATTTTTCCATAATATAATGTGCCGCAACCTGAGAAACAGCGTTTGGAATCCAAAATTGGAGTTGCTGTATCCTTTCAGTTCTAAGACGGAATTTCCCTTCCAAAACGATCTCAAAGATATACGATCTAGATTTGAGCCGCGACACGACAAAATCAACAAAGTGGTTGTGCGCCTAGCGCATACTCAGATCAACTTGACCAATCGCCAAGTCTGACCAGACTCTTTGCTAAGCGCTTAAAACCTAGCTTAGGGTCTAAGCTACCTCCATGCGGACAGCGAAGACTCTGATCAGACTGGGCGGATGCCCAGGCTGATCTGAGTCTGCGCTGGGCGCACGACCACATTGTTGTGATTGTTTTGGAAGACAAACCCCATTTTATAGCTGAATTACACAAGACTGACTTAGGGTCAAGTCAGGTAAATTCGGACAGCAGGTAAATTCGGACAGTGACATTGTTTCCTTTATGTGTCAGTTGTTTGGTATTAAAACAAAAATAACTGGGCAAACAGTGAAAATCCTGATGAGACGGCTCATGATGAGCCGTCTCATCTGAATGTTTACTGTTTGCAATGGTATGTCCGAAATACCCGCTGTCCGAATTTACCAGACTCGACCCTACATATACAATTTTGGAAGGATAAACTCCAATCTCATACCCGAATAAAAACCGTTAGTGTAGAGTCGGGTAAACTTCGAACAGCGGGTAAATTCGGACATACCACTGCAAACAGTGAAAATCCAGATGAGACGGCTCATAATGATAATGAGCCGTCTCAACAAAATTTTCACTGTTTGCCCAGTTATTTTTTTTTAATTCCATACAACTGACATATAAAGTAAGCAATATCACTGTCCGAATTTAACTGCTGTCCGAAGTTACCCGACTCTACCCTATTATTCCTTTGATATGATCATAAAGACAGTAGTTTGTACTGCATCACACAAGCAGTGTGGAAAGTAAAATCTGTTGAATCACGACACGACCAAACCAACAAAGTGGAATATGCGCCCAGTGAAGACGCAGATCAGCCTGGGCATCCGTTCAGTCTGATCAGAGTCTTTGCTGTCGGCATGGAGGTAGCGTCGACCCTTTACTACCTGTAAGCGCACAGAAAAGACTGATCAGATGGTTGGATGCCCAGGCTGATCTGAGTCTTCGTTGGGCGCACATGCCACTTTGTTGTGTATTTGTCGTGTCGCTGCTTAAATAGTATTGCAAGGACATACGCTGTAAAACCTCTTTATAACTAAATTCACTTTACAAAAAACCTTCAAAAGTTTATTTCGTTTAATAGTATGTTTATGCAATGATGCCTTCTCTCATCCAAACTCTTCAACATTTTTCGAAGGAACATGGTGGAAAAGTTCGCATGGGCGGAACTACTTCACTGCCGCGGGTTGCCGATGATAATGACATTGTTGCTGAAGAAGGGCAGGAGCTAAATGGATGGATGGATGGATGGATGGATGGATGGATGGATGGCTTGCCAATTTATCTAAAAGCAATTGTCTCAGATGATGTCTCAAAACCAGAGATTTTCATTTAGCTACCGTAGTAAAAAGACTGCAAAGTTAAGGTGGTGATAACCACTGATGGGTGGTTACAGTAAATACAAAAATCTGCATAAGATGCTGAAAATACAATATATCTTCCCAAACTTAACAGATGCCTTCTTTATTTTGTTTTTCACAACTTAGAATGCTAAAATGCCTGATGTGTTGATGTTAAAAAGGTTTATATAGGAAAAGATCAAAGTGTAGTTCGTGGCGCAAAATCTAAAAAAAAAAATTCAACTTACACACCGGTCCTGTTCACAGTATGTATGTGTGATAAAGGTATATCTGCCTACCCTATAAATAATGAATGTGAATTTATTTACTCAATTATTTATTAGAAGGTTTTTTTCCGCCTAGATCGGATCAACAATTTTCTAAATAAATTTGCTTTAGTTCTTATGGAAGCGTCCTAGTGACAGGTTAAAAAAATATTTATCTAATACGTAGGAGATAGGAAGTCCTACGTAGGACTTCGTAACTCCTACGTAGGACTTACTAACCCCTACGTAGGAGATAATAAGTCCTACGTAGGACTTACTAACACCTACGTAGGACTTACTAACCCCTACGGAGGAGATAATAAGTCCTACGTAGGACTTACTATCTCCTACGTAGGACTTACTTACTCCTACGTAGGACTTACTAACGCCTACGTAGGAGATAATAAGTCCTACGTAGGACTTACTATCTCCTACGTAGGACTTACTTACTCCTACGTAGGACTTACTAACGCCTACGTAGGAGATAATAAGTCCTACGTAGGACTTACAAACTCCTACGTAGGACTTACTAACTCCTACGTAGGAGATAATAAGTCCTACGTAGGACTTAGTAAGTTCTACATAGGACTTAGTAAGTCCTACGTAGGAGATAATATAACAGAAAGAAATAGTCATAAGAAAGCCAGAAACTGCTACAGTATGTAGTCAGCAGGCGTATAAGGTTGAAAATACGTCGTTTAAACATGTTTGCAACATAATCACTATGCATCGACGTCGATATGACGTTGTTTGAACGTTGTTTGACATATCCAGATCTGGCATAGATCTTAAATAGATTTGTGGCTTGCCTTGAGTCACCTACTTTCGGAGAGTTAGTGTAAATGCTGTAGTCCTTTGACAAAATGTAGTTCGTGAACTTGTTTCAATTTTTCCGTGTGTGTTTGTGTGTTTGTGTGTGTGTGTGTGTGTGTGTGAACTTGTGTTATTTCCCGTGTGTGTGTGTGCTTGCGTGCGTGCGTGTGTGCGTGCGTGTGTGTTTGTGTGTTTCTATCCCTATTGGTTTTTAGGGCAGAATGTGGGATTTGATTGTATTAATTCCTGATCATTGCCTGTCTTTTTTCTTTACTATAATTTATCTGCTTCAAAACCTGTTACTCTAGGACGTGTGGCCAGTCTTTAACAACGTCATAATAACGTTAATAATTTGAGCTGCGACACGAGAAAACCAACAAGCGGTTGTGCAAACAGCGCAGACTCAGATGCGCCTAGGCATCAACCCAGTCTGATCAGAACCTTCACTAAGCGCATTAAGGGTAGCTAAGGGTCTAAGCTATCTCCATGCGGACAGCGAAGTCTCTGATCAGGCTGAACGGATGCCCAGGCTGATCTGAGTCTGCACTGGGCGCACAACCACTTTGTTGGTTTTCTTGTGTCGCGGCCCAATTGTTTTTATTATTTGTATTATTGATCTCAGACAAGACAAGAAATATTCGTTCAGAGGGCTGCATAATCCGCGGATCAAATATTTACTTTTCACAATATATAACAATAAAGCTGTTTGCATTGATACATACGCTGTAACATGAAAGCGATTTGATCAAGTATTTCTTAATCTGTTCATCATGCATCGGTAATCTCGCTATTGAGAAGATGCTTTATGATGATTAGAAAATGTAGCTTTTTTATTCTCCATTGATAGAAAATAAGACTGTTGCAATATGTAACAATGTAATATCAGATACTTAAAAGCATTATCCAAATAAAGTTGCATTAGAATGGAGAGAACCATAATACAGTTTTTCCCGTAATTGAGATGCAGATTAATAAATAATACATTTCGAATTTATGAATTTTGTTATATAAATAACATTATTTGAAGCGGCAGTAATTTGAGCACAGATACACATAAAATACAACTTAAATATCTCTTACGTATGAAACAGCTAAGTCCTACGTAGGAGATAGTAACTCCTACGTAGGACTTATTAAGTCCTACGTAGGAGATAGTAACACCTACGTAGGAGTTAGTAAGTCCTACGTAGGAGTTACTAAGTCCTACGTAGGACTTATTAACTCCTACGTAGGAGTTAGTAAATCCTACGTAGGAGTTACTAAGTCCTACGTAGGAGTTACTAAGCCCTACGTAGGAGTTACTAAGTCCTACGTAGGAGTTACTAAGTCCTACGTAGGAGTTACTAAGTCCTACGTAGGAGTTAGTAAGTCCTACGTAGGAGTTACTAAGTCCTACGTAGGACTTATTAACTCCTACGTAGGAGTTAGTAAGTCCTACGTAGGAGTTAGTAAGTCCTACGTATGAGTTACTAAGTCCTACGTAGGAGTTAGTAAGTGCTACGTAGGAGTTAGTAAGTCCTACGTAGGACTTCCTATCTCCTACGTAGGAGTTACTTAGTCCTACGTAGGAGTTACTAAGTCCTACGTAGGACTTCCTATCTCCTACGTATGAGATAAATATTTTTTTAACCTGTCACTAGGACGCTTCCATAAGTTCTCGTTAGTAACAAGTTTTTATATTTTATTGTCTTCTATTTCCTATGACCCCTATTAAATTTATATACTTATCTTCAGTTCTTCCAATTTATATTATTTTATTTATTTATTTCTTTTTCAGTCGAAGTTATTAAGAGACGGATCGAGTCAATGTATATCCAGACCGAGTAATTAAATGAATCTAAGTAATTATACAACTTTCTTTTTTTCGCGCGACAGACGTTTAAGACAATAATCGCAATGGTTTTATCGGTTGCTATTAATTCGATGGCTTCCAAAGAACATTTTACGCACTTGAGCGGTTAATTTTCAGCAAAACCCCATATTAGAACACTGTCTGTCGCTATCCTTTTGCCAACCAATCTACCCACGTGATCATCCGGTCACTCTGGGGATTCCTGTTATCTCCTATATGCACGCACCTTTTACATGGTTGAACATCTAAGAATAAGCTACTGTTTTCGTCTGTTCTACCTAACCACCTGAGTATTTATTTAGTATCTTCATACCTAAATGCATTTTCAATAACGATGTTATTTTTATTTATTTATTTATTTTTAGCTTTTTGAACAGCAAAAATTCCTTTGATCTTTCCTCATAATAAACACTTATATAATCAGAATGTTACTCCTTTTTGTATCTTAAAGTGCAGAGAACAACAAAAAAAAAGAAGTCCTCTAACTTTTGGGGAGATATGTTATATTTTCATCGTTTTATTGACTTTTGTATTTACCATAAATCACCACCTTAAAGCGATGTTAATCAGCCACAGTTACCATATAGCTATTCATTAGCCCATGTACGAGGGATCAGCAAACAAAATTTTCGGGGTAGGAATGAATTTTGTAACGTTTTTTTTTGTATAAAATTGTCGATTTATGTCTATCTAATTATGATGCAAGAAAGCCTACGGCTGGCAATGTTCCTAGGCGAACTTATTTGGCGTTCCTTAGTCCTTTTCCATCCTTATATTGCTAACATTTTCTGACAATGCCTACATGTCTAGTGTATTCGCAGAATCATTCATTGATGTACAGTAAAGAAAAAAAAATGTCATGAGGCTCATAAATCTGAAGTATTTCGTTCTACAGGGAAGCAACCAGGAATCTACTGACCCAGTGGACACATGATGTCGAAATGACGTCACACTGACTTCGACACGACGTAATCACACATCAAAATGAGGTCACATTGACGTCGATGCGATGTCATGACGTCGCATCGACATCAGTGCCTCGTCATTACGACTTCATGTGGTCATGGTTCCCATGGTAAAATGGCGGAAAAACATAATATAATATACTTACATTTCTGTAAGCTGCCCATCAGAATTGCCGCCACCAATTCCACCGCCTCTGTAGGTCCCTCCCCTTGAGCTGCCACCTCGACGACATACCCCTGAAATAACAACAATACGTTGTGTTGTTGAAGGTGGCAGATGCATACCGATCGGTAAATTCCGTCCAATATCGTCAATCATCGACAAAAATCGTATTCTCTCGTTGCCAACTTCGTTTAACATCGGCAATATTGCCAACTTCGTTTAACATCGGCTTGAGCCGGTGTTAAACGAAGTCGACAACGGCAAAATACAATGTTTGTTTGTTAGTGTCTCGCCGGTGTTAACCGAAGTTGAGCCGGTGTTAAACGAAGTTGGCGATGACAGAATACGATGTTTGCGTGTGTCTCGCCGATGTTAAACGAAATCGGTAATGTTTTGGAAAGGACAGATCAAAGCCAGATTCTTTGAACGATTTGGCTGAATATTACATGATGGAGGTCACCGTTTGATGCTTCATATCAATAGTATTAGCAGTTTGAGTTCAGTCAGTTGAGCAGTGGCGGATCCAGAGGGGGTTCGGGGGGTTCAAACGAACCCCCTCTTCAGCCTAAATTATTTCATTTTCATGGGGAATTTCAGGAAAAATTAGTCAAATTGCACAAATCGAACCCACTCCTCAACTAGTTCGAACCCCCTTTCCAAAATTTCTGGATCCGCCCCTGTTGAGGTTATGCACAAGTTGCTCTAAAGTTTCTTCAGGATGTGGAGTGCACAAGACTGGTTTACACAAAAATAGCCATGCAACTAATCAAAGGGATGTCAACTCTGGAACAAAGAAAGCGAGAGCAACCATTCTTATACGCGATACATTGTCTGGAGGTCATACCCATTGCTATGAAGTTTGAGCAAGATATTCCAAATGGTTACCTAGGTATGGTGTGCAAAAGACCAGACTGAAAAACACTAATCAAAGGGGCATGGCTTGGACAGTAAGAAAGATGGAGCAATCATTCTTGTACGCGACATACCGTCTAGATATAGTATATATTGCTATAAAATTTCAGAAAGATATTCTAAACGGTTATGCACCAGTCATTTGCAACCACGGCCCCCATGGGGCCTGGGATAGCGGGGGCATAGCGGGGCTTAAGTACAGTGTTTTTACCTAAGAGGTGTCCCGGCAGTGCCGTGGATACGCCGGGCTTTTGATTCCCGCCAAAACGGCGAGAAAAATGGTGGAGTGTTTTTAATGAAATTGTCAGAATATTGATTTTTAGCGCGCCTTTGCGAAGCAAAGGAGAGCTTATGCTATACCCCCGGCGCCGTAGTCCGAGTATGCGTTAGCGTCTGCGTTAGCGTCAGCGTCCTCGTCGGCGTCCGTGATCAGGTTAACCAATGTTAACAATTGTGTTTAACTCGATGTTCAACACTGTATTTTACAAACTACAGCAGCTACAATCATCTTACTTGGTATAATACATATTAACCCGAGTCTTCTCTGGCTGCAAACCCTTATTGGGTCAATAAGCCGCCAATCAAAATTATAAATAGGCTTTTTCAGTCAGAGAAGGCTCGGATTAGGTACATATATACATCCATATGACTGCAGCAGCTGCATGACACAATTGTATGTCCTTGACCTATATGTTACAGTTGACTGACTTTGCTGTTTGGCACTGTTTTTAAGGCAAAATTTTTTAGTTTTGATGAAACCTTTGACAGAAGAAACTTGATAGTTGGTCAAATAGCATATCCCTATAATTGCAGCAGCTGCAAAGCTACCATGCAGACTCCTGTGCCCTTGACCTTTGTTCATGGTCCAGTGATGTTGTCTTATATTTCAAGCACTGTTTGATGGATTAACATCATATCTGGCATAGTGGATCAGTCTGACATGGAGAATAACCTTATATTATTTATAGATCACTGTGACCTATATTTCATGGTTCATTGATTTTGCCTTGTGTCTCCAAAACTATTTATAGATTAACATCTTCTTTGGGAATTTGAGGTGACTCAGACAAATTTAATCATTCAGTGCTTTTGCATCATATTTTGTATTCATCATATACCTGGGATAATGGCTCAGCCTGACACTGCAGATGACCTGATATATTTGTAGGTCTTTGTGACTGTGAGAGTCAGGCACCCATAAGGCGCGCTTTGTTGTCTTCTGACAACTCTTGTTAAACTTATATGATCCCCTGGGGGCGGAGACCTTTACCAGGGATTTGACATAAATAATGTCCCCACAGTGCAGGGCATATACCAGGGCTTTGCAGAGTGAAAAGTCAATATCTCCGCTATTCCCCGGCCCCAGGGGGGGGGGGGGGGGGGCGTGGTTGCAAAAGACTGGTGCATTACTGAGTTATGACAAGAGAAAGTTAATGACGGACGGATGGATGGACAGCCCGACAACACCACAACTTAATACATGTACGTTTTTTTTAACGGGCGTATAAAAAGCTTAAGGTAAAACCTTCCCATAGCCTATTTGCCGTAGGGGCAGTGAGGATTAGAGGAATACAGATGCAACAGATGCTTTACACGAAAGTCGGAGCCTGTCTCTCTCCTTTCGTTGCCTTAGTCTTCCCTGATTCGAAATAGTTAACCGTTTACTGCTGGTTTTCCGATCGCCGGCTGGTCGAAAACAAAATCAAACCTGCGAAGTTTTGCATCATAACTGAACGGTGTCTCACCACTTCAACCACTCTTCTCTCTGAATAATTGAGCCGCGACACGAGAAAACACACAAAGTGCTTGTGCGCCCGGCGAAGACTCAGATCAGCCTGGGCTTCCGCCTAGTCTGATCAGACTCTTCGCTAAGCGCTTCCAGGGTAGCTAAAGCTCTAAGCGGACAGCGAAGACTGATCAGACTGGGCGGATGCCCAGGCTGATCCGAGTCTGCGCTGGGCGCAAAACCACTGTGTTTGTTTTCTCGTGTCGCGACTCATGTATCCCTTCAAAAAATGGAGCTACTCTTAAAGATTTACTCCCTTGATAATAATAACAAAAAAAATGTTGAAATATTTCATGTAATACCTCCGACATGGTCTAACATTCATTTGAAATAGAGTTTAGATCTAACATGTCTAATATTAAAATTTTGATAAAAGTGACTTTAAACAAAGAATAAGATGATTTTTTAAAAGATCGCGGACCAAGCTCTAAATCGCATTACTGGACAAAAAAAAAAATATTCATACGCCCCATCACGTAACGATCGCGGACCGAACTCTAAATCGCATTAATGGACAAAAAATATATATTCATACGTCACAATCACGTGCACGAATAAGAAAAAAATCTGTACATGATCACATGCCACACGCAGTCAAAATCGATATTCTTTCAGGCCGCGAGGAAATAAGTACATGTAATTTGCATTTTAATTGAAGATTATTTTTCATTTCAAATTTATCGAAATAAAATGCATTTTCTGAAATCTTGTACGCTAAATTATGAGACTATTACATATTGTCTAACGAAATTTTGTTAAACTATTTGTTTCTGAAAACATGAAATAAACGAGGGAGACAATCTTTAAAAGGAATAAAATTCGAAGAAAGAAATGTTCCATACAGAAATTATTCAGATTCAAAACACTCAGGTTAAATATGAAATCATATTTACACAAATTCAGAAATACTCCCAAGCAGGCATACACCGGTAAAACAACTTTGAATCAACGTTGATTCAACGTTACGACGTTGAATCAACTTTGAATCAATGTTGTTTTATCGTTGAGTGATCTGTACTGGCTATGTACATGTACCAACCAGGTTTAATAAACCACAAAAGCAATACTAATACGATTAGTAAATGAAAAGTCCAAATTTTTCGGCTCATGTTAAATTCCGTTTACTGATCTCCTTTTATCAGCCATTTAACTAAAATATAGCATTATATAGAGCCCGGGTTGTTTAAAAATAGTCCTTACTTTTGAAAATCTTTATACTTCAAAACAAAAAATTCCATTGATGAAGTTTCTCAACCAGAACGGTTGGCATTACTTGCTAACTAGGTGACACGTTATTCAACTGAACTCATTCAAGGACCGGTATACAATGTATTTTTTATCTTCGTGACACGGCAATAAAAGGCCGATATCTGAACTACCCAATAGTCCGCCCACAAGAAAAATCCTGGGCTAAACGGTGTATCATGGTGTCCTATCCGAATTTGCGTTTTGTCCGTTTTCGTTTTTTATTTATCTTCTCTCTCCCCCCTCCACCCCCCCCCCCCCCCCCGCCCTCCCCAGTTTTGTCCTTAGTCTCCTATGAGCTATGCGGCCAATCTTATTTTTGATCGTCCATCTAAACATGTACATGTACCGTAAAGCCTCTATATATTGGGACAGTTAGGTCTGAGCAAATAGTGCAAACCCAGATCAGACTGCAGGAGCAGTCTGATCAGGGTTTACACTATTTGCCATCCCATTTGCATTTTTTGGACACATTACTGCACTGTAAAACCAAACTGTTCCCATTTTATGACAGTTATGGTAATCATTTTTGGTGTCCCAATATTTAGAATTTTTACGGGTATATTTTGTTCGTAGTATGGGCAAAATCTTTCTTGCCAAAGAAAAATAAAATTTGGCCTGTTGACCGTGCGATTTTTTTATTGTTGTATGTGTATAGGGATGGAGAAGGGAAGGGAAGGGGACGGGAAGCGAGTAGAAGTAATCTCAGTTCAAAATGTCTATTTTTGAAGTTTGTGTTCAGCAAAAATCGCTGTAATAGAAAAACAATCAAAAGTGTTTTTTTTTTCAGCTATTAAGAACAATCAAAGTTTTTCAGCTTTTAAAGGTAGGTTCCTGTACTTTGGAATGCATCATAATTTTGATGATCTTTCATCCAAGTTGTTGGAAAGCACTTATAAAAGGGAATTAATAAGTTTCACTAAAAAGTGTAAATCAAAAAAATATTAGAAAAGTTGTTTTGCAAGGGATTTCCTAACTCTGCTTCGCACACCAGTTAGCGCTATTTTTAGTTCGCGCCAAAAATAGATAACGAAGCTGATGTCATGCTGCATTGCATTTTGGGATAGTTTTAACCCATCCGCCCTGCCAGGACCTCTAGGAGAGCTCACGTCAAGGGAAAATTGACCTTTGGAGAATGGCATCAAAAACCGCACACTTGTAGACATAATAAACAAAGTTATTTTTAGAACTGGAATTCCAACGAAAGAAAATAAAGCAAAAGGGAAAACGACTATTTTCTTAAACATCTGACGAGTTTCTCAGTAGCACCAAATTCAGAAAAATAAGAGAATTCAATACTGCTCAGAAAAAGACGAAATTATTTAGTGAACATAATTGACATCGCTAGCCCAGGAACCTACCTTTAAACGCAGGCGACGATGTCGGATAATTACATGTAGCTCCTGGTGCAAAATGGTTGATACTCTGTTTCCAGTTTTATACGTTCCATTTTACAAACACATGTGAGAAAAAATAAAACAAATAATGTCGACGTCGACAGAAAATTTGTGAGCAATATAGGTATGCATTAAAATCCGTTAAAATATCAACGGTATTTGGAAGTAAAATCGCAAGTCATCCGTCCATTCTTTTGAAGCCAACAGGCTTGTTTGAATCCAAAAATAGAAGATACATGTATTATAAAAGAAGAACCGATGATTTTGGGACCCAATACATACTTTCAAGGCCGTTTATGTTCCTCCTTATACTCAAGCACCACGTGGAAAATTTTATGAGGTAAGTACATATGTAAATGTATCAAATTTCATAGACCTTCCAGTCCTCATTTGTTCTTTTATATTCTGAAGTATAGTACGTTTACATTTGTATGTAAAGTATTGAATAGAATTAAAATATTTGAACACTGTAATACGTAAGACGACATTTCAAGTTGGACAAGTGCCTACTGTGCTTGCAGTAGGTGTGGGCAGGTGTTGTTTGGACAAATTTTTTTCTCGTCCATCATTTCTCTCTTGTCTTTCTCCTCCTATCTGGGAGATCGCCTGATATAGACTGAAATACTGTCTCAAAGGGCCGTTAAACCCAAAACAACCAACCAAGCAATGTCTACTATACAGACATGGGAAATAGTGCTTAACGAATATATGATCAGAAAAGGCCCAGACCAGCCTGCGCTCAGGCTCAGACCCTTTGTTGTTTGCACACATCAAGTATGGACACTAGCTAGACTGCACGGTTTCACAGATTGGTTTGAAACTTTAGTGTTACCAAAAAATTTTAGCAAACTAAGTTATACATCTGATTATTGTCTGTGAAAGGCAAATTGTCCAGGAAAAGCACTCCGATCTGGCAGTGCACTGTTTCTCCTGGCACGTTTGGCTCAATCTCAAAGTTTTAGCGTATTGAGTATATACACACAAGTCTACATAAACATGATAAAAGCTAGGTTTAACTTCAAAATAAGATATGAAAAGAAAAAAATATCGGCCACCTTTAACCAATTTAAGCCTAGTGTCCCATATAATGGACATTAGCAAACAGTGCAGACCCAGATCAGACGCCGCAGAACGCGGCGTCTGATCAGGGTCTACACTATTTGCATAAGACAAGAGGGGTATATCTATTCGCAATAAAATGAGCCGCGACGCGAGAAAACCAACAATGTGGTTGTGCGCCCAGCGCAGATTCAGATCAGCCTGGGCATCCGCCCAGTCTGATCAGAGTCTTCGCTGTCCGCATGACGATAGCTTTGTCCCTTTGCTACCCTTTAAGTGCTTTGGAAAGACTCTGCTCAGACTGGGTGGATGCCCAGGCTGATCTGAGTCTGCGCTGGACGCACAACCACTTTGTTGGTTTTGTCGTGTCGCGGCTCAAATACAAATGATAAAAAATAAACTAAACCAGACTCTCCCTAATTGACAAATGGACTCATCCAATTTATAAGAACAGAAGAGTCCACGTGGCATAAATGGGTTAAGGACTCAACGTCAG
The DNA here is from genome assembly GCA_963989385.1 of Ctena decussata. NCBI lineage: Eukaryota > Metazoa > Mollusca > Bivalvia > Lucinida > Lucinidae > Ctena > Ctena decussata. The sequence goes on from OZ022499.1 coordinate 65,902,144, forward strand.
CTTGGCTGGGTCTTTCATTCTGTTTTCTGTGCGAAATAATAGAAAATTGACCAGGCAAAATGCCAAGTCTGATATGGACATGCCCTGCAACAGTTGTAAGCTTAACGCATTTTTGCCTGGTGGACTATTCCGTCCTTATAAATTGGATAAGTCCATTTGTCATTTAATGGAGATGATCGTGGTCGGGCGAGGGTGCTGGGTAACTTTCAGGGCCGGGGCGTCCTACTAAGTTGGATAATAGGGCCATCTGTGATTGCAGTAGGTGCGGTGGCGATTGTTTGGCTATATTTTCTCTCCTCTATCATATCTCTCTCTCTCTCTCTCTCTCTCTCTGTCTGGGAGACGGCTCGATATACACTGAAATACTGACTCAAAGAGCCGTTAAACCAACTAGTCATTACATGCATGTCTGGTTTAGATATGACTTGCACAGCAAGAAAAAGTACCTCATGCCATTAAGCAAACAGTGAAAAGTCAGATCAGCCTGCGCATCCAGATCACTGTCGCCTTCTTCACATTGCTTGCACAATCAAGGATAAATGAAGACTAACCAGTGTTAGCTGACACGCAGGCTAAGTAGAGTACACTACTAGAAATGCTATAAGGAGCACCGACACTGCAATTCATCCCCACGTTGAGAGTCATTTACCTCCAATCTAAGAAGACCAATTTGCCATTTTTTAAAGACGATCGAAGTTACGGACAGCACAAATTTTGATCCAGTATCTATCCTGCCCCTGTCCAGGGACTGATTTTTGTAAAAATGGAATTTGGTAAAAGCCTTGTAATTTTTCGAACAAATGAAAATCATGAAAATTTCAACCACAATGAAAACGATCATTTTGTTTACAAAACTGAATGTCTTACAAGGTGATCCGTTTGAAAGCATCAGTTTTAACTTAAGTTTATTAAATTCTACAGACTTCTAGAAAAATGCCTCTATTTCAGAAAATTCGAAAATTGCCAAAATTTGTTCCATAGAAATGATTAGGGCATCACTTCTATTGAATTACTTGTTGTCTTAAACTTCGATCCTTCTTCAAAATGCTGCAAAAGAATGGGAAATTCTCGACCACTGGCGGTGTTTATGGGCCGTTGAACTTGGTAAATATTGTATAGTAATGTTATATGGGCAAATTTAGATATTTTGAGTAGTGTATTTACAATACGCACATGGCTAAATTTCTCGTTTCACGCGACCCCACCAAACCAAGCAGAAGAGACTTGAAACGTGACTTAAAGCAAAATGAAAAAAAAAAAAAAAAAAAAAAAAGAAAAGCTTGTCGAGTAAAGCAGGCACACAAACTTTTACAAACAGAAAACAGAAACTGCATTTGGGAGAAAATGGAGTACTGTTCTTTTGGTGGAGCAGAGCAAAACCGACTTCACTAAAACGTAAAACGATATTTTTTTTTTCAAAAATGATCAGCTGATTTTTAAGGTAAAGGATACACTTTTAGAGGAAGCAACTCTGTCATTTCCGTTTTTAACTTCCTTCTCAATTGGGGTCAACTTCTAAAGAAAAGAATTGGCTCCTCTATGAGCAAATTCTTTCCTTTACGAGATGATCCTAATTTGGAAAGGCGTCGTTTTTAAGGGAAGCCCAAAGGAAGTTACAAAAAGTGTCCCCCTTTGTTAAAATTGACGTAAAACATTGAGGAGTACCGATACACCTTAATTGTTAATAATACCTGGTCTAGGATATCACACTGCACGGAAGAAGTAATCAATACTCACAGAGTCCATTTACGTCGGTCACATTACACAAGATGACATCGGACATTATGGTAATGATTACTTATTTTATATTTTTTAATTAGTACACATAATTATTATTACAGCCTTTATGAATATTTCGATTGAAAATCAAAGAACAATTAGAAATTGAGATTGTGAAACACTATGCCCCAAACCATATGCTTGCCAGTATGGGTGTCAAACTTTAGAACGTCTAAGTCTGAAAAGGAGTTACCTAACCTGTACTAGAATATTCAATACATCAAGAAGTACTATTATACCAAACTTTAGCTTCCTAGATCAAGCAACTATTCAGAAGTTAAAAAAATGCCAAAATTCAAACAAGGGGTTTAACTCCATCAAAATTTTACGGAATTTCACCAAAACTAAAACAGGTAATCTACTCTTCATAACTGATCAGTATACCATATATATTGGCCATAACTTAAATACTTTTTGAGATATCTTGCTAACAAGATATCCATCTTGTGTTTCTGAAGGGGCATAACTCCAAAATGGGGCACAACTTTGAAAAAAATATATGTCAGTTACTTTTCCATGAGGAATCCATACATAAAATTTATAACCCTATGCCCAGTGGTTCTAGAACCCAGTAGCTGCATAAAAGCTTAACATCAGGGGAAAGAACTCTGTCAATAATGAATGCAGAATTATCCGACTCTTAATAAAGTATTGAACTCACAAAGGACAAATACTATACCAAAAATCAGCTTCCTAGCTCAAGCGGTTCAAAAGTTGGAAAAATGCCAAATTCAAACAAGGGCCATAACTCCATCAAAATTTTACGGAATTCTGCCGAAAAATGATCAAGTAATCTACTCTTCATACCTAATCAGTATACCAAATATCAAGGCCATAGCTTAAATACTTCTTGAGATATCTTGCTAACATGTAAATGTTACGGAAAACATATGTATTGGAAAACTTTAAGTGTATCTACTGGTGATAATAACGAAATGTGTCTGTATTTATATGGCTTTGCAAGTTACGTCCTGTTTGATGTTATCATGATGATTTTGTATGTAGTTCCTTGACATTTTTAAAATTACTAAAAGTTTCTTTGTGATGACTTTGTATGTAGTTCCTTGACACTTTCATAATTACTTAAAGTTTCTTTGTGATAACCTTGTATGTAGTTCCTTGACACTTTCATAATTACTTAAAGTTTCTTTGTGATAACTTTGTATGTAGTTCCTTGACACTTTCATAATTACTTAAAGTTTCTTTGTGATAACTTTGTATGTAGTTCCTCGACACTTTCATAATTACTTAAAGTTTCTTTGTGATAACTTTGTATGTAGTTCCTCGACACTTTCATAATTACTTAAAGTTTCTTTGTGAAAACTTTGTATGTAGTTCCTCGACACTTTCGTAATTACTTAAAGTTTCTTTGTGATAACTTTGTATGTAGTTCCTTGACACTTTCGTAATTACTTAAAGTTTCTTCATAATTACTTAAAGTTTCTTTATGATAACTTTGATGTAGTTCCTTGACACTTTCGTAATTACTTAAAGTTTCTTTGTGATAACTTTGTTTGTAGTTCCTTGACACTTTCGTAATTACTTAAAGTTTCTTCTTCCTCACATAAAAAAAAATCATTCATTTTGTGCAAATGGTGATCTGGGTCCTGTTCAGACATCGTAGTCTTTGGCATCTAATCTTGGCCTTAATTTGTTTACAAGTTTCATTTCTGCTGACCGCTAGGTATTTATGAGTTAAGTTAATTCATGCTGCATTTTTGTTTTCAGGTGAAGAAGGGGATATCAACACTTTTCATCTTCTTTTTAGCTTTCCAATGCAATGTGTATGCGGAAAAAGAATTGGCTTCCCATTCAACCACAAAATGTATTGGTTCATGTGAATATACCGATTTGGCTGACCACCTCAAAATTTGTGCTGAGTGCGCTAATGATCCTCCAATAAACTACCTCATGTGTACATTTGCCTGTGGGACAAACGAGATCAATGCTGCCAACTCTAAATATCTGGGTCGCATATGCCAGAAATGTTGTGCTGATCTCCACATAATGGCAGCTGTTTGCAGGAACAATTGTTACCAGTACTTCAGCCAGTTTGGAAAAATGGCACGTTTATGTAGGCTGTGTTCAGATTATGGACTGACGCATGAACATCACTAGTACTGTATAGGGGTCAAGTCAGGTAAATTCGGACAGTGACATTGTTTCCTTTATATGTCAGTTGTTTGGAATTAAAACAAAATTAACAGGGCAAACAGTGAAAATCCTGATGAGACGGCTCATCATGAGCCGTCTCATCTGGATTTTCACTGTTTGCAATGGTATGTCCGAATTTATCCTCTGTCCGAAGTTACCCGAATCGACCCTACTAATGTCATGTTCAAGACATATGAATGAAACTTCCGGATGGACATCAGAATTCTGCCTAATTCTAGTACCTATTGACAGACATTTACGTACTTAGTAAATGGATTTCTTTCACCAAATATTTACCTTCCTTACATATACATTACTTATTTTTAAAATGATCCATGTTGCTATTTATATAATCAAGACTTACTGGTGTTTAAATGTGATTTGGTGTTTCGTTTGAAGCCCATTTAAAGTTCACATTTACATTTGTTTGAATTTACTATATCAGAAGATCTTTTATTTGAAATTATGCGATTTTGCTGTCACTGAAACGGGACGTTATTAGAAATAAAATTGTATTTCCTTTTCTTTAATTAGTTGAAGCAGGATGTTAATTATTGTATATCACAGAAACTGTACTCAGTCGGGCAATATACATTTCAATTCGATAATAATTTCTCATTTGTTCGTGCACATTCAGGGGTCGGTATATGAAAGGTCTTCTTATTATTAACTGCGCTGTAAAAACTGTCCTGTATTTGCTTTTTTTTTTTTTTTGGGGGGGGGGGGGGGGGGGGAAGGGGTCGGAGGGGGAGGACAAAAACAGTAACAACAACAGCAGCAGCAAAATAATACTAATGAAAAAACAGATTCATTCAGGCTCGATGCATAAGTAGTTTTACTGATTTTAATTATCCACAAGACGTAGCACGTTCATATTATGAAATTTGTTTACTCGAGCGCCGTTCATATGACGTGGATGGCGACGGAGCGATACACAGAATTCAAGCTCGTGTGAGCTGTCCCAGCCTATGGGCAAGACAAAATTTTACAGCACTGCTTCAAATAGGACAAACTCGTTCCCCCGTCTTTGCACATATAAGATAGGCCCTCAGCTCATATCAAAAACTTCTTCTCCGACCTTTGCATATATAAGATAGGCCCTCAGCTCATATAAGAAACTTCTATCTTACACCTGGCAACATATTTCTTATACTAGCAACCAGATTTTTTCAATTTTTGGCTAATATTTTAATTTGAAATGAACAAAATGGACACACAAGCATGTCGGGTGACGTTTTATAGCAGAAAATAGGTTTGGGACGTCACTCAATTTTAATGACGTCACTAAAACCGTTTATAAACGTCGCAAAAAACTTGACGCATGTGACGTGAGAGGCTAAGTTGCATTGTGTTTTCGCCCTCTTGAAGATTATGTAGTCCACATATCGTGTTTTCCGTCTATTCTTAAGGTGCAAACTGAGTATACACCTATTTTAGGACCCGATAAACACACTGGACTGCTCAAAATTTACTTCAGATTACTGGTTAAAAAGTTAAAAAAAAAAATTCCTGAAGCCTTATCTGACTTGAGGTTTAAAATCCGCTAACAGTGGGAGAAAAATAATCCGTCATGAGCCAGTCCATGTAGGATAGGGAAATCTCACCCTCGGGGTCAGAATTTCAACCAGGGACTCGGCAAGCCTCGTCCTCGGTTGAAATTCCGACCCCTCGGGTGAGATTTCCCTATTCTACATGGACACTTATGATGGATTGTTATAATCTTACACCTGGCAACATCTTTCTTATATTAGCAACCAGACTTTTTCAATTTTTGACTTATATTTTAATTTTAAATGACCACCAAAATGGATGACGTCTGATAGCAGATCATAGGCTTGTGACGTCACTCAATTTTAATGACGTCACTAAACCGGTTATAAAACGTCGCTAGCAAACTTGACGCGCGTGATGTGAGAGGCTAAGTTGCATTTTGTTTTCGCCCTCTGGAAGAAAGAATAGTCCACATATCGTGTTTTCCGTCTAATAGGACCCGATAAACACACTGGGCTGCTCAAAAATTACTTTAGATAACTGGTTAAAAAGTTAAAATCTTCCCAATCCGACTTGAGGTTTAAAATCCGCTAAAAGTGGGAGAAAAATAATCAATCATGAGCCAGTCCATGTAGGATAGGTAAATCTCACCCTCGGGAAGCCTCGTCCCTGGTTGAAATTCCGACCCCTCGGGTGAGATATCCGTATTCTACATGGACACTCATGATGAATTGCTATAGTCTTGAAGCTAAGAAAGCAGTTTCTTAAATGAGCAGAGGGCCTATGATAGGGCATTTGGAGGAATATTGCCCATTGGGGTATATGGTCCACACGGAATAATATGCATAATATCAATGCCCAAATGGTACGAAAATCATTTTTTTTTTCAATTTAAAATATTTGTATACTATCACTTTCACGGGCCAAGAAAAAAAAGAAGAAAATATTTCAACGAAAAATACTTTTAATCCCTTTGAAGAAAGTGACCCAAACTAATTTTCCTGGCAAAAATTGGTGATGTAAGGAAATAGTTTCAGAGTAAAGTAAATACTTCTATCGGCTGTTGAGTTTTTTGCAAATTTTATGTCTAATAATCAACAAAATTCCTTCTCAAGCATTTAGAAACAATCATTAGTTTGGATAGAAAATGGAACTTTCAAAATTTTTATGTCACAGTATCATGACCTGTTTGGGGTAAAATGGTCCACCAAAAATTACAGTGTTCCATGTAGAAGTCCAATTGGGGTAATATGACCCACCATAGCATTACAGCTAAAACTTATCACGTGAGCCTACATAGTCTTGTTTGTAGGGAATATTTGCAAAAGTTTTTTTCCTCCTGCTATATTAACTAGCCTGAATGAACTTTTAGGGAGAGGATTTTATTTGAATGTGAAAAAAGAGTGAAATGGCGAAATTCCTAAAACATTAGGAAATGCATGGTTTATATGTATTTTTTATTGTTGCAGTTATGGCCCAATATTTCATCAGACAGATATTACGGAACGCAAAATATTTTATCTTTAAGTCATAAAAACGTATACACAATGCAAAGAAATTTAGAATTTTGTCACACTTATCACTACATGTATTATGAAATGTTAATTTTTACATAGTTAGCCTATTTGGTTGACCATTTTACCCCAAAGGTTTGGGGTAATATGGACCACCCCTAGGTGTGTATTATCTATTCTATCTCAGAAAATTCAAGTTAAAATAAAAATATTTTATATCATAATGCTTGTTAAATATATGCCTTTCTTTAAATAAACAACAAAATAATTTGAAACTGATATAGGAATAAGCATGAGGCTACTTAAGCGGTCCATATTCCCTCAATTTAACCTACATTTGCAAAGGTAGGAGGAAAGTCAGTCACAGCGCATTCCAACGACATGTATTTTCGTCCCAAAATGTGATTTTTGGACTTAAACGTCTGTGCTTGCTTTGTGCAGCTGCTACTCAAATTCAAATTAAAGTTGCAAACTCTACAATGACTAATCATTGGTGTTGATGATGGAAGACATTAACTACCACTCAAAGTTATAATTCAGTTGTTATTATCTCCAATAACCTTGTTATATTTGTTTTAACAGTATGCTAAACTTTTGGCGGGGAGTATATCAATATATATTACAATATGCATTTCTAAAACAGCAGAATGATGTACAAATAATTTGTACAGCGTGAAAATGTATCTTACATTATGTGCAAACAGGGAAAAGCAGATCAGCCTGCGCATCCGGATCTCTGTCTCCTTCTCATCACATGCACAATCAAAGATATACTTTGAACACTTATCAGTCTCGGCTGATGCGCCGGATTAGTTGCGTAGTGGACTAGTACAAATGGACATTAAAAGTTTACCTAGGCTGACATTCTACATTTGAGATCGGACGTTCTAGGTAAGGGGGCATTTCAAACGTATACATCGCATCGATTGTGGTGCCGAATTGCGTCGCACGAACAGGGAGTTTTAGGACATTAGCGACGAGCAAAGACCCAGTCCAATTTAGTCTTTAGATATGCATCAAACCAGGAAGACTGATCAGTCTGCGCCTGTGCGCAAGCTGATCCGAGTCTTTCTTAAAGGCCCGCACCGTAAGGTAAAATTTTACACGACGTCATTTGCAGGATTGAATTAAAACCGTATCTACATCGTTGCAACATCATATTTACATCATGACGTTGCATCAGCGTCGATTTGACGCTGACAACTTTTTAGTTACATTAGGACATCTAGGCAAAAAGACGATGTATGTCGTTCTTTCTCGTCTGGAAAGCATGAATAAACGTGGTATTATTTATATTTTCGTTTTGCTGAAACTGAATTAGCTATTTGTTCAACGCCAATACCCCGCCAGGGAAATTTTTTTCTTCCATTTTGATCGGTTGAAGACAGCTTGTGATAGCGCCACTCAAACTAATTCGTCAGCCCATAATGTAGGGCAGAATAGTGCAAAGCGGGATCTAGCCGTGTAAACGTCTCCGTCATGATGGAAAATTACACGTGATGTCAGCATTTGTCATTGGAAGTGCGCTCTTATCTGACGTTAAGGGTTGCTTTACCAGTGTATGGCACACAATTTGACTCGGCTATTTTGTACTACTGAATGAATATACAGGGTTTCAGTACCAGTCTGTTGGGAGCCCCATAAGGGCTGTCCTGATAAGCTAGCAGTCCGTGTTCGAATCTTGCTGGAGGAGGAAAGCTTAAAGGTAGGTTCCTGTACTTTGGAATGCATCATAAATTTGATTAACTTTCATCCAAGTTGTTGCGGAAAGCACTTATAAAAGGGAATTAATAAGTTTCACTAAAAAGTGTAAATCAAAAAAGTATTAGAAAAGTTGTTTTGCAAGGGATTTCCTAACTCTGCTTCGCACACCAGTTAGCGCTATTTTTAGTTCGCGCCAAAAATAGATCACGCAGTTGATGTCATGCTGCATTGCATTTTGGGATAGTTTTAACCCATCCGCCATGCCAGACCTCTAGGAGAGCTCACGTCAAGGGAAAATTGACCTTTGGAGAATGGCATCAGAAATCGCGCATTTATAGACATAATAAACATAGTTATTTTTAGAACTGGAATTCCAACGAAAGAAAATAAACCAAAAGGGAAAACGACTATTTTCTTCAACATCTGACGAGTTTCTCAGTAGCAACAAATTCAGAAAAATAAGAGAATTCAATACTGCTCAGAAAAAGACAAAATTATTTTGTGGACATAATTGACATCGCTAGCCCGGGAACCTACCTTTAAACTACAAACGGGATTCTTGCACATTGTGTGAACATTATGCCAAAACTGAAACAGCATAAATTTGCATGCAGCATGCTTATGTGTTTACATGCAACGTATGTATATGTGTCAGTGATATCTGTTGGAAACAAAAACGAAGTCGTATCAGGCTGACTGCACAGACGCGCAGATAGGTCTGAGTCGTCATTGGTCGCATATGTACAGCAGATCCTGTTAAACGTCGACGCAGTGGCACGCTGATTTTACAGACGAGCATCTATGATCCGATCAAGGCCTGCCAGTAAATTAAATATCTATCAAAATTTTGGATGATTACAAGTTGTCATAATATGTAGAGTAATTAACTATTTTTAGACTGGTAACCTGTTTTGGCGACATATGCGAACAGTGTAGACCCAGTTCAGACGCCGCATAATGCGGCGTCTGGTCAGGATGAACGGAATATTTATACAAAATACAATAAAAGTGGAAACATGCAGCAGAAACCCCTAAAACACAGAAATGGAGTCATCCAAATCCATGTAACAGACTTTCAAAGAAAAAGGGGATTGCGGAGACTTGGGAGCGGGGGGGGGGGGGGGAGCTGGGGCGGGCTTAGATTACCCACAATTTAATGGGCTAACAAAAGCAAATGTACTACCCCAGCCTTTCCCGGTGTACATGTATACATGTGCAGTCTGGCCAGGGCATGTGCATTTAGTCCACATAATTGATTCGGCATTACGGCTCGTTCCCAACAGCTGAAAACGCCGTGGCTATATAGCATTTGATAGGTTCTGTGCACGCTGCAAATAATTTGCTATACAAAACGTTTGAAGCTTATCAAAGTTGATACGCCAGCGACACGCTGTTTTAAAGTTGCCTGATCCTTGGTTAAGCTAAGTGATGAACTTTGGGTACATTCAGCGTTCTGCCAGTGGTGTCATTGGCGAATTGCCAATGGTGCCATTGGTAACCGTTAGCCCTGAGCAGGTGACCTTTGGCAGCCAACTATTGGTAGAGCCAATGGCGCCATTGACACTATTGCAGAGCCATTTTTCTCTGTAATTAGAAAATTTTAGTTTTTCTAATTTGCTTTCATCACTGTCGGGAACAATTATTCTCCTGTCACAACTCGAGCGTTTATGATGGATTCACTAAATCGCCATATTGAATGACGCAATTTTCCGGCGTTTGTAATGTTACCCACGCCCTTTGTTGTCTGCAGTACTGGCAGCCAATGGTCGGAAATATTGGTACCGACGGTAGAATCAGTGGTGCCAATGTTGAAACTCTGAACGGCATTGACATATCTATGCTGGCATTGGCAGAGCCCCAAACGCACCCTTTGTTAACGTATACTTAGTATATTCTTGAGAGTGACAAAACACTGAAATGGCGAATGGACGTTGCGTTGATGACGTTGCAAGGACATTGATTCGACGACTTCCTTTGTAGCAATGCATACCAGACAGTCTGCACTCGTTTTGAAATGAAGTCGCTAAATCTGTCTCGACGTTTATGCGACGTTGTTTGGTTTCTGCGTGAGTTTCAGTTTCCTAACATTTTACATGTACCTTAACCTTGTTGGCAGAGTTTATACAACGGTTCAAACGTTGTAGTAATGTCGACATTGCATCGACGCTGATTCGACACTTGCCCGCTTGGTTCCTTCAGAAAAGGCTACCAACACTTACATCTCAAACCAGCCATGTAGATTATCCAGCCAAAAATCCTAAATGCATACAGCTCTGTTAAATATATAAGGAACAGCGAGTATCGTGATCAGACTGCACTTATGTGCATGTCTTAACAAGGGCAAAATACATAAATACATGTTTTTGTACCGAGCAAGGGCGCACTAGCGGAAATCACACTGAGCGTGTTGGAATTTTGTCAGTGTGACAAAAATTTAATACGCACCTGCGTATTTGCATACAGGTAGCTACGCTTTTGCCGACATTAGAATCCAGTGTCTGCTCATCGTACACGTTATAGACACACGATCGAAATCGAAAAAAAACACGTCCTTCTCGCAATACAGATAAACATGTTGTTTTAGTATTTTATTGTTCAGCCATATATTAGTACAAAATTAAGTCATCTAATTTGAATCAGCGCTCAGTTCATCTAAAAGATCCATCCATCCATCCATCCATCCATCCATCAAGTCACCTACCTACCTAACATTCTTACCTGCCTACGTCCCTACCCTCTGAATGTCTGTATGTCTGTCTCTCCGTTCACCTACCTACTTACCTACCTACCCTACCCTATCCTACCCTACCTACCCTGAGAGGCCGTCTGCCTGTCTCTGTCTGACAGACCGTCTGTCTGTCTGTAGCCTTATGCATTATTTATAAGACACCAATATGTTCAGACAGAATGGATGGATGGATGACTTGCGAATTAACGTCCATATCAGGACGCTGGGTGGGTGATAATGAAAGCGATGTAGCCAGTCTATGATTAAAATAATCTCCGCCTCCGGTGGGGCTAGAACCCCAGACCGCTAGAATAGCAGGCCAGCGCTTAACATACTGAGGCTCCATTTTTATAAAGTACGAATAGTCTGATTAAATAAAGACAGAAGACCCAGATCGGCCTAATGGTAAAAAAACAACAACATCACCAACAACAAAAAATAACAAAAAAACAACACTTCAACTTGTGCTTGTAAGATTCCTGAAGATCCGAGCATAATGTGCGAACAGCAAAGACTCTGACCTGACTGCCTGCATGCACGGGTACACTTTCAGGGGAAGCAAGTCTGCCATTTGTATCTTTTGCCTCGCTTTTTACTTAAGGGTCAAACCATAAGGGAGCCGGGCCGCGTAGCGCAATCGGTAGGGCACCTGACTCATAAGTCAGAGGTCCTGGTTCGAAACCCGGTCTGGCCACATACTTTCGTTTCTCCTTCCGCTGGTTTAAGAAGATCAGTTGTCAGTTACTGGCGAAAGTATGTGCACTTAGTACTGGTTAACCGCTTAGGAGGTCTAAGCCTGCCCAGGAATAGTGTGGTTAGGTTAACTGGCCGTCCCGACATGACCATAGATGTTTACCGTGGACGTTAAGCAATAAATCAATCAATCAATCAAACCATAAGGGGAAAAAGCTACCTCTGGAGGTTCGAATTTTTTCCTCAAAGCATTGTTTCAGTTTGAAAGGGCAACGTTTTGCCGAGAATAAAACAGGAAGTCACAAAAAGCATGACAGCCCAGCAGGCACATGACGTTGAAATGACGTCGTACTGACGTCGATGCGACATGGTGACGTCGCATCGACGTCAATATGACGTAATTCTGACGTCATGTGCCCGTTGGGAGTGAACCAATTCATTAGACAGGTTTGCCTACAGCTTGATACTTGGCACATGTTATGAGAAAACGTTTTAAAGCTCGTGCGAACAGCGAAGACGATAATAAGCCTGCACTTCTGCACAGATGGATGGATGGCTAGGCCGATCGATCGATCGATCAATAGGTAGATATATAAATAAATACATGTAGATGGATGGATGGGTGGCTGGATGGATGGATGAATTGCGATTTTACGTCCTTTCTAACAGTATTTTAGTCATATCAGGACAATGGGTGGATGATAATGAAAGGCTATGTCCATAGAACTCAGTTTACGATTGAAAAGATTCCCGCCAACAGCGGGGCTCGAACTCGGGATCGCTAGATCAGCGGGCCACTGCTTAAGCTACTAAGCTACCGGAGCTCCTTGATTGACAGATAGACACCAGCAGGCACATGACGTCGTATTGACGTCGGTTCTACGAAATGACGTCGCACCGAAGTCATCACGACGTCATTTTGACGATACGTATCCGCTGGGCCAGATTAGGGAGGTAGGTAACATGGAGGAGATGGAGGAGGAATGGAAAGACAGATAAAATGATGGATAAATGGATGATTGGATGGTAGGTTGGGTTATGGTTGAATAGGTAGAGAGAGAGAGAGAGAGAGAGAGAGAGAGAGAGAGAGAGAGGAATGTGGTCGAGAGAAAAGAAAACAAAAATGAGGAAAATCAATTAATCTCGAGGGTAATACCAGTTTCCCAACCTGGTTTTCGACCTAGGCAATCAGTTACCGCACATGCAAAAGTGGTTGTCGACTGGGACAATCGACACCAATACCAGCCCGGTCGACGCCCATTTACAATAGTATCATTTACCGTGACTGGTATAGCTTTCGACCGAATTATCGGTCGACTTAGTACATTTACTTTGCACAGTACCGGATAGGTCCACTGTTGGTTGGTATTATCGGCTGTAAGCCTATATTTCAACCATGACAAATTAAGTTAGTCGCCCCTGATTTATGTTGCGTGTTTTTTCCATTCCATGTTAGGGGTGGTCGGTTTGGGCGATGGTGCTGCTGAACATTCAATGCCGTGGCGTTCTTCTAATTTGGCTAATAGTAGGGCAAGGGCCGGTCGGCCTGCAGCAGGTGCGGGATGGGGTTTCTTTGGATTATTCTAGTCTCATCTATCCTATCTATACCTTTTCTTTCTTGCTCTCTCTGGAAGCAGCTCGAAGAGACTGGAATACTATCTAAAAGAGCCGTAAAACCCAAACGCCAACCTCTACCACCACATTCAGTCCATGCTAGTACAAACTTATGAGATAACAAGGATCGTTTGTCCAGAGCGCTTGGCTTGCTTTTGAAGACGACAGGTTTCTTACTTACTGACAAACTCCCTCAGTCGTAGTCCGTACCTGATACTCTTGAATCAATAATAACAGGCAGCGAAACGACATGACTGGACCATAATATATGCTATGACGATAGAATGGACATCTAACAGCCCACAAACAATACGCCCAAATGACATATGTATCATTATATCTCTGTATGATGATCCACATCAGTAGGTTCAGCGCTTGCCTGCCGATCTAACGGACCCGGGTTAGAGATGCGCGAGAAGCGAAATCTTTCCGACTGTAAATGGGGCTACATTGCACCCAGACTTTCACTATCAATGTCCCATCGTCCTGATACGAAAATACTGTTCTAAAGGACGTAAAACTGCAACACATGATGGCAATTAGTATCGGCAAAGTTCATAGCCATCCGTCCATTTCTTCTCACGTTGTGATTTAAGGACCACCTTGGACATCCCTATACACCGGCGTGGCATTCATTACAGGCTTGCACGAAGGCGCAGGCTGATCTGTCTTTCCGCTATAGTATGCATCGATTGTGACTAGGATTCTTTTAAATTTGAGATGACCCCCAAGTAGTTTGTCAGCCTCGAATATATAAACTCAGCGTATGGTCAAAGTTTTAATGTCCACTAATGCTGCTATCGGCTATTGACTAAAGACTAAACTCACTGTTTAGAATACTGAACGGCTATATATATATCCATTGAAGCGTCCAATGTGACTGTAGATTTCGACGTTGCCAAACCTGATAAAAATTTACATCCTTTGCGTCACATCAAATATAAATCATATTGAATCGGGAAAACTGATTTGTATACTACAATGTAAACTTTAAATGATGGGGTATTCGCCCCGAGGTTCTTGAGCCGGATAACATTAAATTTTGACCCCGTGCAAACATGACCCCACGCGTCAATTCTCAATGTTGAAACTTGACCCAGGTCAATTTTCAACACTGAAAAATGCTCTATGGGTCGATATTCAACATTGAAAAGTGGCCAGTTGGGTCATTTTTTCAACAGGTTCAAATTTTAATATTACACCAGCAGCACACCGGGTAGGAGGCAATCGAAAACGCTCATGCAGTCGACAAACGCGGGTCAAAAACCATTAGAAACAGCGTTTTCGATTGCAAATTGTCCCCAATTTGCAATCGAAAACACTGTTTCTAACGGTTTTTGACCCGCGTTAATCAATTGTTAAGAGCGTTTTCGATTGCCGCCTACCCGGTGTGAGCAGTGGCCCAAGATTTAGGTATATGGCTAAATTAAAACGAGGCCTACAGAGACGAGTGGAAGCCTGGACTTTTTGTAACAATACGAGACGCGTGGAAAGTTTGAACCTCAGTGTGAATTATGTTTAGAACTTGTACTCAACATTTCCCCAATCCTCAACAATAAGTAAGAAAGGCTAAAGGTCACCTGAAATGTTTTTCCGCCATTTTTGGAAAGGGGAACAACAACAATGTTAGTGACTTCCTGTTTGCTTTCCTGGAAGATAAATTCCATTAAAATGGGGTCTGCGCTTAAAGGAAAGAACTTTTCTGCACATGGGGGGGGGGGGGGGAGAGAGAGGGGGGGGGGGGCAAGTTATTCTGTTTAACACTTGACTCTCGTTGAAAAGGGAGGCAAAAAATGAAAATAGCAGAGTTGTTTCCTTTGAAAGTATACCCATTCACCTTAAGGTAAAACATTGACTCTTATTTGTTGAACGTAACTTTTATCACTCCAACTTCAAAACGTTCAAGTGTAACGTCACGACATGGCCGAGCCCATTTAGCGATAACTGCTCTCTCTTTTGCTAGAGCTGTTGCCTGTATGACTTCAAAATGTGATAGATAGATTATGCGATGTACGAGTGCTTTCGTTAAGCCGACGTCAACATTAACTTTGCACTGCACGGCGGTCCTGAACGTTGAGTGACAGTAAATAATGAAAACCTAAAATATAACTGGCTTGATGCCAATACTTGAATCGGCATTTGGTTTGATGGTTTGTTGTTTGTTTTACTGAGTAATAATATTTGAGTTACGTCGAGTCGTTTCACAACGCGATAGTAGAAAGGAAAGATAGGGTTGAGTCAAAGACGAGGCAGAGAAAATTATAATCCCACAGGACACCCAACCCCTCCGCCCTCCCCAACTCTCTGCGCCGATCTGTTGCAAGCATTTTAGTCTTGAAGATGTAGTTTGTCCCTATTCGAAAGTCCATCACACCAAACAGTGGCAGTCTGATGAAAGTCATTACTTAGCCAGTTAGGAACCATTTTAAAATGAAAACTTGCTACCCCTGGACAATTTTAAAAGGCAAATGGTCCCTTCATTGAAAAGTTGTCTTCTGCATTACTTAGACAAGACACGTGAATTTTATTTTATTTGTCTAGGGTTAGTCTAGAGTCGCAACTCGCTTTGTTTCCTTGAAACCTGTCAATACAGTCCAAACATATTTGTGATAGAATCTTGTATAGCATTTTTTCCTTGGGAGGGGGATTCATCTAGCGTCAGTCTAGAGTCGCAACTCCCTATGTTTCCTTGAAACTTGTCAATACAGTCCAAACATATTTGTGATAGAAACTTGTATAATATTCACGTATTACGCATCTGAGCTTAAATGTTACATCGGAATGAGGTCCTGTTCATACATTCACGTTTCGTTCACACATGGACAGTCCCATTAACACGTAGAGGATCCGTTGAAAAATGCAAGCCCCGTTCCTATATGGACATCCCGTTCGCATATGTAGTTCCCTTTCGCAGGTACAGCCTTGCAGATGTCGTTCATTTGTGCAGGTCCCGTTCACATGTAGCGGTCCAATACACATGTGGAGGTCCGTTCACTTGTGGAAGATCCATTTACAGGTGGCGGTCCTGTTCGCAAATGCAGTTCCTGCTCACATATGGACGACCCGTTTACACATGAAGGTTCCTTTCTCACATGCGGATCCCGTTAACACATGGAGGTCCCGTTTACACTTCACAGGCGCAGAGCCCGTTCAACCATGGATTGTCCGTTCGCCTGTGGCGATCCCTTGCATACTTGGATAATCAGACTGCATGTCCCGTTTTACGTGCTGGATCTTTGAAAAATACAGGACCCGCGAAGGTCTCCATCTAGCGTGCAGCACCTTTTCACAGGTGGGTGTCCCGTTCATACGTACATATGTACCTATCTCGTTCACACGTCCCGTCCCGTTTATGTGTGGGTATCTCGTCCACACCTGGAGAAGCCATTCTAACAAGCAGAAATGTTCATACATGGAGGCCCTGTCAGACGTAGAATACATGTTCACACGTGCAGATCAAGTTTACATCTTCTTGTTTGGTTCACCTATAACGGTTTCGTTCACTCGTGGTGAATCCTTTCCGACCATGGAGGACCCGGTCACTGGAGGAGATTCAATTCACATTACCTGTTTTATTTTTCGTTGTTTTCGTTGTTTTCATTGATGAACCGCCCATTTACATGCCAAGGTCTCGTTCACACATGGAGGACCAGTTCAGGCACGAAAGGCGTTACATGTGGAGATTCTAGAAATCACCTTTACCCTATGCAGAGAGTTTGGTACCCTCAGAATTTGACATGTGTCCTACCGAGCCGTCTAGCGCAGTCGGCAGCACGTCGGTCTGCAGATCAAGCGGTCGCGAGTTCGATTCCAAAGCCCGGCCCCTGAACAGTCGTGAAGAATGGTCATGAAATATTTTCTACGCTCATTCTCTCCCTTCCGCTGACTTAAGGGCAGTTGTGAGTTTGTTTGTTTTGTTGAGCATTTACGGCCATGTAAACAGCTAAGGTCATGTCTAGGCGGTCAGTTAACCTACTCAAACTATTCCATGACACTGTTCCATGGTATGGCCCATGTTCCTTCTTTCGAATGTGTTCTCTGCTCTCGAAGAAGCTCTTTAAGATTTTAATTAGATCTCCTAAACGTTTAACCAGTACTTAGTTCACATACTTTCGCCAGTAAATGACAACTGCCCTTCTTGAATCAGCAGAAGGGAATGAATGACCGTAGAAAATATTTCATGATCAGTCTCCACGAGCGTTATGTGGCCTGTCTGGGAATCGATCTCAGGACCCCTTGACCTGCAGTCTGACGCGCTGCCGACTGCGCTAGCGGGCTGCCGGCAAGGGTAGTTGTCTGTTACTGGCGGAAGTATGTGCACTCAGTATTGGTAACCAGGTTAACCGCTAAGTATGTCTAAGCCTGCCCAGACACAGTGTGACGGCAGATGAACTGACAGGCTTGTGGTCCCTCATCCAGCCTCGTTGAGGCGGTTCGGATGAGGGGTTTATTAGCAGATCTGACAAAAATTGTCACCCATTGCCCACTCGCATCTAGAACTCTGCAACTTATTCTCCTAATGTCGTCATTCTATTCTATTCTGAAGCTTTTTTCGAAGTGTTTTACATGCAATTATGTTGCATTTGGACCTATACCTCGGATAGTGGTGCTGGTCTTGTAAGTCTATTGAGCGCTTTACACAAAGCATTGCTTAGCCGTTCGTATGAGCGTTCTTGTCATAAATTTCGACGTTTCGCTCTTCTTCTATTCCAGATAATAATTTAAACCGAGGCCCCAATCAATTGATCGTACTCAGGCACGTTTTGGGGCGGCTAGGTCGGATACCGATCCCAGGAACAACGTGCACACTATCTTTGAATTTGACACAGATGACAGACGGACTCGGGCACCCAGACGGTTCTATTATGGATTCGTTCCGCGGAGCCGCTGGGAAGGACCCGTTGTTGGAGGCATTGGGGAAAAATGCGTATGCTAAGTCACTATCGCAGTATATTTATATAGGCTCTACACTGTTAGGAGCTTACTAGAATTGGCAAAATATCCGATTTGCCCCGCATGCTACGAAATTTTGCAAAACAATGAGAAAAATTGAAGGCTCTGGAGGTGATGAAAACTAATGAAACCATTCCATCGATAGTTTCGTTTCCCTTTTTTTTTTTTTGGGGGGGGGGGGGGGGGGTGGGGGGGAGGAGAGAGAAGGAAAATAAAGAGCTGTAACGCGTTAAGATGTTTAAAAATATTTGCTTTCAGCCGGAGCCCATATACAGGTCCGACTCTCATACCATTGCACCAGGGTACTATATGTAGTTGTAGGATTTTTTAAAAAAATATTTCTTTGTTTACGACAATGACAGCGGGAGGTAATTAGTTGTTTGGTCGTTTAGGTTTTCACGGCCCTTTGAGATAGTATTTCAGTCTATATCGAGCCGTCTCCCAGAGAGTAGGCGAGAAAGGAGAAAGGACAGATGAGAAAAAAACGTCCAAACAACCCTTCCCGTGTCTACTGTAAGATAGCAAGCACTGCCGGTCCTTGCCCCAAAATAATCCAGATAAGTAGGACGCACCAGTACTGAAAGCTACCCATCACCATCGCCCGACCCGACTGCCCAGTCAACCCACTAGAGTTAGAAAACACTCCAAGGCTTTCTCGCTCTTGGAGGACTTTTCCACTCGAATTTTCATCCTACTCATGCTTGTTCCGCTGGCTTGGTCAGCCATTTTCAACCCAAATGTCAATCGCACAAATGAATAACAACAACTCATTTTAGTAAAGATGTACAACTATGCGCAACGGTGAAATACACGTGATTGGACACGGTTAAATAAATAACAAAGCGTGGCGGATCTAGCTCGTTTTCCTTTTTTGCTTCATTTGAAAAGAAGGGATTATGATTTATTATTTGATTACTATTCAAGAAAGAAACTGGAAAACTTTGTTCACGAACTAAGAGACCTTATATATGCCACCAAAGGTTTCTGAAGTCGGGAATTTCGTTTTCGCAAACTTGTCAGACAATCCGCCATCGTTAGTTTTTGGCATAGCGTTTAGTCTTTAGTCTTAGTCGCCTTAGTTGTACTAGTCCAGTTACAATACGCACATGGCTAAATTTCTTGTTTCACGCGACGCCACTAAAACATGTGACTCAAGGTAGAGAGATACTGAATAAAAATATTGGTGGGGCATTCGTTTCATTAGAAGCTGAATAACCCAAAGGGCTATAAAAATTGGATAAGACAAAAAACTTTCACCGTTTTGTTTTCCTAAAAAACAAAATTTTGTATTTCTACATACATTTTTACACATTTTCCATTTAGATTCATGTCTCTAACTCATCAGTGCACTTTCATTTCTTCAAATCATACAATTTTTAGTATAGAATATTTGAAACAAACTGGTAAAAAAATTGCAGCTATCTTGATAATAAGTGTATTTTCACATTTTTTAACAATGCAATAAAATTGATTTTCATGAAAAACGTCATGAAAAATATATTCAATCGATGGGGCATGCTTATGCATATTATTTTAGTAAAACTTACATTGTATGATACAGAATATAACCCAAAAAAAATTCACCGTTTCGTTTTCTAGAAAAACAATGTTTAAGTTCAAAAATATGCCCAAAACAGACTGCCTAATTCTGCACCTGCTGCATGCAAACACATCCAGTCCTTGCCCTAGTATTTATTTCCCTGTTATTCCGTTTCTACCATAGAGTAATACCTACAAAAATGCGCAGATGGAATGGAAACTGTGAAGATCTTGATCATTCTGGTTCCTAAGGAACTGTCTGATTTCGGTTTTCGCTGTTTATACACACCTATCTGCCCCAAAACTTAGGATCTTTACGGTACATACTTCACAGTTGATCGTTTTCACCATTTACAATAACTCTCTTTTGTTTCAACGTATAGCAAAATGGGAAAAAGCCTGTCGACCAGAGTAGGCGCACCAACTTTTGCAAAGAGGAACCAGAAACTGCATCTAGGACATAATGACGTACTGTTCTTTCGGTGGAGCACAGCGAAACGGACTTCACTAAAATTTGAAAACGATAATTTATATAAATGGATACACTTTTAGGGGAAGCAACTCTGTCATTTCAATTTTAACCTTCTTTCTCGATTTGGGGCAACTTTTTAAGGAAGGAATTTGCTCCTCTAGGAGAATTTTTTTTTCTTTAAGAGTTGACCCTATTTTGGAAAGGCTTATTAATCAAGGGAAGCATAAAGGAACTTACAAAAACTATTCCCTTCGTTAAAATGGACGTAAAACATTGAGGTATACCCATACACCTTAATCGATAATAATACATGGTCTAGGATATCACACTGCAAGGAAGACGTAATCAATACTCACAGAGTCAATTTACGTCAATCACCTTACATAAGATGACATCGGACATTATGGTAATGATTTCTTAATTTATATCTTTAATCAGTAAACACAATTATTATTACAGCCTTAAAGTTTATGAGTATTGATTGAAAAGCAAAGAACAATTAATTTACTTTCATAACACCAAAGTCAGAATGCATTAGAGACTCAGGTTCATGTAATTTTGCTAATTAAACCAACTGCCCCTTCTCCAAAATCAACTTATCTATTCATTTGAAAGGTCGATATTCTGTTAGTAAATAGATATACAGCTGAACTGCGGGTTTTTCGCGCCAAAAAATTAAATGATTTACAAATATAGTTACATTCCTCCGTTTTTTTTTCAACATTTTTCCCGTTAAAATATATCAAAAGAAAGAAACTTATAGCAGGTTTCGAATCTGTTTGCATAAAATATGTAACTTTGTATTTAAAAATGATCTCGCGAAATAAATAAAGATGCCCCTTGCATTTTAGTACAATTTACTATATAAGCATGCCAATTGAGGGGTTATGTTTACAACTTATTAATTCCCCAATCCAATATTAACATAAAATTATGAAGAAACAATCAAAGCACTGAAGAAGAATTGAATTTTAAGAATCTATATGCATAAAAAGTCGGTTTTAATTGATGTTTTTATAATATCGTATGAAATATGTCTTTCCTATACAATTCAATACATTTCCCGCTATTGGTTGTGTTGCTACGTGTTAAAGCGAATGATCAGATAAGTTGCGATTGCAAACACGTGCTTTTACCCTAAATATTATTGTTGACTTATAATAACTAAAGGAGGAGTATCAATAAGGTGGGTTTTCTTCATCCTACCAAGGTTTTCTATTTTTGACTGATGGTATACTCAAGTCTGTCTAGGTTATTGAACCATATGTAACTTTGGTCGGAAAGGCCTAGTTACTGAGCTATAGGTCCACAGAAGTGGATGTGTTAATTCAACATGGTTTTAGTCTGTCTTGTGAAAATATTCTCATTTGGTAACAGATAGCGTTTAATAAAATGATCAACAGGACATATAAAATGAATTTCCATATCATTTTGTTTGGTTAAATTTGTTGTCAAAAAAGATTTCCTTTGACATCCATCATTTTTTTTTTTATATTTTGTCCTCTATTTTCAATATTCCTTGGCGTCATTACTAAATGAACTGACCAGTACTTATCAAAGGCATGTCAAGGGAGCACCTTGACCAGGACAATCGGATGATGTGACCAGAATTTCACCATGACCTACTTTTTATGGTTGACTGAACACATATACTATGTACTTGCTTGGGAGATGGTTTTTATTCAACTTTATAACCTAGAAATATATAAAACTTTGGTCGAACTAATATCTAACAGTTAAATTTTGCCCCCACCACCACAAAATTATGATTGGCGGAGACGTATTGGTTTCAGTGCGGATTCCGTCGGCGTCTTAGTCGTCATCCGCGTGACAGTTTGCACCCATTTATTTCTAGAATCAATGGGTGGAATTTTACCTAACTTGCATTTGTGAAATTTGATCAAGTTCGCTTGGATACACAGTTGGGACAAGCCAAACAGCTGATTTGGTTTAGATTTGACCCCCTATTATCAAGGTCACAGTAGGTCTTAAACTGTTAAATTTTCTGCATCGGCGCAGTAGTTACAATTTCCCTACTCACGATATCTTTTGAAGCAATAAGCGCAATTCCACAACACTTGCAAGGCTATATCATTAGGACAAGCTTAAGAGGTGATCAGATTTCGGTGACCTTGACCTTCAAAGAAACAGTATGACCTAATATGTGACGCACCAATAGACGCAGGCGCCAACGCGATCCACATTGAAGCTAATAGGTATTCCCTCACCTTTATTGGCGGGGTGTGTTGGGCATAATGTAGCAGTTTAGATATTAATCTGACCAAAGTTTCGTCATTCTAGGTCATAAAATGGAATGAAAACCATCTTCGATGCAAGTTTATGTGTTCAGTCAACCACAAAACTAGGTCATTGTGAAATGCTGGTCACATCATCAGATTTGATGATTACTAGTCAGTTTATTCTGTTAATCATTTTCTTAAGGTGGACGAATACGCAAGAACTCTGTTCTTACTTGTTAAACAAATAACAATAGACATATTGTTCATCATCAAATAGATTAACTGTTGAGTACATACAGTTATAATACACACTAACAATGTCTACCGTAAAGATTCTAAGTTTTCGGGCACATAGGTCTGTACAAACAGTGGAAACCGAGATCAGACTGTTCCTGAGGAACCAGAATGATCAAGATCTTCACAGTTTCCATTCCATCTGCGCATTTTTGTCGACATTACTCTATGGTAGAACTGAATAACAGGAAAATAAATAATAGGGCAAGGACCGGCTGTGCTTGCAGCAGGTGCAGAATTTCGGCAGTCTGTCTGTTTTGGGGATATTTTGAACTTAAACATTGTTTTTCTAGGAAACGAAACGTTGAAATGTCTTCTTTAGCATACGATGTAAGTTTTACTAAAATAATATGCATAAGCATGCCCCATCGATTGAATATATTTTTCATGACGTTTTTCATGAAATTCAATTTTCTTGCATTTTTTAAAGAATGTAAAAATATACTTATTAACAAGAAAACTGCAATTTTTTGTTATCAGTTTGTTACAAATATCCTATATTACAGATTATATGATTTGCTGTAATGAAAGTGCATTCATGTGCTAGAAATATGAATTTTAATGGAAAATGTGTAAAAAGAAGTATGTAGAAATACAAAATATTGTTTTTAAGGAAAACAAAACGGTGAAACTTGTTTTTTTCTTATCCAAATGTTTTTATAGCTCTTTGGGTTATTTAGACGGTATAATGGTTTGAATGCCCCGCCAATATTTCTATTCAGTATTCGTCTACCTTAAATGCTGTCTGTCTGTTGTACTCTTCTACCAAATGAGAAATTTTTTACAAGACAGACTAAAACCATGTTGAATTACCACACCTACATCTGTGGACCCATGGCTCAGTAACTAAGGTTTTCCGACCAAAGTTACATATGGTACTATAATTTAGACACACTGGAGTTTAGGCCGTACTATCAGTTAAAAAAAAACTTTGGTAGGATGCAGAAAGCCGACCTTATTGATACCCCTTCTTTAAATATAACCGCTGATACCATTTAGGGGCATAGTTGCGCCAACGGAGACTTAAAAAATTAAGGCTTATGATCAAACGTTTCGTTGAAACTTATTCTTTGAGGCAATATCACACTTCCATGTTACCTCGTCACTGTAAATGTTACGGAAAACTTAATGTTATAGAAAACTTTAAGTGTATCTACTGGTAATATTAACGAAACGAGTCTGTATTTATATGGCTTTGCAAGTTATGCCCTGTTTGATGCTATCGTGCAGACTTTGTATGTAGTTCCTTGACATTTTCAAAAATATTAAAGGTGGTGATTATCACTGATTTGGGACAGAAACAAAAGTAAAAAGTATGCAAAGACCAGGAACTGAAACAATCAAAATCCAAATCCAGCCCTCAAACCATAGTTGGAAACAACTAAGATTACAAATAATCAAGATACAGAGAACATATGGCCAACCGAGTGAGCAGCTTGTTCCCAAAAGGTGGCCACTCAGCAACCCAAACCGAACCAAAATAATAAGAACATACATAAGGTAAAACATCACAGAAACTCTGACACCAAAAACAGGCAACAGAGAACCATAACAGAACTACCGCCTTGGAACGGTCAGTAATGAATTACTGGGGGGCTTAAATCGATTTTACAGGCCCAACCTCACCCTCAGTTTCTGAAGTGGTACAAAACAGTTAGTTGGTTGTTCGGTTCGCATGATAACCCTCTAACTCGTCAATGAATCATCACGGTAAACACATAAATCAAATTTCAACACCAGGAAGAAGCAAAGACGAGGACTCAACAGATACAACGGGCC
This sequence comes from Ctena decussata, assembly GCA_963989385.1. Lineage (NCBI taxonomy): Eukaryota > Metazoa > Mollusca > Bivalvia > Lucinida > Lucinidae > Ctena > Ctena decussata. Next base: position 65,927,098 of record OZ022499.1, read on the forward strand.
GTCTGACAGGTGGAGATCCCTATCCTGCCAATTATTTGTTCCAACTCTTTCTCAAATTGTAAGGTAGACCAGATAAAAAATTAGCTTTTCTCAAATGTCCGACCATGATATATGGCATGTTTACTTATTGCATTCATGAAATACAGATAGGTCAGTTACACCTATATCATACTCACAGTATAAATAATACATTACAATGACCATTACATGTGTGTTATTGAAATTATTCAACCTTGAAAACAGACTCTCTTGTGTATTTTAGACAAATATTTGGACACAGGCCACACACCCCTTTTTTATCTGCGCAGCCTGATAGCGTGCAAAAAAAAAATAGAAAAAATAATTGGTATGACGCTCTTTATAATGCATTAATTTATGTTCAGACTTAGTTAAATTTTCAATAATGATGGTCATTTTTTAGATTTATTCGCACAAAATTACCCTTTAATATTTTCTTATAAACATCCTTTTAAACATCAACAAGTCCTGCATTTTGGGATTCTGAATTGTGAGAAACAACATAAAGAAGGTATCTGCTAAGTTTTGGGAAGTTCTTTTGTAGTTTCAGCATTTTATGCAGATTTTCAAAAAAAAAAAAAAAATCTGCATAAAATGCTGAAACTAAAAAAGAACTTCCCAAAACTTAGCAGATACCTTCTTTATGTTGTTTCTCACAATTCAGAATCCCAAAATGCAGGACTTGTTGATGTTTAAAAGGATGTTTATAAGAAAATATTAAAGGGTAATTTTGTGCGAATAAATCTAAAAAATGACCATCATTATTGAAAATTTAACTAAGTCTGAACATAAATTAATGCATTATAAAGAGCGTCATACCAATTATTTTTTCTATTTTTTTGCACGCTATCAGGCTGCGCAGATAAAAAAGGGGTGTGTGGCCTGTGTCCAAATATTTGTCTAAAATACACAAGAGAGTCTGTTTTCAAGGTTGAATAATTTCAATAACACACATATAATGGTCATTGTAATGTATTATTTATACTGTGAGTATGATATAGGTGTAACTGACCTATCTGTATTTCATGAATGCAATAAGTAAACATGCCATATATCATGGTCGGACATTTGAGAAAAGCTACTTTTTTATCTGGTCTACCTTACAATTTGAGAAAGAGTTGGAACAAATAATTGCTAGGACGCTCTTTTTAACTCATCAAAGTATCTTCAGAGCTAAGTACATTTTCAAGAACAGATTTTATTTCTCAGATTTCTGCGCAGAAAATTACCCTTTGATCTTTCCATTTAAAACACTTTTTTTAAAGAACATATCCCTATATTTTGTATTTCAAACTGTAGAGAACAACAAAAATAAGAAATATGCCAACTTTCAGGGAGATACGATTTATTCAGATTTTTGTTTATACCACAAATCACTACCTTAAAGTTTTTTTTGTAATAACTTTGTATGTAGTTCCTTGACACTTTCATAATCACTTAAAGTTTCTTTGTAATGATTTTGTATGTAGTTCCTTGACATTTTCAAAATTACTTGAAGTTTCTTCGTAATGATTTTGTATGCAGTTCCTTGACATTTTCTTAATTACTTAAAGTTTCTTCTTCCTCACATAAAATTCATGCATTTTGTGCAAATGGTGCTAAAGGTCCTGTTCAGACATCATAGTTTTTGGCATCTAATCTGGGCCTTAATTTGTTTACAAGTTTCAATCCTGCTGAGATAGGTATTTATGTGTTAAGTTAATTTATTCTGCATTTTTGTTTTCAGGTGACGAATTGGATATCAACACTTTTCATTTACTTTCTGGCTTTCCAATACACCGTGTCCCCGGATAAACAGTTGGCTTCCCATTCAACCTCAAAATGTATTGGTTCGTGTAAATATACCGATTTAGCTGACCACGTCATAATTTGTGCTGAATGCGCCAACGATCCTCCAATAAACTATCTAATGTGTACATTTGCTTGTGGGACAAACGAGATCAATGCTGCCAACTCTAAATATCTGGGTCGCATATGTCAGAAATGTTTTGCTGATCTCCACGTTATGACAGCTGTGTGCAGAAGTAATTGCTACCAGTACTCGAACAAGTTCGGAAAAATGGCACGATTATGTTTATGGCTGTGCTCCCCATATGGACCGACGCATGAACTTGACTAGCGCCCTATAGGGTCAAGTCAGGTGAATTCGGCCAGCTGGTAAATTCGACAGTAACATTGTTTCCTTTATATTTCAGTTTTTTGGAATTAAAACAAAATTAACTGGGCAAACAGTGAAAATCCTGATGAGACGGCTCATGATGAGCCGTCTCATTTGGATTTTCAATGTTTGCAAAGGGGCTCGAATTTACCTGCTGTCCGAAGTTACCAGACTCGATCCTACTACTTACATGTACAAGACTCATAGATGAAACTTCTTGGTGTGCATCAAAATGCTTCTACATTCTAGTACTTATTGACAAACATTTACGTACTTCGTAAATGGACATCTTTCACCCATTATTTTCTTTCCTTATTAATGCCTAACTTATTTTTGTTTTTAATTTATTAATCAAGACTTACCAGTTTTTTAAAAGTGATTTTGTGTTTCGGTTGAAGCCCATTCGAAGTACACATTTACATTTGTTTGATCAGAAGATCTTCTGCTTGACATTTTGCGACTTTGCTGTTAATGAAACTGGGCTTTTATTTGAAATAAAATTGCGTTTCCTTTTCTTTAAGTAGTTGAAGCAGGATATTCATAATAGTATATCACAAAAAGTTTACTCAGTCAGCCAATAAACATTTCAGTTTGATATTAATTTCTCATATGTATGTACGTGCATATTCAGGAGCGGTTTATGAAAAATCCTCTAATTTTCACCTGCGCCGAAAAACTTAAAAGCATGCATTTGCTTTAGGGCAAAACAGACAGATTGATTCAGGCTCGATGCACATGTAGTTGTATTAATTTTTATTATCAAAAGTGGTATATTATGACCCTTAAGTGGTTTTTGCGTTTCCGATATCTGTTTGCACGAGTTACCTCAAGCGCCGCTCATACGACTTGGATGACGACGGGTCTCTCTGCTTATGCTTTATGAACTTTTCTGTCCTTTTAAATTGAATAATCCATTTGACAGTTAAGGTTTGTCTGATTTAGTTTAGTTTTTATCGTTCTTATTTTATTTCAAGGAGAACTGCCACTGCCAAAATCCCTATGCAAATAGTGTAGATCCTGATCAGCCGGCGCGAGACTTGGGTCTTCACTATTTGCCAATATATCCTCTCATTGGAAACTAGGCAGGTAGAGGCAACTAACTTGAGCGGCGCTTGTGGTAATAAATACTCAATCCTGATCCCAGAGGACTGAGTGTGAGATACTTGGTTGGTTGTTATTGACTCTTTGAGCCGGTACTTCAGTCTACACCGAGCCGACTCTCAGGAGAGGGAGAAAGAAAGTCGCCAGATAGGATAGATGAAACGATAAAATACCAAACAACACCATCCTGTACCAACTGCTAGCACAGCCGTCCCTTGCCCTACTATTATCCATATTAGTAGGAAGTCCTGGAACTTAAAAGTACATAGTATCATCGCCCGATCCGACTGAGATAAGAGGCTGACATTAGGCTTTCGTTCAATGTATTATTTGATGCTTGTATTACAGGTGATTAAAGACAAATGAGCCGCGGCATGAGAAAACCAACAAAGTGTTTGTACGCCCAGCACAGGCTCAAATCAGCCTGGGCATCTGCCTAGTCTGGTCAGACTCTTTCCTAAGCGCTTAGAGGGTAGCTAAGGGTTAAGCTACCTCCATGCGGACAGCGAAAACTCTGATCAGACTTAGCGGATGCCAAGGCTGATGTGAGTTTGCGCTGGGCGCACAACCACTTAGTTTGTTTTCTCGTGTCGTGGCCCAAACTTTCTTGTTTATTGGGTGTCATAATCCTATTATGCAACAGTCCAGTGAAACTGCTGTCTTATCAAAGAAAATATTCCATTAATGATGACATAACAGGGCCGTAAAACAGCTCCCAACTGGGTGGGGGGGGGGGGGGGTAGTTCTTTATAGTAAATAATAAATGTCTTTAAACAATTACTGATTGTTTATAGTGCGCAAAAGCTGCACCTTGACCGTGATCACTATTTGTGTGCCATATTGTACTTAGTTTAAAGCTATATGTAACATTGCACTCACCGTAATAAATCTGAACATTAGGACACCTAAAAATAATTACCGTTAATGTCTTAAAATGTAACAGTTGATTTGCCAATGTTTTAATGAACCCTAAAGATGCAGCTGGAATGGCAAACAGTGTAGATCCTGATGAGCAGTCTGATCTAGGTCTGCATTGTTTGCTCCGATCTGTGTGTCCATTACTTAGAATGTTTACCGTACATGTAATTTTGCATTTAAACTGCGCGCTGCAACGACTTACTTACGTTTCATATTGCATGTAGATGTAAGTGAATACTGTTAGAACGAGGGACATTTCAGAAATAATGTAACTGAGGCTCAGGGCATCCTTTTGGCTGATATTTTGCTAAAGTTTTATATATCATTGGAAAGGTAAATTCAAGTGCTTTAGGATGATACGTGTTAAAAGAATTTCTAAGTCACTCATGCATGACAGCACGTGATTATAAGGGTGTTGATACATGTACTGGACAACGTACATTTTCAGAGCAAGTCTCTTGTGTTCTTTCGCTGTTTGCTCAATGAAACAATGATAAATTTTAATAAAGAAACACGTAATACTGTCCTGTAAATGTAAAAGAAGAAAGTTATACAGAAATACACAAGTAACATAATAAACGAGCTTTTTTCTCTGCTATGTGGTTATAAATGCAATGTTATTATAAATGCATTATATCCAATAAACTGTGATTTTTACTCATTCACATCCAATTTCAGCTAATGACCGCCATTTTATTACTGAAATGATTAGGTTACTATATTTTGTTACGATTGGCATCATATCACTGATGAAACTGGGTGATACATGTGCAGACCTCACGCCGGAAGTAGCAAATTAGCAGCAATTCATGCAAAATACTAAACAATAAACTTAAATTGTCTTCTATTAAAAGACACAGGCTAAATATAGTCAACTTTGTTTAATGTCAAAAGTTAGAGGGACATATTGAAAGCAAACTTCATACAAAAAGACCTGAAAGACTTCTTGTTTTATATGGCATATTGCCATGGAAATATTTGGGTTGGTGGGGAAACCTATCGTAAAAGACCATGTAGAAAGTAGGCCACTGATAAAAGAGAATAAGGTGCCGTAAAACATTATTTATTACAGAAAACAAGCATGACAAATTACCTCTTATGTATTTTTTTTTGTTTCATATCTATCATCAAACGTTCACTTTCACTTAAATTGACCGCAAAACCAAAGTTTAAACCGCCTACTATACATTTCAATGTAGCACAGTTAGTGACATAATCAGAAACGTGCATTGTTCAATGATTATCCTATCTTGCAAGGTAAATCTTATTTTTATGCAAGGCTAATATATTGTTTTTTATACTGGAAAATTTCAGTATTACAGATAATATAAGTATAAATCCAGAGCTGCTTGTATCCAGATATTGAAATTATGAATTTATCCTCACATAATTATTCCGTCCGTTGTTACTCAGTGTCCCTACCCTAACCACAATTGTCGAGGCATGTTTGGGAAAAAATACCGGTGACTCAATTTTTTTTGAGTGAAAGTCATTAGGTGATATGTAAACCTAAAGGTTAAGGTATAGATTAAAAAAATCGATCAATATTCTAAGGAATGGCAGACTCATTTACAATATTTCTGAAATGCCCCTCGTAAGTTATACAGCAATACGTTTTTACTTTTAAGTTTATAAAGGGCTGAAGCTTAGATTTGGTCTTGGACCATCCTGAACAAGCATTTCTACTCATCAAGGAGAAAAAATGTGACAAATTAGTTTGAAATCCATGCATAAATGCATATCATTTGAACTTAATGTGTGGCATGACCTTGACCTCAGACCAGCCTGAATGACACTTCTACTCATCAAGGAGAAAAATTGTGACTAATTTTTTTGAAATTCATGCATAAATGTAGTTGTAATGGCCCAGACAAGCTCAATTTATGATAATTTAATCAGTTGACCTTGAAATATGACCTTGACCTTGCACCTACCTGAACAGATATTTCAAATGTCATTTCAACTCATCAAGGTGAGCATTGTGCCTTATTTTTTTGAAATCCATTCATAAATCTATTTGTTATGGCCCAGACAAGCTCAATTTATGACAATTTTATCATTTGAACTCGGGCCTCGGGTGATCCGATCTTATCAGACTCGGGGTGATACACTACGCCAGATCAAGTTACTATTTTGTGTATTTATTATATACCAATCAATGATACACCCTTAGAACTGCATATTTTCTGGCCATCTGATACAGAGAGCCGTATCAAACTGATTCTTTTGATTCCGTATCACTATCCCTTAAAACGAAGCCATGTCTGAGTTCCAACTTCAGGCACGTCATTTTTAACGTGCATCGTAGAAACGAGAACCAGACATAAGGTACTGGTGACGTAACACCAACAAACACAGCAAAAGGCGCGCCCCGATAGCTCAGTCGGTTGCGTTTGTCTCATGACTAGCTACAAACCTCTGCCGCGCAATTTCGAATCGGGGTCGATGCATTAGCTCTGGCAAGTATGAATGGTTGGCTCTTCGAATACCTAAGGCATTAGCCCTGGCAAGTATGAATGGTGTGCTGTTAGAATCCCTAAGGTTTATAATAAACACGTTATTATAATAGTAACTTGATCTGGCGTACTGTATCACGTCTCGTGGATGAGCTCATACATGTATCATCAGATCAAGCGTCTTGGGTGGTCCGATGGTATGAGCTAATCCACTCAACGTGATACAGTTACTTTTATAATAATGTGTATTTCATTTCTGAATTTTACTGCATTGTATAATGACTTAATTTATTGAGGATAACTCAGTTGGACAAGTCCAATCTTCCCTGAGGTCCTCTCTCCAAAGCATATACAATATTTAGATTGACATGGTAACCTATCTACTAAAACATGATTAACTTAATGGCATGCGCATGTTTTTAACCCATTCATGCCCAATGTCCCAAAACGATTTCGGTGAACAGTCTAGACGCAGCCCAGTTCCCAGAAGACCAGATGCCTTAGCATCTGATTAGGGCCCCGAATGTTTGCAATAAGTACAAGACTATTGAAAAGTGAGAGAGGATAAAAACAAAAACATAAGAATATGTAATAAGGGGATTTAAAAACTTCAACTTATTATTGCTGGCTGATAAGACTTTCATTTGTGACAGTTTTTAATATTTTCCGACAAAATGCTAAAGCTTATCGAATTTAAAGAATAAGCAGTTTATTTGTATCATTTACTTTACGGGCGTCAGCGAGAGAGCGTTACGTCTTTGAGACGCATAAGGCAATGTCGGCGTTATCTAATGCAACACTCTTTTATACGTTTTTCTTACTGTGTATATATTGTTACGTCATCCACGTTGGTTTGCAATTATCATTGCAGTCGATGCTGTCGCGCAAAACCTATTACGAAGACGGCGCCAACGTAAGCTAACGTCATGACATCTGCTTTTAAATCTCGGTTAGCTGCTTTTTTGACGATCTTTTAAGCTTGACGTAAACCGTGCACTTAGTCTGAGATTGTAAATTGCCGTAATTAAATCACAAAATTGTCTCGCGGCGTCGCTTTTTGAAATAACTTTTAACTGGCCCAAAACTCTGCACCTGTTAGCGATATTTAGTCGCAGTGTGCCAAATAAAGCCCCCGACCAACTTCAAACTTTTAAAATTCAATTTGATATTATGAGAAAAGTGTACCACTGTGAGCCTGAAATGACTCATCTGTACGTAAACTGTACTAAGAGTACGGAGAGCACGTGCTTACTCCTGACCGAGTTGGTTGAACGATTTCAAACTCGTGATAAATAAATAATTAGGTACAGGTACAAAAGAATATATAGACTAGACAAACCACCGATTCAATTTGGTTGAACCGAGGTTGTGACTGGTTTCCCGTGCCTTGAAAACTCCATTAACTTAAAGAAACAGTATATGTTTCGACGGATTATATCGAGCCCACTTGCAGTGAGCGAGACATACTGTAGTTGTTACAACTTCAGCTCGGTGTATGTGCGTGCGTTAGTGCCTGCTTGCGTAAGTGCGTGCGTGCGTGCGTCCGGATTTGTCCGGGCCATGACTTCTACATGTATGGTCAGAATTCAAATAATTTGGCAAATTTTCCTCTTGATGAGTAGAAGTGCCATTTGAATTATTTTTAGGTAGGTCCAAGGTCAAGGTCACACTTGAAGGTCAGATGATAAAATTGTCATAAATTGAGCTTGTTCGGGCCATTACTTCTACATTTATGCATGGATTTCAAAATAATTTGGTAAAACTGTTCTCGCTGTTGTGTAGAAGTGCCATTTGAAACATTTGTTTAGGCTGGGCTTAGGTCAAAGTCAAACTTGAAGATCAAATGATAAAATTGTCAAAGATAGAGCTTGTCCCACCATTACTTCTACATTTATTCATGGATTTCAAAATAATTTAGCATAATTGTTCTTCTTGATGAGTAAAAGTGTCAAATAAATATTTGTTTAGTTAGGTCCAAGGGCAAGGTCACACTTGAAGGTCAAATAATAAAACTGTCATAAATTTAGCTTGTCCGAGCCATTACTTTTGCAATTATGTATGGATTTCAAAATAATTTGCCACAATTGTTTCCCTTGATGAGTAGAAGTGCCATTTGAAACATTGGTTTGGATAGGTCCAAGTTCAAAGTCACGCTTGAAGGTCAGATGATAAAATTGTCATATATTGAGCTTGTCCCAACCATAGCATGGCTTTCAAAATAATTTTGCACAGTTGTTTTCCTTGAGTAGACAGTCAGGTACATAACCTTTAAAAGTTAATAAAAATATAACTTGAAGCAGTTAAAAATTATCCTATTATCCACTAATTTCAAAGTGAGGCTGTAGAAAATAACTTATTCAGGTTATGTCTGAAATTATTTAGGCCAAGGTCAGATTTGCAATCTCCAAATAAATAACTGTTGTAAGTTAAAAAGTAGCTAATTTCCTGATCTTCAAGGGCCTTGCGTACCAATTTCTAGACGATGCGTACAGAATTTTATTGCTTAATCATAAAGTTATGTAAGAGATCTTGCAGGGAAAATTACCCAACTGTCCATAAAAATTGCTGTAACTCCAGAATATGAAGGTGAAAAAAGACACTTTAACTTATCCAGGTTACTTCTGCTATAGTCACAAAAAAATTATAACTGCTTCAAGTTATATATTTTTTAACTTTTAAAGGTTATGTACCTGACTGGTAGAAGTGCCATTGGAAACATTTGAAAAAGTTATTTGAAGGTCAATGTCTTACTTGAAGAATAAAGAATAAAACTGTCATAAGTAGAGCTTGTTCCAGCCTTTACTTCTACATTAATGCATAGATTTCAAAATAAAATTTGGCACAGTTGTTCTTTTTGATGAGTAGAAGTGTCAAGTGAAATATTTGTTTGGGTAGGTCCAAGGTCAAGGTCACACTTAAAGGTCAAATGATAAAATTGTCATAAATTGAGCTTGTCTGGGCCTTTTTCTTTGTGAAAATTAAAAAAAAAGTAATATGTTGTCTAAGCATGATTCTGATTGGCTTCTTTCTACAGTGAAGCAATTAGTCTTGACATACTTATAGGTTACTATAGCAAACAGCGGGCTTGTCCCTGGTCTACTGATTGGCTATTAATTTACCATGGAGATAAAAACGACAAAAGGAACAGCGACTGAACCAGATTAGTTGAAGCTGACGTAGATACATTTGATACGCGCATGTTGAGATTCCTGAAACGATCTGCGAACAGCGAATACTTGAATTATCTGCGTGTTTGCATAAACTGATCACAATTTTACTCTGCAGCTGATGGATTCCAAGTACTCGTTTGTTGTTCATGCGGACAGGAAAGACTCTTATCACAGACTGCACATTCGCCCGGGCTGATCTTCGGTCGTTCCTTCTTGTCATGTTATACGGTACCCTTTCACACGAAACAGATTGGTTTCTGGTCACACATTAAGTATAAAACCTTCTCATATGACGCAAATCATTTATTTTTTTTTTCAAACAAATTCTTCAACAACATTGTCAAAACCCTTTAAATTGATACAATATTCAATCAGAGCAAGTAACATTTTAATCCTCTTTATCATTAGCTGTATTTGAGATGGCTGAAGTAATGGGTAAAGAGGGTCATCCTTCGTCATCTTTTCAAATTCGGATGGTAGGGTGTCTTTCAGAACTTCCAGTCGCATAAAACTTCTTCTTCGTATGCTGCAAATAAGAAAATAAAGGATGTTACACGAGTGGTCATTTCATACGAAAACTATGAAACGAGCCTTCAGCGAGTTTCATAAATTTAATATGAAATGAGTCCCACGAGTGTAAGATTGTATTTATCATTTGACCCTTTAACGCCTTCAAACTGAACATTATTTCAATAAGAAAGCGCATTGTTGACATGAATGTTGTCAATGGCGTTACATGTACGCGCTAAAGTGTTATTACACGTGTGGTCATACGAATTTTATGACAACTTTATCCACTGGATAAAAGCGAAGTCATGTGATAAGAGATCATATTAGTTAGTAAAAGTCCCATACTGGTGCAAGGTTTTCCCTCCACCTTGTAATTAAGGAGTTTTTGGGACCCACATACCAATTATTTAAGAGTCCAATGCCAAAAGTAAAGGGTCCTGTACTCTGAAAAATGTTATAAAATGCCCAAATTGAATATCATAATTTCATAAATATTTTATTTTGAAAATCATTACTTTGTATAGTGCCAAGAATAATATAATTTTTCGAGAATTCATCACTTGAATTGGGACTTGGATTTTGTTTTGAGAGTCGCAGTGGATGCACAGATTTTTTTCTGGGAGTCCCAGACACCATTTTGGGGGTTTGAGACTCTCAATCTTGAGTCCGGGAAAACCCTGCTGGTGTCCCTTCCAGGCTTCCATAATCTGTAATTAACAAAAGAAACTGTAAACTTTTGGAAGCAACAACTAAACTCGAGGTTTCGATTTCACTTAATAGTTTATTTGTGGGTAGTAATGTGATACGCACAAACGCGACGTTAAATGTGTTCTGATGATTTCAATTTAGTAAAGGTTACTGAGAGCACCTAAAATTTTAGCGGTTATCTTTAAAAGGAGCCATGGTTGTTTATGACTTCCTGTTTGATTTCCTCAACATACCCTTCCAAATTTGGTGATTCTTTTAAAGGAAAAAATATCTTCTCAATGAAACCAGTTGCAACACAATGTTGAATCAACATTGATTCACCCTTGATTCAACGTCATGAATCAATGTTGATTCAACGTCATGAATCAATGTTGAATCAATGTTGATTCAACGTTGTGTGCCTATGTCATTGAATCAAGGTTGAAGCAATATTGATCCAAAGTTGAATCAAGGTTGATTCAACAGTGTGTGGCTGCTGGTTTTTCCTTTAAGAGAAGCTGTTTGAATTTTGGTGGTTACGATTATCTCCCCTGAACGTGTTTCCATTTAGTTTAAGGTGTATGGTGTACCACGAGTTTTCCCCATTTTGTTTTCTCTTTTTTTGTTCAAAGGAAGACTTCTTTTGATAGTCTGTTTGTTTCTCTGGATGACAAAACCCTTCTAAAATGGGATCTGTCATAAAGAGAAGTTGTTTTGCCTTGTTGTCTAACTGTCCTTTTATGATAACCCTTAAAGCGCCAACAATTAAAATTGTTGAATTGGCAAACAGTGTGGATCCAGATGAGGTGGCTCATGATGAGCCACCTCATCTGAATCTACACTGTTTGCTCTCTAGTGTTCGAATTCTCAATATGATATCGCTTGGACGAGACATTTTTTGAAGTTCTGCAGACGTAAATTTTGTCGTCTGCCTTTTGGCGCAATAAGGGTTAAACTGTCTGGTATAGCAGACACAAAACCTACCTGCAACACTGGTAGATGGGTGCTGCTAGTAATATGTGGTAATGAGAACAAAATCTGTAAAGAAACAAAACAAAAAGAAATTATCATGTAACACTTTCGCAAGAAAGGGTACCTTACGGTAGGTGCGAAGAAAGTCTTAATTCGGCCTGCGCACCCACGCAGTCTGATCGGAGTATCTCTCAACCCTTTTTGCAATCTATGAATCCGGTGCAGCTATGATATGACACAGGCCCGGATCCAGACCATCAAGCACTGGAGGGGGTTCTGGATAACTGGTGGGGCCGGGAGGTGCCGAGAATTGTGTGTGTGTGTGTGTGTGTGTGTGTGTGTGCGTAGGGGTGGGGTGGGTGGAGGAAGTAGGGCTTGAAAATACGAGGGTTGATCCAGAAGTATTAGATGTCATTGTAGCTATAAAATCGAGTAGAATTAAAAGAGAGCAACGGAATTTTGTATCCATGTACCTTAATCTAGTTGCAATATGGTCTGAAAATGTCATAAAATTTTAGTGCACAGTAAATGAGATATCGAAATAGACAGAAGGCATGATAACGACACGCGCCGCACGTCAGTTACGTTATTGACGTTCCAGACGAAGTTCAGATATTGCGTCATGTCCAAAGTAGCATAGTCGTTGTTCTTGCTTAGCACTAATGTCTGTACACCTATGTTTATCTCATCTTTCTATATTATTGAATAGCCCCGCAGCTCAGGTTCAAGAATTTACACAATATTCGAATAGAAGAACATCAAACTTCCAAACAAGACTGACGTTATTGTCTGACATTGTACATAAAGGTCTTCCGGTATTCGGACGATCCTATAGCGACTCATCTACACCCCTACAGCGCCGATTTCACCTTTACACAAACCATTATGACATGTCTAATTAAACATCCTAGAGTCTCTTATGGTGATATTCCTAATCTGTGGCAAAACCGCATATGTATCTGCAGACGCGTTTGTCAGAAATCTGATTTTTTTCACTTGGCAGTAACACTAGCAACTGCAGTGTCGCTATCAAAAATTCAACAGTGGGCGGCAGAAATATATTTCGTCATCGTATCAAATTTTCATCTGATTTGGCGCATTAGTCTAATTTTGATTTGTGTTTGCCTTTAGAAATTATGTTCGTGTAATAGCGAAATGGCACGTTAGTAGCAAAATGGTACGAGCGTTGAAAGCTATGTATTCTACTGTTAAGGCATGTATTTGACATAACCGGTCGTACTCGGATTTCATCGATTCCAATTTTGGTGTAAAACAGGGCGATCTCAGTTTGCCTCTGATTTTCATGATGTTTATTAACGATTTAAACGAAAAGATTAACAATGATCTAGAAGGCATTTTTACTTTAAACGAAATTAAACTATTTCTTTTACTCTACGCAGACGACCAAGTCGTCTTCGGAAAATCACCTGAGTCTGTGCAAGCTATGTTAATAGACATTGAAAATTATTGAAATACATGTACATGGGGTCTAAAAATAAACACTATAAAAACCAGAGCAATGATTTTTGAAAAAGGCCGGCACACAACGTATGACTTTTATTAAAATGATACAAAACTCGAAGTGGTCAATTGTTTCAAATATCTTGGTGTATATCTTTTCAAAAATGGAAATTGGCATCGCACGCAGAAATGTATTACCGATCACGCATCATATGCTCTACATAATCTTTTTTCAATTTTTAATGAAGTAGAAATATCAACGTCTCGAGAAAAATAAATATGATTCGCTGTTGGTTAAAACTATTAAACATGAACGAAACTTCTCTGCCCCAAACGGTATACTGTACTCAATGCTTAAAACTGATGTTGACAATGGAATTAATTACGCTGGTTTAAAAAGGGATTTCTATCTAAAAACTATACTTGAAACACATGGTCTAGGTTATCCATGGCATAGTCAAAATTCAGACTCAGTTCCATTTCCAATCATACGACAACGCATATTAGACAATTATTATCAAAGCTGGTACGCTGAAACAAACAATTCACCTAGGCTTCTGTCATACTGTCGTTTCAAACATGATTTTAGACAAGAACAATATCTCGATTTTATTACTGAAAAGAAGTATAGAAGTGCGCTCAGTAAATTCCGTATTTCAGCACATAATCTTGCAATTGAAAAAGGACGCCATGAAAATGTTCCACGCACTGAACGAAAATGTAAAAATTGCAATCTCAACGTCATAGAAAATGAATACCACTTTTTATTAGTGTGTCCTCGAAACTGTGAGCTTAGACTGTAATATGTTTCTTCTTATTATTGCCATTGGCCAAATCTAAATGAATTTGATAATCTAATGACCTCAATGTCTAGAAAAGTTTTGTTAAACGTAGGAAAATTTTTATATCATGCTGAAGCTTTCAGAGAATAAGTGTAGCAGACATTATATATTTCATAAATCTCAAAATGACAACTTCCAATCCAACATTTACATAGTATTATTATCATATTGTTATGATATGCATACAGAAACATACACGTAGTAAGGATAGTATACGTAGATTTTACGTTATAATCCACCGGTCGCACAGACCTTATCAGCATTGACTCAACGTTGATTCAGCGTTATAACGTTGAATCAACGTTTATTCAAAGTTGATTAGGGGTTGTGTGTCTGCTGGGGACCCTCAGTGATACGTCGTGTTGTTTGGTTAGCATATGCAGGAATTTATTGTTGTACATTTAAATATCTTGTCATTCGCATGAGTATTCTTTTGCTTCTCTGTAAATGTTCATCTCACTTTTGCTTTGTAGGCTATAAACATTGTATAGTGTTTAATGCTGAATAAAGTATTCTGTATTCTGTATTCTGTAATTAACGTTATTCTAACGTGCGGCGCCATGGCGTCGTTAGCATACTTTTAAAGTCTGTATAATTGGAACGGAAAAAAGTTCACAATTATATTTTATTCTGTTAATCACACAATTATATTTTATTCTGTTAATGAGCAAAGAATTACAGTGTAGCTAATACAATTTTTTTTATGATAATGCTATGATGAATAAGCGCGCAATGTACACATTGACATTACTTCTGGATCGACCCTATTACATAATAAGGGATCAATTTGATGAGTTTGTTTGTGAAAATGTCTTTCTTGCTTTGAAATATATGTTGTGATATCTCATTAGAATAATAAGACTCGCCTCGGCGAGGCGATTCTAATGGGATGTCACAATTTGAAATATATGGTGTGATATCTCATAAGAATCGCCTTGCTGAGGCGATTCTAATGAGATAGCACAATATACATTTTAAGCTAACCACGAAAATTATCTCGAACTGTCATCAGATACTCATTATCTGGTGGCCTACATATTGTACATAACAGAGACCCAGATGGCGGGGCTGAAGCCGAAAGCCCACATCCTAGATCCGGGACTGTGAAAATTTGCACAAAATCGCCGGCAGGTCTGAGTATTTACTATCGAAACGCACATGCCTTAAGGCCCCTTTTCACGCCACGTCAATCATAAAAGGAACTTGGAGGCACATTTGTCATTATTGATTACCTTCCTTAGAGAAGCAGATATTTAGCAGAGAGTGGCGATTTATCATGTCGACGTCGGACATCTATAGAATGTATTATCATTTTCCAGACAAAAGCTCAAGAAACCTAGTCTGGGGTGCAAACGAAACTTACTTTTAGTGGAATGATGACTTGCGATTTTACGTCCTTTTCAACAGTATTTAAGTCATAAGTAGTAAGGACAGACACTATGGGGACCGATTTTCCCATGTATTTTTACATAGACTTTTGGCCTGAAAAAACTAAGTCCGCACGGTCGCCTAGTGTAAAATACATGGTGGTCCCCATAGATGTCAATCCATGAGTTAACTTCCTCGGGCTAGTGAGCCTCTGTTAGGCCCTTGCAAAACCGTAGAAGTCAAGTTCCGAGGCTCTCAGAGCTGTTCTTAGGACAAATCAGTGCCATTTTCCTACAAGAAATAGTCGTAGGATCATGCACGCAACTTTGCGGGACGTTGTAGGAAGTTTGTAGGATCTGTAGGATCCCACAAGAAAAACTTGTGGGATCACGCGACGTCTTTGGCCAGCTGTGACGTAATGTAAGAACGTTTATGACGTCAGTTATTTCTTGCCGAAGTATACAAGACGTTGGCCCACATAGAAGCTGCGCTTAGTGCATTTTCAAGCTGCAGCTTTCTGTAGGGCATTAAAGAATTTACATTATTTTGGAGACAGTACAGAGCTGATAAGTAGATTGTGGTGAACATCTACATATCCACACTGAAATTGTGACGTTTATGTGGATGATGTGGATTTGATGTGCATGTTTTGTGGCTGATGTACAGTCAAGAGACATAATTATTCGCCACTTTCAAAATGGCCGCCATCAACAAAGAAATGATGCACCGAATTCAAACTGGCACTATGCTATTATCCTGAAATTTGTTTCATTGAAAGTTTGACGAATAAATCTCCTTTCTATTAACTACATACCTCTTTCCTTCAATATTTTGTTGTTGATCTCTGAAAAAATAAAACTGCATTTTTTGTCAAGCAGGCTGAATTGGTTTCATTTGTTAAATGAGTGAGGTTGGCTTTCAAACATTAATTTCTTGACTTCACTTTGTGACAAACCACGATTTCTGAGGATATTTCGTGATTGTGGTGTAATGGAAAAATACAGATAAACTATTTAGTTCCTGGGCCTTGTGGAAATTTAAGGGCTATGTCATTTGTACAGAGGGGGTCCTGATTTTGAAGACTGATCTTTAATTGCAAATTATTTGGTACTAGTTAATTTTGAAGTTTGTTTGGTATCTTTTCATACTTTTAGGGCATTCATACTTTATGACTCCTGAGCTAGACTTTTGAAAGCTTCGAAAACAAACAGTCACAAAACAATAGTATTGACTTACTGTCTACAGTGAGGCTCCTGCCAGTGACGGGCATGTCTCTCCACATCCCAGATTGTAAGAAAATAAAACATAACGTAGCTGACAATCATCACTGGATGTCCATTCACCCCCATTGTATGTCAATAATCCAGTTTCTCTACTCCTTATCCAATGCCATCCTCTTTATCATCCCACCTCCCCCAACCCCACCCACCTCATATGATCCTGTATTTTCTGACAGCCCTTTGTCGTTTTCTCTTAATTATCTTTTCTGTAAAATCCGTACCTGATAACAAATTCCAGTATACCACTGAATTCTCCCACAGTCGTCTTGCTGTTAATTTTCACTATACTCAAATTACAGCTATCTGCTTTGGATGTAAACAAACATCTACCATCACAGTCTGGCTGCATTTCTTCACAACTCAAACTATATTTTTCCTTCAACAGTCATGAAACTGTGGCCCCAGACATGCAAAATAGGCTCACTAAGTTTTATAACTTTTTGTTATCTATAAATTAACTAAACATTTCATTTTACAACCCACCTGTCAAAATTATTGTGCTTGGTAGCCATGCTGTTTACCCATCATTCACTCTGTGTCCATGGTAATGATGTCATCAAACAACCTTGTGACATCATCATGAGGTTATAAGCAATTAAATCATATAACTTCAAATTATTGATTATTTTTTTGTGAGCAGCACAGAGCAAAACAAACACACTGTGTAAACCAAGTCTACCAATTTTCTTCTTGGGTGGCGAATAATTATGTCCCTTGACTGTAGATCAACGATGTGCAGTTTCTACACATTCGACAGTGTGGATGATGTGGATTTGATGTGGATGTTTTGTGGATGTTGTGTGGAGTTGATGTGGATGATGTGGATGTTCTGTGGATGATTTGTGGAGTTTATGTGGATGATGTGGATTTGATGTGGGTGTTTTGTGGATGATCTGGATTTGATATGGGTGTTTTATGGATGATGTGGATTTGATGTGGGTGTTTTGTGGATGATGTGGATTTGATATGGGTGTTTTGTGGATGATGTGGATCCACAGTGTGGAGTTTCCACACCTACACATTCGACAGTGTGGATGATGTGGATGTTTTATGGATGTTGTGTGGAGTTGATATGGATGATGTGGATGTTTTGTGGACTTTATGTGGATGATGTGGATTTGCTGTGGAGTTTATGTGGATGATGAGGATCCACAAAGATTTGATGCGGATGTTTTGTGTACGATGTGGATCCATAATGTGGATTTGATGTGGATGTTTTGTGGATGATGTGGATTGATGTGGATGATTTGTGCATGATGTGGATCCACAATGTATATGGAATTTCTACACGTCCACATCGGACAAATTAGTGTCTGAAAGCATATGCTTGTCCTAGCTTATTTCTGAAAAAATGCGAACAGCTGTAACTGTACAGTCTAAGGGCACCGCATGGTTATGCTTCTGAGAAGCATATAACGTGTAGAGCATATGAAAATACTGTAAACTCATGTATTTTGATTTGATTTGATTTGACGCTTAACGTCCACGGTAAACAGCTATGGTCATGTCGGGACGGTGTAAACTCGTGTCACTGTCACACTGCGATACTAAGTTATATATGTATGTCAGCATATGCTTGACCTAGCTTATTTCTGAAGTATATGAGACAGCTGAGGAGATAGAGAAAAGCAGAGATAAAGCTAATTTGTCGAATGTGTAGATGTGGACGTGTGAAAACTCCACATTGTGAGTCCACATCATCCACAAAACATCCACATCAAATCCACATCATCCACACAAACTCCACAAAACATCAACAAAACATCCACATCATCCATATCAACTCCACACAACATCCACAAAACATCTACATCATCCACACTGTCGAATGTGTAGATGTGGAAGTGTGGAAACTCCACATTGTGGATCCACATCATCAACAAAACATCCACAACAAATCCACATCATCCACATAAACTCCAGAAATCATCCACAGAACATCCACATCATCCACATCAACACCACACAACATCCACAAAACATCCACATCAAATTCACATCATCCACACTGTCGAATGTGTAGATGTGGACGTGTGGAAACTGCACATCGTGGATCTACATCAGCCACAAAACATCCACATCAAATCCACATCATCCACATAAACGTCACAATTTCATTGTGGATATGTAGATGTTCAACACACTCTACTTATGAGCCCTGTACTGTCTCCAAAATAATCTAAGTTCTTTAATGCCCTTCAGAAAGCTGCAGCTTGAAAATGCACTAAGCGCAGCTTTTATGTGGACCAACGTCTTGTTTACTTCGGCAAGAAATAACTGACGTCATAAACGTTCTTACATTACGTCACAGCTGGCCAAAGACGTCGCGTAGTCCCACAAGTTTTTCTTGTGGGATCCTACAGATCCTACAAACTTCCTACAACGTCCCGCAAAGTTTTGCGTGCATGATCCTACGACTATTTCTTGTAAGATAATGGCACTGATTTGTCCTAAGAACAGCTCTGAGAGCCTAGGAACTTGCCTTCTACGGCTTTGCAAGGGCCTAACAGAGGCTCACTAGCCTGAGAAAGTTAACTCATGGATTTACATCTATGGGGATCACCATGTATTTTACACTAGGCGACCGTGCGGACTTAGTTTCTTTCAGGCCAAAAGTCTATGTAAAATCGGTCCCCATAGTGTCTGTCCTTACTACTGTCATATCAGGACGATGTAAGGGTGATAATGAATGATTGTGTGCAACTGAACCTCGTTTACGGATCAGTACCTACTGAGCTACCTAGACTCATAGAATATATGTTTGACGGAAAATACAGGTAAAACAAGTAAGGTCAAGAACCAACTTAATAAAAGGACCTCTATGCTTATGACGAGGATTTATCCCATTAGACCGGGACGACAGGCTCGAATTTCCAAAAGTATAAAGTTTCATATTTTTCTTAGCAGAGCTTCCACAAGTAATGTAAACCGTATGAAATCAGATCATTTGTGATTCAGACCCGATGACATGGGGAGATAATCCCGGCTGACCTTACCTACCCTAAATTCAAGGTTTTCGCATACCTCATTTTTTGAGGTAATAAAAATATTAAAATCAGTCATTCAGTTCACAAATTTTTGTGATAAATGCGTGCTAAATACATGCATATTACTATACAAAGCAACGATTTTCTTCTTGTTACGCCTGATTCGCAATTAAACTTGCAAAAACCATAGTTATACTTTCGGTCAAAACGGCCAAAAGGGACGCTTTACTACAATTAAAATACAAGTACTGCTCTCTCTCCCCCCCCCCCCACCCCGTGACCCAGCATTTCCTTTATGCAGCAGACTTATGCATGGCAAGTGCGCAATATATCTGAGTGGGAAGCTGGGTCACGGGGGGACGATAATCAGTAAGCCAAAGAAGATTGATTTATTGATTTATTGCTTGACGTCCACGGTAAACAACTATGGTCATGTCGGGACGGTCAGTTAACCTAACCACACTATTCCCGGGCAGGCTTAGACCTCCTAAGCGGTTAACCAGTACTAAGTGCACATACTTTCGCCAGTAACTGACAACTGCCCTTCTTGAATCAGCGGAAGGAGAAACGAAAGTATGTGGCCAGACCGGGTTTCGAACCCAGGACCTCTGACTTGCGAGTCAGGTGCCCTACCGATTGCGCTTCGCGGCCCGGCAAGCCAAAGAAGAAGAGTGGTCAAAAGTAGCACTGTGATCTTAAAGGATTAAAATGTGTTTAATGACCTTGAAATGCGGTCAAGGTCACATACGTTTAGTCAAAACTGTCCAGTGTTGTCTCTGATGTAAGTAATGTAAGTGAAAATAGTGTGAAATGTTTACAATCAATCATTATTTCAACGATCAGGTTGAGGATTGATTACAAGTAATTTCAACAATGACGCCAACGTCAAAGTATGTTTAACGTACAAACTTAGACACAAACACCTGAAAATTCATTTGTCAGGCAAGTTACATGTCATAGTCATTAATACAAATCAAAAGTCAGTGATCCGTAGAACTTTTTAATTATGGGGATAATTCACAACATAAGCATAGAAATCCTTGCCAAGACGGTTGAAAAATTATGACTGAGCCACGACACGACAAAACCAACAAAGTGGTTGTGTGGCCAACCAAGACTCAGATCAGCCTAGGCATCCGCCCAGTCTGATCAGAGTCTTCGCTGTCTGCATGGAGTTTGCTTAGACCCTAAGCTACGCTTTAAGCGCACAGCACAGACTCTGACTAGACGGGACGGATGCCTAGGCTGATCTGAGTCTGCGCTGGACGCACAACCACTTTGTTGGTTTTGTCGTGCCGCGGCTCTGTCATTCTGACTACTGTGTGCTATCGGACAGATTTCCAATCCATGCCTGTACTATACGTCGATAATCGGTTAGCTGAAGAACAAAATATTGTTCTCAAACCGCAGGATAAAGCTTATTATCAGAAATGAAGCTTTAAGTACATGGAAGAATAAAAGGTATTTACCATTTCTTTCTATACATGTTCTGTGTTGATACTTTGAATTAGCGATTTCAAAGAAAAAAGATAAAATTTACTGCTGAATCCTAATTTGTTTCCTTGGGGGCTACTCGATCTGACAGAAAATTGATTACTGTGATCCCAAAGGCATTTGAAACGTTCTTTTTTATGCAAAAAGTCAGAGCGATAATGTATACGGGACCTCGGTTTAAATTGTCCTCCAAAAGACCGGAGAAGCGGGGGATCGCTCTCTGCGATCCCTGGATTGATAGTCTAGCGCGTTATCCACTACACCATCGCCGCTCCTAAGATTTTAGCTATATTTTACAATTACGGCAAACAATTTTTGTGACTTTCACCTAGATGATATGAGCCGCGACACGACAAAACCAACAATGTGGCTGTGCGCCCAGCGCAGACTCAGATCAGCCTGGGCATCCGCCCAGTCTGATCAGAGTCTTCGCTGTCCGCATGAAGGTAGCTTAGACCCTTAGCTACCCTTTGAGCACTTAACGAAGAGTCTGATCAAACTGGTCGGCTGCCCAGGCTGATTTGAGTCTTCACTGGGCGCACAACCACATTGTTGGTTTTGTCGTGTCGCGGCTCATATAGCCCTTACATAATGGTCTCTTATACTCAAGGGGAGCAAATCAGTTTTCTTTAACAGTTGACCTTCAAGGAGAAGGGGTGCTAAAATGAAAACGACAAAGTTGCTTCCCCCTGAAAATGTACCCATTCACCGTTAAAACCTAGATCCCTTTATACTCCGCTGTGGACCGGCAAAACTGGAATCAAACCTATGATCTCCTTATTCACATTGGCCTCTATACTTCAGAGCTGGCATTTAAAGACTTTAATTAAAAAGGTTCCTGCATCAGTCAGACATCAAAATCAAGCCCACAATATCTATCTTTACTTACGACAAGCCGTAGTCAAACATAACGTGCATGTAAGATGACCCTATTTGTATAACTGTGAGTTTCTGATCTCCGTGACTTGTGATGTAGCTTATGACGGTGATATCTAAAATGTCTCCAAAGTCACGTGGTCCCCTGTAAGGTTCCATTTGGCGAAATTCCTTGCAGTAAGAATCGTCACCAGGTAATTTCAACATGTACCTAAAAAAAGAGAATTTGCTAAGCTAGCGCAGGTGAGCTAAAACGTAAAACGTATGTTTTTGAAGAAATACATACGAGTATACTAGCCAAATGTAATATGGCATTTGTTTTTTTTTGGTTAAGTTTACGCTTAGTCTGTTATTGATCAATAAATATGTTGGCTGTTCTGACAAGCACACGACACCCTGCAGTGAAACATTTGTTTTTCTTTTACACATTACAGGTAATGGAAATATTTGACAAAAACACCCAAAATGTCGGAATTTTCATATTCAGTTAGTTATGTACATGTATCAACATAAAATTCATGCCTTTAAAAACTTGAAATACAGTTCCGCCGTTTTCGAGGAAACAAAACTCCATTTGCATTGTGAATCAAACTGAGTACATGGAGGAACATGAATAAGCCGCCATGTTTCTTCGGATATGTGTAGATGTATAAATTGGGTTAATTTCTATGGCTTCCTTTGTGTTTCTCTTCGAAGAAAAATCCTTCCAAAATGGGATGGTACTGGGACGTCTTGTGGTGGGCCCACCATTGTTTAACTGATAGGTTTCCTCTACTTCGGAATTTCAGTGTTGCTATTACTGTGAGTCCTCATGTTTGTTTTATTTTTATTTTCTACGTTTCTTAGATACTACACTTACGATCGTACAATCTAGGAATCTTCCACGCAAACCGAACGACTAAGGTTCTGATGAAAGAAAGCAAACCAAGGGCGAGGGTTGGTTGCGACTGCAAACCTGTTAAGTTGCTTTCCTGCCCTCTCTCCCCACCCCATCCCCAGATAAACAGATATATATATATATATAAAAGCATCGTAAACGACTGCGTAATACCCCGTCATAGCTTATTTTTATTCTTTCATACTTGTATATAGCTCCAGGACTGGGGCAGATAATTAACCTCCTTCTGATAAAATTTCAACCATCATTAGAAGCTATTATTGCTGTGATCATTTGTTAATTGTTTCATAAAAAATCCTTTCAGTTCTGATTTATTGATTTTATACATGTATATATGCCCATGGCAGGGACAGATAACCATGCTGGACTAAATTTTGGTTGTAAAATAAAGCTAATGTTACTTACGAATATCATTTCTGTGAAATTTCAGATATACCAAACATCTAATTTTACATGGATTTTTTCATGATTTTACACATGTATATAGCCTTGTGCCAGGGGCAGATAACCCCTGAGAGGCAAAATTTTGATCATGACAGGCAGCTTATATTGCTTCGATAAGCTGTAGCAAGTGTCAGGGAAATCAATTTCTACCCTGATTTTATACAGAATTTTTCATGATTTTATACAGGTATATAGCCCCGGGGCAGGGGCAAATAACCCCTGGTGACAAAAATTTAATCAAGACAGAAAGCTAATATTGCTTCAATAAGCTGTAGCAAGTTTCAGGAAATCACTTTTAATCCTGATTTTATACAGAATTTTTCATGATTTTATACATGCATATAGCCCCGGGGCGGGGGCAGTTACCCCTCGTGGACAAAATTCTGCTCACAACAGAAAAATATATTATCATTTCTGTGTAATTTAATTATGATATTTCAAAGTTTAAAAAAATAACAGACCAAAAACCACTTTTGGGACACTGACAAGGGCAATAACTCTGTCACAAGATATTGAAATTTGCCCATTAACAATTCCAACCGAGATATATATCCAAGACCAATCCATATGTCTAGTTTGAAGAAAATCCGTTAATAAATACTCAAGTTCGGAAAGGAAGTGCTCACGTATGGTCGGACAGACGGATGGACAGACAGACGTACGTACGACGGACGGACAGACGCACGGACAGCCAGCGAGAAAACATAATACCCCGCCACTAACGTGTGGCGGGGTATAAAGATCTGAAATTGTCACTACGGCGTTCTTTGAGATATGATGATTAAGGATCCATTATTGAAACACCCGCAGAATACCGGGTACATTCTCTCACAAGCAATAAACAACCGGTTTAAGTTCAGAATGTGTACACCACAAACAGATACAAATAATTTTAATTAAAACATCCATGACAAAACGTACATCTTAAAGCACTTCATATGGAACCAATTTATATGCATTATGAGAGACAACGAACCAATATTTCACACTCAGATACATCATAATGAGCAAAATACAAGGCATGATGAATTACATATGTTTACGTTTAACCCCTTAACGTTCAATATAGCCTGATCGCTTATCAGCATCTTGCCAACTAGCGTGGGGGAATCCCCACTGCAATCCTTAGCGATGACGTCACCGCGTTATCTCCTATTCGCTTTGCACACGCAGTACTTTTATAAAGTATCTTTTTAAAGTATCGTTATGATACGAATTGCTTGTGTTTAATTATGATATTTTGATGTTTTATTGAATATTATTTATTTCGCCTAATAGTATACAATTAATAGCTTTTAAGGGGAAGAGCTCTATAAGCTATTAGCTTTCGTTCTGATCCCTTTCATTATATTTAGTTATGTTGTCTATATGCTGTAATGTGAATTCATTGATTAAATAAAATATTTTTTAAACCAATAAAGTTTTGACATTTGTAAAGAACCCAAAAGAGAATGCCTACAAAAGGAATCGACGAAATTTGCATCCTAGGAGGCAAACAATAAAACATCTGCCCTAGAAATCCCTTATATCTAAATAATTTCTTTCTGAGGGACTATGACACTTGCCTCTCACATAGTAGAGTCATTTGGATTTATACACACAACATGCACTTATACTGTTAAAATTTGACAAAGATCACAGTCTTAGAACAGCAAATATTTATTTAAAGTTTAAATTCCCGTTAGCTTTTTCGAAAAGGCATCAGTCAGCGATGACAATTGTGATGGCTGCCGCTGGTATGGAACATGCGTGTTTTGCTGCTTGTTAATGATAGATTTAGAGGACCTGTCACAGGTACGTGTTACAGTCTACTTAAAAGATAAATTGGTAAAATAACGACAGGGTCCCCTTTGTATAGTACGTCAAAATACTGATTACCTAAGTATCTTATTTACGTGACGTATCAAAAAGTACTCCAAAAAAGGCCGCCCCGAGTATAAATATACATGTAAAAACATCAAAGTTGTACAAAAGGACATATAAAACATTGATTATAGCCTCGCTTTGAAAAAGTGGGTCTGTACTGGATTTGGTCTGTCCGTAATTCCGTAACGCCGTAATCACGTAAGAGTTTTGTGTCACAGTTTTCTCAGGAACTAGTGAAGCTAGAATCATTATACCCCCGCTTTGAACAAGATGGCCAAGAGGCCCTGAATCGC
This sequence comes from Ctena decussata, assembly GCA_963989385.1. NCBI lineage: Eukaryota > Metazoa > Mollusca > Bivalvia > Lucinida > Lucinidae > Ctena > Ctena decussata. Next base: position 65,952,897 of record OZ022499.1, read on the forward strand.
TCACCTGACCAAAAGGGTAAAGGTCAATCTGGGGTCGTCATTTGATCGAACCTGACAGTTTCAACCATTTCCAAATGGTACTGAAGAAGATGATTTTTGAATATTTTTCTATGTATTGCTATGGTTCACACCCAGAATCCCCTGGGGCAGCCCATTTCGAACCCAGGGGCCATCATTTGAATAAACTTGGTAAATGACCACTAAGCAATGCTACATACTAAATTTCAAGCATCTGAGCCAAATCGTTCTAAAAAAGATTTTGGAATATTTTTCTATGTATTTCTATGGTTCTAACCCAGGACCCCATGGGGTGGGGCCCTTTTAGACCCTGGGGCCATCATTTGAACAAACTTAGTGAAGGACCACCAGCCAATGCATCATACCAAATTTCAAGCAACTGTACTAAAGGGTTCTGGAGAAGAAGAATTTCAAGTATATTTTAATTTCAAACCAAAGATTCCCCTCCCCTCCCCACCGCCCGCAGGACCATTTCGGATCCAAGGGCCACCATTTACACAAACTTCATAGGAGTCCACCAGGCAATGCATCATACCAAATTACAAGCATTTGAGCCAAGTGGTTCTGAAGAAGAAGATTTTTGAATATTTTGCTATGTATTTTTATGGTTTAAAACCAGGATTCCCAGCTGCTGCGGGGGTCAGTTTGAACCCTGGGGGCCATCAATTGAACAAACTTGGTAAAGGACTACAAGGCAATGGCACATACCAAATTTTAAGCATCTAAGCCAAGTGATTCTTAAGAAGAAGATTTTTGAAACTTTTTCTATTTATTTCTATGGTTCAAACCCAGGACCCCTGGGGCAGGGCCATTTTGAACCCTGGGGCCATCATTTGAACAAACTTGGTAAAGGACTAATAGGCAATGCTACATACCAAATTTCAAGCATCTGGGCCTTGCGATTCAAAAGAAGAAGATTTTCGAATATTTTTCTATGTGTTTGTATGGTTCAAACCTTGGACCCCTGGGGCAGGGCCATTTTGGACCCTGGGGCCACAATTTGAACAAACTTGATATAGGACTACATGGGAATGCTGCATACCAAATTTCAAGCATCTTAGTCTTGCTGTTCTAAAGAAGATGATTTTTAAATATTTGTCTATGTACTTCTATGGTTCAAACACAGGACCCTCTGGGGTGGGGCCATTTTGGACCCTGGGGCCATCATTTGAACAAACTTGGTAAAGGACTAATAGGCAATGCTACATACCAAATTTCAAGCATCTGAGCCATGTGGTTCTGGAGAAGAAGATTTTGGAATATTTTTCAATGTATTTCTATGGTTTAAACCCAGGACCTCCAGGGGCGGGGCCATTTTGGACCCTGGGGGCCATATTCTGAACAAACTTGGTGATGGACCACTAGGCAATGCTACATACCAAATTTCAAGCAGCTGCACAAAGTGGTTCTGGAGAAGAAGATTTTTAAGTAGATTTAAATTTCGAACCCAAGACCCCCCGCTGCAGGGCCAGTTTGGACCCCACGGCCACTATTTGAACAAACTTGTTAGAGGTCTACTAGACAATGCTTCATACCAAATATCAAAGCCCTGGGCCAAGCGGTTCCAGAGAAGATGTCATTTAAAGCAAATTGTTGACGACGCACGACACACGACGGACACTGGCTGATCACAAAAGCTCACCCAGAGCCTATGGCTCAGGTGAGCTAAACAGTGGGGGTATACTGGTTAACATGGTATATATATATGGGCAATGGGGCTCATTGCTCCTATTTTTTTCTAAATTTGTCCATTTTTTCTGTCTTTTCATGGTAAATTTGTGTCAGTTTTCTCAGGAACTGTGCAAGCTACAATCTATCAAATGGAGAATAAGTGATTGTACTGTGGGATTGAGACTCAGGCTCTTTGCTCTTGTTCTTCTATTTTTATCCATTTTTCTTTCTTTCCCTATTATGCATGTAAACATTGTAAAATTGTGTCAGAGTTGTCTCATGAAGTATAACAGCTAGAATCTTGAAATTTGGTAGACATATGGACAATGAACTGTTGTATTAAGGGATTTGAGGATTGGGTTCATTGCTTTTATTCTTCTCTTTATTTGTCCATTTTTCTGTCTTTCAGGGTAAATTTGTGTCACAGTTTTCTCAGGAACTGTGCAAGCTACAATATTCAAACCTGGCATACAGATTGAGAATGAGAGATTATTGAGTGGAATTGGGACTGAGGCCCATTGCTCTTGTTCTTCTATTTTTTATTCATTTTTCTTTCTTTCCCTATTATACATGTTAATATTGAAAATTTGTGTCAAAGTTTTCTCAGGAAGTATTGAGGCTAAAATCTTGAAACATGATTTACATATGTACAATGAGTTGTTGTAATTTTGTAATAATGAATTGATAGTCAGATTCATTGCTCTTACTCTTCCCTTTATTTGTCTATATTTCTGTCAGTTCAGAGTAAATTTGTGTCACAGTTTTCTCAGGAACTGTGCAGGCTACAATCTTCAAATATGGCAAACATATGGAGAATATATGATTGTATCGTGCGATTGAGACTCAGGCTCTTTGCTCTTGTTCTTCTATTTTATCCACTTTTCTTCCTTCCCCTATTATGCATGTTAACATTGAAAATTTGTGTCAGAGTTTTCTCATGAAGTATTAAGCACAGTGTATAAGCGGACAGTCACCAAATCGGAAGCGACAGTACACCCTAAAATCATTAGTGCGACTTAAACAACTTGTGGGGTGAAACGGTCAAAAGCAGGTAAGTCCTTATCGAATTTGTTCTTTTAGATGCGGTTTTCGACATCGGGGATAGAATTAGATGTACTTCAGCTGTAGCATTGTCAGTTTGACATATCACCACCCAATCTCTGTGTAAAAATCAAGTTTTCCTGTTTAATCACCAGTTTTGCTTTATCTTCTGTCGATCGACACGGACAATCGGGGCTAAAAAGACTAGAATTATGGCATCATTTCTGTTTAAACCAGCATAGAATAATCGCTTCATCTCTATCCTGTGATATCCAATAGCTGAATCCATCGGAACATTACTGTAAACAAATATATTGCCTTATGAATCGCCCACGTTCGTCTCATTCGACTGTCCGACTAATGCAAAGTATACCTAATCATTAGCGACATATCAAGAAACAAAAACTGACAGACTAGTTGTGATTGGATTTTCACATTCATGACGATCATTAACAAATGCTTGAATAAGGTAAAAAATATCGTTTTGGGTACTTTCACTGGGATCATCATTTGGGGAGAAGGCTATCAAGCATTTCTTGATAAAAAATGATCATATGGCTAAATTTTTCTCTGTCAACATTTCAATCAAAATTGTGACCTAGCCGCGTACCCCTTTTGTTAGTGTAAAGCTAAATGGTAGGCTTACAGTAGGGCAGGGCGAGGCTGGTGGGGTAGAAATGGCGAGTTTGCTTCTTTGTTTGGGTTAGCGGTCCGGTGTACAGTTAAGGTCATGACGAGCCAGTTAACTGTTCATATACAAGCTTAGACTATCTAAGCAAGTGAAACGAATAACAGGTAAGTTCTCCTCCGACAGTAAATGACAAGCACCGTTGGTTATAACCGCACATATTCAGGTATATTTCTGTGGGCAGGTTAAGCTGTTTCCCAAGAGATGGGAAATTAGGAAAGGCAGATAGGGTAGACGTGAAATAAAAAAACACACACACACACAAAAAGCACACACACAAAAAAACTGAAACAACTCCCACATTACGCACCTGATGCAAGCACACGTCCTCGTCCTACATTGTAATTTAGGTGAGGGAGAGCAAAGAGGATGAAGAAGGAAAGTAAAGGGTATCAATGTAGATCTGGGTGACAATATTGTACCGTTTGTAAAATATGTTTTCATATCTTTTAAGCTGCTAGTCTGACCGTTGTAATTAGTTTCGCCTGTTGGAAAACACATTCAAAGTACATTTTCTTTACACAGAAAAATTCGGAAACACTCAGCATTTCCAATTTATTTTGAATCTTACGAATAAATCATTGAGCCTGCCATGCTAATCTGTGCAAATTTATGGTAGATATAAACAGCATACTGAACTTCTGAAAACAAACTCAATCCAGTAGAAGTTCTTACCCTCCTTTGTCGTTATATTTCGATAAAGAATACATAAGTAAAAATATTTATTAACACATTTTCTGCTCAATAAGACTTACAAGAAAATCGTCGAAAGTCGTTCAACACCATTTTTTGTGGACAGTCAATGAGACGAACGTGTGCGATTCAGGAGACAACATATTTGTTTAAAGTTATGTTTCGATGGAATCAGCTATTGGATATCACAGGATAAAGATGTAGCAATGATTTTATGTTAGTTTTGACAGAAATGTTGCCATAATTCTAGTCTTTTTAGCCCCGATTGTCCGTGTCGATCGATGGAAAATAAAGCAAATCTGGTGATTAAGCAGGAAAACTTATTTTAACACAGAGATTGGGTGGTGATTTGTCAAACTGACAATGCTACAGGTAAAGTACATCTAAATCTCTCCCCGATGTCGAAAACCGCATCTAAAAGAACAAATTCGATAAGGACTTACCTGCTTTTGACCGTTTCACCTCACAAGTTGTTTATGTCGCACTAATGATTTTAGTGTGTACAGTCAATTGTCGCTTCCGATTTGGTGACTGTCCGCTTATACACAGTGATTAAGGCTAGAATCGTGAAACTTGGTAGACATACGAACTATGAGCTGTTTTATTGTGGATTTAAGAGTCTAGCTTATTTCCCCTATTCTTCTCTTTATTTGATCAATTTTCTCTCTTTACAGGGTACATTTGTGTCAATTTTTTCTCAGGAACTGTGCAAGCTACAATCTTCAAACTTGACATACATATTAAAAATGATTGATTCTATTGTGGGATTGAAACCCTGGCTCATTGCTCTTATTCTTCTATTTCTAATCATTTTCTTTCTATTCCAATTTTGCATGTTAACATTGAAAATTTATGTCTGAGTTTCTTTTGCAACTTATTTCTTGCTCGTTTTACATGGCAGTGCATTACCCAAGCGGTGCAGCGGGGCTATATTCAGATCCTCTGACAGTTCTAGTTTCACTTGTTTCTTTTCAATTTCAAACAACAAAACAACACACGAAGAAAAGTGGACAACTTTACAGGTGATCACATTGACAGTCGAAGTTACTTCCGGTCCATGGAACAATGGACGGCGATAAAACGACACCTTGACAAGCAAGACCGAGCTCCGGATAAGATGGGTTTGGAGAATAATTCTGGTATAATATTTCCTATTTCTCAATGAAAATTTTGTGACTTCTCATTAGAACCGTTTCGGCGAGCGAGACGGTTCTAATGATGGTTCACATTATACGTTTTTACGCAAAAGTATGGAAAATTATCCCTAAATTATTTAGACTACCCTATCTTATCTGGGCACTGGCAAGATCGATCTGCATAATGAGATCATAAAAAATTCTTGCTCATTTTGTTTACAGTCAACGAGTACACCGTGTTTTTTGCAATGCTTATAAGGGGAAAAAACTCTACGTGACTTCTTGTTTGTTTCCATGAGCGACAAAGCCCTTCCAAACAGGGACGATCTCTTAGATTGAAGAATTTGCTCATTTAACAGCCTTTTTGTTTCAAAGTTGGTGAACACATTCAGGAAAAAGCTTTGCCCAACAGGAAACAGTTCCCCGTTTTCATTGAGTTTGTCTCAATTGAGATGGGAGGCAAAAATGATAAAAATGTATCTACTGAATGTATATCCATTTTACCATAAGAATGCAAGAATTGAGCTGCTTTTGCAAGAAAGTAAAGATTTGGACGCTGAAGACGAGTAATTGTCCGTCTGATATTTTGTGATCAGTTAGCTTACAAAAAAGATAATCATTGATGGCTTTTGACCTTCAACAACAACAAAAAAAAAAAATCTAAAAAAAAAAAAAAAGAGAAAAATCACAGGTACTTGTCAAATTACATGTAAGTATACTGACATAAAACTCTAGACTCAATTTCCACGTCTAGGAAATGCTTAGAGTAGGCTAAATGCTAAATGCATACCTTAAATGCTAAGGTAGAATAGGACGATACCAAAATTTTCAAGTTTCTGGTCGAACAATATATCATCAATAACTTCAGTCCTTTGTGAATCACTGAATGGCTTTGTTTTGACCACGAAACAAATATTTCCCATTTCAATGACATCATTGCACATTTTTATGGCGGTTTGGCGTTGTTTAGTTGACGCAAAATAATCCTTATTAATTAAGTAAAATTGAAATTTAAGAAAATTCCATAAAGAGCAGAGAGCACATTCAGAAGAAGGAGCATGGGCCAGACTACGAAGTTACGGCTAATAAAGCCTCCTCAGTGACCCTGACAATATCTGGTGACGAAACTAGAGAAAAACATACTGTAATTTCTTAATTTTAATTGGACAGTCTGTTCAAAGACTGATTAGTATCAAAAACGGTCCAAATTATATAAAAAGGCGATGATCCAGATTAAGAGTCTAAACCAAAATCTTGAATAGTTAAAAACGTCTCCGAAAAGTATACATGTACCTAAAATTGTGGTATGTTTTAATGCAATATGATGCTAGAATACTGAAAGGAATATTTTAAACTATAGCCACTGCTCAGATAACGTCGTATAGCGTAAATATGAGTTTGGCGCTAAAACCGGTTTGCGACATATCTTTAAATTCAGGTAAACACAATTACGAGTTATTCTATCAAATCTATCAAAGTGAAAACGAAACAAAAAAGAACAAACATCTCAATTCTTCTTCTAGAAAGAACAGTTCAAACAAGTCAGGGATTTATTTCTTCCAGTCTTGCTATTCAGAAGTAACTGACGTCGTAAATAATGTTTCGATGAACAAGACGTTAAATTATACAAAATAAATATCATTGCAAAAATGCAAAAATGACCCCCTAGCGTGGTTAAACCATTCGCTCTGGAAGACGGGAGAAAATATCAAATCAGTCATTTCGTTTTTAGTGCAGTTACATTCTCTGGAACAGATCATAAATGCTTTATTAGAAACTAAAATCACACCAGGACATTAGGAATCATCTCCCTTAGACGTTGAAAGAAACGACCTTATCGAAACAGGAGGTATAGTTAAACAAATCTTCTTCGTGAAAAACTTAAAATTATTTCAACATTTACATGGTAACGCATTATATTAAAACGATACAATTTCAGATATACTTTTAGAGACGTTTTTCTTAAGTAAGTTTTTATGTGAAACAAAGAAATATTTAAAGGCATATGAAATGTCATATTTGCCTTATCGACACAAAATGCGAAATTATTTGTAAGAAGTAATAGCACGTCGTTAAACGCCTCAGGACGGCTCGCACTTTGGTATGAAATTTAGTTCAATACCTTTAGGAAAAGCAAAACAAACACGAAAATATTTCTTTTCGAGCTCTATTTATTTTGCGTCAATACTGTCGAACCCTCACATTTTAACGACGTCATAGAAAAGGAAGTATTTGTTTCATACTCAAGAAAAAATAATTTCATGATTAAGACAATTCTGAACTTCTTAATCATTATTCTTTTCACACAAAACTAACAAGAGGGCCATGAGGCCCTAAATCGCTCACCTGAGTATGGTGGCCATGTTGGTCATGTGACCTAGACCGCTTGAATAAATTTTGGTTCCCTTTGCCCCTGGAGGCTGTGCATAAAATTTGGTTACAATTAGCCCAGTGGCTTTTGCGGAGATATTGTCAAAATATGTGAGACATGGGTCGGAGGTCAAAGAATGATCTTGACCTCATGTACCCGCAAATCTTCCATGTAATAATTAAGACGACTGTATTTACGAATATTTAGGCCAAAATCTTCAAAACATGCCATGAAATCTAATGTTCCAGCATTTTCCCATAATTGACCTTGCTACAAAAAGGTCAAGGTCAGCCGAAGGTAATCATTTGAACAGTCTTGAAGTGCTTAAGTGCCTGATGCTATACATCAAGTTTCAAGGCCATCGATCGTTTGGTTCTGGAGAACAAGAATTGTTTAGGTTTTTGTCATATATGGGCATGGCGGCCATGTTGTTCATGTGACTAAGACCGTTTGAACAAATTTTCGTTCCCTCAGCCCCTAGAGGCTCTATATGAAATTTGGTTACAACTGGCCACGTGGCTTTTGAGGAGATGTGAAAAATTGTCAAAATACTGGAAACATGGTAACTAATAGGACCCCGCCTTTACGAAACTGTTGCATTCTGCACACTTTCAGTTCATCTGATGATGCTTTATATTTGCATCAAGTTTTATAAAAACATCTTCAAAGGCTTTAAAGTTATAATTCGGACAAGATCTTCGTACCAAAAATAACAAAAGGTTATCATTCTGTTAAAAATGAAGGTGTAGTTATGGTCCTTTTTCTCTGCACATTGTCTGATGGTGTTTATATTTATACCAAGTTTTGTGAAAATATCTTCACCAGTTTTAAAGTGAGAGAGCAAACACGTTTTCTAGACTGTAAACTACAAAGAGGAATAAGTCTGCAAAAATGTAGATGAAATTACAGTTCTTATTCTCTGCTCATTGTCTGATGATGCTTTATATTATGTACAAATTTAATGAAAATATCTTTGATGGTTTTAAAGCTACAGAGCGGATATGATTTCTATATTTATAATTACAAAGGGGCATAATTCATGAATGTAGGCAGAGTTAGGGTTCTTGTTCTCTGCACATCATCTGATGCTTTACATTTGTATCAAGTCTGGTGAAAATATCTCTAACGGTTTCAGAGTTAAAGAGTGGACACATTTCTGTATTCAAAATTACAAGCGGGCATAATTCAGTAAAAAATGTAGGCAGAGTTATGGTTCTTGTTCTCTGCACATCATTTGCTAATGGTTTACATTTGTACCAAGTCTCATGAAAACATCTCTTACAGTTTCAGAGTTATGAAGTGGACATGATTTCTGTACTCAAAATTACAAAGGGGCATAATTCAGTAAATAATGTAGGCAGAGTTGTGGTTCTTGTTCTCTGCACATTGCCTGATGATGCTTTACATTTGTACCAAGTCTCGTGAAAATATCTTTAACTGTCAGAGTTTTGCAGCGGACACAATTTCTGTACTCAAAATTACAAATGGGCACAATTCAGTAATGAATGTAGGCATAGTTATGGATCTTGTTTTCTGCACTTTGTCTGATGATGCTTTACATTTGTACAAAGTCTCATGAAAATATCTCTAATAGTTTGAGAGTTATGAAGGGGATTCGATTTCTGTATTCAAAATTACAAATGCGCATTATTCAGTAATAAATGTAGGCAGAGTTGTGATTCTTATTCTCTGCACATCGTCTGATAATGCTTTACATTTGTACCAAGCCTCTTGAAAATATCTATAACGGTTTCAGTGTTATGAAGCGGACACGATTTCTGCACTAAAAATTTCAAAGGGGCATAATTCAGTTAAAAAATGTAGTCGGAATTATAATTCTTGTTCTCTGCACATCGTTTGATGATGCTTTACATTTGTACCAAGTCTCCTGAAAATATCTCTAACAGTTACAGAGTTATGAAGCGGACACGATTTCAGTACTCAAAATTACAAAGGGACATAATTCAATTAATAAAGTAGGCAGAGTTATGGTTTTTGTTTTCTGCACATGATCTGATAATGTTTTACATTTGTACCAAGTCTCGTGAAAATATCTTTAACGGTTTCAGAGTTATGCAGCGGACACGATATCTGAACTCAAAATTTCAAAGGGGCACAATTCAGTAATGAATGTAGGCAGAGTTATGGCTCTTGTTTTCTGCACATGATCTGATGATGCTTTACATTTGTACCAAGTCTCGTGAAAATATCTTCAACGGTTTCAGAGTTATGGAGCGGACACGATTTCTGTACTCAAAATTTCAAAGGGGCATAATTCAGTAAAAATGTAGGCAGAGTTATGATTCTTTTTCTCTGCATATCATCTGATGATGCTTTACATTTGTACCATGTCTCATGGAAATATCTTCAACGGTTTCATAGTTATGGAGCGGACACGATTTCTGTATTCAAAATTTCAAAGAGGCATAATTCAGTAAAAAATGTAGGCAGAGTTGTGGTTCTTGTTCTCTGCACATGATCTGATGATGCTTTACATTTGTACCAACCCTCTTGAAACTATCTCTAACGGTTTCTGAGTTGTTGAATGGACTCGGAATGATGACGGACGGACGGACAGACGGACGGACAAGGTGATTACTATAGGGCCTCCGCAGACTTCGTCTGGCGGGGCCCTAATGAGAGACCAGTTTCAAAGGTCTAAGAATGACCTTGACCTCTTGTATTTTCATCTACTGATTAAAATGACTGTATATACCATGTCAAAAGAAATCTTATGTTCTAGCATTTTCCCATATGAAAGCTACAGTAAGCAAATTTGACCTTGCCGTTGAAAAGGTCAAGGTCAACCAAAGGTTATAATTTGTACAATCTTGGTAGGAATTGTACACCCAATAGGTTGATACCAAGTTTCAAGGCCATCCGCCTATTGGTTCTAGAAAAAAAAAATAAAACGTTTTTACTATATATGGGCATGACGGCGATGTTGGTAATGTGACTAAGGCCGTTTGAACAAATTTCCGTTCCTATACCCCCTAGAGGCTCTACATGAAATTTAGTTACAATTGGCCCAGTGGGTTTTGAGATGATGTGTGAAATTGTCAAAATATGAGAGATCAGGGCCAATGGTCAAAGAATGACCTTGACCTCTTGTACACATAAATTTTCATGTACTCATTAAGATGACTGTACATATCAATTTTCAGGTCAAAATCTTCAACAGTTTCCAAGGAATCTTATGTTCTAGCATTTTCCCATATAAAAGCTACAGAAAGCAAATTTGACCTTACCGTAAAACGGTCAAGGTCACAACAAGGTCATAAATTGAACAATCTTGATAGTGCGTACCCGATGCTACATACCAAGTTTCAAGGCCATCGGCTTATTGGTTCTGGAGAAGAAGATTTTTAAAGGTTTTTACCATTTATGGGCGTGGCGGCCATGATAATCATGTGACCAGGACCGTTGGAACAACTTTTCGTTCCCCCGCCCCTAGAGGTTGTACATGAAATTTGGTTACTATCGGCCCAAGGCTTTCAGAAGAGAAGTCGTTTGAAAATGTCGACGGGCGGACGACGGACGACGTACGACGGACGGACGACGGAGCCTTACCATCCTATGAGCTCCCCCGGAGTCGCTGGCTCAGGTAAACTAAAAATATTGTGTTGTCCTATTCCACCTTAATAAATAAAAATGGTAGGGAGTGTGAAAATTGCAAATGGCTAAAACAAAATATCTTACGGTCTTGGCTTTTCATATTCCACCGTGGGATAGTAGTGATGGTAGACTCTGCCAGGTTCTGATCTGTCAGACACGTTTCTTCTCAGAAAATGTATCATGGCTCCAGGGATCATGCCATCCTTAAAACACCTGGAAATAGGTTGATGTAAACGCAAACATCCAACTCGGACACACACGTCCCCATCTGTTATGGTTGTAAAGATAAATAGCGTTAGGAAAAATCCTATGATATTTGTCACATCAAAAACATAAAAGAACATTCCAATACACTTACAAATTTAATACGACGTCTGATTGGATAATTCAAAAATTTGCGACAGTAGATCTTGTGATATACTGTCAGAAAACCAATGTTATTATAAAACGTCTCTTCTCACTGACTGACGTCAGATTTTACCTTACCAAAGGCACTTGCAATGAATGGAAAGTAGTGCAGTTTGAAAGCTGAAAATGTGAAAGGTACATTAGAATGGTGATAACTGTAATAAAATCGTCGCTTTTATGGTTGCAAATTGTGTTTTACGGCTCCGCTGACCTGTTACAGTAAAACAAATTTTTCCACCATAAAAATGACGACGTATCTCCTCAAATGACTATTTCGAATACAGTTATCCCCTAATGAGTAAGAAGAAGAAAAATATCTTACAAAACAAGAAAGCCTCTATCCTGATAAAAAGAGATGTCCTTGGTTTAACATCCATGCACAAATAAATACCTGTTCTTTCACATACATGTATCATAAATCGAGTTACCCTATCCGACGGGCCATGCAGGGAAATTCAGCTTAACATTGTTCTATGAAACTTAATTTTTAAGAAGAGTAGTGGCTAAACTGGATAGGCTAGTGTCTTTGTATGGCTAGGCGGAGTTGTCGCAGTCGGAGTTGGTTTGAAACCCGCTACTAACTTCGACCCCCGTGGTTCTTTTAAATATTTGCCGCTATCGGAATGAATATATAAAGAGAGATTTAATCATTAATCAGTGAAAGTTTGTTAATTGTTACTAAGCGCTTTCGGCTTTTTGCCTTCTTCAGAGTTAAAACACTCTCACGCATACACACATACACTGGCGCTCCCGTATTTGTACACATTCAAAACGCGTCGGGGACGCAGTTGATGTGCACGGGATACGCGGTAATTATGGACGCGAATATTTAAGTAACCAATGAAAATTCGTTCTCAATTTTGCGTTTACCGCGAGTCGACGCGTGCAAACGCGCATTTTATGCAAATTTCATGGACCCAATCAAAATTGCGCATATGAGACGGGTAGTGACGTAGTCCTTTGCGTCTCAACGCGAGCGTACGAGAACCAATCAAAATCGCGTATTGAATTCGCATTTTAGTGAAGTAACCGAAAGATGTCAACTTTAAGTAAATCATGTGAAAGAAAGAGCCATTAGGCTACATCAAGCTTGATGTCGAATGCTCATTTGGGCCTACTTGAATCATAACGGGAAAGAAAGAAAAAAAAGAAGCCTAGAAACTCGACCGGCAACTCAAAACTAAATGGGACTGGGACAGTCCCATGACACTTCGCCATTGAAGTGGAAATAAATCGCACTCTTCAGCCATAAATTCCTTTCGTATCAGAAATTAAAATCGTGGGATCTGAAATTAATATGGCCTTTATGGAGAATAAGTGCCAGGCGGCAGTCACTTTGGATCTTAAAAAGTCATTTGACCTTATGTGGACTTCAGGACCCTCATCAAGCGAAACAAATTCGGCATCAATGGAAATATGTTCCGCTGGATTCATAACTTCTTAAACGGCAAAACAATTCAAGTCGGGTAGGGGGATTGAACCTCTGATCAACATGACTTGGAAATTGCTGTCTCCAGGGCAGTGTCCTCAGCCCTATCCTATTCAATGTAATAATAAATACCCTTGATGATGCCCTTTGGGGGGTGACCTAAACCTATCTCTTTCTCAGTTTGCAGATAACAGTGCCATCTGGACCTAGCTATCCCCTCCCAAACATGCTCTCGCAAAACTCCAGACAATCGAGATATGGTCCAAGCTCTGGGGCTTCAAAATCCCCACAATTAAGACAAAGGCTATCATTTTCACTAAAAGAAGACTTAATATTGAATCACTTCAAAAACTCCCCCTTTTTGGAACACACATAGAATTTAGTGACCATATCACCTTCCTCGGTATGATCCTAGATAGCAAACTAACATGGGGTCAGCATATTAAAAATCTGATTGAAAATGTAATAAAGACCTAAACCTCATGAGGATAGTTTCAGGCACCTCCTGTGGAGCAGACAAACACTCCTATTCACATTATTTAAGGCCCTAATTCTCAGTAAAATCGATTATGGTGCACAAACTTATAACACGGCACCCAAACGTCTACTCTCAAAGCTTAAGACCTCATCGAAAACAATTTAGCACTCCGTATTGCTACGAGGGCATCCCACTCCACCCCTATTAATGCTTTAGAAGTTGAATGTGAAATTAAACATCTACAGCTCAGGGCGCCGGGCCGCGTATCGGAATCGGTAGGGCACCTGACTCATGTCACGCCATTATCTGAATCCTAGACAGCAGGATCCCAAACTCAGTTATCCTTACGGACTCCCTTAGCTCTATACAGGTCCTGCAATCGGGTAAATCAAAAACGAGACCCGATAAGGTAAACAGAAATCTTATCCTTACTTAATCTAGCCACTGCCGTAAAATTCAATATTTCCATGGAATAAATCCCTGCCCATGTAGGAATTGACAGCAAGAAAAGGCCGATGGGGCTATGATCACTGGCACTTACAATCATACCAAACCCTCAAAACTGGACGTTTATCCTCTAATAAATGAAGCAGTAACCGAAATATGGCAATCCCAATGGACCAATAGCAACAAGGGCCACACCTTCCATTGCGTCAAACAAAAGTTAAACTTCAAAATGACGTATATTTAGTCCAGGACACTGCGGACTGGGCTGCCTTTACTACGGCAACCAGTCTGCCCTATGCCCCCACTGCAATGATGCAGAAGATCTTGACCATAATCTTCTTTGACTGTGTGGCCATAACAATCAAAGGCAAGACCATAGAAACCACCATATTCAAGTTAGGCTTTCACACAACAGACCTGAGACTGCTCCTGTCTCCCCCAAAGAAATATGCCAATACAATACAGAAAGCAGTCTTTGAATACCTGAACAAAACCAATATCATTGCCAGGATATAGATAGATTCCAATACAATAGGGAAAAAATCCCCCAAATTTTCTCTAAATCGAGCCCCTATTGCTCACCACCTACCAAACCCATTTCCCAAAATTCCTGGATCTAAATTAATCCCCTACTAAGTACAATGCTCATGACAAACACTCCCAACTCAGTAAAAGTCCCAGAACCCATCTCTACAACCACAATCTGACTTTCCCTACGGTCGTTAAAATAACTTTTGACAATAAGGACTAAATTTAATTTGTATCCAACCTCCTTAACCTCACACCCAGGCTTAGTTACCTGGAAACTGAATGAACCATTATAAGGTTCAGCACATTTACTCCCTAGAAACAGCCAAAAGAAACTGCCCTCTTCTCTCAATAATCCGCAATAAGAAATAAGCTACAGTCCTTTCATTAATAATATTCTTCATTTCCACACCCCTTCCAAATGAATGTGTATCCAGCCTCCTTAATCTCACACCCAGGCTTAGTTACCTGGAAACTTAATAAACCATTATAAGGTTCAACACATTTACTCCCTAGAAACAGCCAAAAGAAACCGTTGTCCTTTTCCAACAACCCGCAATAAGAAATAAGTTACAGTCCTCTTGTCCATTAATAATATTCTCCAATTCCTCCCTAAAATAATGAATATCCAACCTCCTTTATCTCACATCCAGGCTTGGTTACCTGGGAACCAACTAAATCCTTATAAAGTTCAACACATTTTCTCCATAGAAACAGCCAAAAGAAACCACCGTCCTTTTCTAACAACCCGCAATAAGAAATAAGCTACAGTCCTCTTGTCCATTAATAATATTCTCCATTCCCCCCATCATCCCCCCCCCCCCCCTCCAAAAAAAAAAATAATGTGTATCCAACCTTCTTAAACTCATACCCAGGCTTAGTTACCTGGAAACCGACTAAACCATTATAAGGTTCAACACATTTGCTCTTTAAAACAGCCAAAAGAAATTGTCCTACCCTCCCAACAATCTGCAATAAGAAATAAGCTACAGCTCTCTTGTCATTAATAATATTCTCAATTTCCAAAATTTTAGAACACTAGCAAAACTCCAATGAAAATACCGGCCCCTAAAACTTTAAATATGCAATATATTTTGGAACTAACTAAACCAAGATAAGGTTTAGAAAAAATGCTACAGTCCTAGGCCCCAAAAGGAATTTTTACCCCACTTTCCTCCCCGCAACAGAATTAAGCTACGGTCCTCTCTAAGACCTGAACAGGTGCAATTCCATGTAACCCAGGCAACCTCAATTACACATGGGGGCCACAAAAACATGAGACAAATGCACCCCAGACCACCCTCAATCTCTTTTCCCTACTACCCATTGCATTAGTTAATAAGGGAATTTGCTCCCTACCTAAGAATTTGCTCCCCATTTTCTCCTAGACCTGCCCTGGGCCCAGTCAGGACAGGGGGCTTGTTCCAGCAGAACTAGCAAAGCTGTGTGCATGGGAAGTGATTATTGCGGATCTGTGCACAAGTCCATTTGGGTTCAATCCCATTGCTGCTTGTTTCTGAGAGTTTTTGCTCCCCACCAAAGAATTTGCTTCTCCCTTTTTCCGAGACCTGCCCGGGACCCAGCTAAGGCCCACTTCGGTGCAGCCCCACTAACACATGAATCTTGGTAGTCTTTTGCTCCCCCCTCCCCACCAAAGAATTTGCAATCCACCCAAGAATTTGCGCCTTGTTCCCTCCTCCCATTTTTTTTAGCTCGCCTGAACGAAAGTTCAGGAAGAGCTATTGATGTCACCCTGGCGTCGGCGTCCGCGTCCGCGTCGGCGTCCGCGTCGGCGTCGGCGTCCGGATTGGATGTTTTGGTTAAAGTTTTTTAAAGACCTATATCTCCTTAACCCATAGATGGATTCATTTGATACTTGCACTGTAGTTAGATATTGGTCCAAGGTTTAACAGGGTACCACCCCCATCCCACTCCGTGACCTTAATGTCAAGGTCATGGACTTAGAAAATTGGAAGTGTTTTTGTATTGGATGTTTTGGTTAAAGTTTTATAAAGCCCAATATCTCCTTAACCCATAGATGGATTCATTTGATACTTGCATTGTAGTTAGATATTAGTCCAAAGTTTTCCAAAGTACTACCCCCACCCCCCTCAGTGACCTTGATGTCAAGGTCATGGACTTAGAAAATTTATTGCTTGGGTGTTTTGGTTAAAGTTTTTAAAGACACATATCTCCTGACCCCATAGATGAATTCTTTTTATATTTGCACTGTACCTAGATATTAGTCCAAAGTTTTACAGAGTACTACCCCAGCCCGCTCAGTGACCTTTATGTCGAGGTCAGGGACTTAGGAAATTTGGTCTTTATTAAAGTTTTCTAATTGCATACTGATTCATAATGCAGAGATTTAGTTAACACTTGAACTGATGTTAGACAATTTTTTGAGATTTTACAAAACACTATTTACTTACCCCACTGGATGACCTTGAAGTCAAGGTCATCGACTTTGAATTTTGTCTTAAAGATTTTGGCTTAAAGATTTTCTGAGATATTTATGAAGACATATTTCACAGTGCCACAATGGACTCAGTTGATACTTATACTTGGACAGATGTTAGATAATGGTACAAATTTTGGATACATCCTAACCCCCTCCCCCCCCCCAAAGCCCCCCCCCCAACCTCCCACACCCACCCCTTAGTTCTTTGAGCTCAAGCTCATGAACTTTGAAAATTTCATGTGGATTTTTTTATTTTAATTTCATTTTAAACTTATTTCTGAGATAGCTTTTGTTTATAAATGTGTTGTCATTATGGACATGCTTGCCTGAAGTTTTATGCATAGCCGTCCACACCACCATAGCGACTGTGTGATGGGCAAGCACCTATTCAGGCGAGCTATGCTGTCAGGCGACAGCTCTTGTTCTCCATAGACCTGCCCTGGACCTAGCCAGGACAGGGGGGCTTATTCCAGCTTGGGTCTAACATCGGTTAGAAAACCAAGTTCTGCTTGTAGAGAGTCAGGTGGTTTTTCCTTGCCAGGGTTCCCGGTTTTCAATCACCTTGATGATCAGTCAACTCTGGCCCCATATGCTGGAAATTTTCGCAGCATTAAATTGCTTTCTGGAAATCAAGGTTATCTTAAAATGTACATGTATTTCTGCATTCAGCCAAAACTACATGCTATCAATAAAATATTCTTAAACTTAATTTTGTTTACTTATACTCTGTGTAGAGGATACCTGTTTTTATTCGGAACATATTGCTCTGCATTAAGGTAATCCGAAGCGAACCCACTTGTGTGTTCAGACTATACTGTTTTCGATTCGGTGCAAGTTACTTTGCAGTAAAGTAAATGCAGCCTGCTCACATGTTAAATGTTAACATGACCTAAAGATGCCAAGGGAAATAAATTTTAATGCGGATTCGATTCGGTTTGCTGTTTGGATACGACTTTTAATCTGAAGAAAAAGTTAATTCGGATTCGATCCAAGGTACTCTGTAGAATTGGTTTACTCCGAGTCAAGTTTTTAATTTAAATAAGGTTTGCTAGTTTAAACAGTTAATTCGAAGCGCATTCCGATTCGATTTGGATTAAAACTTTAGGTTTTTTTAAAACAGGGTAATTGATGGAATAGAAAATTCATGCACTCAACTATTTTTACATTCTCTCAAAGGCAAGGATAATTGCTAAAATGTTGCCTTGGTTGTGGAGAAAACTGGAGTACTTGAAGAATACCACAAACCTTTGGTGGGCAATCACTGTCATTCTATATGCTACTGCCAGGGATCGAACCTGTGACTGCAGAGGTGAGAAGCGAATGCGCTGACCACTGAGCTATGGACGTCCCTTGAAATAGTCTTGAATTGGCTGTGAAACTCTTAAATGTTATAAAAATATGTCAGTATTGTTCTGTGTGAGCATTCAACTCAATATAATAGTCTGGGTCCAAATGTCCCTGGTCAGTTTAATTCTTAGTGAGGGTTACCATGTGCCCGGATTTGTCCGTGCTGGCCCAGATAAGTTGTGACTTAATCCGTGCTGACCCAGATAAGTTGTGACTAAATCGAGGATCATATTGCCTTTTAGTTTTTTTTTTTTTTTTTTTTTGCATTTACTTTGAATCCTTTACCGAAGACGCCATTAGACGGAAACTATTATCGTATAAACTACATGTAGATCTAGCGCATAAAACCTTGCGCATTCCGCTACAGCAGCGGTCATGCACAATACGATGTAATCAATAGAAATTACTGGACTGCGCATCTATTCCGGTAGAGGAATCGAGGCAATATCAAATTACACAGTAACTTATCAGTGAAGAGTTTAATTGTTTTAGCTATCTTAAAACTATTTTAAATAGGCCAACGTACAATCTGCGATTTGTACGCGTATTGAACAAGTCATGAATATTCATTTTATCATTGTTTGCGTCTCCCGCGTCGAGACGCGTCAGGACGCGTCTAGACGAGACTGATGCGCGGATCTAGGTTATACACACGCAGCACGCGCATGCAAACGCGGTACGAACGCGTTTTTGGTGTACAAATAAGTGAGCGCAAGTGTACATACAGGTAAAACATACAAAAGTCACAAAAAGTAAAACATATGGCCAAGTAAAATATTTGCAAATCAAAACTACATAATGTTGTTATTAGAAATATACAGAAAAATAGCCTTCAGAGGAGATGGCAAATCCCCCGACAAAGGCCCCTTGCGCCTTGGTAAACAGGGTGCACTTCAAAACACATATAAGTAAAATATTGTCATTCTTTTATGCTTCTGACTGACAGTATCTGTTTAACAGATGCATGATTATCTAACACTCAGACCAAAACAGTATGCCAGACTGCTAAAAAGAGATAAAATCTCAAACAGCCACCATGTTCACAATGTAAAGCATATGATACACTCAACATTTCAAAATGAGTGAAAAACTTCTAAAGTACGAGCCCTACAAATCGAATTTTGAGCTCTCTTGTAAGTGAATTCAGACAAAGAATCCCAATTTGATATATTTTGTTGCGGGGTAGGGGTGCAGGCATGCAGAGGGGTGACAGAGAGTTAGGAACATTGATAGGATATCATGGCATGATATCTCATCAACGTTCTTAAAGTTATAAAGGTATTAAAATTGTGGAGCAGGCCCGGGTTATACAGATATGGCACACAGACACCAAACTGCAGCTCAAACTTCCTAAGGAAAATAACTCGGAAAGTATGAATGACAGAGTTATCATTCATGTATGAAACAAATTGTCATGACTTGTTCTGCATATCTGTGAAGTATCATGAAAACATTCAAGTTATGGAACAGACAGGAAATCTCACAAAAAATCAAAGGAAAATAACTCACAAAGGAAGGAAGCAAGAGTTGTCATTCTTTTTCCCGACACATCGTCATGACCTGATCTACATATCTGTGAAGTATCATGAAAAATATTTCAAAGGGTATTTAAATTATAGAGCGAACACGAAACCACACCCAAGACCATCAAGGTGTTATAACTCAAAAAGTAAGAAAGCAAGAATTGTCATTCTTGTTCGCGACATATTGTCATGACCTGTTCTACATATTTGTGAAGTCTCATAAGATATTCTCAAAGGGTATTCACGTTATAGAGCGGGCACGAAATCACACCTAAAACCATCAAAGGAAATAACTAAAAAAGTAAAAAAAAATGCAAGAGTTGTTATTCTTGTTCACGACACATCGTCATGGCCTACTCTACATACCTGTGAAATAGCATGAAAATATTTTAAAAGGTATTCAAGTTATAGAGCGGACACGAATCACACCTAAAACCATCAAGGGGAAATAACTCTAAAAGTTTGAAAGCATGAGTTATTATTCTTGATCGCGACACATCGTCGTGACCTGTTCTACCTATCTGTAAAGTATCATGAAAATATTTCAAAGGGTACACAAGTTACAGAGCGACTACGAATCTGCCAAAATCACCAAAGGGGAGATAACTAAAAATATAAGAGCAAGAGCTACCATTTTTGAACGCAACACATTTTCATAACCTGTCCTACATAACTGTGAAGTATCATGAAAATATTCAAAAAGTTATTTAAGGCCTAAAAATAAAATAGCTGTGTTTCCACTAACCCGACCGAAACTGCTTCAGACCCCCGACTCTGCTATATTTATCAATAAAAAAAAAAAAAATGAAAATTAATAAACACAGACCCTACCATTTTCAATTTCCGACCCTACCCAGTTTGGTCTTTGCATTTTCCCATAGCGATTTCGGTTTTTTACTACCTTTTTGTAGTTTTTGGCATTTAGTTCCTTCCAAAATACAGATTTGACTTTTTCGGGCATCTAAGATGAATTATTATATACAGTGCAAGTCTCAACAATACAATTTAATAATCAACAAAATACATATTAAAAAAAAAAAAAAAAAAAAAAAAAAAAACATAAAAAGTACAGGTCTCACCCTATTTTTTTCGGTAGAAAAAATAGACTAATAAAAAGAAGTTTTTCCTACCTACCGACCAGATTTTTTTTCAGCATGTTAGTGGAAACAGCTATTTTTTCAGGCCTAAGATATAGAGCGGACAAGAAAATGCTTAAAAACGGACGGACAGACAGACGCCAGGCTCATCGCAATATCCATCGAACCTTTCGGTCGGGGATAAAAAGCGTCTGATATGGCTTTATCGGGCGCATGGACTCAAAAATTTGCGAACCCGAGAGTGACGCCGCTATTGTCAGTCCTTATATAACAAACTGCCTTTAACACACCGCTACAAAGCGGATTCAAGAGCGCATGGAACTAACGTTTGGCGAACTTATGAAACTTTGATAAACACACCACTATAATACGAAGGTTGGCTGGTTGGTTGTTTAGTGTTTCACGACCCTTTAAAACAGTATTCCAGTCGATATCGGACTGTCTCCTAGAGAGAAGAGAAAAAATGAGCAGTGATAGTCGAGGAAAGAAAAAATAGATTAATATTTCTCACCCACTTGACAAGAATATCCCTTTCTAGAGGTGTCTGAGATTTTTCTATCTCCGCCTGCTACCTCAGCCTAGGCTAAGAAAGCTGTCTCAAAATGCCAATTATTGCTATATAGTGCAGCCCATTAATAACACACTTTAATTCAACAAATCAACTTACTACCTGTCATGTAACTTGCATGCAGAATGTGAAATTGACACCCAGTAATGTACAGGAAATGTCACTGTAGATTTCTAATTAGCTGCCAGTCATAAAAAATGCATGCACAAGGTCAAATGAACACATATGTCAAACTATTAATAGAAACTTAGCTTTAAGTTTAAAGGAATGGCTTCAACAAGAAGTTAAGGTATATATTTATATATTTTAGTTGGTTGGGACCGGAGCCTTTTTGTCTGTTGCTTGGTCCACCGGGGCTCAACTGGTGACCTTCTTTTGCTTCAGATTTCCAGTGGGGTTGTTTGACAGGACAGGGATCTCCACCTGTCAGACGGCCCGTTGTATCTGTTGAGTCCTCGTCTTTGCTTCTTCATGGTGTTGAAATTTGATTTATGTGTTTACCGTGATGATTCATTGACGAGTTAGAGGGTTATCATGCGAACCGAACAACCAACTAAATGTTTTGTACCACTTCAGAAACTGAGGGTGAGGTTGGGCCTGTAAAATCGATTTAAGCCCCCCAGTAATTCATTACTGACCGTTCCAATGCGGTAGTTCTGTTGTGGTTCTTTGTTGCCTGTTTTTGGTGTCAGAGTTGCTGTGATGTTTTACCTTATGTATGTTATTATTATTTTTGGTTCGGTTTGGGTTGCTGAGTGGCCACCTTTTGGGAACAAGCTGCTCACTCGGTTGGCCATATGTTCTCTGTAGCTTGATTATTTGTAATCTTAGTTGTTTCCAACTATGGTTTGAGGGCTGGATTTGGATTTTGATTGTTTCAGTTCCTGGGGCCTGTTTCACAACGAATCGTACGATTGAAATTCGTCGTAAGATGATCGTACGAGAATCTTACGACCAAAAATCGCTTTCATGAAAAAAATCTCGGTTTCACTATTGTCCTCGTAGAACTCAATTTACGATCAAATCTACGATACCTAAAGGGCAGTCGTAAATTTCACTTTTCCTCCTCTTTCATCGCACAACATACTCATACTCAACTTTTGAATAGATTACATTTATCTACTGTCTTTCTGAAAAGCATATACCAAGTTTTGAGCAAATCAGCCAATTTACAAATTTCCAAATGTATGATAAATCACCTAAGGGTGATTTTGAGTTAAGATTTTCCTGTACGATTATCGTACGATTGTCGTGCGATTCTTGCGGGATAATTTACCTGCAATGTATTAGAGACTATTCTCAAAATCATGGCGGCAGCATTTGTTCTTATAGAGAGAAATTATCTTACAAGAAAATGGGAGGTTTTAAGACTGTTTGAACCCCTAATTAGGTGATCTCTGATCTGAGGAGACTGCATGTTTGTGTTCAACGGTATGGCACGCCAAATGCACAATAAATCTTTAAACTAGGTTTAAGAAATTTTACCCTAAGTTGAGCTTCAAACCTTGGTTTCAGTTCAGTCATAGGTTTCAAATCTGATTTCAATACCCGGATTTGTAAAAACGATTATAGAAAATTTCAATTTTCAAAAATTAGTTTTGAAGTTAAAACAAAGGATTGAAAACTTAACACCTAAAATTGAGAATGCGAAATTTGGCTTGCTATACAAGCGAATTATTGCGCTGACCACAAGGTTCTGCAGTGCAAGTCTGAAAGAGCTGATACAATCACAGACAGCATTTGGCAAAATAAAAAGACCCGAGTTTAATTCCTCGGAACGTCTTTCTCAAAACTGTATTTCGAAAATCGAGGAAGGGCATGGCAAGCCAATGCACAATGAATTTCAAAACCCTGAGTTTCAGCCTTGTTTTTAGAGGTTCAGTCCTAGGTTTTGGATCTCCAATTCCCACTTTTGTAAAATGAATTTATATAGGAATTTTGTTTTCATATCTTAGAAGTAAAGGGTGTCACTATGTAGTGACACCTTTTACTACTTATCTTGGTTTTGAAGATCTGCAACTAAGGATAAAAAACTTTACACCTTGGACTGAAAACTTCCCAGGTGCGATCCCTCTTGTCTTTTGTAAGGAGTCGTCCATGTTTACTTAGAAGCCACCGGTAGCTCAGTGGTTTAAGCGCTGAACTGCTGATCAAGCGGTCCTGAGGTCGTTTCCGGAGGCGGAAATCGTTTCAATCGTAAACAGGGTTCCATTGCACATAACCTTTCATTATCACCCTTCCACCGTCCTGATACGACTGAAATGCTGTTGAAAATGACGTAAAATCGCAAGGCATCCATCCATCCATCTTCCTTACTTCAGTGAGAAGGGCTTTAACCTCATTGGAGGTCCTGTTGACCTTTTTCTTTGACATGATTGCGTTGTATTACAAATCGCTACTTTTTGTGTTTATAAAACCCAATACACATCTGTCAAAGCTAATACACATCACGTCTGCGATCCATCGTATAACTAAAATCCTACGAGAATCGTACTATCTGTCGTACGATGTTTTTATGAAACGATCGTGCGAGAATCGTGCGACCAAACGTACGATTATCGCACGATTCATCGTTCGGTAAATTTTTGTGAACCAGGCCCCTGGTCTTTGCATACTTTTTACTTACATTCAATGAATATTCTGTTCTCTAAAATAAAATGGGTGAGAAAAATAAATCAATGATGGGGTTGAGGCCTCGACAAGGAAATCTCATGCTTATTTTCAGAATAATTAACCATATGCGAGGCTTGCCGAGCATAAGACTAAATAATCTGAAAACTAGTCTGAGATTTCCTTGTCTTGGCCTCAACCCCATCATTAATTCTATTAGTCCAAACAGTCCCTACCCTCACCTGCTGCAAACACAGCAGGCCCCTGCCTCACTACTACTCAAATTAGTAGGAGGCCCCTGCACTGAAAGTTACCCAGGACATTGCCAAAACAGTCCCTAACCGCACCTGCTGCAAGCTTAGCAGGCCGACTGCTATTCGTATAAGTGGGAGTCCCCGGCACTGAAAATTATCGAGCACCAAAGCCTGAGTCACCAACCTCTGTGGTGCTGGGTAACTATAATAATTCAAAGAGTAACTACACTTCAGGAACTGAATGAATCAGATAGATCCCAAACCCTATCCCCAACATCAAACGGAAAGATTGACAAAGACATCCCAACAAACAATAAATTACAAAAGATAAGCCGAGTCAGCAGCTCTTTCCCAAATAGGTGGCAACTCAGCTATCTTTATTGAACTAAATATTTTAGACCAACAGAGAAGGGTTACTACAACAGACTAAGCAAATTATACGAAAAACATTTAACAACTATTTTTAAAGTCGCAATATCACGTACAATGTCAACTAAATGCCTCAGTGAGTTGTTCAACCAAGAGTCGGTCAAGTCGTATCTAATCGAAACAAAAATCGTACTATCCATTTCGTCGCACACCCTCATAGATATTTTGGCCAAAAACGCAACTGGAATCCGTGGCCATCCGCAGCGATTTATGGCGAGTGGTGTCCCACCGTACAGCGCGGAATCTCGCTGCAAATATCGTGCAGCGTGACAGTGGTACCCGCGGGAGGAGTTTTTCTCACCCATTGGACAAGGATATCCCTTTCTAGAGGTGTCAGAGATTTTTCTATCTCGGCCTGCTATCTCGGCCTAAGCTCAGAAAGCAATCTCAAAATGCCAAGCATTGCTATATAGTACAGCCCAATTAACCACACACTTTAATTCAACAAATCAGCTTGCTACCTGTCATGTAAGTTGCATGCAGAATATTAAATTGACACCCAGTGATGTACAGGGAGTGTCACTGTAGATTTCTGATAAGCTGCCAATCATGAAAAATGCATGCAAAGGTGAAATTAACACATGTCAAACTATTAATAGAAAATTAGCTTCAAGTTTATAGGAATGGACTCAGCAAGAAGTTAGGAATTAAATGAATATTCTGTTTTATAGAATATTGGGTGAGAAAAATAATCAATGACGGGGTTGAGGCCTTGGCAAGGAAATCTCAGGCGCGTTTTCAGATTATTTAAGTCTTATGCTCGGCAAGCCTCGCATAATACTAAATAATCTGAAAATAGCCTGAGATTTCTTTGTCTCGGCCTCAACCCCATCATAGATTCTATAAGTTTTTCCATAAATGGGTTTGTCTAACTCGCAAGATAGAATAGCCCCATTTGCGCTGTAGGACATGAGTGAATCTACCTAGCAGGCACACAACGCTGAATCAACATTGATTAAATGTTGATTCAACGTTGCGTGACCAGTGGGGAGTTACCTTCTGTAATATTCATGGAATCTTTAAAATTTTGTGTGGCCACAGGTAACACTTCCTTGCTCCAATTTAGTATCCGGCCTGTGGTGAATGGAAAATTTCTGTAACCAAGGAGTCTATAACAAAAATTGATATGGTTTACGGTGAAGAAGTACTCTTCAGCTGGAAGCAAATCTGTGAATTTTACCTCCCCTGTCCATAAGGGGTAACTCTCAAAGGAAAGAATTTTCTCCACTTTGAATATTTTTCGCCTTAAAAATAGTCTGGTATTGAAAAGTTTGAACTTTAACATGTTTTATGTCTGAGATTCCCGACTGAGAAACATCTGATGTTTGTTCTGCTCATTTGGGAAACACATCGGTAGGAAAACAGAATAACCAGTATCATTATATAATCTATAAATGAATCTCATTTCATTGGTTCAAATGCTGATCACGTGCGGTAGACATAACTTCATTTCGCATAGGTTGATGACGTAACGTCTTAATGTCGCATGGTTGGTGACGTAACGTCTTAGGCCCTATTGCGCTATCAGCATGAAAAAAAATCATCACAAGATATCGCTGCATGCTTCTCACTAAGGTTTCGTCATTGTGAGTGACCGTGATAAGCTAGCTTTAAACATATATAGCGTCCTTGAGTTTTACATAAAAAAAGGTTTGAAAGCATATTTTGGTCATTTTAGTTCGCAACTAAAATGACCTACTTTGATTTTATTTGGCTGAATGAAATGGTTAAAATACAATGTACAAGCGTGGAGCCCCAATCACTAGCTCGCCTATGTTTAAATAACCTTACTAGGCGGGAAATCACACCAGTACATTGTATTTACTGGAGCAGTTTGTTATTTTTCAAAAACTTGTTTTCTCTACTTTTTGCCATTTAAATGACTCAATATATGCACACCAACCCACATTTCATTACCAAACGTGAAGGTTGAACCGCCTTTTACAATGATTTGAGTTAAAACGTTTTTACCATTGATAGGACTATGGAAACTTAATAGCACATGCTTTGTGAAGGAACGTCAACAAAAACCTTACGCCAGTTGTACAAAAATGGCAGCCTTTTTCAACAGAACTTATAATAAATGTAAAACTAGAGCAAGTAAGCAGGGGCTCACGTATACCCCCGACCAGCGCCACCGCCTAATGAAACCACCGCCTTAAGAAACCACGGACTAATGAAACCAATCTTATACAGGGTCTTAGTCACATATCAAATGGTTCCATCAAAATAAAGAATATAAACGGAACGCAAAACTTTGACGCAAATATACCAGTCTGTGACCTTGACCTTTGGTAAGCAGCTTTGAACCTAAAAGTAAACCTAGTCAAATATCAAAAGGTTCCATCAAAGGATATTAGAAGTATAAAAGAAGAATATAAACTTAACACAAAACTTTAAACAAATGTTTAAATCTTTGACCTTGACCTTAGGTCAGCTGCAGCATCCAGATTATGTAAACTATTCTGCATGAACAAAGAAGTAAACCTAGTCAATTATCAAAAGGTTTCATCAAAAGATGTTGGGAATATAAGCAAAGTTTATAAACTTAACACAAAACTTTAACTCAAATATACAAGTCTATGAGCTTGACCTTTGGTAAACAGCAGCATCCAGATGATCTCAACTACTCTGTATGAACCTAAAAGTAAGCCTAGTCAAATATCAAAAGGTTCCATCAAAGGATATTAAAAACATAAAAGAAGAAAAAACCTTAACGCAAAACTTTAACGCAAATGTTTAAGTCTGTGACCTTGACCTTAGGTCAGCAGCAGCATCCAGATGATGTCAGCTATTCTGCATGAACCCAGAAGTATACCTAGTTACATACCAAAAGGTTCCATCAAAGGATATTGGAAATATAAGCAAAGTAAAAAACTCAACGCAATACTTTAACGCAAATGTTAACGGACGGATGGACGGACAGACGGGCGAACGGACGGAAAGACGAAAACTGTATACCCCTCGACATACTTCGTATGTCGGGGGTATAATAAATCAATTTTTGACTTTTTTTTGGTGAACATAAAGTGTTATTGAACAGTAAACCGAAGCATATTACCGTGTTTATACACTTTGTACAATTAGACGTAAAATGCATGTAAGAATGAGTACAGCAAAGTCCCGTACACACTTACAGGATAAGCATTGCAAATTTCTGAACTCATTTGATTCGTAATACTTTTCAATAAAACTTCCTGTCCATCTCAACAAAAGTCAATAACTGTATAATATTTTATAAGTGTAAAAATTGCTCCAGTGGAAGCAGTAACCTGCCTTATTTCACAAAGGCTGCAAACCCTTAACAGGTTTATAAGCCAACAGGAAAAAAATCACCTGACAAACGAAATTATTGTGTACCGTGCGCAGTTTGTAAGTCCCTTTGAAGCAAAGGCTATTTAAACATGGTAGGTTCAATCTAACAGTGGGTTTGTAATGTCTTTATCGATGCATGCTGTCAACGGGTATTTACATCCTTAATGGCTATGTTATCCATCAATTAAAAATGCATGTGTGTTACAATATCTGTTTCATAACTTAGCCGGTGACTTGAGTTTTTAATAAAATCATGTAAACATCTGATTTTATAAATTTTACTGCAAGCTTACTCTATAATAAATCAAAAATAATAAATGTTCTATACAATTTCATTCTATCGCATGGCCTTGCAAGGTCCCTGGGGCACTTCCAATGACTTCGCAACAATCCCTTTCCACCGTGTCTTGTTTCAGCTGTTCTAGTTGAGCTAGCAAAGTCCATCCCTGTTCACTCTTTAATATTGTCTTCCCACCTTTTCTTTGTCTACCTCTTCTTCTTTTTCATTTAACGCTGCCCTGTAGAATCGTCTTTACTAGACCAGAAGACACTGAGACGTTGCCAAACCACTTTAGTTTCTGTTTCTTGACCATGGTCAGGAGCTTATCACATTCTTTAACTTTCTACGAACCTCCTCATTTGTTATATGGTCCTTGTACAAAATGTTCAATAACCTTTGGTTGCATCTCGTCAAAGTTTTGCACTGCTTTCTCTGTCTCTACTGTCAAGGTCCATGATTCATAGGCATACAGATAATATGGAAATGACACGGGAGCACATCAAGTTCATCTTTGAGAAAAGAGATACACTATTATCTCTCAAAATTGACTTCACCTTAGTAAGAAGATAAGTGGCTTGTGTATTTCTGGAGAGAAACCCCGGTTTGGTTTTGAGTCATCATCTGAGACAATTGTTCAAAGGTTTTTGAAGCTTGTTACGGTATCCAGCTTCTGCCATTTTACCTTGATCTCCCTCTGGATTTATTTGGCACTGTTTGGCTGTTTGTCATTAGTTTGGTCTTCTCAGCACTGATCTCCATATTATACCTTTCCAAGGTTTTCTCGAAACTAGGGCTTCTAGTTACTTCTCTTCCTATATTGTTAATATTCCTGCCACCATTCTAACCTTTCAATCATGCTCCTCCAGAGCATCAGACATACTCTATTTGAGAAAAATGTGGAAGAGGGTGTGTGACAGACATTTTAGCCTGTCTCCAACTGTTGTTCTTAACCATTCACCAGTTCTGCCATTCATCTCGACTGCAATTGTAGCCTTGTCACAGAGCTGCTCATTGATGCGAACTAGATTTGCACTGATATTGTACTTCCGCATGGCGGCTAATAAGGCATCATGACATACCCTGTAAAAAGCTTTTTATGAGATCAATGAAGATATGGTACAGATTGTGCTGCTTCGCACACTTTTATTACTTTTGCAGCTTTAGCTGACAAAGCTTCTAACATAACGCCTGTTCATTCATATTATAATAAACCCCGGCCCTTTCAGGACATTATGCATGAAAATATTTGGTATCAGGCTCTGACGTCACGTGCAGTAATATGTACTGCCGTTCTACGAGACATGTTGGGTTAATGAGAACATGGCTTCGCACACCGCTTTTGGAAGGAAGGAGAAGCTTTCTAGATTATTTCAAATAATCTGCCATACACCTTGCGATCAGTAAATGAAAATTATAAAACTACTTCAAAAACACTATTATTATTTAAAGTTAGCAAGTGAAAAGTATAATGTCAATGCTTGTTCCATCAAAAAAATACAAAAATCTGCGATTTTCAGAATTTTATTTGATTTTAAAAACACTAGTTAAGAAGTGAATGATAAGTTTTGTTGAATCCATCACATCTCGACTGTGTAATCTTACAGTGGACTTACGACTAGATAGGATGATAGGTAAAAATAATGTGCAGACTTTCTTCATAAAAGTGGGGGACAAAATTCACACCCCTTGGCATAGAAAAACTACCGGCATAAAGTAGGATGATTGTCCTCTTTGTATATTCAAGAAAGCAAATGATACTTTCATTAATATTTCAGGAGCCAAATTTCGACAAAGTGCTATCAATGAAATTGTCTGTTATAAAACTGTTAAACTTTGCCGACCTTGATCTGCATGTCACTAAACATTTTGGCGCAAAAATGCACGTGATACACTGCACGCGTAAATGAGGGCACAAAACTTAATTCATCAACCTTGTAATATTTGAAAATTAAAATGATCTTGAGACAACTGATGACTGACACATACTACGAAATCTCGGAGGTGTGTGAAGCCATGCCCTGTGCGAAGCCATGTCCTCTTACTCTAATCCGTTTACATGGCATGCCGGCTGCCTATAGCTGTAGATGATATGAACACGTCATTTTTATCGATTACGTCACAACAAAGTGACGGAATAAATTATTTGACATATAGCAGATGACTGGTTGAAGGATAAATAAAGTTTGAAAAGGCCATTATTGTCATAAATTTGAGTGATAGAACATCAAATTTGTACAATGCCAATCAAGCAAGCATCCAGGTGAAGTACATTTTACCAGTTTGTAGTCTATTTTAGCTCATTAAACTCCGTATTTTTTCTCTTCTTCAGTTTTTCGCAGTCTGAACTAATGTTTGTCAAGCTGTCGGCTTTAATTTTCTGTCTAAATTATGGCTGTACGGCAAGAATTGCTCGAGCCCATATCACGTGTAAGACCGTTTCTTGAGCATTAAAACCACACATGCCATCTTTCATTTTGCAATTTAAAAATGTTCCGAAACAAAATTGCTTGAAATTTCACATGCAAAATAAAGAAACAATAAAGTTTTCGATGGCATGGGTGTGCGCATGGGAGAAAGGCCCAGCTTTCTGTAAATTATGTTTTATGTTGATGCAAGTGTTCGGTAAAATCAAGATAGAGTATTGTACTTTGACGATGAAAATTTTAGTATTTTGAGCAATTTTGGCCCTAGATCCACCGTTGTAAATACAATCACCGCTTTTCGAGGGTTTGCGTTCCAACTGTTATTACCTGTTCACTGTGAAACCAGCTACTTCATATTCTGGGTGTTCACATCCTTTGACGCAAAGCTCCTGTCTTTCTGTATTGTTCCTGAAAGAAAAGAAAACTCGGATAATTAAAGAAACACAACTTATGAAAAAATCTGATGAAATAAAAACTAAATAATTCTTTGTTTCACCGGTATGTGAATGTCTTTTCCACGGCCAGTTTCTTCTAAAGGAACCCTTTCGCTCTCTGCAGAGAGCATTTTCTTTATTTTAATATTCCAAATCACGAGGTATTCTGAAAACAACTTAATGATGAAAACCGCAGCAAACTAGGCAAAATAAATTTAGCAATATATTTTGGAATGACTGCTATGGAAATTCCGGCTTCTGTTCTGGGTGTAGTGAATTAAATACAAGAATCATTCTTTTGAAAAAGCCTTCATGTTGCTCTATGTGAATAATAGAAAATTCAGCGTCTAATCTAACGTCACGTATGCTTTTCAGACCAACAACAATAACACACATTTAGAACCACGTGCGGAAACAAAAGTCAGAATGGACTGCAAGATTTGTTACCATGCTAAAGAAAAGCAGAAAGTTATTGCAAAAAAATGCGACAACACCTCGTACAAAATATTTAGAAAAGCAATGTTTGCATCTTAATTTCAGTATTATTGAAAAAGCGATGTTTTTAGGCGGTATTTGTGGAGTCATTTATTTTCCTACACTATTATAGCAGGCACTCGCTTGCAGGCGCGATGCGCCTGCAATTCAAAGCACCGTAGGAGATTTGAAAGAGCGGGAGCTCTATGGTAGATGATTGGTAAGGCATATTTTTACCTACAAAATACAATACTTTCAATGAAATTTCTTTCGTTACGACACCAACTTCCGCTTCCGCATTATCCAAATTGGACTGGTTTAAATAGAAATCCACAAAATGATTAAGAAATAGAGGTCGGACAGTCTTCCTGCCGCTACGTTACGTAATGACGTCAAGCGTTCCGTTTAAGAAAAACAACATGGCGTCAAGTATAACCGCTTCTGTGGCGGTAGATCACTATATGGTCAGCGCACAAAATGCAAGGAGCATGAGCATTGGGTGAAATTAAAAGGAATTAGAAAGCGACGTAGAGAAGAAATGAAAAGAATTACAGCCCTTTTTCCGTTGGGAAACGCTTCTAGGGGAAAAGCTGTTCTCTGGCAGTTTCTCATCAGTTTGTCAGACGGAATTCGCTGCTGTTGAGTTGTAATAATTTTATTGCAAATTTCATACGACAAAAAAACACACCACATTTAGGGATAGCAATGCTGTACAAGAATTTATTTATAAACTCTGTAATGAAGAAATAATACATTTCTATTACTCTACTCTGTAACTCTGAAGAGCGATTTGCTCGCCTATAAATTGGGCTTATTTCATATTATTACCTAGAAACAAGGTAAGCATATCTGATTAAGTACGTTTCCTAGCGACAGGAATGGACAAAAAGACCAAGGTTACGTCGTCAGTTTCTAACAGACTATACGTATCTTTCATAGGTGTGAGGGGGGAAGAAAAAGTCGTCACGAGGGTCCCCATCGACATCACGAGGCTTGCCGAGTGATGCCGAACAGTGATCCAGAGTGACGGATATTTCTATCTACACCTCCCAACCATGATAGATACTTTTTCTTGCACACTACGTTTCGTTTTCACTTCAGAACTTGTTAAAATGTGTAATTCTAGTGCTTGAGAGGTTTTAATTTGATTTTGAACGAAGGCGTCGCTTTCAATGACCGTTCGTGTTTTTACCTAAACGACTTGCGTGCAGAACTTGACGTCATTTTTGCCGTCTTCTTGATGTTATCATCTAAAATGCCAACGTCACTTGACGACGCTGGTACGTGAGCTTCTATACCAACGCACTGACAGCCAGTGATTTGTATCCGGTGCTGGGTGAGATAACATGGATAATGTAAGATTTCTATCCCAGGTGAAACAATGACATTTTCTATCCAGTGTGCAAGAAACAATCAAATACGTTTCTGCAACTCGGTGGCTCAATTCTTTGTTAAGTAATCTATCATCTCCTTTTTCATCTTTTTTTGCCCCACAAGCCAGTGTGTGTCCAAAATGTTGTTGTATCCTATTAATTTTATTTTTTGCTCAAAATTTCACTCTTAAATAGTTAAAGACATACCAATAGCTGAAGCTCAATATATTGCGCTGTCTAAGAGTATTTTGAGCGTTCTCATTAATATTTATAAGGCATCCTATGGCGTCATAGCTGACCATTAAATTTTTACACTTTAAAAAATCATAATTTGTGAAGAAATGGTCTCCCACGGCAGAGTGAGAAATGAAAATCCGAAATAAATTCAGTTTCAAAACATGTCAATGAAATAAAAAAAAACTTATTGTCTACTTCTTAAAAATGGTTTAACCCAAATTAGTCAGTAAAAGTTAGTTTCCCCACTTATTCATGCTTAGGTATTTATCACGTGGCAGGAAATAAAAAAAAAATCGGCTTCTTTGGTATTTTCTTCGTATGCAAAAAACAAACAAACAAAAAACCAATAACAATTCTCAAGGTGGAATAGAACAAAACCAAAATTTTCAGTTTTCCACTTAAACCATACATTATTAAAAACTTAAGTAATTTTTGGCTCACTAAATGATTTCCTTTTGAGCATGAAACAAACAGTTCCTATTTCAATGACGTCGTGAAAATGTGATGGTTTGAAGATTTTTGCGCAAAATTTATGGCTTCAGATATCCGCATTAATCAACATTGCTCTGTAGTCCGTTTAGGTATAGGAAATAACGGGAATCCTCGGAGTGACGTCATCGGATGATCACGTGGGTAGACTGGGTGGCAAAAGATAGGGACAGACAGTGGTCCGATATGGGATTTTTCAGAAAATTAATCGCTGGAAGTGCGTAAAATGTAATTTGGAAGGCTTCGAATAAATAGCAACCCATGAAACCTTTGCGAATATTGTCATAATCGCTTGTCTCGCGAAAAAAGTGAGTTATTCAATTACTTAAATTTATTTAATTACTCGGTCTGGACATATATTAACTCGCTCCGGAACCGGACTGTTTCTCTTAATAACTTCGACTTAAAAATAAAAATTAAATGAAATAGAAATAAACCGGAAGCACTGAATATCATTATTTCAACCTTTTTCGATGAACAAGGAGATTTGTAAATATTACATGGGTAATAATAGGAAATGAAAAACACATTAAAATATAGAAACTAGTATCCAATGAGAACTAAAGCAAAATTAACAAAAAATATGATCTGATCTAGGGACAAGAACATTTAATAAATAAATGAGTAAATAAAATAAAAGTCATGATTGCGATTATAAAACGGTAAAGGATAATATCAAACAGAGAACCTTCTATGTTTTGAAATGGTATCAGTAGTTACCACATTATTTAGCCCGAGTTCATGACATGTTAACAACAATCTCTTTCTCTCTCTCTCTCTCTCTCTCTCTCTCTCTCTGATTGTTTGCTCGTGATATTATATGAAGAGAAGAAACAAATATATTAATATCATAATATCATTAATTGAAATTATCGAGTTTTATTGTAAATTAGCCGCACCGCCAAAACAGTTTGTTTATTAACTCTGAAACTGTCACTGCAGGACACCGGCGGCGTTCTTTGAAATATGATAATGTAAGACATCCCTTATCAAAACATCCGCTGAATACCAGGTGCATTCACTTACAAACATCAAACCACCGGTTTGAGTTCAGATACAGACACAAATATTTTTATAGATCAAATGTACATCTCAAATCACTTCATCATGTGGAACCCTTTTAAATGCATTATGGGTGACAATAAAACAATATTTCACACTCAGATACCTACACTTCTAAGCGTCATCATTAAATATAAAAAATATGCATCATAATGCGCAAAATACAAGGCATGATTAATTACATAGTTTAACATCGACCCCTTAACTTTCAATATAGCCTGACTGACTATCGACTTCTTGCCAACCAGCGTGGGGAATCTCCTGGCAATCCTTATCGATGACGTTACCGCGTTATCTCCTATTGAAATTCTGTACCAAAATATACGCAACTTTCTGTTTATAAAACCGGTCATTTTTCTAAATAGTTCTAAACTACCACAGCTATCACTGTGAAGTAAAGTACATCGTAAATGTCTATCTTATACATAACTAATTTATAATTTTCTTCAAAATACTAAAATACTAAATAATACTAAAAACTTTTTTTATAGATGCCCAATCTTGCTGCATTTTACAAGGGAGTAAGTTTAATTATGCAATAGTCATAGAATGGTCAACATTTAACCAGGTCTATTGTAAGGTAATCTGCATACAAATCACTCAGTGGCATCTAAATAACTGTTAGTCTTTTCATCTGAGTAAAAACCGTGAAGCGAACTGATTGGTGATGAATATGATCAATTTATATATAGAAACAATTCTTGTTTGTGATGCATACTGTCACCCAAAGATAATTTGGTTCCCGCGTAAATAGCCTAGCACGACCATTTAAAGACATATTTTTGATTGCATAACACCCTAATGACCGTTTATTGGAATATGGAACTTTGATATAAGGAATCAGCAGGGGTCCTATTGAGACATTCTATTTCATACAGATAGAGACTACAGTGAAGGGATTTTATGACACTCATAATCACTTAAAGAAGACAAGAGGGCCAAATGGCCCTGAATCGCTCACCTGAGCAAAAAGGTTACTGGTCAAACTAGGTTCATCATTTGAACAAACCTGAAAGTTTGCAACAATTTCCAAATGGTTCTGAAGAAGAAGATTTTTGAATATTTTTATGTATTGCTATGGTTCAAACCCAGGACCCCCTGGGGCAGGGCCATTTTGGACCCTGGGGCCATCATTTGAATAATCTTGGTAAAGGACCACTAGGCAATGCTACATACTAAATTCCAAGCATCTGGGCCAAGTAGTTCTGAAGAAGAAGATTTTTGAATATTTTTCTATGTATTTCTATGGTTCAAACCCAGCATCCCCTGGGAGGCGGGCACTTTTGATCCCCGCACCATGATTTGAACAAACTTGGTAAAGGATCACTAGGCAATGCTACATACCAAATTTCAAGCATCTGAGCCAAGAAGTTCTGAGAGGAAGATTTTTAAGTATATTTTAGTTTTGAACACAAGACCCCCTGCCCCAGGGCCATTTTGGACCCTGGGGCCACCATTTACAAAAATCTTGAAGGAGTCCACCAGGCAATGCATCATACCAAATTTCAAGTATCTGAGCCAAGTGGTTCTGAAGAAGAAGATTTTTGAATATTTTTTCTATGTATTGCTATGTTTCAAGCTCAGGACTCCCTGCTGCGGGGCCATTTTGGACCCTGGGGCCATCATTTGAACATACTTTACAAAGGACTACAAGGCAATGCTTCATACCACATTACGAGACAATGAACCTTTTTCCAGCTAGACAGCGCAAGCCGACTGGAATTCAAAGAGGCGCTGGATTGACATATCAACATTAATCGCGAAAAAACTAGCTAACCCAGCAGGCACTCCACGTTGCATTAACATTGATTCAACGTTCATTCAACGTCATGATGTTGAATCAACGTTGATCTGCTGCTGCAACGCTATGTGCCCAGTAGGTAGATAGTTAGCACTTAGGAAAATAAATAACCAATAAAATTTGTACACGTTCGTGGAATAATTTTCTTTAAATCATTCAAATAATAAAGATAATTTTTGTTTCATTGTCTGAAATCCCTTATAATGTTGCCATTATTGGCAAAAGAATTATTCTTGACGAAAGTGAAAAGGCAGCAAGCATTTAAAAAAAATTGTTGCTCTTCTTTGGGTCCCGAGAAATTCGAGCTTCATGTAAGGCATGCGTACCTGTTTTTATAATAGCAAGAAAATAAAACAAGCAAAGGAAAAATAAGGTCATGCATTTGTGATTCGAACCTACGACCGCAAACAAAACAAGTTGAAAGTCGATGCATGTAATTACAACCACGGAGCTATTATGGCTCGTGGTATGTCCGGCACCACCTTTTAAGATTTTAATTGTAACGGTATGATATGGAAATACGACTAACTTTGTAAAGGTATATACCTGTTTCCCCTTTAAGTGGTGCGTGCTAGGTTTAAACCAATATTTGTCAGTTACACATCATCGTTGAGGAGCAGAATATGGGCATGATTTATAGCTATTACATTTAGTTATTGTACTCCTCTTTACTTAAGTTTAAATTTTAGTACTTGATTTAACAGACAAAAGCCAAACAATGACAACATAAAATTCTTAAAGTTAGTTCCCATTAATGTATTAGTTTTAGAATACCAGTGGAGGAAAAATCATTTCATCACCAGGAACAAAGGAGGAACTCTGCAAAATGACCTGTTTTATAGACAGAAAATAGCCTATAAGTGTCATCAACAGGTCCACACACCTGTGCTATACTTTCTGCCCTATCTCTGCGCATTACGAGTGTATTGATGCCAACATTAGTTGTCATTAACGGTGTAAATTAGCATTTTTTCACTTAAAAATTGAAACAAGCAAAAAAGCCTCTCCGAAAAATATATATAATTTTGAATAATGTTTTAGCGAAATGTGAAGTTGGAATATTAATGAAAAAATATTAAGATTTTACATTGTTAAAATATTCTCAAAGTAGATTTTTTAAACTATACATGTACCTCCTGATCAGATAACGTCGATTATTTTAACGCCGAACTAAATTCAGTGCTTAGAGCGGTTTCCGACATATCTTTTAATTTTGATGAACGACTGTCGAGATTATGAAAACCGAAACAATCGTAGAATTATCTCATTCCGTTTCTAGACAGAAGAGTTCAAAGAGCTAAGGGCTTCATTTTTCCCGGTTTTGCCTTTTGGAATGTAACTGACATCGCAAAATTTGAGGTTTAAAAGAGACGTCACGTTACGCAAAATGAATGTCATGGCAACATTGAACCCCTGGCGTGTTGAAATCTTCCTCCGTGGAAAACGGAAGAAGATATCAATTCATTTTAATCGTTTTCCGTGCAGATATATTCTCTAAAAGAGATAATAAATTTGTTGTTAGGAAATAAAAAAAATACTGGTAAACATTCTCGGGAATAATCTCCATTTTACGTTAATAGAAAGGACATCATCGGGATAGGGGATAAAGTTAAACAAATCTACTTTATGAAAACTCTACACGGTGAGAACCTAAAATCACTTCAGAAATAAATTGTAAACTTCTTTCATTAAAACATACCAAAATTTCAGATATATTTTTCGGAGACGTTTTATCTCGATCTAATCTTTTATGTGAAATTAAGCAATATTCATTAGCTAATAATAGATCATATTTGCCTAAATCAACACAAAATGCGGAAATATTTTGAAGAAGAAATAGCACATCTTAAAATGCATTGTGACGACTCGCACTATTACAATATCTTTACGGAGAGCAAAACAAATGCGAATATTATAATAAATAAGCGCTATTTATTTTGTATTTTAAACGTCAATTCCTTATATTTTCATAACGTCACGGAAAAAGGAGTAATGGTTTCCCTCTTAAACGAAAATCAATTCGTGATTTACAAAATGCTGAACTTCTTGATCATTGTTCTTTTCACACAAAAACTGAAAGTTTTGGTTTTGTCCTATTCCACATTAAATGACAAGATACATGAATGTTTTGGTTTTGTCCTATTCCACCTTAAACGACAAGATACATGAATGTTCGACTTGCTGTTACGTACATTTTACAAAATATATATGGCGTAAGCTATGTGAACGAGGAAGTGAACTCAATAAGCAGCATGCCTCGATTCGGATCCTCATTAAGTATACATGTATATGTATCTTGTCAGTGACTCTTTAATGAATAAAATATAATAAAAGAAAAATTGTGCCTCTGTGAAGTTAATTCAGATTTTTATGAAATTTTCACTAAGTTCAGTTGCTCATTGAGTTCTATCTACAATTTTAACACAATTTGTATTTAAGTGAGTGTTTTGTTTTTGTTGTTGTTGTCTCTTTTAACACAAAGCAGTTGTTGGTGGGACATTTAGCCCGAGTTCACTCACTCATTTACTCATGAACACAAACTCAAATTTTGTTCCGCTAGGTCATAAAAGAATCGAAATATTTTACATACACGGACTTGTCCAGATTAATATATGGGTACGAAGGAGAGCAGCTGCGAGATTAAGCCCATTTCGGCCAAGGGAGAAAATGTACGCTTTATCTTTTGCCATTTCTTTTTTTTTCAAGCGGACAATTCAGCGTCTTTGTTGGCTCTCCCTAACGACAAAACCCTACAAAAACTGATCTATTCTTATAGAAAAGAAATTATTTCTTGGGTGAAAATTCTTTCTTTAAGCGTTGATTCGCATTAAGATGGGAGGCAAAAATGAATTTGCAGAGTTGCTTTCCCTAAATGTATACCGTTAACCTTGAGACAATTGATGGTGTGAAAAGAAAATTCAGCCGCGACACAAGAAAACCAACAAAGTAGTTGTGCACCCAGCGCAGATTCAGATCAGCCTGAGCATCCGTCCAGTCTTGTCAGACTCTTTGCTAAGCGCTTAAAGGGTGGCTAAGGATCTAAACTACCTCCATGCGGACAGCGAGGACTCTGATCAGACTGGACGAATGCCCTGGCTAATCTGAGTCTGCGCTAGGCGCACAACCACTTTGTTGGTCTTCTGGTGCTGCAGCTCAAATTTCTCAACTAAAATAT
The DNA here is from genome assembly GCA_963989385.1 of Ctena decussata. Taxonomy (NCBI): domain Eukaryota; kingdom Metazoa; phylum Mollusca; class Bivalvia; order Lucinida; family Lucinidae; genus Ctena; species Ctena decussata. The sequence continues at coordinate 65,992,772 of OZ022499.1, forward strand.
ACTTACACAACAGCTGGTTTGAATAACACTGTTTGTCCACCTTCTAAAGTTATGATCCATTTATAAGAAGACCGTATCAAGAACAGATCGACTGTCATCAATTTTGCATATCTCAGTGCGTTGGTAGCTATAGTCACATCGAAATTAGCCGAATACAATTCTCTATTACCTATCATAGCATCAAGGTTGTTCCAAAGAGATGTGTAGTTTATTTCTGCTGCAGATTTTACTTCCCCAAAGTTTAACACGGAACGATTTTCTGACGCGGAAGTAGTTCTGTTTAGTATCCTTTGTCCAAATACGGTTGCTGTCTCATTCTGTTCAACAACCCCATAGATCAGAGTGAGCAAACGTTTTTCTATTCCAATGCTGACATCTTTCTTTGTATAAAGGGTGACTACAAAGCATATGCATAATATGCATAGAACCACTGTTTTGCGTGGTAGCGATTTGAATCTGGCGAAGAGCCTGTAAAAACCAAATTTTAAACAAGAGGGCCGTGAGGCCCTGAATCGCTCACCTGAGCGATTGTCCAAGTGGCTTTTTCCTATGTTTGAAATTGTCAAAATATGAGTCTTAGGTAAAAAGTTAAAGAATGATCATGACCTCTTATACTCATAAATCAGCATGTACTTATTAAGACACCGTATATACCATTTTTAGGACCTTTTTCCATGAAAATTTATGATCTAGCATTTTCCCATATTTGACCATACTGTAAAAAAGGTCAGGTAAACCAAAATTCATTATTTGAACAGTCTTGATGGTACTCCAGTACTACACCAGTACTACATGCGACTTACCAAGTTTCAAGGCCATAGGCGTATTGATTCTTGAGAAGAAAAATATCAAAGTTTTATACCATATATGGGTATGGCTGCCATAGTCATCATGTGATCTGGACCGTATGAACATATTTTCGCTCCCTCAACCCCTTGAGACTCTATATGAAATTTAGTTACAATTTGGCTTTTGAGGAAATGTTTGAAATTGTCAAAATATAAGAGACCTAGGACAAATGTCAAAGAATGATCTTGAACTCTTGTACTCATTTTTCTTCATGACCTCATTTAGACGACTGTATATACCAATTTTTAGGCCAAAATCTTCAAAGTTTTTCATGAAAACGTATGATATAGAATTTTCCCATGTATGATCTTGCCGTGGACTAATATCAAGGTCAACCTAACGTCATCATTTGAATAACCTTGGTAGTACTTGAGTATCTTATGCTACATACCAAGTTTCAAGGCCATTGGTTTATTGGTTCTGTAGAAGAAGAGTTTTGAAGGTTTTTACCATTTATGGGCGTGGCGGCCACGTTGGTCATGTAACCTGGAAAGTTTGAACGAATTTTTGTTCCATCAACCCCTTGAGACTATAATTATATGAAATTTGGTTACAATTCGCCAAGTGGCTTTTGAGGAAATGTTTGAAATGGTCGATATAGGTGAGACCTGGGTCAAAGGCCAAAGAATGACCTTGACCACTTGTAGTCGTAATTCTTCATGACCTCATTAAGACGACTGTACGAGGGATGATTGAAAAGTTCTGAGCCTAAGATACTTCTAGTGAATCTGCGCATGCACGCTTAATGTGAATGTAATTAGTTGACATCTTACATGATTTTCATATCAGATATTTATGTTAGCCATTTACAATCCGATTCTGTTAGGCAGCAGTTAGATATGTAAATGGATACAATTAACAACGTAAGTTCATCATACGACATTGATCGCAGTGTCAATTCGTTTGTTTTGGTTCTTGATACTGTGTGTGAGCCATTCTTCAAAGAAGTAAAACAACATGAAGTCACAACAGACAAGAAACTTTCTCATCCTCAGTTCAAATATAACGAAACATGCGAATATAAAAGAATTAAATTTTATGACACGGCAGGGAGTCCTGAGTTTGAGCCTTAGAAATACATAGGAAACTATTCAAAAATCTTCTTTTTCAGAACCACTGGGCTCAGATGCTTGAAATTTGGTATGTGGCATTGCCTTATAGGCCTTTACCAAGTTTGTTCAAATGATGACCCAAGGGTCCAAAATGGCCCTGCGGCATGGAGTCCTGAGTTTGAGCTATAGAAATACATAGGAAACTATTCAAAAATCTTCTTCTTCAGAACCATTTGGAAATTGTTGCAAACTATCAGGTTTGTTCAAATGATGACCTAGTTTAACCTTTGACTTTTTGTTCAGGTGAGCGATTCAGGGCCTCTTGGCCCTCTTGTTACATACACTATTTCATAAATTACTTACAATTGGTTATTTTCTAACTTCATGGGCTGAAGGCTATATTGTTCCATTGCATAAAAAGGGAGATATTAATAATGTTAATAACTACGGGGGAAAATCGTTACTTAGTGCTTTGGGTAAATTGTTTTTGCGTTCACTTAATAACAGATTAACGGACTGGGCTTAAATATATCAAGTTTATATTGAGGCGCAAGCAGGTTTTAGAAAAGGAATGAATACTGTTGATAACATCTTTGTTTTACATGGTATGATGACGCATATGTTAAATCAGGGTAACAAACTGTACTGTGCCTTTATTGCTTTCAGTAAAGCATTTGACTATGTGGTACGAAATATTCTTTGGTATAAACTGATTAGACTGGGTGTTAGGGGCCAAATTCTTAAAGTTATGAAAAGCATGTATGAAAGCATTAAATCTAGGGTAAATATGACAATGAACTAAGTGAAGAATTTACTTGCTGTTTAGGAGTAAGACAAGGCGAGTGTCTATCGCTTTATTTATTTGCCATGTAAAAAAATGATACAGAAAATTGTTTTTATTTAAATGGAGCTGAAGGTTTAGATACTTGTATGTTGAAATTGTTTCTATTACTTTATGCAGACGACATTACTGTATTTGCTGAAACAGCTGAAGGTTTACAGAAAGGTTTAGACATTCTAACGAATTATTGGAAAAAAATTGGAAACTTATTGTTAATACTGCAATATCAAAATTATTGTATTTAGGAGGGGAGGACAATTGCCCCAGCAACCTTAGGTTTTATTATGATAATTCAGGGATAGATATTGTAAATTCTTTTTCTTATTTACGATTAGTATTTACACCTGGTGATTCTTTCGCTGATGGCAAAATACTCTTGCTGGCCAAGCTCAGAAAGCTGTATTTAGGCTTAATAGTTATTTATATTAATTAACAGAGCTTTCGCCATATCATAGGCTAGAATTGTTTGATAAACTGGTTTCTCCAATTTTGAATTACGCATCTGAGGTATGGGTTTTTTGCAAAGGTGATAAAATTGAGACTGTTCATATGCAATATTGTAAACGGTTACTCGGTATTAAAAAATGCACGCAAACTGATTTTGTTTATGGGGAGTAAGGGTGCGTCCTATTATTAAGTACTGGTTAAAGATAACAGTGTGTAACAAAAACAAGTTTCCGCGACAGATATATAATATGATGTTGAATAATATTGAAAAAAAAAAAAAAAAAAAAAAAAAAAAACGGAAAATAAAGAAAATTGAGCTCTCTTAGTAAAGCGATTGTTGGAATCTCTAGGCTTCGGCCACGTATGCACGTATGGTTAGCTCAAGGCGTGGGTGATCTATATATATAAACGTATTCAGGCAGAGACTGACGGATAATTTTTTACAAACGTAGAACTCAAGATTAAATAAAAGAACTCGGGCAATATTTTATAACAGTATTAATTGTTTTAAATATCAAACATTATTTAAATTTTGTAAAAGTAAAGAAATACAGATTTGCATTGGGGAGATTACGGTGCTCTTCTCATAGACTGGAGATAGAAGCTGGTAGATGGCATAAGTCAGTCAAAACACCTATAGAAAATAGAAAATGTATACATTGTAATATTGCCGAAAATGAATTTCATTTTTTGTTTGAATGTCCCATATATAATGATTTACGGCATCAGTAGTTAGAAAGTTATTATTATATCAACCCTAGTGTATATAAAATGAGACAATTATTTAAAAGCACAAATGCTAAGTTAGTAAATGACTTATCTATTTTCACATATAAGGTATTTGAATTGAGAAATTCTTTGTTATACTAATACTGTCATGCTATAGTTGATGTTTTTATGTGCTAATTTAGATTTTATTGGCAGAGCCGCAGATGGGGGTTAGGCTTTGGGAGATAATTATGAGGTTGCTCTTGTTACTTCGATATATAAAAATCTGCTGTGGCGTCTTATTAGACCCGCCTTTGTGAGGCGGTTCTGATGAGGGTCGCAGAAGGTGTTTATGTTGGTGGTATGATAAAGGTAGACTCCTTGTTACTTCTGGGCTTCACCCAACTGCCGCTATTATGTTAGATATGATGTGTTCTGCTGGAGAGGTGATGTAAGCAGTTCACTTAAGTTACCTGTGCCGCAGGAAATATTGGTGAGCAAGTGAGTGTCACAACTTCGCATATGGTTCCAGGGTAGGAATGTATATTCAATATATGTATTAATGTTTATGCTCAAGGGCCAATGGTCTATTGCTTCGAAAAATAAACTTATCTTATCTTATCATGATTTTCGTCAAAAAAGAGTTAAAAGATATCCACTCCTGTGAACGCAGAGCATGCAACTCCGATTGTGCACTTTCTGCAGAAACTCTCAAAACAGACACTTACTGAAAATCGAAATTTTGCTTTTTATTCTTGAATTGAACAAATTTTTGTTTGCATATATATTCAATTACCGGGTTGCTGTAGGACATCTATTTGCAAAAAACAATTGCAAAATATTCGACTTTTCTAAAGTTATGGTCTGTCAAAGAGTTAAACACTGCACTCGTGGGGGTAACTGTTAAAGGTGAAGTGTCATCCAATTGATATTTAAGATCAATTCCCGAAATTTGGTGATTGTTACTCTATAGAATGGCGGTCAAGGTCAACCCAAGGTCATAATTCGAACACTCTTGGTAGTACTTGCGTACTTGATGCTTCATACCAAGTTTCAAGACCATCAGCCTATTGGTTCTACAGAAGATGATTCTTTAAGTTGTTTTAGCATATATAGGCGTGGCAGCAATGTTGGTCATATGACCAGGACCGTTTGAACAACTTTTCGTTCCTAAGTTCCCTGGAGGCCATATACGTAATTTTGTAGCAATCCGCCCAGCGGTTTCAGAGGAGAAGTCGTTTAAAATTGTTGACGGACGGACGACGGACGGACGGACGACGGAGTCTACCTATTCTATAAGCTCCCCCGGCGCCTCTGGCTCAGATGAGCTAAAAACCAAAAGTACATCTTCTCGGAGTTTTATGGAACTTAAGAAAAATTGCCATTTTCTTGTTCTCTTCTGGGTTACCAAATGTGGAATGTTGCTAGCACAAGAAGAGAAATAATTGCAGAATTGGTATGGTGTCGTTTTCGAAAGGTTAAAAACCAGTTTCAGGTAGGACAGCTGATTTGTTAAATTTGAAGGCACAGTGGACGTACTCGTGTCAGAAAATATGATGATGGTCCATACATAGTGTAGATAATTTTCGGGAAATCAGATGGTCACGATAATTCTGAAAAGACGATACGTCGTCGTAGACAGACAGTAGAAACTCTAAAAGTAGCATGTGCAATATAACAGTACAATTTGTGTTGTCCAGTGGCTTCTCTCTCTTGTCATGAAGATTGTGTTGATCTTGCTCATAGATTTGTGCTTTAAGTTGACATGCACGTTAATAATCACTGAACATTGTGTTATTTAATATACCCTGATATAACTGAAAAATGTATAATAAATACAGTAAATTTGCCAATTATCAGGAGGTTTGAAAAATTTCATCGACAATGCTGTGCTCCCACTATCACGACTCGCGGCTGGGTTAAAATCGTGGTCTTAATCATGAATTAATCGTAGTGATCCTATCGGATCTTGTCAGATCTCATGTCAGTCATGTTGATCGTAGAAAAGAATGTGACCCATATAACATTATCTGCGATAAACACCAAATTTTACTTGTTAGTCGTGATCATCATATCAGGTTGAATTGGATTGAAACAAAGCGGGACAGATCGCATCTTATAGTGCTTCTAAATCGTAGTGATCGGGATCAATCTTGGACAAGACATATAGCACGCTCTGTTTAGATTTGCTGCGATCTCACACGATCTGTCAAGATCTGTGACGCTCTGTCGGGTCCCGCTCACGACCTGTCACGAATGACTCATAAATACCTGTAGATACGAGATACAAGAAATTGCGAGAAAGTGCGAATAGATACGTGTAGTGCCGCTTTTTTACGGACGCTTACGATCTGTTACGAGTTGTCGCGCCCATATATACCGAACAAATTTAATGCGCCACGAGAGACCATGGCTATACTATTATGCATCTCATTCACCCATTTACACTTGCAAAGAGCACATCTTTACTGTAAACCTACTTTTACTAGTATTTTGGAGCCTTTGAGAGATGCCACCCAAGGGTACAAGAGGCAAGAAGAGAAAGGGCAAGGCTGCAACAGCCCCTGAGCTTGACCATTCAAGCCAGAGCCTGAAGCAGAGGAGAACATCATCAATGGTTGTGGATTTAGTAATAACTCTGTAATGCTATATTCTTACGAACCGCAACGAACGCCACGATTTGCTATTCGTAGCTTATAGTGGAACTTCTATGAAATTCCAGGTTTGGATACAAGGTGATGCGAATCGAAACGTTATGGTACGGGTTTTTGTGTTTAGATGCTACACGGTCACGATTGGTCAATTTGAGGAACGATCTGTTTTAATCTGGTTTCATGTTCAGATACGATCACATACGTCCTGATAGGACTGTCCCGACTGAGTCTAAGATTGGGTCTCGATCTGAACGATCATCAAGATTCGGTTCCCTATTTTGGACGATCGTGTACGTGCAGATACGTTCGGATACAACCCCATACGTTTATCTAAAAAGTGTGTTGCGATAGGATACAAGTGTGGTCGCGATGTGTTTTACGATCAGAATCGAGGGTGATCAGTATTTGAGCTACGATTATAGCCGGACGGATATATATAGAGTGCCCGACAAACCATGGATATTATTGTTTCTTGAAAGTGCATAAAAAAGAGTTAAAGCAATTATTGAAGGTCAAATTGTTTTAAATACCCTGTGCATGTTTACTTTATACATAGGCCAGTTTTAAAACTTTTTGTTAAATACAGCCAGGTGTCAGAAGTCTTTCCTCAAAATAGTTGATTCAATTGACTTTAGTGCATTTGCAAGTGTGCAAGAAATTTTACTGTCAGACTTGTGTTCGAATGTTCATGCTTTAAAACCTAAAATATTTTTGCAATATGAAATGGTTTTTTTTAGCTTGGCCTCAACTTAGTCACAATTAAACTACAAGTATTTGAACTTCAATAATATTTTCAGAAATGCAGTTTTCTATTGACGTCAATGGTGACGTTGGCCAAAATTAGCTGAAAAAGTACTAGACTAAAAATTAAAGTGTTTCCTATAAAAGCGTATTTCTAAAACAATAGTCAATCAGAGTTCAAATAAAAATAATTAGATGTTGCCAAAATAAGTGCTATTTCTAATTCTAATGATATAAAATTTAAAAGCATATGATAAGCAGTAATGCTACAGAAAAATTCCCTGCATACTTGAAAATGCATTGAAGTCTATGGAATTTTTTTTTCAGAAATACTTTTGACATTCGGCTGTAGAACTCATTGGCTATTACTCGTGATTAACCAAATAATAAATGTCGCTTATAGTTCAATGACTTCTGTGGTACCGAAGGTTCGAAGTGGTACTAACTTAAATTTTACAGTTCCGATTCAGTCGAAGATACTATCACTATTTATTCGTATGCAATCATTAACACAAATTTACAGGCAAAGTTGAATTTATTGCTATTTAGCAGTTATGAGCTTTCCATATCCGTTTGGCTGTTCAAATTTTTGAGCTAGAACTAAGCGTTTTCAAATAACATAAATGTACATTTCAACATCTTGCGTGTTACGCAATAGTTGTTATGATGGCTGCACCAGTTTTCGGGGTAATAACATTTACTCGCCACATAAAATCCGTATTGTAAATAAAGAGTAAATTAAGTTAGTTTGTGTGTGTATGTTTAGTAATATGTAACTAACATTCCATGTCCAATGATCTCATTGCTTGCAGACTTGGTCCGACTTGATCAAACTTACTTGAAGTTGCATGATTTTTGCCGCACCCGCTTTAGCAAGGTGCGATGTAGGAGTTCACATTTCCGTCCGTCCGTCCGTCAGTCATTCCGTTCGTCCGTACGTCCGTCCGTCTTATTTTTATGTGCTCTGCCGACTTTGTAAAACGGTCCCTCAACAACTAGTCGACCCTAGCATTTAAGTCCATTTCTTGCAAACTATGATGCCTAGAATCATCAAACCTGGCATCAAGTTTCTTCTAAGAATGTTCTTGAGGGCTGTTGCTCTTATTTTTACCTTGTCTTATATTTCGTGCTCTGCTAATTTCTTAAAATCTTATATTCAAAATTACGTCGACCCTAGTGTTAAAGTCCATTTCTCACTAAATATGATCACTAGAATCATCAAACCTGGCATTAAGTTTTTTCTTAGAATGTTCTTGAGGACTGTTGCAATTAGTTTACCTTTGATATATATTTAATGCTCTGGTGACTTCGAAAAATTTTACACCCAAAATTATGTCGGCCATAGGTTTTAGTCCTTTTATCTGAAAGTATGATACCTGTAGTCATCACATCTGGCATAAACTTTATTATTAGAATGTTCGCGAGGGTTGTTGCAGTTATTCCTACCATTAGCCTATATATCATGCTCTTCTGACTTAGTAAAATTTAACATCCTAAATTGTGTTGACCCTAGCATTTTTGTCCATTTCTCATACAAGTTATTTTAACTTAAGTCTTTACCACTGTGGAAGCGCAATGCAGGTGCGACATATCATTCCGCGGAATTCTTGTCTTACTTATCTTTCCTTAACGGCCTGTACTGTTTTAGACTCTAATGTTCTGAGAGTATGGGTGACCATTAAAATTATTGTAATATATATATTCTTCTATTCCAGTGGAGCCAAAGGTGATGACGAAATAGAAATGTTTTCATTTGAATGCATATTATATAATAGTAAAACTATAAGTTTCTTCAGTGATTCTTCTTGTTTGTATCAGTTTTTGTGTATTGTAATTTCAAATCACTTGCTATATAAGTACTTCGATCTTTGATTGCCATATTGGGATACAGATTTGAAAAAATCTACCGACTTTTTGTATAAAATATTATGATCAGAAATATGTTCAAATGTTTATACAAATAAAAAGGAGCTTAAACTAAATTTTACAGCTATGTTATAACCATCTTTACAGGCACACAACGCTGAGTCAACAGTAAATAAACGTTGATTCAACGTCGTGACGTTGAACCAACGTTGCTTCAGTGTCAATTCACAAATGTGTACCTGCTGGAAAAGCAATTGTAAGTTAACCGATTTTTTTTTAAATATTGGGACAGATAGGTGTGAAAGAACGGCACGGATCCATAAATGGCTATTATTCTATAACCTGTACTTGACCTTTCCATATTCTTACAAAAACAATATGAAATAAAACTTACCAAGTACAGGCATCTCTGATTTTCATAGTTATGATTTCTGAAGAAGAACATATAACATTTTGATAGAAATACAACCGTGCATGTATATAAATCGTGACAATACATTATTTGAAAAATACAACCATGCATGCACATAAAGTGATAAACACATTTTAAAAATACAATCATGCATGCCTATATATAAAGTGATAAAACATAATTTGAGAAATATGTGTGCTTAAACAGCTGTACTTCAAGTGATAATACAGTATTTAAGATATAAAATCATGCATGGATATATATCAAGTGATACAGCAGCATGTAAAAAATACAACAATGCATGCATATATGTCAAGTGATAATACATTATTTTTGAAATACAACCATGCATGCATATAAGTTAAGTGATTATACATTATTTGAGAAACACCATGCATACATAAATGTCAAACGATAAAACATTGTTTACAAAATACAACCATGCATGAACATATGTCAAGTGATAACTAGTACATTATGTGAGAAATACAATCATGCATGCATTTATATCAAAGTGACACTACATTATTTGAGAAATACAACCATGCATGCATAAATGTCAGTGATAACATATCTTTTGAAAAAGAAAAAAATACAACAATGCATGCATATATGTCAAACGATAATATTTTATTTAAAGATTGTCTCCCTCGTTTATTTCATGTTTTCAGAAACAAATATTCCAACACAATTTCGTTAGACAATATGTAATAGTTTCATAATTAGTCGTAAACGTTTTGAGAAAATGCATGTTTACTCGATAAATGTGGAATGAAAAATAATCTTCAAATTAAAATGCAAATTACCTTTTTCCTCACGGCCTGTAAGAATATCGATATTGACCACGTGTGTCACGTGATCATGTAGAGGTGTTGTTTCTTATTCGTGCACGTGATTGTGACGTATGAATCAATTATTTTTGTCCAATAATACGATTTCAACCGCGGTCCGCGACTGTATAAAAATTCATCTTATTTTTTGTTTAAAATCACTTTTCTCAAATATTATTATCTAAACTTTATTTCAAATGTATAGTTAGACCATGTCGGAGGTATTGCATGAAATATTTCATCAAATCATTTTTGTTATTATTATTAAGGGAGTAAATCTTTAAGAAGTACACCCATGCATGCATATGTATCAAGTGATAATACATATACAACATTCGAGAAATACAACTATGTATGCAAATATGTCAAGTGATAAAACTTTATTTTAGAACATTATTTAGAGCAAATTGAAGCTGAAGCGATACTGCATTATTTGATGAATATAACCATGCATGCATATATGTCAAGTGATAATACATTGTTTTAGAATTACAACCATGCATGCGTATATGTTAAGTAATAATACATTATTTGAGAAATGCAACCATGCATGCATATATGTCAAATGATAATACATTATTTAGAGCAAATTGAAGGTGTATTGAGAAATCCATATGTTTTTACCGCCATTTCTACGAAGAAGGACACTTTTTGCAATGGCATTATAATTTCTCTGGAGGAAAAAGCCCCGCCGAGATTCCAAGATGTAGTTTTCCTTGAAGGAAGGACTTTAGAAGTGGATCGTTATTGAGTACGAAAGCAGAAATGAATTTGGAACTTAATAACTTGTATATTTTGCGGTTACTGAATATGGCGATATTGGCGCATAATCAAAAAGCGCTAAATATGAGTCCGCTAATATTTGATTTGTAATACATTTAAAACGCACAACTAACAGAGGTTGAGGTAAAAAGGAGATTCTGATGAAAATTTTACTCATTTTCCTTACCGTTCCATTAACCTTTACATTGTTGCATGCAGTCGATTCTAATTAAAACCAAAAGGTAAAGTTTAACAGAAAGGTAACAAAAATTGTTACAATTACATGTAACATCAAATTTTCTTTATCATCTGGAGTCATGATATTATCATGAACTCCAAATTAATCTACGCCAATATGTCATTTTCATTTAAATGTAATTTCCACATGGAATTTTTAAAATAGTTGGCAGAAGAATACTTATTTAAATACTAAGTGACTTTATACCTAAACGAGGACCAGATACACATTTTTTATGCCGCGGCAGAAACTCGCGTCAGCTAGCCGTCACATACGTCAATAAGCTGTATTGTTGAGAGTTTAAGTTTGCTAACAAGCTGGTCTTTAGCTCTCATGCTTAACTTCCTGACCGCCAGCGAGCCAGTTTTGGGTAACACGTGCAACTACATTTACTGCCAGCGGGCCAGTTTTGAGTCCGTGGCAGTTGAAACTTTGATAGAGATAGACAAGTATAGGTGGAATATGACGCTTGTTTTGAAAACAAAATATGTAAAATTACAAAAAATTCTTAGTAATACATTAAAACCTATAAATTCTGTATGTTTTTATTTGATATGCCGTTCATTTTGCTTTTCTTTTCAATTTATACTGTCAAAGAAAAGGCTACTTTCACATAATTTTCTCCGGGCCCATAGTCTCAGAGCCCGCGAGCTGGCAAATTTTGCGTTGCTTCTTAAACGTGGGGCAAGAATAAGAGATAGCAACACTATCATAGGCTTTCTGATTTTTTTTGGGATGTATTATAAAAAAAAATGATCAATAAAGAAGTTTTATGATTATGTGATTATCGAAAATTATTTAAAACTAATTTGCTGACGAAATAAACGAACAGAAAAATAAATGATAATAATAATAAATAAAAAAGAACAATAAAAATGTTCAAGGAATAGCTCTGTGTAAACTGGTATATCCGTATCGCGTCGAACGGCATCAGAAATCATCAAACATATTTTTCCCGTATTTCTAAATTTCTGTTTTGTATGCCCCCAGCTTTGGAAAAGTTTAGGGGGCATATTGGTTTAGGCCTGTCCGTCTGTCCGTAACGCTATTTCGCCAACTGGCAAACTCAAGAACCGCTTATGCAAATGTTGTATAGCTCTTTGGGTTATTTAGAAGGTATAATGGTTTGAATGCCCGACCAATATTTCTATTCAGTATCCATCTACCTTAGCTAGGATCATGATATTTGGAATGCAGTTACAAACTAAGGTGTAGATAACTTGTTTAACTTTTGAGCATATTTCGCAAATTTTCCATTGAGTTATTCTCCTTTTTCGGGCATAGGCATTTTGTATAAGAACAGGCTTGTGAACAAAATACCGGTATCTAAAGACCGTATAAGCTAGTATCCTTATATTTGGCATGCAGGTTTGAACCAAGAAGTAGATGACATGATTAACTTGGGAGTCTATTTAATAAAATAAAGGATGTGTCATCCCCTTTTTTCGGCCATAGGCATTTTGTATAGCTACAAGCTTGTGAGATGAACCACAGGCGCTTGAAGTTCTATGCTATGAAACATATTTCAATGCCGCTAAACATCTAGGCTATGAGCCATTTTGAAGAAATGGCCAGGTGTGCAAGCTTGTGTTCGACTCCATTACGGTCTCCAATTTCCGATGTATCAACGTCGCACAGCAACGTCAACGGGTTCTATTACGGGAAAAATGAAGTGATTCTGCGGATAACGACCTTCTTAAATGTACAGCTTCCTACTCTGTCCTATCATCAAACAACAAAATCGCCGATCAGACTGTACCGATGTGCAGGCTAATCTGCATCTTTGTTGTTCGGAAAGTCAGTACATGTAGGCCTCAGTCAACATATGAAAATTTTACGCCAACGTTACTGCGTCATTTTGACGTTGTTGACACGAACGTCATGACGTAATTTTCATCATGTTTGTTTCAAATTCTCACTCAAACGTTTTGATCGAAATTAGAACAAACCTAATATTGAAAATACATGGAAACGGTGATATACAACGACATTGGTCATATCTAAAAGAGTAATTAAATGATTTCGCTGATGTGTGAATTTCAGAGCGGACAAGCACATGCTCAACTTTGGCGCAGCACAGTAAACCGGAAACTGGACACCGTAATGGCGTCTATATTTTTTTGCAAATTTTGAATTCAGGATTACAGCCCCGCATTAACCATAACTGAACAAATTTATCATGTTTATAAATACATTTTAAAACGATGTTTACAGGTAAGAAGTTTGCTTTTGTTGGGGTGTTCCTAACTGGCAGTTTTAGCAGTCAAAAAAAATCGAGGCATTTTTGCTTGCATACCTGGCCATTTCTTACGAAATGACCTATAGACTGCGTCAAGTATAAAGGGTTTTGAGGGTTTTTTTTTTATCATAGAACTTCAAGCGCCTTTGGATGCACCGTTAATTTACTTTCTGGTTCTTACATTATGGGATCAACCTTCTTTAGAGGCAAACATATGGTCGGGGGCATAGCGTCTCATAAACACATTTTCTGGGGCATATTCATTCTCTTTTACACATGCAAACATGTACCACATGTAAGACTAGCCATTACGTGAAGTTATGCGCTGAACGTTGCCTCCTTCAATAAACAAAGTCTTCACTATAATGCACAATGGTTACACTTTGAGGCTTCATGGTTATTTAAGATAGGTAGTGAAATAAAAACTTTAAGACGCCAGTATCAATTTCTTAGTAATTGTCCCCTGACATGAAAACGGTCCCAATTTATGATCTGCATACAGCAAACATAATTTGTAAGATTTCGAATTTACGTTATGACTTTGCGAAGTTTAAATGAAATGCATATTATTGGTAGATTACAGAAATGTGCAGGTTTTTGTGTTGCGTTTAACATTCATTTCATAAATCAAGAATTCTCATAAAATGTCCAAAGAACGCGATTTTAGCTTTTATGACGTAGTCATTGCATTTGTTTAATATTTCAGTATGCTAGTCCAGCCGTTAATATATATATCTTTTTTAAAAAAGAAAGAAAAATAAATCACCGAAAAGTAATTTACTTTGAAATACCACGAGTTTGAGACATCCGGACGACCTAAGATGAAATGGAAAGACAAATAGGAAATGTGTCCAATCTATAGTCTTTTGGGCTATTACTTGTTGAGATTATAACAGTTAACTGTATATCAATATGTCAGTCATACAGTCAATCAGTATAAATGAATAAATAAACGAATTATTGAGCAAATGAATGACTGAATGATATATTTAAGTGAACAATGGAATAAAGAAATGAACGAATGAATATCCATTGCGCCCTGAACTGCTAATAACTACGGCGTTATTTGAGTCTATAACGCTTCACGACGAACATCGTGCGCGATGTTAATGAATGAATATCTGTGTCATTTGGAAATAATGACTAAGTTTTTTAAATAGCAGAACTTGGTCGGATGAGTTTAGCGAAAAATCTTTTTCCTGGTTTTCGAATCTTTTATTGAGAAGGACTGTGGAACTAAACATCGAACAGAAATTCTGGCGATATTGAAGTATACATGTACGTGAGGGACAAATGGTACTCAGCTGATATACTCAACCGAATTAAAACACAACACCTATTTAAATACATTTTCCTTTAAATATTTAAGTCATTTACAATAGCTTTTTAAATGTAGGTTCCTGGACGAGCGCTACCAGTTTTGTTCAGAAAAATAATTTTGTCTTTTTCTGTGTAGTATTAAATACTCTTATTTTTATGAATATGTTGCAAATGAGAAAACTGTCGGTTTTGTTGAAAATTGTCGTTTTTCACTTGCTAATTTTGTTTGCTTGAACAATGTGTTGGAATTCCAGCTCTAAACATAACTTTGTCATATGTCTATATGTGCGCGATTCCTGATGTCATTCTCCAAAGGGCATTTGTTTCTCTTGCCGTGAGACCTTCTGGAGGTTCTGGCATGGTTGATGGGTTATCACTATGCCAAAACGCAGTACAGCATGGGATCAGCCGCGTAATCTATTTTTGGCGCGAATATAAAATAGCGTTAACTGGTATGCGAAGAACAGTTAGGGAATCCCTTGCAAAATGACTTGTCTGATACTTTCCTATGTATACTTTTAGTGAAACTTATTAATTTTCTTGTTATAATTGTTTTCCAATATTTTTGAAACATAATCATCAAAATTATGATGCAGACCAAACTCCAGGAACCAACCTTTAAAGCTCTAAATAATAGGCTTTTGATGAAATGTATTTACGTTTGATAACACTGCTAATTACCTGTGCACAGCACAAGGCTCTCCAGGTACCCCACCCACTCACGTCTGCAAGTCCAGAGACGCTTACCAAAAATTCCAACAGATCAAAATGAAATGTATACCAAATTATTCCCTGTGTTCTAACTAAGAAAATGAATGCCCACAACATATGTTTATTTTATCTATGAGCGGAGATATGGGCATTTTTATGATGAGGAAACAGGCAAAATGTTCCAAACACTGCCAGTTTGGAAGCAAAAAATTAATTTTTAAATAAACACATAGAGCCGTGTCTCCAGCACATTTAATATTTTCATTGCATGTAAATATGTTAAAACTTTGTCTAAATATAAAATGTGCTGGAGGCTGGGCTCATATATTTTGAAAGCCGCAAAGGCTACCAAATTCATCAGTTTTGTCAGAATCCGCTGGGGTCTAGGTATGTTCAAGACAAAAACATATTTTTTGCTAGAACTGGTTAATTTTGTGTTTGCTGTTACATTTAGAGTTTGAACTGTCCTACGAATACATTTTTATTATCAAAATAGGACTTTTAAAAAATGAGCTTTCTGGGGGGATAAAATGGGCTTTATCATACCAGGTCCTTTGTAATAAAAGCATTGCAACTCCACAGCTGCGAATAACTGATGAGAAACCGTCAGAAAACAAATTTCCCCCTAGTAATCTATCACTTCGGAAAACGGGCTATACTGTTTCAGTTCCTTTTCTACAGCGCTTTATTTCCTTTTAATTTCAGCCAACGCTCAGCTTCTTTTCATTTTGTGTGATCACAGAAGCGGATCGCATATTAACGTTGACGCCATCTTGTTTTTCTCAAACGGAACGTTTGACGTCATTACGTAACGTAGCGACAGGAAGACTGTATGCCCCGTATTTCTTAATTTTTCGTTGATTTCTATTCAAACCAGTCTAATTATAACTTCCGTGGGTGTCGTAACGAAAGAAATAACATTGAAAGTAATGTATCTTACAGGTAAAAATATGCCTTACCAAGCTTCTATTATAGAGCTTCTGCTCTTTCAAAGCTCCTCCGGAGCTTTGAATTGCAGGCGCTACGCACCTGCAAGCGAGTGCTCGCTCTGAGCAACCAGACTTTTTCAATTTTTGACTAATATTTCAATCTTAAATGAAAAAAATGGACACGCAAGCATGTCGGATGACGTTTGCTAGCTAAACATAGGCTTGTGACGTCACTCAACTTTAATGACGTCACTAAATCAGGTTATAAAAAGTCGCCAGCAAACTTGACGCGCGTGACGTGAGAGGCTTAGTTGCATTTAGTTTCCGCCCTCTGGAAGATAAAATAGTCAAAATATCGTGTTTCCAGTCTATTTTTAAGGTGCAAACTGTGTTGACACTCATTTTACGACCCGATAAACACTCTGGGCTGCTCAAAATTTACTTCAGATCACTGGTTAAAAAGTTAAAATTTTCCTGTTTTGAACCTAATCCGACTTGAGGTTTAAAATCCGCTAACATTGGGAGAAAAATAATCTATGATGAGCCAGTCCATGAAGGATAGGGAAATGTCACTCTCGGGGTCGGAATTTCAAGCCTCGTACCTGGTTGAAATTCCGACCCCTCGGGTGAGATTTCCCTATCCTACACTCATGATGGATTGTTATATTACTGTCCAAGAAATTCAGTTCTGTTGATGAAATGGTTCACGCTTAAGACAGCACTACCGATTTTCAAAAATTCCAATAAGGGATATGTCTGCCCTTGGAATAATGCATGCTAATGTAAGCCTGCGGTTGGGAGCCAAACATAGACCCGGCGTTCGATGCGACGTATACATCCTGCCTCGCGATAGTTCTGCCTCTTTTTGAGACTTTTGAAAATCGGGTAGCTCCAGGTAGTGCTCTCTTAACCGTGAACCATTTCATCAACAAAACTGATTTTCTGGGACAGTAAAGTTAACGTTAATCCTTGTTGACTAGAAATTAAACTGAAAACAATCTGCATATGGCATGAGCTATGGAATAAAGGATAAATTAAGTGTTGCGTTTTTAATTCGGCTGAGTATATATTGATTGATAAATTGTGGTAGCGATGATGCTCTGTGGGTTTGACGGAAACCAGTTCGATTTAGCACATAATTTGTTTTTATGTTTATATTACATCATATCGTTCGATACGTGCAGGGAAGCCCTAATAGAGATGAATCTCCTTGACAGGATTTCAGATTATTATAATAAATTATTGAGCCGCGACATGAGAAAACATACAAACTGGCTGTGCGCTTCCGCCCAGTCTGATCAGAGTCTTCGTTTTGCGCTTGAAGGGTAGCTATTATTCTAAGCTACCTCCATGCGGACAGCCAAGACTCAGATCAGACTGGGCAGATGCCTGGGCTGATCTGAACTTGCGCTGGGCGCACAACTACTTTGTTGGTTCGTGTTGCGACTCAATTATTATTGAAATTTCAAACATAACGAATGATAGGAGATTTAAACGGTCCACTGTGAATGACCCTGACTATGTTATCTATGACAGCGACGCTAATATTCATGTGCTCCCGAATGATTGTGTACCTGACGAAGCTCTTTGAAGTTCTTCGCAAGATCATGCTAGTGGTAGATAATTAGTGGTAGATTTTTATCATATGACGTCGCATCTGAGAGTGTAATAAAACCATGCATTAAAAACGATAATCCACTAGTGGATTAAATATGCAAAATACGTCGTAACGTTATACGTTGACGTCCATAAAACCGTCGCGTTTTCTAATGGCGAAATTGTGACGTTTTAGTGCAAATTTTGCAAATAAAATGTGATTTTAGTGTCCTATGATAAATAGAATCTTGCATTCGTGCTCCTGTATTATTGAATTTATTAAACTCGTTGGTGAAAACCGATAAGATGCTCCGCAAAGCCTCGCATCTTATCATTTTCCCCAACTTGTTTAATAGATTCAATAATACATGAGCACTCATGTAAGATCCTCTATTTTTGTAAGTTGAACAGTTTGAATATGCAATGGTAGGTCAGGTACAGATAAAGGCAGGTATTGAGCCATGTGGCAGCCGTAAAACGTCGCCCTCTTACATTATCCATAGTGCAGGTAATATTTTTTTTATCATATGACGTCGCATCTGAGAGTGTATTAAAGCCATGCATTAAAAACGATAATCCACTAGTGGATTAAATATGCAAATTACGTCGTAACGTTATGCATTGACGTCCATAAAGCGTCGCCTTCTCTAATGGTTAAACCGTGACGTTTTAGTGCAAAATTTGCTTATAAAATGCGATTTTAGTGTCATATGATAAATAGAATCTTGTATTCGTGCTCCTGTATTATTGAATTTATTAAACTCGTTGGGGAAAACCGATAAGATGCTCGGCAAGCCTCACATCTTATCTTTTTCCCCAACTCGTTTAATAAATTCAATAATACATGAGCACTCGTGTAAGATCCTCTATTTGTCCTTTGAGATCAGAGGATATATTCTGAGAAATCTGAATTTTCGATTGATTTAGACCCTTTTGCTAGATCATCCCTTTTTAATCAATTGGACTTCTTTCGGCACTTATCATCTTTCAACCGACTGCCTTATTAGAATTAAAATTAACAGTATGATTTTCTCAGATTTTGTCAGGGTCACTGATGAGGCTTGAATGGCTGAAACTTCGAAATATGGTCCTTGTTCCTTCTTTCGACAGTGTTCTCTGCTCTCGAAGGATCTATTTGAGATTTCAATAGAAACGTATGCTACTTCTATAGGCAGCAGTGGTTGCAGTATATGTAAGTGAAACAATATTGGATAAGGTACATGTATCTAAATTTTGATAGGCGATTCAAATTAATTTATCGGATCGTCGCATTTTGACTTTGATTTTTTCGTTGACATGTAAGCAAAACCATGAATAGGGCGTTCAAATTAATTACACTGCTGGCAAAGCATCAACATAAAATATGTATGGAAACCGGAAGAGACCAAAAATTGCACAAGTGGGCTTAATTTTCAGAAAGATGGAATATAAGAAATTTATATATGTAGCAAAACTGATGAAATATTGGACATTATTTTCAAACGGCTAAAATATGCGATCCGCTGTTTGCTAAAACTATAGTGAATGACAACTTAAACTGTTATAACAAAGCAAAAGTGCTTCGATCAGGACTGCAAATATCCACGAGAAATTTTCTATAAGAAAACACACGCACACGAAATCAGCGTAAATTGGTAGAAGCACGAAAAACATTTAAACGGACGAGAAGAGCTTTGAATATGCTAAGTCTTAAACCGACAACGTTATAGTAGCTCAGCATAACATGTAAAAGAGTATTGGCCGGCATACTTAAACAGGTGGTGCATATTGAAAATAAAACCAGTTATTTCAGACAAAAATCGCCGGAATATTTTCAGGCCAAAAATAATCCGAGCGACACGTTTTGTCAAGCCGACAAAGACTTTTTTTATGAAAGAGACATACGAGGGTGAATTTCAAGTAGTGTTTTAACGCAGAAATCTCATTTTTTGAAATCTAAACAGCAATAAAGCAACTGCGGAACGGAGAGAGCGATGGGCGGGACTTATATTCGAATGAATTTTTCAGGAAGGGCCCTGATACTTTACTGAATTACAAAAATGTTATTTTCAATAAATTGTTTAAAATAGGATATTTCCTTGATAAATCGTCAGACGGATTCATAGTGTATATAAAAAAATGAAGCTTCTAATTATCGAGGTATTACATTGTTAAGCGTTATTTGTAAGGTAAGCGTTTCTTACCTGATGTCTGCAGCTAATGTGTCTTGCGAAATGCAATGCGACAGTAAATTTAAAGAGTAACTACACTTCAGGAACTGACTGAATCAGATCCCAAACCCTATCCCCAACATCAAAGGGAAAGACTGACTAAGACATCCCAACAAACAATATATTACAAGTGATAAGCTGAGTCAGCAGTTCTTTCCCAAATAGGTAGCAACTCAGCTATCTGTACTGAACTAAATAATTTAGACCAACAGAAGGGTTACAACAGAGTAAGCAAATTATACGAAAAACATTTAAGAGAGGCTGACTGTAAGCATCGAGGCTGACTGTAAGCATCGAGCATTTGCCCATAATAACGTTGAAGGTCGAAAATTACGGATTTGGCTCAAATTTTGGGAAATTGATATATACCATGCTTGTTTGTATTTCACAAGTTTTTAGAGGTCAACGTTCGACCGTTTCCATGGTAACCAGGAATCCATTTTGAAAATATCAATATTGAGACATGTATGTAATATTTCCTCGATAAAAATCAAACAACAAATATTATCCCATTCCTATTTGCTTGTATAGTTTAAAAATACATACGTATGTAATAAGATAACATGATATGAATGTTTTCTGTCCCTTATTATCAACGGGAGAGCTTTTACTGGAAAAAATCGACCCAATTTTGAGTGAAAAATTGGTGTTTTATTCGCCTAATAACTAAAAATGGCAGTCACGTTTGACAATAAAGCAATATATGCATGATAGAGTAAGGTTTGAAGTTTAAGAAAGTCAAAAAATTAGGTGTAAACTCGCAAAACTTTAAACTTATCCATCTTTGAAATGTGTCAATACTGTAAAATAGAAGTAAGGGAGATAAGTCATACTGGCACTATCTACCTCCCTTGACGATTACAAATCTGCCAACACTACAGGTACTATCCATGATCTTTAATAGTAAAAGATAGTATCTTTGAAAGAATAAGATTACTGTCAACAATGCTCACCATGACCTTTTTTATATATGAAATAGGTCCATTTACCAAGACTGCAGTTGCAGTTGTATTCGGTACATTTGATGACAAGAGTTGTCCCGAGCAAAACGTCTGCAGAAATCACGGAATAGAAGAACGAAGTAAAACCGTTTTATTTGCAGCAATATTTTTGCCTTATCTTTATTTTATATTGAAATAAATAAATTTACTAGTGCTTTTTTGAATGAATTGCTTCTGTGAAGCAGGTAATACGCAAGAAGAGGCATTTTTCAGGACAGAAAGTGGTGTAGACTAAGGCCTACAGCGTCTATTCACCGAGGGATACTGATATTTTAAGCAAAGTTCTGTTACCTATGATCGTCATACTACAGAGAACAGCTAAAAATGGATTGATGAATGACTTTGGATTTTATGTCCTTTTTAACAGTATTTCAGTCATATCAGGACGATTGGGGAATGTGGTTGGGGGATGGTGGGAAGTGTGTATGTGGGAGGGGGGTGGGGGTGGGGGCGGGGGGATGAGTATGAAAAGCTGTGCTGTGGAGCCAAATTTGCGTTTTGAAAGATTAATGCAGCCAGCAGATCTCGAACTCTGAACTACTTGATCAGCAGGCCAGGCCCTAACCTACTGTGCTACCCGGGGCTTCTAGAATAGCCAAGAAAGTCGTGTAATTAAGGTAATCCTGATAGGGGTGCCACGAGTACACATGAGTGATTTATTCATCCCAACTAATTTCATCCACTTTTCTGTAGCTTACCGAGGAAAGCGCCTGCGTGCTAAGCTAGTAGTCCTTGTTCGAATCTCTTTTTGTTATTTCAATCACGGGGTGCCATTGCACACAGTCTGTAAAAATCACCATGCCTTGTTGCATGACCTAAGTACTGTTGAAAGGGCCATAAAACTACAAACCTGTCATTAACTCTCTTCGTTTTCCAGTCTGCCATTTAAATGTTAATTTGTGGTGCCATAAAAAGTTTGAGATGTCCATTTTGTTATGAAATTATTATTGGTTGAGCATGTGATTTTTCGGCTTGTGTCTTATAGATAGCTTTTCTTAACTCACTCCGGCTTCGCCGTCGAGATATAAACTACGAATCGCGCTTCAACACCATGTATACATCAGCGACAATTCACTGGTAGGAAAAACATTTTTTTTTCTTAATCGTGTAGTTCTATATCACGTATTTTTCACATTTGTACACACTTTCTCTTCACAAAACGGTGATATTGCTATTGCATATACAGTGGGTGGGGTATCTAAGCAGCAACTTTAAATCTGTTTATTACAAAAAATGAAAACCATTAGAGATACAGAAACCAAGTACTGAACTACATTAAAACCATATCGATTCTACTGCAAATTAAGAGTTGTAAATTAGTTACATGGGTTTAGGGTCGTTTTGAACTGATGTAACACATTTTTATGCATCGTAACCATAGAAACAATATCAAACACTACATTTCTACGCCATTATTTGCAAAGATGGAATAAAAATGCGACTCTTTATTTGTTTAATAAGCAAATTCAAACTGAAAGTGTGGAAATTAGGTTAAAGAAATCTAAAAAACTGTTGTTTCTGTAAAATTGTAATTGCGACAGGGACACCCTTTGCACGGTCATTTATTCTGTAGTCAGTGAAAGTTTACAACTAATTGTTTTTGCTATGTACCGTACTTATGTTGATGTTTGAAGACATGTTAATGGTATATTCAGGCCAGGCTGCCGTTTTCAATAACCTCGATTTGAAAAAGAGCTATTTTCACAATTTTTATTTTTTCTCCGACTATATGTACTTCCAGTTGCCATGGTTTCAACAACGTGCAGTAGCCAATGCTCTGAAGGTGCAGAGACTGACAATTACATTTAGTCCTAAGCACCATACCAGTTAACTATTTGATACTTGCTTCAGGACAGACACGTTTTCCCTTTGAAATTCCTGAAAACATGTAAAATTTGAGCGGCCTAAAAATGGTTGCCATGGCAACAGTAATTGCTTAGATATCTCGAGAACCGTTTGACATATTTAACTAATTTTTTCACTAATCTTCATCTTTCGTCGAGAGCTTTAAACCATGACATTTTTAGCAAATTACAAAATTTTGAGTTTCCATCCAATGCTCGATGCTTACAGTCAGCTTCTCTTAACAGCTATTTTTACCTATTTTCTGTTTTTAATATAGAATGGTTTAAATGAGAACACAATAAATTAAACAGCAGCAAACATAAAACAAATGCAACCGCAACGAAAGAACAGCCTTGGGAAGGTCAGTAATAACTACTGGGGGGTTTAAACCGGTTTCATTGGGCATATACCCTCACCCGCCACCACGGTGCACACAATAAGTTAGTAGTTGGGTTCGTATGGAGATCCCCTAACTCATCAGAGAGTCATCACGGGCAACAATTAAAATCAAGAAAAGACCGTGATGAAGCAAGAATGAGGACTCGACAGCCAAAACGTGTTGAGACACTTGGAGATTCCTGGGGCGTCAGCAACACCACTGGAACACCGGAGCAAAAGAACACCACCAGTTGAACCCCGGTGGGCCAAGAAACAGACAAACATCCGGCCCCAACCAACTAATATATAGCTTTATGTAGGGGCTATCACAGAGTCTGAACCCTGACCCACCGGCGTGCAATTAAAGAGGACAGTAAAGTTGTCAACCGTGATTGGGTTAACCACTAAGCATGCAGACTGTCGCATTACATCTGTGTCTAGCCAATGCGTTTAAATCGCATGATAAGTTTCTTAAATTGATCAGGAAATTCTGTATTCCCCACGATTTTGCGCAATTTATATACTAAGTCACCATGTCACCATAAAATTCAGGTTCCGAGAAGCCTTGTTGCAAAAGTGAGCTTAACCCTGCATTAATTTAGAAACCAATTCAAAGTGTCTACGATAAAATTTAGAAAAAGCCTTCCGAAGTTTATGATACCGATACCCCTGCTGTAAAAGCTTGGCAGTCAAACTTTTATTACAAGCATTGAAATCAGCCAAATGACTAGACACCCTAGCGAAGCGAATAAGTTGAGAAATGTAAACACCATAAGAAGTGGTGCGGGGAACATCACCATCCAAAAGAGGAAAATTAACAATGTCGAAATCAAAATCATCGCGTTTGTCATAAATTTTAGATGAAACATATCCGTCTAAAATTGATAAATGTAAATCCAAAAATGGGACCTCGATATCAGAAGTGTTTGCTTTATTTAATTGCAGTTCAGCAGGATAAATTTGACTAACCATTCCTTCAAGTGTGGCTCGGAGAGGGAAGCTCGTTGCCTGCAGAGACCTGCCATCATATCTTTTCTTTCAAAGCTTGGGGGTTTAGCAACACTGAAGAAGTTAAATACAGAGACGCGCGTCTGTCGCACTAAATTTGGTATGAAAACGTTTATTTACGCGAATATTGAATAATGGCTTAAACATGTTAAATGACCGGGCGATAGAATGCCATGTTTACATAGAAGCTCATGCCGGATTTAGAAAACACACACACATGGAAACAACTGATAATATATTTATCCTGAACTCTCTCATTACTCACGTCTGAAACCAAAATGAAATATTATATTATATTATGTATTTGTCGACTTAACGAATGCCTTTGATTTGGTTGTTCGACATACATTGTGTTAATAATTGTTGAAACGAGAGGAATAACTGTTATACATAATTAAGTCAATATACCCATATAAGTATAATAGTGTTCTTAGTAACGTGTTTTTCAGTCAGTCATGCATACGTCTGTCAAAGAGAGTGCCTTTCACCTTTTCTGTGTTCAATATATCCAAATGACGTAGAGGTAGAAATAAATTCAGATAGGGCAGGTAATTTAGACATTAGTATGTTCAAATGATTTTTGCTGTTGATTGCGGATGACCTTATTTTACTGGCTGATTCAGCAGATGAACTGAAAAACATTCTTGGCTCTCAGCATGTTGCCAACGTTGAAAACGTTCAGTATATATCTCTAGAACAAAAGTGATAGTTTTTTAGGAAGGGAAGGTGGAAGGGGAGAGGGAGAGAGAGAGAGAGGGATATGTGTGTGCAGAGTTCCAAATAATACAAACAAAATTATATAATGACGAGCACTCAGAGATAATGTATAGGTTTTAAGCTCACCTGAGCACGAAGTGCTCAAGGTGAAGTATTGTGATCGGTCTTTGTCCGTTGTCCGGTCGTGCGCCCGTCGTCAACTTTTGCTTTAAACTTCTTCTCCAAAACTGCTGGACGGGTTTTAAAATAATTTCACAGAAATGTTCCTTTGGGGCCTCTCTACCAAAATTGCTCTAAAGGTTCCGCTCCACTGAACAAGATGGCCGCCAGAACTAAAAAATAGAAAAGCCTTTAAACAACTTCTCCTCCAAAACTGCTGGGCAGATTTTGAACTAATTCCACTGAAATATTCTTGAGGAGACCCTCTACCAAAATTGCTCAAACGGTTCCGCTCCACTAAACATGCTGGCCGCCAGATCTAGAAATAGAAAAAAAACGCTAAACGACCTCTCCTCCAAACCTGCTGGACAGATTTTGAAATAATTTCACAGAAATGTTTCTTGGGAGACCCTCTGTCAAAATTGCTCACACAGTTTCGCTCCACTAAACAAGATGGCCACCAGCCCCAAAAAATAGAAAAAAAGACCTTAAAATGACTTCTACTCCTAAACTGGTATAAGGATTTTGAAACAATTTCAAAGGAATGTTCCTTAGGGTAGTTTCTACCAAAATTGCTCAAACGGTTCCGCTCCGCTGAACAAGATGGCCGCCAGAGTCAATAACAGCAAAAATACCCTTAAACGACAACTCCTCTTAAACTGGTCTAAGGATTTTGAAATAATTTCACAGAAATGTTCCTTGGGTCATGCCAAAAGTTCTCAAAAGTTTCCACTAGGCTTAATAAGATGGCAGCCAGAGCTAAAATAGAAAAAAAAAAAAACAAAAAAAAAACGTTAAGTGAAGTCTCCTTCTAAGCGGTTGAAGGGATTTTGAAATGACTTCACAGAATGGCTCTTACGGCTCGTCTCTGCTGAACAAGATGGCAATCAGAGCTAAAAATAGAAAGAAAAAAAAACATTGAAATTACTTCTCCTCCCAAACGGGTGGGCGGATTTTTGAAATAGGTTCACAGAAATGAACGTTCTGTCATCCTCTACAAATGATAACTACTACATAAAGATGATTTTTGTGCGATCCATGACCAAGTTTGATAATCCTATCTTCGTAGATAGATAAACAGGAAAATTAGGGGAATGCATCTTATATAAGCTACCATTTTGTTAATACAATATAGATCAGGTGAGCGATCCAGGGCCATCATGGCCCTCTTGTCTTATCTTGGGATAGCATCTACATCTTTTGGTTGATGGTCTTGTTTGAAGCGGAAAAAGACATTGACAGTAGTCACTGAAAGCCGTATTTGCTCCAAAAATATCTACATAGTGTTATATGCCTTAAACAGTCTGACGTCATGGATTTCTTCGACAAATAAGACACCCCTATATATTATGGAAGTAAAGTTTGGGGTTTCATAAAGCACCGGCCATAGAATCTGTTCATATGCAATTCTGTAAGAAGTTACTAGTTGTGAAACAAAGTATGCACAACGACTTTTATTTATCGGGAATTTGGTAGAATTAATTTTGCATCACTTTTAAATGTAAACTGTAAATTAATGGTACATGTCGATCGTACGGTTTTGGTAAAAACATTGTCACCTAAGGGACCGACCATTTGATATTCTGTGGGGGGCCTAGTATATTTATCAAAAAATTCCCTGTCTTTGGATATATGCAAGAAAAAAATAACCTGGCTCATAAGGGGGCTCAAAAAAATAATCTGGCCTCAAAAGTAAGAGAAAAAAATAACCTGTCTCCACCCAAAATTAAAAAAAAAATATGGTCTGCAGATAATTTCATTGGAATTGAGTTTTTATAATGTCTCTGGCTTCTGGGGGGCTGCGCCCCCCAGACCCCATATTTATAGTAATATTTTAAAATATCTACAATTGGTTTACACCAGCGGGCCCGCATGTGCATAAATTTACAAAAACATCCTATACAACATTCACATACATGTATTATTGATCTGCCATATTACTAAGTAAATGTTTCCACTAAAACTGAATTGCAAAAGAGTCACTAGCTTATGGGAGACAAAACCATTATGGCAAAATAAACACTCTAAAAGGCAAAAGTCCTAATATAAAAACCCTTATTTTTATCATCACTCCTAGTTCCAGTCTTAAAATTGCCATTGAAATTGGGAAATTGCTTTAGCTTCTGGGGGGCAACGCCCCCAGACCCCCCTTTGTTAACTTCTTAGCACATAACTTTCAGCCATTTTATCAATTGCCATTCATGTATAATGTATGTGACTGTAGTATCATGTAAGTATTTATCAAACTTTCTAAAGTACGAATAAAGCATGTTTGGGCATATATTGGGATAGAAAAAAACCCTTAAAATCCTAATGTTAGCCCTAAAACTTTGCCAAAATAGCCCTAAATTTTGGCCAAAATATCCCTAATTTAAGGCCTAATTTTTTGCCAAATTCATACAGGGTTGTTTGTATCTGTAGCTTAGATGAAAAGAGTAACATGCTCCAGGCACTGGTTTGCAAAAGCAAGCTAAGCCATGCCCTTGGCCTGGTTAAAGACAGCACCTTGTTCTTTTTGTGAGAAAAAAAAGGTGTAAAAAATACTGACGTGGGTAAAATAAAAGGATATTAAGGTCAAGTAAACAAGGATCTCATAGTTCAGCTATAAAATTAAAAAAAAAATAACCTGTTTGAGTTAGCTTGTAAAAAAAATAAATTAGCTTCCACAAGGTGAAAAAAAAGAAATTGTTTCCAGAGGCCAGTGAAATTAAATGTTGTGTCTCCATCAAGAATACCAGCCCCCCCCCTCCCCCCCCCCCCCCCCCCGAATATCAAATGGTCGGTCCCTAAAATGGCAATAAGTATACGAATGCCTTTTTATAAGATGATGCTGAATAACTGCCAGGCAAACTAGAGCCAGATTTTATATTACTTTCGCAAATTCACCTACCCATGGGCAACTTTTTTCCTCAGCCCCGTATAATCTAACCGTAAACGACGATATCGCGCGAACCTGAAATAGCATTGAATTATATAGGACATTGACAGTTTTTCTCTTCCTTTTTTTTGTCTTCCTTGAATAAAAACTGAAAAATATTGTGTTAGGTCACTTTTTTAGCTGCACATAGATATCTTTTTCCAACTTTTAAGTTTACATTTAATGCGTTTATTTTTGCTCTGATTAATATGGCCATCATTTCCTAATAGTATTAGGGAAAATAGAGAAAATGAGCGAAAAGTTACTCAGTTTTCTACGTTTTTCTTAAAGCACGGATCTAAAGAAAATGTTGTGTTATCCTAGTAGTCTACACTATCTTACAAATCTTTTGATATATTTTGTAGGAAAATCAAAGAAATATTAGTGCGGTCATTTTTTACAAACTTAATACTACCCTACATCTAAAATTGAATTTTAAGTACCGTGCGTGACTATATGGAGGTGAGGAGAATTGTTGGGGACGATTAACCAATATAACTGTCCTCTCGATGCGAAATTGACGGTTCGATAATGCGTTTATTCGCAGTATGTGATCAGCATGCACATTTTTTTCGAGACTCTTATACACTCTGTAAACTGTTAACATGTGCATGCTGGTCTTTGCCGGGTATCCACCGTATACACTCAAGCAGAAGTTCATAGAGGTATTCCCTACATGCAACCATGCCTAGCAATATGACCAGCATGCACAGTTTTGTTCGAGACCTCCATATACACTCAAGGCGGCTTTAATTGTTAAAACAACGTGGTACCGACGTACCGATACAATCAAGCTGAGTTAAAGATGATTGCCACCGCATATGCGCAGTCTGACTAGAGTGCATATATGAACATTATTGCATATGCCTCAGGGGAAGTTTTCTTCGGATTAGTTAATAAACGGACACTTTAAAATTTATTAAACAGCAATACACACTTCTAGTAATCATGTAACACTAAAGACAAAATAATCACAGCCGGTAAACCAATGCAAATACACACTTTAACAGGTTTGAAACCTGCTCAAAGTCATAAAAATCAGCAACCTCACCATACACAATCAAATATTAGCAGTTTGGGAATGGAATTGCGCATGTTCCTGGCGTATTTTATTTTATTTTTACCAACTGGAAATGGAATTGCGTGTTTAACTGGAGTACTTTATGCCCAACAAGGCTGGAATTTGACCTTACATTCTTTAGAAACATAATACAATGCACCCCCCCACCACACACTTTTTTTTTATATAGAATCTTGATGTCTATTTAAATTTATCAAATGGCAATGGAATTACGCGTTTTATTGGCGTAATTGATCTTTTACACAGCTGATATTTGTTCGAGCATGTGTTTATTTTAACTTGACAAAAGGTTTTCAGAAACTTGGAGATTCTAAATTGTTAATTGGGAATGGAATTGCGCATTTGCCAGGTGTTCTGGTTTCTGACCTGGTATAAACATAGGCGGGATAGTGATTTGAGCCCCGCGTCTGTACATTTTTTTACCATATAATTTTAATTACTGAAATCGAAAATCAATTTGGAATGGAATTGCGCGTTATGGTGTTCTTGTTTCCGGTCTAGCAAAGGCGGAATAGTGATTGGGGCCCAGGTCTGTACATTGCATTTTTACCGTATAATTTTACTTACTGAAATCCAAAATAAGGTCATGTTATCAATTGGGAATGGAATTGTGCGTTCTGGTCTTCTTGTTTCCGGTCTAGCAATGCTATATAAACATAGGCGGGATAGAGAGCTGGGCCCCGCATCTGTACATTGTATTTTTATCATATAATTTTACTTACTGAAATCCTAAAGAAGGTCATTTTATCAATTGGGAATGGAATTGTGCGTTCTGGTCTTCTTGTTTCCGGTCTAGCAATGCTATATAAACATAGGCGGGATAGAGAGCGGGCCCCGCGCCTGTACATTGTACATTTATTATATAATTTTTCTTACTGAAATCCTAAAAAGGTCATTTATCATTTGGAACATATTAAGATGCATTATATATTGAAAAATTCCAACATATTACGACTAGATTAAGAGTTTCGTCTCATTCATTGGAATCGAGACTGGACGGTGAAATAAATCGGAAAACTACTATACGATAATCGAAAATATAAAATCTATCAGCCTTTGGAAGACGAATATCATTTCGTATTAGTATGCACACTGTATAATGATCTTCGCAAGCAACTTACAAATATAATTGGAGCTATCCAAGCCGGCTAAAATTTATTCAGTTTTGTTCCTCGGAAAATATAGAAATAAGAGAAATTAAGTTGTTACATATTTAAAGCTAGAAAAAAAACGCGATTTGATATTGTACTATTGAACATTCTGACCGCCAGTACGTCCGTATTACGATTATTTAACAAGGCATCGCAGGCGATACAAATCCCCTCACACAAGACTACTTGCTCGAGATATTGTCATACCCTACATTTGTGTGAAGTTATTTTAAAATCCATGGAGAAATGTAGGCGCTAGAGCGATGACAAAGTTTTTCTAAAAATAGCTACAGTGACCTTGACCGTTTAAGCGCAGCACCCTGAAAGTCGAACTTGCTCGAGATATTGTCATGCCCTACATTTGTGTGAAGTTATTTCAAAATCCATTGAGAAATATAGGCACTAGATCGCTGACAAAGTTTTTCTAAAAATAGCCACAGTGACCTTGATCTTGGGCGCAGAACCCTGAAAGTCGAACTTGCTTGAGATATTGTCTTGCCCTACATTTGTGTGAAGTTATTCTAAAATCCGTCGAGAAATGTAGGTGCTACAGCGATGACAAAGTTTTTCTTAAAATAGCCACAGTGACCTTGACCTTGGGCGCAGCACCCTGAAAGCCAAACTTGCTCGAGATATTGTCTTGCCCTACATTTGTGTGAAGTTATTTTAACATCCGTTGAGAATTGTAGGCGCTAGAGCGATGACAAAGTTTTCCTAAAAATAGCCACAGTGATCTTGACCTTGGGAGCAGCACCCTTAAAGTCGAACTTGCTCGAGATAATGTCATGCCCTACATTTGTGTGAAGTTACTTCAAAATCCATTGAAAAATGTAGGCGCTAGAGTGATGACAAAGTTTTTCTAAAAATAACACAGTAACCTTGACCTTGGGTGCAGCATCCTGAAAGTCAAACTTGCTCGAGATATTGTCATGCCCTACATTTGTGTGAAGTTATTTCAAAATCCGTTGAGAAATGTAGGCGCAAGAGCGATGACAACGTTTTTCTAA
This sequence comes from Ctena decussata, assembly GCA_963989385.1. NCBI lineage: Eukaryota > Metazoa > Mollusca > Bivalvia > Lucinida > Lucinidae > Ctena > Ctena decussata. The sequence continues at coordinate 66,024,441 of OZ022499.1, forward strand.
AAATAGCCACAGTGACCTTGACCTTGGGCGCAGCATCCTGAAAGTCAAACTTCCTCGATATATTGTCATGCCCTACATTTGTGTGAAGTTATTTCAAAATCCATTGAGAAATGTAGGCGCCAGAGCGCTGACAAAGTTTTCCTAAAAATAGCCACAGTGACCTTGACCTTGGGCGCAGCACCCTGAAAGTCGAACTTGCTCGAGATATTGTCATGCCCTACACTTGTGTGAAGTTATATCAAAATCTGTTGAGAAATGTAAGTGCTAGAGCGATGACAAAAGGTGAACATACGTACGCACGTACGTACGTACGTACGTACTGGACAAAACCTATATCCCCTCACCACTTCGTGGTGTGAGGGGATAATAAAAGCTACTTTTGACCAAAAGTAAGGAGGAAAATTTTCCGGAACTGACACAGTTTAATCCCAGATCCAACCCAAGTCACCATGTGGGAAGGTAAAGAGACAATACAAAATTAGTCACCTCCAAGACAACACCGGCGGCAGCCATGTGAAAGTCATTTCCCATGTAGCTGATCAACGGGCTAGCCCGAATATCACAAACAATATATCAATAACAGACATAGCAACTAACAATACGTAAAAATACAAAGAAGAACCAAAAAGAACAGCCGCCTAGGGTCGGCCAGTAATGAAATTACTGGGGGGGGGCTTAACCGGTTTGTGGTCGACCAAACCTCGCCCTTTGTTCTGCCTTGGTTCATCAGATACTTAATTGTTAACCAATCCACACACCCCTCCCCCCCCCCCCAAAAAAAAAAAATGAAAAATAAAAAAGAAAATAATAATAAAAAAAAATACCGCCCACACAACAATCTTACAAAAAGCACCATCCCTGACAATAAGAACAAGTTATACGTAAAATATTAAACATCTTTTTTTACCTATTTCCATCTTTTATGTCAGGGCTAGCCTTAACATTACAAACCATATATCAAAAACAGTCAAAGTGATAAACAACACATGAAACACTTAGGAAGAACAAAATAGCAGTGCCGCCTCTCAATAAATAACTGGGAGGCTTGACTGGTTTACAGTCGAGCCCTTGGTCCTGCCTTGGTTCATCAGACACTTAGTTGTTCGATTTGCCTGGAAGTTTCTTAACTCATAAGTGTAATGCCCGAAGAACATAGAAATCAAAATTAAAACTAAGTTAAAACAAAGATCCGAACGAAATGGTTTGAGCTATTTTATATAGGGAGGTGCCGCATATGCTTTCTGCAAAATATCAGCCAAACCGGTTGAGTGATTCTGGAGAATTGGTCGTTAAATTGTTTTTACAATATATGGGCATGATTCGAATCATGACTATTTGATCTATTTTTCGTTCCAATGCTCCCTATAAAATTTGGTTGAAATCGGCTCAGCAGCTTTTGAGAAGAAGTCGTTTAAAATGGCGGGTTGAGACCCCACGCCCCCCCCCCCCTCCCTAATTTCATTGCTGGCCGTCCCAAGACGGCACTTCTGTTTTGGTTTTTCTTGGTTGTTTTATGTGCTGTTAGTTGCTATGTCTGTTATTGATATATTGTTTGTTTGTTATGTTAAGCACATCACGGTAATTACCTACATGGGAAATGGCTATTCACATGGCTGCCGCTGGTGATGTCTTTGGTGGTGAATAGCTTTGTGTTGTCTTTTTCCCACATGGAGTCTTGGGTTGGATGTGAGATTGAATCAGTTCCTGAAAATTATCCTACTTTTGTATGAATTTACAATAGGCGTCGATGAGCTGGCTTTGGGGATAAGGTGTATGTGCATTGGCTCCACCGAATATTCCCTGAAGCCAGTCCTACGTGGCCGGAAGTTTATATTCCGGTATTAATATTAGTGTAAGCCGTGTATGGTCTGCCACATGCATAAATGTGAGGCTGTGATTTTAGTCTTCAGAGAAAAGATTTAGCAATATGAGAATTACATATGTGTATAAGGTGTACTAGCTAATTTAGCACCTCTCCCATAATGGACCGTTGGTCTATGTGTATACTGGTGTTAAAGATGGATCGTCCTTTTCAACATTATTCCAGTCATATCAGGACGATGGGTGGGTGATAATGAAAGGGTGTGTAAAATTGAACCCCGTTTACGATGGAAAGAACTCCGCCTCCGGCGGGGCTCGAACCCGCGACCGCTGGATCAGTAGGCCAGCGCTTAATCCACTGAGCTACCGGGGCTCCCACTGGTGTTATAAGGAAGGCTTTAATAGAAAGAAAAGCACTGTGATGGTTGCTTATCCTAAATATTTTGTAAAATTGTTCAAATATAAAAAAGAGACCCTATAATATATTTTTTTTTATTTCTTAATTCGCCTTTTTTCTGTTTATTTTATTACAAGCTTGATAAAATCTTTGTTTTGACGATCAGCTGTTATAGCCCTGCCAGAGAAAAGTCATGTATTGAAACCATTTTTTATCCGAAAGGTACATATACATACTTATAAATGCACAGCTTGCAAGCTTAGTAACGTTTATAATCTGTATCACTTTCAGTGTAGCGCCCTTTCAGTACTTTGCCACTCAAAGTTTGTGAAATTATTTAATTATATCCCCTAGTTGATCACAATAAGACATCTGTTTGCATTTCCGTATCACCTATTTGAAATAAACAGGCAAATAACATAGACTGAAAGCAATAACGTATCAGAAGGTTATTACATAACGAGCTGTTACCATCTCATCATGGAAGAATTAATTACATAGGGCACATAATGCTTCAATACGGCGGAAATTACCGATATCGACTTACGGGTTAATCCGAGCGCTTACCTGTTCTAATAATGCCGACTTCTGTACACAATTTAATAGGAATTTAATGTAAAACGTAATATTAAATATACATATTTGATATTACGACAAGTTTTTATAAGTTATATTCATAGAGTATATTCTTTCCTTGTTAATATGATGCAAAAATAATTAAAATAACTTCATGTTTTGTATCTTCCATCGGCTTTTGAAATTCGAAGCTAATCAAATGGAATTATACATGTACACATTGTAGAAAATGCATGACAAGCCACATTTAGCCTTAAATTTGGAAATAATCGGATTGTCTGTAAATTTTTTTATAAGTTATCATCATAGAGAGATTTTGATAAGGTTTAAATTGATGTAATTCATTAAGAAATAAGTAAAATATAAGTATCTTCCATTTGTCTCCAAACATACAGAAATTCTCGTTTCGACAATTCTCGCTCGTATGTCTACGAAATAGTTTAAGTCCAAATCCGGCTATGTTGGGCAAAGGCTTACCGAACATCATTTCTTAATTTTCGTGTTTTGTTTTATATATTTGAGGTATGCTTTAAAAATCGGATGAAGAATCGGGTTAAGAAAGAAAAAGGTTAGAAAAAATGAAAAGAAAGAAAGGAAAAGAAAAAAAGAAAGTCAAATGTCTTATACGCGACAATCAAACATCAAAAGGCCGTTATTCGACTAATTGTAGTTCAAATCATCCCTTTATAAGCTAATCAAAAAAAAAATTGTAAACAAGTACATAATCTAAATTTTTATGATTATTATGCTGTAATTGCTCATGTTTGCACTTACGGTTTTGATAGAAATTTATTTGAGTAATAGTGCGGCTTATTTATCAAGGAGACCGAAATACGTTTTGTTTACCCCAGGGTAGAATCTTTAGAAACCATTACATGGTATTCTTAATTAACTCGCTAATTGGCCAAACTCCTTATTCATAAAGGAGGTGACAGTAAAAGACATGTGTAATAAAATGTGGGTTGATTTGCATAAATCGAGTCATAGGGATTTTTTAAAATGATAATCGACAAATTGCTGCATTAAAAGTTTCAGTGTTTGGTTCCCCGTTGAGAGATGCAATATAAACAAAACCAGGACAAACGTTGAAGGGCTCATGACTGTATTTTTACTATTTTACTCAGCTTTATGATATCGAACTTAATAGAATAATAGAAGTAAAAGAGTAATAGAACATTTTAGGTGCCAGCTAAAAAGACCAAAATCAATTTTCAAAACCTTTTTATGAGAAACTCAAGGACATATTATTTGTGTTTAGCTGGCTCATCACGGTCATTCACAGTGAAGAAACAGTAATGAGAAGCTTACAGCGATACCCCATGATAAAATATTTCCAGAATTTTACCATGATACAGCAATGAGGCATTTTAGTAAGGAAAATACGATCGAAAATGCAGCATGATACTAAAGTATCATTTTTTTGTCAGATTTATATTTTTCCATACTTCTTCTTGCCAAAAATTAAGCATAATGTAAAAGTAAACATAACTTTATTAAAGATACTAACAATATTAGATGCTTGTATGGTAAATGTTGAAGGGTAAGCCGTTAAAACATCGTCTTTTAATACCGCAGAATCATCTGATCTATTTACTATTTTTTTTCTAAGCTAATTTTCCGATTGTTCAAACTTTGACCATTTACATTAATGATCATTGCTGTCGTTTGGTGGTCCAATAACTAAATTTGACATGTACACAGATAATAATTATAGGTGCCGCGCCGGGTAATATACACAGGTGTCAAAGGTTGTTAAAGCCGAATCATAATCCGTGTGTTTATCCATACATGTAAATCCTGTCATCACATTGTTACAGAAACTGTTGGCGTTTTTATTAGTAGTGAAGACTCTGATCAGACTACAGCGCTAACATACACATGGTTGCGTAGACTTTTTTGCTGTTTATACATGCTTTGATTCAGTAGCTTATGTAGGTAGTGAAGATTCTGATCAGACTACAACACTTATATACACATGGTTGCGTAGACTGATCATAGTTTTTGCTATTTATACGTTTTGTTGCGCTAGCTGATGTTAGAATTAAAGACTCTGATCAGACTACAGCACTAACATACATATGGTTGCGTAGAGTTTTTTTTGTAGATGTTTTCTTGCGCTTGCGCTTGCTTGTGTAAGTAGTGAAGATTCTGGTCAAACTACAACACTACATACACATTGTTGCGCAGACTGATCAGAGTTTTAGTTATAATACACGTTTTGTTGTGCTAGCTTGTATAAGTTTCGAAGACTCTGATCAGACTATAGCACTTATATAAACATGGCGGCATACAGTAGGCTAATCAGAATCTGTGCAGTTTTACACATGCTTTGTTTGGTCACAGCATAAAGTTGTAAATTTACACGTACATAGACGAGTGGGCTGATCAGGGTCTTTGCTATTGTCATACTGTTCATAATTGGTTTGGACCGAAATTGCCGATTATAGACCTTGTTTATATTGAACACGTTTTTGCTCAAATAAATAAGAAAATTACTAACATTGAACAGTTTTATTGCCTCTATTCTCAGTCCGTCAGATTTGATTAGCTCAAGTACATTTGCTGGTTTGTTTCCATGCTGAAACTATTCAAGCTGATTAAAAATCTTTTATCAATTATTTAAGCTCATTTCTGGTGTTAAATTACTGAATTTTCAACCAGCCAAGCAAGAGCACACGCCGCCTGTCGAAAGGTGTGAAAAACAAATTTGGTCTCATGTCTTGTCAAAACATTGCAATTTCAAAACACCTGCTAACGACAATGAAGATCAGAAATCGATATTTAAATAGGTATGAATTAAAAAACGTCTTCTAGTGATTTAAGTGTATAAATCAGTAATTTATTATTTTATTTCTTTTCGCAAAAAAAAAAAAAGACCCGTATAAATTCAGCCCCGGATCCAGGGGGTAGGTTTTGGGGCTTCAGCCTGGGCTTGCTTATATTAAAATATATGTTGTGACATCTCATTATAATTGCCTACGCGAGGCGATTCTAATGTGTTTCGCCGAGGCGATTCTAATGAGATATCACAACGTATATTTCAAGGCAAAAAAAAAAACAAAACAAAAAAAAACAAGAAAAACAATATCAAAAGTTTTCACAAAATTGATCCATTATTATGTCACATACTTTCAAGCCCCACTACCCCGCGCCCCCTCCCCACTTCCCAGCTTATTCATACTAGAAATAAAGCAGCTAAGCAACCTGCCGAACGATTGCATTTGCATAAAACTTTTGAAAACTGTTTTGACAAAACAGAAGGTCGTCGTTGCTGTTGAGATATGGTTTAACGTCCCAGTAAACAATATTTCAGTCATGTCGAGAGGTTTCCTTGCAGGACCTGAGATAAATGACACTCAGGTTTAACAGCTCTGCTGCAAAAGCACCAGCCGACAACCAAGCTATTTTGCGGGCTGCGATGGGCGGGGTCATAGAAGAAAATAATTATAACTATGGGTGAGTGAGTGAACTCGGGTTTAACGTCCCACCAACAACGAGGTCATATGGAGACGGGACGTCGGTTTAAAGTCTCATCCGAAAGACCGGAGAAGCGGGGGATCGATCTTGCGACCCCTGGATTAATTGCCCGGTGTGTTATGTACTACACTACAGCTGCTCCTATATAACTATGGTGGGTGGATAAAGATGAGACCCTCAAAGAGATGTATTATTATTATTTCATTATTAAAAATATTATTGTTAAATATGTTTTTGATGTCAGAAACTAAAACAATCCCATGAAACTCACTCAAAGACTTATTACACCGAAAATCAGCAATCGGGAAAAAAGATTGTTTTTATCTGAGAAAAAGAAAGTTATTAAAATTTAACATGTCTCCATCCCGATCCTTCGTATTGTTATTATGCTGATAAACCTGTACAACACCTGAGATATAGAATCGATATTACCATTCTAATATCGATTGATGCCTAACGCTCCGCGGGTCTAAGGGAAATAACTGCATTCGCATTAATACTAGCATCAGGTAACAGGTAACCGAATATCCTACTTGGCGCGCCTTGAAGGCTTAAGCTCCAGACGAAAAGCCTTTATTAATACTTTCATGTGTCCTAGTAGATTGACTTTTTTACGTAACATTTTGTGAATAAATTTACCTTTGCGATGTAGCACCGTAGCTATTCTAACAGGGAAACCAAAAGTAATTGAGCCGCATTTGTAGCCTTGTCGTAGAGCTGCTCAATGGTGCGAACTAGATTGACCTTTTGGGACAGAGTAGTGCAAACCCAAATCAGACTGCTCTCAAAGGAACAATCATATCTGGGGCCGTATTCATAAAGCCACTTAAGTCGTTGCTATGCGGTTGCTAAGGCTAAATATCTATAAAGGAGATTCCCTACAACTATGAAATTTGGTCTGGAGGAATAGTCTTACAATGACTATTCCTCCAGAGCAAATTTCATAGTTGTAGGGAATCTCCATTATAGAAATTCAGCCTTAGCAACAGCATAGCATCGACTTAAGTCGTTTTATGAATACGGCCCAAGGTCTACAATGTTTCCTATCCATATGCTTCTTTTGAACCAATTTCAATATTGTAAAATTACACTTGAGCCGCGCCACGAGAAAACCAAAAAAGTGATTGTGCTCCAGGCAAGTCAGATCAGAGTCTTCGCTGTCCGCATTAATGTAGCTTGGAAACGTAGTTGCCCTTTAAGCGCTAAGCGAAGAGTCTGATCTGACTGGGCGGATGCCCAGGCTGATCCGAGTGTGCGCTTGGCACACAACCGCTTTGTTGGTTTTCTCGTGTCGCTGCTCAAGTGTAATGTTACAATATAGTAATGCGTCTAAAAGAAGCATGTAGAAAGCATATGTAGACCCTGATCAGATTGTACCTTTCAGAGCAGTCTGATTTCGGTTTGCACTACTTGCTCAGATGTACAATGTATCTGTCCCAAAAGGTGAATGTAGTTCATTGAGCTATTGAGCAGCTCTGCAACAAGGCTACTAACGCAATCCTGATAAATGGCCGCGTGGGAAAAAGGGTTTAGAACAACAGTTGGATTATGACAAGGATGTCCTCTGTCATCCACCCTCTTCAACAGTTTTAGCTCATCAGAGCCAAAGGCTCCGGGGGAGCTTATAGAATAGGCAGTTGTACGTCGTCGTCGTCTGTCCCAAAAGGTGAATGTAGCAGCTCTACAGCAAGGCTACTAAATTGCAGTCCTGATAAATGGCCGCATGGGAAAAAGGGTATAGAACAACAGTTGGATTAAGTCAAGGATGTCCTCTGTTATCCACCCTCTTCAACAGTTTTAGCTCACCAGAGCCGAAGGCTCCGGGGGAGCTTATAAGATAGGCAGTTGAGCGTCGTCGTCGTCTGTCGTATGTTGTCTGCCGTCTGTCCGTCAACGCTTTTAAGACAACTCCTCTGAAGCCATTAGGCTGATTGGGCCCAAATTTCATCTATAGCATCCTTGGGCTGGGGGATTGAAAGTGTGTGTTTTTCTGAAAACCTGCCTGTTAGTTTTTGTTACTATGGCAACTTAGAGTTCCCTTAGACTTATAATGGGGAAATTGAAAAATGGTATTTACTGGCAAGCCATTGCAGATATGTTGACAAAACTTTTAAAGAAATGTTTCTGGAGAAGTCTTCTATCAGCTATATGTTTTTTGGCGCACTGCTTCTTTTATTGGTTGCCATGGAAACCTAAATCCAAAAGTGGAAAAATACTTAAAAATTATCTCCTCTGAATAATAAGGTCGATAAGGCCCAGATTTCATCTGATGTCTATGAAAATCAGCTCTTAAGTTTGGTTGCTATGGCAACTTAGAGTTCCCATAGACTTACAATGAAGAAAATTGAAAAAATGGAATTAACAGCCAAGCCATTGCAGATATTCTAACAAACTCATGTTCCTTGAGAAATCTTCTATCATATATTTGATTTTTTGCCAACTGCTCCTGGGGCCGTATTCATAAAACGACTTAAGTGGTTGCTATGCTGTTGCTAAGGCTAAAGTTCTTTGAAGGAGATTCCCTACAACTATGAAATTTGCTCTGGAGGAGCAGTCTTACAAAGACTGTTCCTCCAGACCAAATTTCATATTTGTAGGGAATCTCCTTTATATATATTTAGCCTTAGCAACCGCATAGCAACTACTTAAGTCATTTTATGAATACGGCCCCTGATATTGGTTGCCATGGAAACCAAAATGCAAACAAAAAAAATGGGAAAAATACTTAAAAAAATATCTCCGCTGAAGCCACAGGACCAATTAGGCGCAAAGATAATCCCTTGTATCCTTAGGCTTGGGGATTGAAAGTTTGTGCTCTTTTTTATGAAAATTGGCTCTTAAGTTTGGTTGCTATGGCAACTTGGAGTTGCATTGATTTATAATGGGGAAAATTGTAAAATGGTATTTAATGCCAAACCACTGCAGATATGTTGACAAAACTTTTTTAGACATGTTTCTTGAGAAGTCTTCAATCAGCTATTCTTCTCCTTTTATTGGTTTCCATGGTTACCAAAATGCAAAAAAAAAGGAAAAAAAATATACTTAAAGAATTATCTCCTCGGAAGCCACTGGGTCGATAAGGCCCAGATTTCATCTGTAGTATCCATAGGCTGAGGGATTTAAAGTTTGTGCATTTTATGAAAATCGGCTCTTTAGTTTGGTTATTTGGCACAGTTTCGTGAACTGATAATGGGGACAATTGAAAAATGACATTTACTGCCAAGCCATTGCAGATATTTTAACAAAACTGTTATAGAACTGTTCCTTCAGAATTCTTCTTTCAGCTATATGTTTTTCGGCCTACTGCACTTTTCAGTTGGTTGTCATGGGAGCCATGGAGCAAAAAAATAGGAAAAGAAATACTCAAAAAAATCTCTTCCGAAGCCACTAGGCCGATTTGGGAATAATTATTTTTCTTTAGTATTATTTGGCTGGGGTATTGAAAATACGTTTATTTTTCTTTCTTTTTTTTTCTTGATTTATGGAAATCGGCTCTTTTGTTTGGTTGCTATGGTAAATTAGAGTTGCGTTGCCTTCGATGGGGAAACTTAAAAAATGGCATTTACTGCATTCAAAAAATGGAAAATAGTTATTTATTTTGGTATCAACTCGACAGACTGGCAGACTGAGACTTTGTTGCTGTATTTTTTGTATTAGCCTGTACAAATGTGACAGCAAGTTTGAGCCTATACAAAACATGGGCCTCTAGTTATCGAACTGATCATGTCTGATGTTCTGGAAGAGCATGACGGAAAGGTTAACATTCTTTTCTATTCTATCCCATAATCTTACACGGTCGTTTTGGCACTACAGATGACTTCGAAAAGATCCTTTCCACCTTGTCATGTTCTCAGCTGCTCTAGTTGAGCTGGCAAAGTCCATTCATGTCCACTCTTTACAGTGTCTTCCCACCTCACTGTGCCCTGTAGAATCGTCTTTGCTAAACCAGAAATCTTGAGACATAGACAAACCACCTTGGTTTCCGTTTCTTGACCAGGGTCAGGCGTTCATCATATTCTACAATAGCTGCTTAGATCTTTCTGTAAACCGTCTTATTGGTTATATGGTCATTGTATGAAATGTTCCCCAACCTTCGGAAGCATCTCATATCAAAGACCTGTGTTCTTTTCTCTAGCTCAGCTATCAAGGTCCATGATTCACGGGCATACAGAAATATGGAAATGACAAGGGAGCGCTTAAGTTTTACCTTTGATTCAACAGATATGTTGTAATCTCTCCGCATCGGCTGCAGCTTTGTAAGCGCTGAAGTGGCGTGTGCAATCCTTGAGAGACAGTCCTGTTTAGAGCCCTTATCTGAGACAACTGCTCCAAGGTATTTGAAGCTTGTTACGGTACCCAGCTTCTGCCTTTCTGGTGTTACGGGACAGATTATTGCTTTATCTTCGCTACTTTTTGCTAACTTAGAAACCTAAGTAGATCTACTTTATATACAAGGGGATATCAATAACGTCCCAGAAATGATGTCTGAACTAAACTATATATCCATTATTTCACAGATCATTGTTTTTATTTTAGTCAAAGGAAGATATGCACTTTTATAATATGTGATCATGATTTTTATTATCATTTAATAATAATATTACTGATAATGGAATAAAAATTATAAATAATAATAATAATGATACTGATAGTAGTATTACTGTGGACTCGATCGCCACTATATTTAAACTCACAGTAGAAACAGTTGTATTTTATTGTTGTATATTTTATGCTGTACATATAAATGTATTTAAAAAGGCCTTGGCATACCGGAAGTCCCTCAGCTTTGCTGACTGCGTCGCTGGCTCAGTGGTGCATCTTGGATAATCGGTGCCAACTTCCTTTAGTTAACTCACTGAAGAAAGACTGATTCATTTGACACTCGTTACACGGACAGAGATTATGAAAACGTAATATAGGTGTTAAGAAATATTGGGATATGATGCCGGTAGAAAGACCATCTTCCGGATAAGACCTTTACATCTATATAAGCAGGCTGTTTCACAGTGATGATGTGCGGTGATGTATGCTCTGTTTTCATTTGAGAGACATAAAAGGTCTATCTGACGGAGAAAACTAAAGCGATTCAGGTTCTCTTGATTAGGGATTCCGGTTGTGTAATTCAAGTTTCATTAGGGTCAGATTCTAACATGGTAAGTGGCATGTTTTTGTTGTCACTCGTGCTCCAATAATTGAAGTAATCGACGTTCCATAGTCGGAGATCGTAATAGGCCTGTTGTATTCCTTGTGTGTTAAAGTCCATTTGCTGCTAAATGCAAACGGGATTCCCAATATTGAGTGAGTGAGTGAACTCGGGTTTAACGTCCCACCAACAACGAGGGACCTCGGTTTATAGTCTCATCCGAAAGACCGGAGAAGCGGGGGATCGATCTTGCGACCCCTGGATTGGTAGTCCGGAGTGTTATCTACTACGCTACAGCCGCTCCTGGATTCCCAATATTTTCTCAAAATTGGTGAGAGATACCAGGTTTTGGAATTGCTCATTTTTAATTTTTATACTATACTTAACTAAGTCAATTTTTTTCAAAATTAGGAGGCTTTGCATAAAAGAGCTTCTATGCAAAATATGACTTTAACTGAGTCACTTTTGACCCTTAAATTACGTGGGAGTAAATCCTGGCTCTTGGATCGCCTATTTAGTTTTACGTATTATAGCATGTGACCAATATATACTACCTTCGAACAAAATTTGCATGGTACTTTTTTTATTCCAAACACATTTTTTCTACTATTTGTTTCACTATAATATCATCAAATTGTGCTAAAAACACTTTTTGGTCGAAAAATAAAGCAGGAATTAAATGTTTATCCACATATAATATCACCTGACGAGTAACACCATGTGTTTTCCATGCTGATAGGTAAATACATTTGTACTATTTCATTCAACTACGCCCACAGCTATAGTACATAACGATTTTACGGCATTGTTTACAAATAATATTTAAGCTGTTCTAACAAGCATACCCTTCAGTGAAACTGCTGACTTTTTGCATTACCGTTAATGTAAAATGTTATACAAAAACATCCAAAATGTCAGATTTTTCGCATTCTGTTATGTATTGTTACAAGAATCATTAGGACATTTAAACATTTCATGGCAGTTTTGTCGTTTACGAGAAAGTATGCAAAACTCCGTTTGCATTTGGGAGCAAACGGACTATAATGCTGTAAGACATAATGAAGCTTTAGGTTTATTTTCCCATTCCTTGCCCTGTAATTTGTGACTGGTTTATTCCAATCCATTTGTTCGGGGGATAATTTAAATGTTCCTTTTTCGTACATTACATTTCTAATCACTGTGACGTTTTAGGTTGTATAAATTAACAGAGTTGCGTGTGATGTCATTGTTACGTTTCTTGAAATTGACGCCAAGTTTAACTCAACGTAAGATAAACGAAGTTGTGATGTCATATTAATTTATCAGCGTGTTAGTTGATATTTCGACATTCCGGTACTTATTATCCAGGTGATATTTGCATGATGCAACTTGGAGGATAGCAAAGAATGAAGCCTCGTTTACGCGGGCAAAGTTCCTGTGACAAAGTAGGTTTGGCATAGAAAAAATTTGCTCGTATGAATGGAAAAATATGCCACATTTTCATTGCTATATTTATATGGTAAAATATCTATGACAAACAAAATTTGTTCGTGTGAACAGAAAATTTGCCATAGAATAGAAAACAAAGAAACTAGCATGAACTCAGAAAACTTTGCTCACAATCAAATCCGTCTGATTTTTAGCAAAGTGAATTTAAGAAAGAAAATGTGGCACAGTTGGCCGTTTACATGAGCAAAATTTGTTTGTCCAGGTAACTTTGACGAGAATTCTTTGTTCGCGTGAGCACGGCAGCGAATATTTCATTGCCACAGATTTTTTTTGACAAAGATTCTATGCCACATTTTTCTTTAAAAATAATTTGCTCCTTGTGAACGCAAACTGTTTGACAAACTTTCTTTGTTACAGTTTCTATGACAAAGAAACTTTGTTCGTGTGAACGAGGCTTTATTAGCATTAGAGCAAAGTTTAGGGTATGATGGTACTCAGTTACAGCATTACAAAACAAACGTAAACAGAAGTAACCCGTTCATTCATGAGTCTACTAGGTGCTCATGGGTCAAAAAGGCATGCATGCAGAAGTTGGTGTAAACTGTTTAAATGCCTCGGTGATTATGCCATTGAAAACTTGTTAGGAATAACTCTACATAGCCTCCGTGTGACTGTATGCTTATGAATGAAAATAGGTTAACCTGGTGTTATGATATTTACGGAATACGATCTGCTGTGGAAAATAAAATCTAGAAATTAATGTATTTTTACCTCAGAGGGTTAAAAAAATCAATACAAAATATGAGACAAAATAATTGGAGCCCTCAAAATGACATGAATAAAAAATTTAAAGGCTTATAAGCCATAATTAAACCGAAAAAAAAAAACTGTAAACAAAAATATATAACATATGTCAAAACTTATCTAAAGGATTACATGTGATGTACTAAAGATATTTTCGTAAAAACCTAAAAGTATATCAAGTACCTGAGCGATTATAATAAGATAATTCCTATAAGAGTAATAGTCGAGAGAAAGAGGCGTCTTCTATAAATCATTGCAGATGCACTTCTGTAAAACTCAGCGTCGAAGAAAAGTATAAATCTGCGTGTCGTATTTTCCCTATGCATTTGAACTGTCTATCTGAGCAAATATTGTAGACGCAGTCTGATCAGAGTTTGCAAGTTTTGCCATTACCATTCATTATTAGATAACATCTGATGGAAATAAGGGACTTGATCGAGGAGTTCAATATGAATATGTTCCACGTGTATAAATATACTTAGAGGCAAAAGAAATCATACACTTTTAAATGTACTTATTTTTCACTGCTTTGATCTGAAATTCTGTATGATACTTTTTCAGTAGGTACAATAATGTGGTATAATAAAATAATTGAATGAAACGCTTGACCAGCAACAATTTACATACATGTCTTGTACTTTTTCCACGTGTACAATATAAGCCGCGACACGAGAAAACCAACAAAGTGGTTGTGCGCTCAGCAAAGACTCGGACGGATGCCAATACTGATCATAGCCTTCGCTGTCCGCATAGAGGTAGCTTAGACCCTCAGCTACCCTTAAAGTGCTTAGGGAAGAGTCTGATCTGAGTCTGCGCTTTGCGCACAACCACATAATGAGCCGTCTCATCAGGATTTTTACTGCTTGCCCAGTTAATTTTCTTTTATTTCCAAATAACTCATATATAAAGGAAACAATGTTACTGTCCGAATTTACCCGCCTGCCGATTTGACCCGACTATACCCAAAAGGAATGTCAGTGCCGTATTTAATATCATTCTTGAGAACAGCTTTACTATGTCCTGTATAACAGAGGAATTCAGGTTGCGCGGAATTTTCCCTTTCAACCCAAACGCTATTGGCAAGAGCCTTATGCTTAGGTGTAGCACTGGTATCAATCCTAGTGATATAGATCTGTCTTCCAAGCCCACAGCTGCTCCTGAGAGTGGAAAGACCACTACTGAATTGACAGCAGACACTGGCTCCGTTAGTGAAATTACCCACTTTCCTGATTCTTTACCCAAGTCTTGTGAACATGATTCTGAAATACCAGATAGCTCTACTGTATCTTCTCAAACAGCTGGAAATGACAACAACGTTTCTTCTTCCGATGAAGCAGCAGATCTTCAGGTAGCAAGGACAGCAGCCGATCTTGAGCTACCATATCCTGAAAAAGACCTATTACACTTTCCTGACGTTGGTCTTGATTCTTCCTTCAAATCATTCAGTACGAAAGCAAATTCAAGTTCAAACTAACTCATAGGTGAAATAAGTTTGGTCGTCGACGAAGACGGTATTTTCAGTCTCGATACTAACCTGTCAGACTATGATAACCCTATTCAGGAAAATGACGAAGAGTTGAACCAAGTCCAAGATTTCCTCCTGAACTAGCTTTAGCAGCCGGTCTAGCACCAAGAAAAAACAAAAGTATGAAAACTACTTTTTTTTACTTGACTTAGATTTACCTAATGATACTGTCTTCCAAACACGGAAAACACTTTAGAACTAACTACCATCCGAGACGGAAAATAAGGATTACAAATCTGATCAAGTCATTTACAGTGGTGGCCCTAGTAATAATTCATCTGATAATGACCAAGCTACAGTTCAAGTGAATTGCCATCCTCTTGAACTTGCTTGTAGTTTCACCAGAAAACGAATGGTCCAAAGTGTGCAAGTGGTAAATCAGATTAAAAAGCTTTTGTTCTGACAAGTACGGAAGTTCAAAAGGAGATAAAAGAGAAAGAAAAACAGCGCAACATGCAAGAGGAAGCTAAGGAAAAATGGAAACAGTAGAGAGGACAGAAAAAAGAAAGAAAAAAAAATGCATCACAATATTTATTTATGTTCCAGTCAGAGTCAAGCTATGAAAAATCTTTTAAAAAAACAGTCTATTGTTTCCTCTATATACTTTAGGAATTTCATGAAATTTGGAAACCGATAACATTGTCATATAATGCATGATATGGATGAAGGTGATTTTTAGACAAAAATGCATGTCAAATTTAAGTGTTAATACGAAACGTTCATAGAACACTTTAATTTCTAATAATGATATTAATAGAAATCTAAACTACAATCATGATAGGAAGCTCCATATGCAAATATACTGATCTAATTTGTCTGACAAATAAATGGAAAACTAAATAAACTCCGACCACTTGACAGTTTATGAAGAAAATAAATACGACATTTCATTTCACGGAGCAGAGCTTTTCTGTGATAAGTTCAAGTACCAAATAATTTCATTTATTTCTATATTCTCTTTAGCAAATACCTCTTTAAACAAAGCCTCTGGTTGCTTATTTTCTCGAGGTAAATTTTGAAAGTTTTCTGTCCAACTAGGTGTAAGTCAGGCTGATCCATTTTCCCCATTATTATTGTTCTTTCTGCATCAAAGCGTTGAGATCATTTTTGGAAAAGCATTCAGCCAGTGGTTTACGATTGTCACGTCGAAAACAATGTCTGGATGGAGGTCATCTCCGAAGGAATGATCAGAATTAACCTTTGATTCATCTGAATGCCTGAGGTAATGAAATATGTTAGGTGGCACATTGGAAGACGTACTAGGCGGCAATATGCATATTGCAAACAAAACAGTGTGAAATCGGGGTTTACCGCGGTATGGCCCAACTTCTTACTTATGAATGTTTTCTTTGCTCTTAAAGGATCTAAACTTTTATCATTATTTACCAGCATTCAGACGATCTGATTAGGGGTCTTATTAAATCCAGACACTAGTCCCAGAGCAAGTAAAGTGGACTCTCTTTACAACGACGGCATTTGTTCCCAAACATTTTGACGTTAAACTGAAGTTGCTGTTATAACGAATACATACTTTGAAAAAAGCCAATCCGTGCATATTAAAATGACGGTATAAAGAACTTTGCTGTTGTAATGAGTGCCGTTATGAAGAGGGATGACTGTGCAATGTATGGGTTCGGCTCGACAAAAACGACGAAAGTGATCCAATTAAGGATAACAACTGCATCTGTCCTGCTGGGAAGAGGACCATTGGCATGTGCGTACATATAGCCAATATCCTTAATTATCTTGGACACATGACCTACCCCCTCCCCCCCCCCCCCCTATCAATAAAGCCACTGCCAAAAGCTAAAATGTTCAAGTCTTCTTTGATATTGTATGATAAAGATAGGCAGATGCATTATAAATTTTAGGGTGTTACAGGTGAAAGTCAGAGCACTAAGTACTAGTGAACCACTGAGAAATAAAATCTTAAACATAGGGAATTTCAATACGGCGGAAATTACCGATAGCGACTTACGGGTTTATCCGAGAGCTTAACTGTTAAAATCCTGTCGAGTGCTATATGCAATTACATTGGAATATAATGTAAAATGTAAAATTAGATACATATATGATATTACGACAATTTTTATAAGCTGTGTACATAAACTTCAGTGTTTGTCCGTTAATATGGTGTAAAAATATATAAAATAACTTCATGTTTTGATTCTTCCATCAGATTTTCAAGTTTGGAACTTTACTCACTTATAATTGTATATGAATCATGTCGAAAATGCCCAAGAAGCTATGTTCAGCCTAAAATTTGAAAATGATCGATTTTTTTATAAAACTTATATAAGTTATCACCATCGAGAGATTTTCATAAGGTTTACATTGATGTAATTCATTATAAAATAAGTACACTAAAAGTATCTTCCATAGATCTCTAAAAATACAGAAAGTCGCGTTTCGATAAAACCTCGCTCAGTTATGTCTCAAATATTCTAAGTCCAAATCCGCCTCTATTGCGCAAAGGCTTACAAAACAACCTTTCTTGGTATTGGTGTTTTGTTTATATATTTCATGTGACGCTGTGCTTTTTATGACCTAATTGAGAAAGGATCAATGTTTATATTAGTCTGATTAAGAAAGAAATAACGAAAGTAAGAACAAAAGAACGAAGAACGCATGAAAGGAAAAAAGCGAAAGAAGTCGCTAAACTCTTACACGTGATAATCGAACATGAAAAGACAGTTAATCGACTAATTATAGTTAAAAAAATCTTGATAAGCTAAAATATCAACTATATAAACAAATTATTACATATTATATGGTAATGTTAATTCAATCTATTAGTAATTTTGTAAATTCTAAAGTTTGTGCTAAGAATTTTGACCGAAATTTATTTGAGTGTGGTGGGGCGTATTCATCAACAAAGAAGCCGAAATATGTTTTGTCTATCACAGGGTAGAATCTAAGAAGCCACAGAAACGTAAAAAAAAATATTGACTAGCTGCCTGGCAGATTTGCTCATTTATAATTAGGTGTCATGGAGAGACATACACTATGGTGCCAAGCGAAGACGCAGATCAGCCGAGGCAGCCACCCAGTCTTTGCTGTGCGATTAAAGGATAGCTAATACTCAAAGCTACCTCCATGCTGACATTGAAGCCTCTGATCAGATAATGCGGATGCGCTGGCTGAACTGAGTCGTCGCTGGGCGCACATGCACCTGTGTTTGTTGTTTCATGTCGCGGCTCATTTAATTGTTTGCTTAAAGCCATCGACTGAGTAGTCGACTGAGACGCTGTCATCTGGAAAGGTGTGAACAATTTCGGTCACATGTCTTGCCAAAAACAATTTCAAAATTAATAACTGCTAACGGCAATGAAAGTCGGAAATCGATATTTAATCTGATATGTATTAAAGATCGTCTTCTGGTGATATCTAACAATTAAAACAGGAATGTTAGCCGCGTCGCAACAAAACCAACACAGTGACATAGCGCTCTGCGAAGCCTTAGATTAGCCCGGACAGGATAACCAATGGTCTAAGCTACCTCTGTGCGGACAGCGAAAGCTCTGATCAGACTGGGCGGATATGTACGCTGATCTGAGTGTTAGCAGGGCGCATATGCCATTTTGCTTTATTTATCTTGTCGCGGGTTTTTTTTTTGTTTGCAGAAAAAATATGAATTATCGACTGCTTTTAAATACTAATCGTAAATGTTTAATCTTAAATGTTTTAAATAACGAAGATTAGAAACATGCCGAAAGACAGCATTTGCATAAAACTTTTCAACACAGTTTTGTCAAAACAGAAAGTCAAAAGAAAAAGGTTGTCGTTGCTGTTGAGTTGTGCTTTAAAGGGCTACTGTACTGTTTTTCAACGTGCATTGAAATCACTGGAAATAACTGGTATTGTTTTGTCAAAAAGAATGTCGAAAACTGCAAGGAACAATTCCAAATGGTTAAAAGGTTATAAGCAATTTAAATTTTAATTAGCTGAAAAATATGCAAGGACTCTTATGACGTCATTTGAGTCATTAATATAATTTAAATTTTAAAAGAAATATATTTTGATTTTTTTTACACTTTCTTCCCTTAAAATAGATTAAGTGAGAGAAGTTACATCGTCTCATGAAAAAAGTTTGAATATTTGCATCAGAATATGGTAATAATAACTGGAATCCAAATCACATTATGCAAGTTAAGCTGTAGAAAAGAAAAAGTGGGCGGGGCTTAAAATCTAATTTGCATAAACTTTAGTTGTCAATAAATACAGTTTGGGTAGGACTTTTTCGATGGGGTTTTCAGCAATCTCTTTCTCTTATAAATATCTGTTAATTGGGAATATTTCTGGAAATAGTGAAAAAACAATGCAGTAGCCCTTTAACGTCCCAGTAAACAATATTTTAGTTATGTTGAGATAATGCCTCTGAGTTTGTAGGACAACTAGAATTACTCGGCCTGCCATTAATGACACTCAGGTCTAGCAAAAGTTAAAGAAAGGGGGAAATGAAAATATGCTACCTTTAACCATTAAAATGACTTAGAATTTTTGTTTTGGAACACATGGCACAAAAATGTGTGTCTGGGCTCAAAAATAACTCCAACCATATCTCTTAAGGCCAAAAATGGGTGCACCTCAGATGATATTGCCATATGTGTTAACACATCAAGCACCCATTGATTGAAAAGGGCCACAGGTCTTGACAAATCAAAATTCCGTCTACTTGTCTGATATAGAGCTTTTGCTGCAAAATGCTGAAATTCTTCTATTTTCCCTATATAGCCTATGCATTTTTCTGGACAAATGAGAACATATTTTACTTCTGAGCAAAGTTTCTGACTTGTCCCGGGCAACCGAACAATGGATTTGTCAGGCCCTGGGCCATAAGAGCCCATGGGTGGGAATTGCAAATGTGCCAGACAATGCTCAAAATAACTTTGTTGGAAAGACCTTTTACTGAGTTCACTTTACAAGCAGGACATTTTAATGTGGTTCTGCATTTGTAACTTCTAAATCTGTCATCGCCGACACAGAAAAAATCAATACAGCTGTCCAAAATCACAGTGCTTATTAAGGTACGGTTGGTAACAATATTTATTGCAAATTTTCACTGTGTTGAACAACATACGGCTTATTAGTTTTTATTGAGCAATGCACATTTTATCAAGCAACGAAAGCATATATATTTTTTGTTGTAAATATGAATTGCCCTACTACATGTTATTAGCCAACTAAAACTAGACAATATCGTTTCATTTCCCTAATACTGTAAAACACTTATATTTGGCGGCAGCAAAATTTGGCGGTTTTTAAATATGGACCTTTTGGCGGATTTTTATTTTGGCGGTTTTGTGATTCTCAAGAACAAAATATTTCTTCTGACGTCGTATTTTGCTCTTTATTTGAGCTCTATATTGTCATGTTGGTTAAAATAAAAGCAATTATTATTATAGTCATGTTACAGTTTGGGTAGTTAATTGTTTAAAGTAAACTGATTTTGTGTTCCTTCTGATTTAATCAACTTAATTGAAATACTAATTAGTGTGGTGAGAACATTTTCATACTCCGTTTCCTCCCTCTTGTTGTTTGGGAAGCATCTTCTTTTGCGAATACATATGTGATGTGTATTAGCTTTGATATTTTGGTAGAGGAAATAGGATCATGTGCTCAATAATATTTTTCTTCTTTCGGTATCATGAGCTTATATTGGCGGCATTTTAATTTGGCGGTTTTCTTCTTTTCCGCCAATATCGCCAAAATAAAGTGACCGCCAAATATAAGTGTTTTACAGTAGGTGTTAAACAATCAATAACGATAAAGATGATGCGCCCTACCTCAGTAAACACTAAGATTTGAAGCTGGGTTAAACTTTCTCTTTTTTTTTTCAAGTTTCATGTTTGCAAATAAGAATTGTTTCATCTGATCTTATAAGTAAGCTAAACGGAAACCATTTCTCTTTAGCCAATGAAATGCAACAGCCATATAAGAATAGGCAATTTTTGTAACTAAGCGCACACATGTGCTTGCTTTTATAGTTTTCTTCTTTAGGAGGGACATGCAACACAACACATGTTGTGTTATTACCACCCCTTAGGATCAGGCCGGGAGACTTATGATGGTCCGGGCATGGAGCTAGTAGCATATCATTTCCTTCCAGCAAGTCAATGACCTGCCCACTGCCTATGATATGAACGACAAGACTCAAAGAGCCAAAAAAAAAATTGGGCCTATCCCTAACCTACGAGGACCCGCTTAATCTGTCTGTTTACCAAACTAAGCAGGGCTCGCTCGGGTATTACCGGTAGCACTTGACTCAGATTCGAGTTTTATCCTGGCCGTAACCTTCTTCTACGAAGACTTCCGCCCAGTGATGCTATGTTCACTGGTTTTGTTTAATCTATAACCGATCCCTCGTAAGGAAGCTGAAATTGCAGTAGCAGCACTGAAAAATGGGAAGTCTGCCGGAGTTGATAATATACCAGCTGAACTTGTTCCAGCAGGCGGGGAGACCATGACTGATGTTATAACAGAGATTTGTAACAACAAGATCTGGAGAACAAGAGAATGGCCTACCCCATGAACACAGTCACCGAAATAATTAAAGCCCTAAATAGGGCAACTTACAGCTCTGCCAGAACTACAGAACCATCAGCCTCATTAGTCATTCGAGCAAAGTCATGCTGAGAGTCATCATGAACAGGCTTAAACCTCAACGGACGAACAGATAATCGCTGAAGAACGGGCTGGGTTCAGAGCCGGAAGGAGCACGACAGAACAGATCTTCCACCTCAGAATCCTGTGCGAAAAGTAACTTCAGCATCAGCAAAACATATACCATGTCTTCACTGATTTAAAAAAAAAATCCTTCCACATTCGGTATGGGCCATCATGCGGAATAATATTATCAGTGCATATCTAGTTCGCACCATTGAGCAGCTCTACGACAAGACTACAAGTGCAGTCCAGATGAATGGCAGCACGGGAGGATGGGTCATAAGAACAGATTGAATTAGGCAAGGACATCTCTTATCACCCACCCTCTTCAGCATAAGGTATAAAATGGAGATAGTGCTGAGGAGACAAAACTTACGACAAACAGCGCTGGTGGCATCCAGAGGGAGATTAAGGTAAAATAAAAAGACAGAAGCTGTGAACTGTAAAAACCTTCAAACACCTTGAAGTAGTTGTTTCAGATGATAGCTCAAAACGGAGGTTCTCTCAAGGACTGCACAAGCCACCGCAGCTTTAACAAAGCTGAAGCCAAGTTGGAGCGGTAAGAACAAACTTGTTTGATCAAAGGTGGAAATGATGCGTTCCCGTGTCATTTTAGTATTTCTGTATGCCTGTGAATCGTGGACCTTGACAGCATAGTTAGAGAAAAGAATGCAGGCCTTTGAGATGAGATGTTACCGAAGGTTACTGAATTTTTTGTACAAGGACCACTAATCAATAAGACGGTTCACAGAAAGATTCAAGCAGCCATTGGCGAAAAAGATGAACTCTGACCATGGTCAAGAAACGGAAACTAAGGTGGGTCGGCCACATCTTGATGGATAAAATAGGATAGAATAAATGTAGTCAATGTTTGTATTAGCGGTACGTGTATGCAAGTTTTTGAAACCTAAACGCTGTTGGTTGAAAGAAGTGGGTAAAATAGTACAAGCATCACTAAATTGCAAATAAGATCCATGACCATTGTGACTTTTATCTCCGTTGACTACTAACAATTTCGCATCTGTTACTGATCTAGCCGTCCTGGGTTCGAACTCCGCTACTGAGACGCTAGAGGCGAGAATCTTTCTAACCTAAACGGGGTTCCATAAAGATTGCAAACAGCATTTCATTATCACCCTCCTATCCTCCTGACATGACATACATACTTTAGAAAGGACGTAAAATCACGACTCATCCACCGATCCATGCCGTTTCTGCTTTAGCAAGTGATTGGCTGTTGTATATACAGAAATGAATGTAATGTAATGACTGCCATTACGGTTTTAAGCATTCGTTGTCGTAAACCGTAATGGCAGTAATCCGAGGCCGAAACGTCCGTGGCCGAAATGTCCGAGCACCCGCAGAAGCACCAGGCAGCCAATATATATTCCGCATGCCCCGATGGGCGAGGCAAAAAAAAAAAAAAAAAAAAAAAAAAAAAAAAACAGGAAACGAGAAAAAATATGTGGGTGGATGGGTTGATGGGATAGGGTATATGTATCAGGCTTAATCTTTCCATAAAGATGAGACCGTCAAAGAGGGATCGAAATATCATAATTTCGTCATTATAAGTATCATTTCTTTATGATGTTGTTGTCAGAAACTAAAATGACCAATAATCTGATCTATTTTTCTCCCCAGTCCTTACGAAATTGACCTAAATATAAGAAAAAAAGAGACTTATTACAACAAATTGGAGCAACTGATAAAATTAATTGAAAAAGAAAACCCATATTGTTAAAAATTAAAAATGTTTCCATCCAGCTCCTTCGTATTGTTAATATGCTGATGAAATATCAAACACAGTGATTACAAAACCGGCTGCAGAATGTTCAACACTTGTACAGATCCGGGGATATGGACATTGAGATTACATTCCTAATATTGATTAATGGCTATCGCTCCGCGGGTCTAAGGGAAACAACTGCAATCACATTAACACTCGCTCCAGGTAACAGGTAACCGATTACACTACTTAGCGCGCCTTGAAGATTAAGTTCCAGTTGGAGTTCCTTCAAGAGCAGAGAACAATTCAGAAGAAGGAACATGGGCAAGCCTACATAGTTTCGGCTAATTAAACCTCCTCAGTGACCCTGACAATATGTGGTGACGAAACCAGAGAAAATCATTTTGTAATTTCTTAATTTGATTGGGCACTCGATTCAAAGACTGATTAGTATCCAAAAGGGTCCAAATAATACAAAAGACGATGATCTAGAATAAGAGTCTATACCAGTCTAAATTTTCAGATTCCTCAGAAAATATCCCCTGATCTCAAAGGAAGATAATGAAATATAATCTGCACATGAATGATAAACAGGGCGACGTTTTACGGTCGCCACGCGACACTAGACAAGCTTCAGTGACGTAAAATGAAATCTTTAATAGTTCCTTCAAGAGCAGAGAACACATTCAGAAGACGGAACATGGGCCATACTACGTAGTTTCAGCTGATAAGGCCTCCTCAGCTACCCTGACAATATCTGGTGACGAAACCAGAGAAACGCATATTGTAATTTCTTAATTTGATTGGGCACTCCATTCAAAGAATGATTAGTATCAAAAAGGGTCCAAATAATATAACAGACGATGATCTAAAATAAGAGTCTAAACCAATCTAAAATTTCAGATTCCTCAGAAAATATCCCCTGATGTCAAAGGCCGATAATGAGAGCAATAAGATATAATCTGCACCATGGATGATGTATGGGGAGACGAAAGCCTTGTCCAGAACTGTGTGGATAACTTACTGTGCTCGACATTACTTTGAATTATTGAAAGGACCGTAAAACCACAACAGAAGTGTCTAAGAGATGATTAAAATATCGTTCATATTTTTTTGTATCGAACTTTACATTTAAACAGTATCTGTGGTGTGAAACAGGGTGCAGTTAATCTGTTAAGCATATCTTTGTTACAGTAATAAAACACTTTGACTTGGTGCAAAGGATTTGGTGATGCAAACTGATAATAATTCAGTTCAGTTCAGTTCAATTCTCCTAACGACGGTCCCCAAGTGGCTCAACGGTACGTAACCATAGTTGCACGCACTTGGCACCGTGTGTCCGTCCAAAACTGATGATAAATATTTCTCCCCCTTTTAAATATTACAAGGTGGTACAGGAAGTACTAGAGCTGATATCCCATTTCAATTTTGAATTTTAACAGAGATATGTCATTTTGCTCATGTTTTGCTTAAAAAAGCATATCTACATCATAACTTAAGGACCGTTTGTGGGTATTTTCATAAGAGTTAACGGTATTTTCTAGCAAAATATCATACACGTCGTGAAAGTAATAAGAACAGTTATTCCATATTCATTTTTATTTTGCAGCTGCTGTGTCTCGCGGAATGCGTCAGTAAGTGTGGCTCGGAAAGGGTTGCACGTTGCTTGCTGAGACCTGCCCATCACCTTTTTCTTTCAACCTTTTTGGGTTTAGCGACACTGAAGATGTTAAAAACAGAAACGCGCGTCTGTCGCATTAAAACTGGTATAGTTACATTTATATTACAACCACTGGGCCGATATCGCTGCTGGTGGACAATTGTCCCCGAGGAAATCATCAATCCAGTTAGTCAGTGTTTCAGTGTTGATTCTGGACCTTTAGCTTTAGGATCATATTGCCTGCGTTTAAGAAAGACGGCGGTTGCGTTACATTTGCGTTCAGCTGATATTTAATGAGGTTATAGTGGACTAGTGGACTAGTACAACTAAGGCGACTAAGACTAAAGACTAAACGCTATGCCAAAAACTAACGAGGGCGGATTGTCTGACAAGTTTGCGAAAACGAAATTCCCGACTTCAGAAACCTTTGGTGGCATATATAAGGTCTCTAAGTTCGTGAACGAAGTTTTCCAGTTTCTTTCTTGAATAGTAATCAAATAATAAATCATAATCCCTTCTTTTCAAATAAAGCAAAAAAGGAAAACGAGCTAGATCCGCCACGCTTTGTTATTTATTTAACCGTGTCCAGTCACGTGTATTTCACCGTTGCGCATAGTTGTAAATCTTTACTAAAATGAGTTGTTGTTATTCATTTGTGTGATTGACATTTGGGTTGAAAATGGCTGAACAAGCCAGTGGAACACGCATGAGTAGGATGAAAATTCGAGTGGAAAAGTCCTCCGAGGGCGAGAAAGCCTTGGAGTGTTTTCTACCTCTAGTGGGTTGACTGGGCAGTCGGGTCGGACGATGGTGATGGGTAGCTTTCAGTACTGGTGCGTCCTACTTATTTGGATTATTTTGGGGCAAGGACCGGCAGTGCTTGCTATCTTGCAGTAGATACGGGAAGGGTTGTTTGGACGTTTTTTTTTCTCATCTGTCCTTTCTCCTTTCTCGCCTACTCTCTGGGAGACGGCTCGATATAGACTGAAAAACTATCTCAAAGGGCCGTGAAAACCTAAACGACCAAACAACTAATTACCTCCCGCTGTCATTGTCGTAAACAAAGAAACATTTTTTTTTAAAACATCCTACAACTACATATAGTACCCTGGTGCAATGGTATGAGAGTCGGACCTGTATATGGGCTCCGGCTGAAAGCAAATATTTTTAAACATCTTAACGCGTTACAGCTCTTTATTTTCCTTCTCTCTCCTCCCTCCCCCCCCCCCCCCCCCCCCACACACACACACAAAGAAAAGGAAAACGAAATTATCAATGGAATGGTTTCATTAGTTTTCATCACCTCCAGAGCCTTCAATTTTTCTCATTGTTTTGCAAAATTTCGTAGCATGCGGGGCAAATCGGATATTTTGCCAATTCTAGTAAGCTCCTAACAGTGTAGAGCCTATATAAATATACTGCGATAGTGACCTAGCATACACATTTTTCCCCAATGCCTCCAACAACGGGTCCTTCCCAGCGGCTCCGCGGAACGAATCCATAATAGAACCGTCTGGGTGCCCGAGTCCGTCTGTCATCTGTGTCAAATTCAAAGATAGTGTGCACGTTGTTCCTGGGATCGGTATCCGACCTAGCCGCCCCAAAACGTGCCTGAGTACGATCGATTGATTGGGGCCTCGGTTTAAATTATTATCTGGAATAGAAGAAGAGCGAAACGTCGAAATTTATGACAAGAAC
Organism: Ctena decussata; assembly: GCA_963989385.1. Taxonomy (NCBI): domain Eukaryota; kingdom Metazoa; phylum Mollusca; class Bivalvia; order Lucinida; family Lucinidae; genus Ctena; species Ctena decussata. Next base: position 66,051,362 of record OZ022499.1, read on the forward strand.
GCTCATACTAACGGCTAAGCAATGCTTTGTGTAAAGCGCTCAATAGACTTACAAGACCAGCACCACTATCCGAGGTATAGGTCCAAATGCAACATAATTGCATGTAAAACACTTCGAAGAAAGCTTCAGAATAGAATAGAATGACGACATTAGGAGAATAAGTTGCAGAGTTCTAGATGCGAGTGGGCAAGCCATGGGTGACAATTTTGTCAGATCTGCTAATAAACCCCTCATCCGAACCGCCTCAACGAGGCTGGATGAGGGACCACAAGCCTGTCAGTTCATCTGCCGTCACACTGTGTCTGGGCAGGCTTAGACATACTAAGCGGTTAACCTGGTTACCAATACTGAGTGCACATAGTTCCGCCAGTAACAGACAACTACCCTTGCCGGCAGCCCGCTAGCGCAGTCGGCAGCGCGTCAGACTGCAGGTCAAGGGGTCCTGAGATCGATTCCCAGACAGGCCACATAACGCTCGTGGAGACTGATCATGAAATATTTTCTACGGTCATTCATTCCCTTCTGCTGATTCAAGAAGGGCAGTTGTCATTTACTGGCGAAAGTATGAGAACTAAGTACTGGTTAAACGTTTAGGAGATCTAATTAAAATCTTAAAGAGCTTCTTCGAGAGCAGAGAACGCATTCGAAACAAGGAGCATGGGCCATACCATGGAACAGTGTCATGGAATAGTTTGAGTAAGTTAACTGACCGCCTAGACATGACCTTAGCTGTTTACTTGGCCGTAAATGCTCAACAAAACAAACAAACTCACAACTGCCCTTAAGTCAGCGGAAGGGAGAGAATGAGCGTAGAAAATATTTCATGACCAATCTTCACGACTGTTCAGGGGCCGGGCTTTGGAATCGAACTCGCGACCGCTTGATCTGCAGACCGACGTGCTGCCGACTGCGCTAGACGGCTCGGTAGGACACATGTCAAATTCTGCATTTCAGAGGGTACCAAACTCTCTGCATAGGGTAATAAAGGTGATTTCTTGAATCTCCACATGTATCGCCTTTCGTGCCTGAACTAGTCCTCCATGTGTGAACGAGACCTTGGCATGTAAATGGGCGGTTCATCAATGAAAACAACGAAAACAACAAAAAAACAAACAGGTAATGTGAATTGAATCTCCTCCAGTGACCGGGTCCTCCATGGTCGGAAAGGATTCACCACGACTGAACGAAACCGTTATAGGTGAACCAAACAAAAAGATGTAAACTTGATCTGCACGTGTGAACATGTATTCTACGTCTGACAGGGCCTCCATGTATGAACATTTCTGCTTGTTAGAATGGCTTCTCCAGGTGTGGACGAGATACCCACATATAAACGGGACGGGACGTGTGAACGAGATAGGTACATATGTACGTATGAACGGGACACCCACCTGTGAAAAGGTGCTGCACGCTAGATGGAGACCTTCGCGGGTCCTGTATTTTTCAAAGATCCAGCACGTAAAACGGGACATGCAGTCTGATTATCCAAGTATGCAAGGGATCGCCACAGGCGAACGGACAATCCATGGTTGAACGGGCTCTGCGCCTGTGAAGTGTAAACGGGATCCGCATGTGAGAAAGGAACCTTCATTTGTGAACGGGTCGTCCATATGTGAGCAGGAACTGCATTTGCGAACAGGACCGCCACCTGTTAATGGATCTTCCACAAGTGAACGGACCTCCACACGTGTATTGGACCGCTACATGTGAACGGGGCCTGCACAAGTGAACGACATCTGCAAGGCTGTACCTGCGAAAGGGAACTACATATGCGAACGGGATGTCCATATAGGAACGGGGCTTGCATTTTTCAACGGATCCTCTACGTGTTAATGGGACTGTCCATGTGTGAACGAAACGTGAATGTATGAACAGGACCTCATTCCGATGTAACATTTAGGCTCAGATGCGCAATACGTGAATATTATACAAGTTTCTATCACAAATATGTTTGGACTGTATTGACAAGTTTCAAGGAAACATAGCGAGTTGCGACTCTAGACTGACGCTAGATGAATCCCCCTCCCGAGAAAAATGCTATACAAGATTCTATCACAAATATGTTTGGACTGTATTGACAGGTTTCAAGGAAACAAAGCGAGTTGCGACTCTAGACCAACCCTAGATAAATAAAATAGATAAATAAAATAAAATTCACGTGTCTTGTCTAAGTAATGCAGAAGACAACTTTTAAATGAAGGGACCATTTGCCTTTTAAAAATGTCCAGGGGTAGCAAGTTTTTCATTTTAAAATGGTTCCTAACTGGCTAAGTAATGACTTTCATCAGACTGCCACTGTTTGGTGTGATGGACTTTCGAATAGGGACAAACTACATCTTCAAGACTAAAATGCTTGCAACAGATCGGCGCGGAGAGTTGGGGAGGGCGGAGGGGTTGGGTGTCCTGCGGGATTATAATTTTCTCTGCCTCGTCTTTGTCTCAACCCTATCTTTCCTTTCTACTATCGCGTTGTGAGACGGCTCGACGTAACTCAAATATTATTACTCAGTAAAACAAACAACAAACCATCAAACCAAATGCCGATTCAAGTATTGGCATCAAGCCAGTTATATTTTAGGTTTTCATTATATACTGTCACTCAACGTTCAGGACCGCCGTGCAGTGCAAAGTTAATGTTGACGTCGGCTTAACGAAAGCCTCGTACATCGCATAATCTATCTATCACATTTTGAAGTCATCCAGGCAACAGATCTAGCAAAAGAGAGAGCAGTTATCGCTTTGGGCTCGGCCATGTCGTGACGTTACACTTGAACGTTTTGAAGTTGGAGTGATAGAAGTTACGTTTAACAAATAAGAGTCAATGTTTTACCCTAAGGTGAATGGGTATACTTTCAAAGGAAACAACTCTGCCATTTTCATTTTTTGCCTCCCTTTTCAACGAGAGTCAAGTGTTAACAGAATAACTTGCCCCCCCCCCCTCTCTCTCTCCCCCCCCACGTGTAGAAAAGTTCTTTCCTTTAAGCGCAGACGCCATTTTAATGGAATTTATCTTCCAGGAAAGCAAAAAGGAAGTCACTAACATTGTTGTTGTTCCCCTTTCCAAAAATGGCGGAAAAACATCAACGTGTACTCTTTTACCTACATATTTTTTTCAGGTGACCTTTAGCCTTTCTTACTTATTGTTGAGGATTGGGGAAATGTTGAGTACAAGTTATAAACATAATTCACACTGAGGTTCAAACTTTCCACGCGTCTCGTATTGTTACAAAAAGTCCAGGCTTCCACTCGTCTCTGTAGGCCTCGTTTTAATTTAGCCATATACCTAAATCTTGGGCCACTGCTCACACCGGGTAGGCGGCAATCGAAAACGCTCTTAACAATCGATTAACGCGGGTCAAAAACCGTTAGAAACAGCGTTTTCGATTGCAAATTGGGGACAATTTGCAATCGAAAACGCTGTTTCTAATGGTTTTTGACCCGCGTTTGTCGACTGCATGAGCGTTTTCGATTGCCTCCTACCCGGTGTGCTGCTGGTGTAATTAAAATCTTAAAAAGTTCCTTCAAGAGCAGAGAATACATACAGAAGTAGAAACATGGGCCAGACTACGTAGTTTCGGCTAATAAAGCCTCGTCAGTGACCCTGACAATATCTGGTGACGAAACCAGAAAAAAAGCTTACTGTAATTTCTTAATTTAATTAAGCAGTCGATACAAAGACTGATTAGATTCAAAAGGATCTAAATAATATAAAAAACGATGATCTAGAATAAAAGTCTCATCGATCTCAAATTTTAGATTTCTCAGAATCTATCCTCTGATCTCAAAGGATGTAAATAAAATATAATCTGCACTATGGATGATGTACGGGGAGACTTTTTACGGCCTCCACACGGCACAACACCAGCTGCAGTGAGGTAAAATTAAAATCTTAAAAAGTTCCTTCAAGAGCAGAGAATACATACATAAGTAGAAACATGGGCCAGACTACGTAGTTTCGGCTAATAAAGCCTCGTTAGTGACCCTGACAATATCTGGTGACGAAACCAGAAAAAAAGCTTACTGTAATTTTAAACTTTAAATGATGGGGTATTCGCCTCGAGGTTCTTGAGCCGGATATCATTTTGACCCCGTGAAAACATGACCCCACGCGTCAATTCTCAATGTTGAAACTTGACCCAGGTCAATTTTCAACACTGAAAAATGCTCTATGGGTCGATATTCAACATTGAAAAGTGGCCAGTTGGGTCATTTTTTCAACAGGTTCAAACTTTAATATTACACCAGCAGTGGCCCAAGATTTAGGTATGTGGCTAAATAAAAACGAGGCCTACAGAGACGAGTGGAAGCCTGGACTTTTTGTAACAAAACGAGACGCGTGGAAAGTTTGAACCTCAGTGTGAATTATGTTTAGAACTTGTACTCAACAGTTCCCCAATCATCAACAATAAGTAAGAAAGGCTAAAGGTCGCCTGAAAAAAAATATTTAGGTAAAAGAGTACACGTCGATGTTTTTCCGCCATTTTTGGAAAGGGAAACAACCACAATGTTAGTGACTTCCTATTTGCTTTCTTGGAAGATAAATTCCATTAAAATGGGGTCTGCGCTTAAAGGAAAGAATTTTTCTGCACGGGGGGGGGGGGGGGGAGGAGGGGGGGGGCAAGTTATTCTATTTAACACTTGACTCTCGTTGAAAAGGGAGGCAAAAATGAAAATGGCAGAGTTGTTTCCTTTGAAAGTATACCCATTCACCTTAGGGTAAGACATTGACTCTTATTTGTTAAACGTAACTTCTATCACTCCGACTTCAAAACGTTCAAGTGTAACGTCACGACATGGCCGAGCCCAAAGCGATAACTGCTCTCTCTTTTGCTAGTCTTAGAGCTGTTGCCTGTATGAAGTCCAAATGTGATAGATGGATTATGCGATTTACGAGTGCTTTCGTTAAGCCGACGTCAACATTAACTTTGCACTGCATGGCGGTCCTGAACGTTGAGTGACAGTAAATAATGAAAACCTAAAATATAACTTGCTTGAAGCCAATACTTGAATCGGCATTTGGTTTGATGGTTTGTTGTTTGTTTTACTGAGTAATAATATTTGAGTTACGTCGAGCCGTCTCACAACGCGATAGTAGAAAGGAAAGATAGGATTGAGACAAAGACGAGGCAGAGAAAATTATATCCCCACAGGACACCCAACCCCTCCGCCCTCCCCAACTCTCCGCGCCGATCTGTTGCAAGCATTTTAGTCTTGAAGATGTAGTTTGTCCCTATTCGAAAGTCCATCACACCAAACAGTGGCAGTCTGATGAAAGTCATTACTTAGCCAGTTAGGAACCATTTTAAAATGAAAAACTTGCTACCCCTGGACAATTTTAAAAGGCAAATGGTCCCTTCCTTTAAAAGTTGTCTTCTGCATTACTTAGACAAGACACGTGAATTTTATTTTATTTATCTAGGGTTAGTCTAGAGTCGCAACTCGCTTTGTTTCCTTGAAACATGTCAATACAGTTCAAACATATATGGACATCCCGTTCGCATATGTAGTTCCCTTTCGCAGGTACAGCCTTGCTTATGTCGTTCACTTGTGCAGGCCCCGTTCACATGTAGCGGTCCAATACACATGTGGAGGTCCGTTCACTCCTGGAAGATCCATTTACAGGTGGCGGTCCTGTTCGCAAATGCAGTTCCTGATCACATATGGAGGACCCGTCTACAAATGAAGGTTCCTTTCTCACATGCGGATCCCGTTAACACGTCGAGGTCCCGTTTACACTTCACAGGAGCAGAGCCCGTTCAATCGTGGATTGTCCGTTCGCCTTTGGCGATCCCTTGCACACTTGGATAATCAGACTGCATGTCTCGTTTTACGTGCTGGATCTTTGAAAAATACAGGACCCGCGAAGGACTCCATCTAGCGTGCAGCACCTTTTCACAGGTGGGTGTCCCGTTCATACGTACATATGTACCTATCTCGTTCACACGTCCCGTCCCGTTTATATGTGGGGATCTCGTCCACACCTGGAGAAGCCATTCTAACAAGCAGAAATGGTCATACATGGAGGCCCTGTCAGATGTAGAATACATGTTCACACGTGCAGGTCAAGTTTACATCTTCTTGTTTGGTTCACCTATAACGGTTTCGTTCACACGTGGTGAATCCTTTCCGACCATGGAGGACCCGGTCACTGAAGGAGATTCAATTCACATTACCTGTTCGTTTTTTTTTTTCGTTGTTTTCATTGATGGCCCGCCCATTTACATGCTAAGGTCTCGTTCACACATGGAGGACCAGTTCAGGCACGAAAGGCGTTACACATGGAGATTCTAGAAATCACCTTTACCCTATGCAGAGAGTTTGGTACCCTCAGAATTTGACATGTGTCTTACCGAGCCGTCTAGCGCAGTCGGCAGCACGTCGGTCTGCAGATCAAGCCGTCGCGAGTTCGATTCCCAGCCCGGCCCCTGAACAGTCGTGTAGATTGATCATGAAATATTTTCTACGCTCACTCTCTCCCTTCCGCTGACTTAAGGGCAGTTGTGAGTTTGTTTGTTTTGTTGAGTATTTACGGCCCAGTAAACAGCTACGGTCATGGTGAGGCGGTCAATTAACCTACTCAAACTGTTTCATGACACTGTTCCATGGTATGGCCTATGTTCCTTCTTTCGAATGTGTTCTCTGCTCTCGAAGAAGCTCTTTAAGATTTTAATTAGACCTCCTAAACGTTTAACCAGTACTTAGGGCACTTACTTTCGCCAATAACTGACAACTGCCCTTCTTGAATCAGCAGAGGGGAAAGAATGACCGTAGACAACATTTCATGATCAGTCTCCACGAGCGTTATGTGGCCTGTCTGGGATTCGATCTCAGGACCCCTTGACCTGCAGTCTGACGCGCTGCCGACTGCGCTAGCGGGCCGCCGGCAAGGGTAGTTGTCTGTTACTGGCGGAAGTATGAGCACTCAGTATTGGTAACCAGGTTAACCGCTTAGTATGTCTAAGCCTGCCCAGACACAGTGTGACGGCAGATGAACTGACAGGCTTGTGGACCCTCATCCAGCTTCGTTGAGGCGGTTCGGATGAGGGGTTTATAAGCAGATCTGACAAAAATTGTCACCCAGTGCCCACTCGCGTCTAGAACTCTGCAACTTATTCTCCTAATGTCGTCATTCTTTTCTATTCGGAAGCTTTCTTCGAAGTGTTTTACATGCAATTATGTTGCATTTGGACCTATACCTCGGATAGTTGTGCTGGTCTTGTAAGTCTACTGAGCGCTTTCACACAAAAGCATTGCTTAGCCGTTCGTATGAGCGTTCTTGTCATATATTTCGACGTTTCGCTCTTCTTCTATTCCAAATAATAATTGAAACCGAGTCCCCAATCAGCCGATCGTACTCAGGCACGTTTTGGGGCGGCTAGGTCGGATACCGATCCCAGGAACAACGTGCACACTATCTTTGAATTTGACACAGATGACAGACGGACTCGGGCACCCAGACGGTTCTATTATGGATTCGTTCCGCGGAACCGCTGGGAAGGACCCGTTTTTGGAGGCAATGGGGAAAAATGTGTATGCTAGGTCACTATCGCAGTATATTTATATAGGCTCTGTTGCCTGTTTTTGGTGTCAGAGTTTTTGTGATGTTTTACCTTATGTATGTTCTTATTATTTTTGGTTCGGTTTGGGTTGCTGAGTGGCCACCTTTTGGAAGCAAGCTGCTCACTCGGTTGGCCATATGTTCTCTGTATCTTGATTATTTGTAATCTTAGTTGTTTCCAACTATGGTTTGAGGGCTGGATTTGGATTTTGATTGTTTCAGTTCCTGGTCTTTGCATACTTTGTACTTCTACACTGTTAGGAGCTTACTAGAATTGGCAAAATATCCGATTTGCCCCGCATGCTACGATATTTTACAAAACAATGAGAAAAACTGAAAGCTCTGGAGGTGATGAAAACTAATGAAACCATTTCATTGATAATTTCGTTTTACTTTTTTTTTTTTTTTTTTTTTTTTTTGGCGGGGGGGGGGCGGTGGAGGAGAGAGAAGGAAAATAAAGAGCTGTAACGCGTTAAGATGTTTGAAAATATTTGCTTTCAGCCGGAGCCCATATACAGGTCCGACTCTCATACCATTGCACCTGGGTACTATATGAAGTAGTTGTAGGATTTTTTTAAAAAAAATATTTCTTTGTTTACGACAATGACAGCGGGAGGTAATTAGTTGTTCGGTCGTTTAGGTTTTAACGGCCCTTTGAGATAGTATTTCAGTCTATATCGAGCCGTCTCCCAGAGAGTATGCGAGGAAGGAGAAAGGACAGATGAGAGATACACGTCCAAACAACCCTTCCCGTATCTACTGCAAGATAGCAAGCACTGCTGGTCCTTGCCCCAAAATAATCAAAATAAGTAGGACGCACCAGTACTGAAAGCTACCCATCAACATCGCCCGACCCGACCGCCCAGTTAATCCACGAGAGGTAGAAAACACTCTGAGGCTTTCTCGCCCTCGGAGGACTTTTCCACTTGAATTTTCATCCTACTCATGCTTGTTCCACTGGCTTGTTCAGCCATTTTCAACCCAAATATCAATCACACAAATGAATAACAAAAACTCATTTTAGTAAAGATGTACAACATTGCATTGAAATACACGTCATTGGACACGGTTAAATAAATAACAAAGCGTGGCGGATCTAGCTCGTTTTCCTTTTTTGCTTTATTTGAAAAGAAGGGATTGTGATTTATTATTTTATTACTATTCAAGAAAGAAAGTGGAAAACTTTGTTCACCAACTTAGAGACCTTATATATGCCACCAAAGGTTTCTGAAGTCGGGAATTTCGTTTTCGCAAATTTGTCAGACAATCCGCCATCGTTAGTTTTAGGCATAGTTTTTAGCCTTTAGTCGTTGGTCGTTAGTCGAGCCTTAGTTGTACTAGTCCAGTAGTAGACATACGAATAACTGGAGATAAGTCATTCCACTCGCGTGTTACTGATAGCGAGCAAGAGTTAAAGTACTGTTGTGTATTAGAATGAATAGTTTACAAATAAGCAGCATTACGAGGAATGTCTGACGCTACACTTTCAACTTTTTTTTTTTTTTTTTTTTTTTTTTTTTTTTTTGGGGGGGGGGGGGGGGGTAATAGCGTGGGGGGGACGATCAAACACAAATAATATGGGCACAATCCATTTATCATTTTATAGAATAAAATAAGTTAGTGTTTAAGTTTTCTTGCGGCAAGAAGTTCCCATCTGGTTTCACTAAGAAGATAATTGACCGAAATAAGCTTTGTCGCACCTGTAACTATGCGCGGCTTCATATTGTATTTTTTTCAAATTCATTAGATTCGTACATCGTTCAATTATTCGAGACTACATCTCCATACACGAGCAGTGATCGGTTTAATAAAAAATGTATGCCTTGTCCAAGCTTTGGCTTTTATAAATTTAAAGTGGTCATACCGAGTGCAGTAACTACTAAATAAAAGTCCCGAATGTTTATGAATAGTTACTTCTGCGATTGGTTGATTATTAGACATGTAATACAAACAAGAGGATTATAGGGTCTGTTGAGCTTTTTTGAAAACATTAATGATTCAGATTTGTTACGATTGAAGGTAATACACCAATTTGTAGCACATGTATATACTTGAGAAATACTAGAATTGAGAAATTGTGCTGTTTCTAATAGATCAGCAGCTATGATATATTAACTGGTGTCATCTGCATAAAGTCTTATCTAACAATTAATATTTTCAACTATAGCTTTAATATATAAAAGAAACAGAGCTCCACTGAGCGGGGAAATATACGCCCATTGGAGCTTAAAGTTGGAAAGAAAACAAGAGATGAACAGAGCTTTGTCAGTAGCTTAAGTCTTCAATAATAAGGAAGATATAAAACTAAAAAACAAACGAATCTAGTATGAAATTCCTAGACAAAAATTACAAAGGGGCATAATTCCATCAGAACTGAAAGCAGGGTGGTGGTTCTTTTCCTATGCATATCTTCTGATATTTGTACAAACTTTCATGAAGAAATCTTGAAGGATTTTAGCGCGCCTTTGCGAAGCAAAGGAGAGCTTATTCTATACCCCCGGCGTCGAAGTCCGAGTATGCGTCAGCGTTCGCATCCGCGTTCGCGTGCTCGTTCGCGTCCGCGTCCGTGTCTGTGAGCAGTTTAACCAATGTTAACTATTTGCGTTTGGGTCTTTTCTCACAAAGTATAAGGGCTAGAGTAATGAAACATGGTACACACTTACATCAGAACATAATCACTTGAATATATGCACCATGTATGACCCTGACCTACTGGTCATGGTCTACTGACTTCGAAGAAAATTAGGTTATAACCTATGTTAACCATTTGAGTTTAGGTCTTTTTCTCACAAAGTATAAGGGCTAGAATAATGAAACTTGGTACAGTAGTTTAACCTATGTTAACCATTTGCATTTAGGTATTTTTTCTAAGAATGTATCAGGACTAGACAAATAAAACTTGGTATACACTTACATCTACACAAGACCACCTGAATGCCAGCATTTTTACTGACATGGACCTACTTGTCATGGTTCGCTGGCTTTGACAAGATTGAAGTTTAGCCTATGTTAACCATTTGCGTTTACGTCTTTTTCTAAGAATGTATAATGGCTAGAGTAATGAAACTTGGTACACACTTATGCCTACATAAGACCTCCTGAAAAGAAGCACTTTTTTCTGACCTTGACATACTTCTCATGGTTCGCTGACTTCGACAAAATTGAGATTTAACAATGTTATGAATCTGCTTTAAGATCAGTTTCTCAGTATCTATTAAGTCTTAAATCATGATACTTGGCAACACATGTATACATCTGGACAACAGCATTTCAACATTATCAACCACTTTTGAATTTTGCATATATTTTACGCTTCACTGACTTTCTGAAATATCCCAGTCTCTACAAGCGTTACAGTCAGGGTGCTTCGCACACACTTGCTTCTGGACAAGAACAGTTCGATACCATCAGTCAGCTTTGAAATTGCTATACATTTTCATGCTTCACTTGCTATAGACGATACCTAAGGCTCTGCAAAGTGAAAGGGGCTAGATGTCAAAATCGAAGACACATTTGTTAAGTGTTCTAATGCATTTCTAGTATGCAGACAAGTTAGCACAAAGTATATAGTAGATAAGCCAACAATATGACTTTGACTTCACATTCATAATGACTTATAATTCACAGTCCAGTATTTTACCACATATCTTCCAGACTATTGGATAGATGAACATCATACTTTGGATATAGCTCTCACATAACACCAAGCCTAACCTCATTGCATACATACAAATATAGGCCACTATCAATCTCACCTGCATTTTAGGGTCTAGTGATTACACCTGCACAAATAAAATTCATCACTTCATACATACCACTCCTGATCACATAAAATTAGGTAATATGATCTATTTTGCTGACAATGAATGTTTTCATCACCTTTTATTCTCTTGACAATCAGCATGTTACTGATTTGTCATTAACTCTGTTTTCTTTCTTTTCAGGGAACTGCTATTTAAAGCCAAATGCCTTCAAAGGCAAGTAGGTACTTGATTTGAATAAGTCTTTTCAGATGTTACAATCCAGTGCATTAAATCTGCAAACACAAAGTAGTTCTATTGTATTTAGTTTGTGCGATTAAAAATATTATAAGTATGCCACTACAGTTTTGCAGATTTATATGCTTACTTTCATAATTCTTTCAGAAAAGGACGCTGTCTTTTACTAACTATAATGACTGATGGGATATAGCAAGAGCTACAAACTCAGACTAGACTGTGTATTCACAGTTTAAGTCAAACATTTTTTTTTCAGATTCATTTCCTCAAATTGTCTGATGTACCAATGAATTTGGTCACCCTGTACATTTTTGCAGCTTTATCTAAGTCATTGCTGTATGTCCATGTTTGGTGTTTTGCTGTTCCCACTTATAAAATCATTATTAATTACAATGTTATATACTAATATATTGCTCTTTTAACAACAGTTTTAATCAACAGTTTGTACTAAACTGGAATGTCCGTGTTCTGCAGCCGAAGATTACCAAAACAACATGATTGCATGAAAGGTTACTATTTTCTTCTAAAATCCATTAGCTTAATGACAGTTAATTTACTCATAAACATACTGTAAAGTTACAGATGTACATGCAAATAATTTTCCAGTTCTACATGTCACACTCAATTTTACATGAATAAATCTTCAGAAGAGTCTTTTCGAAATCTGATTGGAGAGTTAAAATTTCACGACAACTTTTCAAGAAAATTTCTTTTATGGAAAGGTCACAGTAATATATAGCTCTCCAAATTTAATTGCTTATTGAATTGCTTACACACTTAGTATCTAGTTTTGGATAAGTCACTTAAATTTATAATCATACATGTCTTTAAACACACACACACTGCATTGTAATACACGCTTAGTCTTTCAGCAAGAATAAAATCACAGATTTTACACTTTTTCTTAAACATGACATACTTGTAGTATATATTGCATGGACTATTTCTTAAACATGACATACTTGTAGTATATATTGCATTTTGCTATACATGTATTAGACTTTGAATAACCAAGTGTCTTATTTTTTTTTTTGTTTTAGATATTACTGATACACTTGATGAAATTCCAAACAGACAACATCCATCATGGCTATGCTGGTCAAGTGACAACAATTTTAGTGTTCATCAACACATGAAAAAGTAGGCATGAATCATCTACAGATTATTTACTTGGACACCCATGAATGCACACGCACTGATAATCTAGGGCTTTGAATTATAAGCTCTCTCTGATCCTTCCTTCCTTCTTTTATTTATCAATTACAGATATTCATAAACTGTTTGTAGTTTATCAAGCTCTTTTAGTTTGTGTAAGTGGACCAATCAAGATAGCTACCATTAATATAGCAGAAACAGGATATGAAAATATCAAAAAATGGCTTAAAATTCTTAATAAATGATCCTCGCATAGATCCACAGATGGCTGTGGTTGCTAAAGAAAATTAAACTGTGAAGTAGAATGATTCATAGAAAACATCGTTTCTCTGGATGATATGTAGATAATGAAACATTATCACAGAACCTCGCTTGAATAAAGACGGAGATGACTGATTTAGGACCATCATCAACTTCTTCATTTTAGGTGAGGTTGGTACCATAATGATTAGTTCCAGTGACGAAACCAAGAATAGTGGACACCTGTCACAGTTTTGTTATTTTCGCTACAACACTTTCTCTAGCTTTTTCATTGAGGATTCAGCAGGTGGGCATGAATTGGTTCAAGAGCTAAATTTAACTTAGTACTAGCACATGATAGTGCAGAGTAATTAGGTTAAAATATATGCCAGGTGTGTGTCCATCCATCCATCTGCGCTTGTTCCTGATGGGTGACTTTTTTCTGATGGGTACCTTTACAAATTGATGACAGATTTTCTTCAGTTTGGCATGTGTATTGCTATGTCCTAAAAAATTTCATTTCAAGTATTTCTAACAGATCTTTCCAGTTAAAAAGTGATTTTGATCTGTAGTTCCTTTACTGCTGCAAATTTCTGTATGAAACTTTACATAATAATCAGAGAAATTATATGCCTATAGGTATATACATGTGTAAAACCATGAAAAAATCCACATGCCAGAGTAAAAAAAAAAAGAGATTTTTATCGCTGACTTCACTTATAGCAGATGATCTAAGTAATAAATCATTTTTGTGGTGATGAAAATATTTCTCCATGGGGATTAAAAGATCCGTGTTTGGGTTGTATACATATATATTTATAAATCATGAACAAATATATATAAACTATTGAAAGGGATATTTTTCATGTAAACAGTAAACGCTCCATGGCCTGATGAACATTTTCTTCCTTATCTGAACAACATCAGGAGTTGGATGTGTTTCTTTTATCCTAATTAGTGAGAACTACCACTTGTGATCAGATTCAAACAGGGGAAGTGATGAGATGTCATACAGTCATTTGTGATGATCTATATCTAGCTAATAGCCATCAAAATCTCTTAATTTCATTCTTTAGTAAACTCCATATTTTACGTCCTTTTACACCATTTTGCTGGTTGAGACTCCTTTGTAAAAAAAATTGTGAAGAAACCTTTGCTATGGGACATGAACAGTATTGTAGTAATGCTTATCAAGTTAATCTACTATTTTAATTTCTTTTATAGCTTGTAACTTCCAGAGGATGCATGTTCTGTTAATTGATAACCCGTTTGTTATTTTTTAGATGTGGACGGTGCCAGTACCATAAGGATAGATCTGTTTGGAAAACTGGGACCTGTAGACAACAGCCACAGCTCTGCTGTTCAAGCTTTAGGGGTTCTTGTGGATTTTCCTGTGAGACATCAAAAGGTAAGGACGGTAGCAGTTGCAGCTTATTTCACAATGACTCATAGATGTGTAAACAGTAATACAGGGTTTTCACTAGGAATTAGAAATTAGAAGTCCTGGGGAGAAGAGTTCCACAAGATAACTATGAAGCTGTTTTGGGAAAAATAAAAGTCTTATCTCCAAAAGAAGGATGAAAGAACTCCAAATATGGAGTTAATGAGAAGCCCGTTATTAAGCTTATGTGAAGTTATTTTCTTTTGTTAGCTCTACCTTTCACACACACACACACACACACACACACACATTGAAATATGACTGCTTTATTAAGAAGTTAGACATGACTCTGTTATGTAGCAAATTGTGTTGTTATTGAAGGGCCAGGAACCAAGCATCTTCTGATATTTTTTAGATATCGGCGATACAACAATGATTGATCCCCTTGACAAATCAGAAAGAGTATACACCAGTCACGGCTCAGCTGTTCAAGCTACAGTAGTTTCTCTGGATTTTTCATTGGGATATCAGAAGGTATAATATTTACAGTTTATTGGCATGTTAACAGACACATGATATTAAAAGAGCCCCAGTGAGTCAGTAGATAAATCCCTGGCATGCTTACAGAATAAGTGTTGTTAAACATGTGCTCACCTTTATAGCGCTCCGGTCCCGACGAACGACTAGGTCTGTTCAGGTCAAGAGCTGGTGGTGGAGTGAGAGCGAGTCCCTCGTGCGGAACTCGCACGTGACCTATCTCCGGTGATTTCCGTCTGTCGTCGGGGAATCGCCTGGCGATGTTCGGAAGACCTCTTGATGGTATGAAGGATCACCGAAGTAGGCTCACAACACTCTCCCCCTTCTTTGAAGACTGGATCCACGAGTGGTGAAATATTAGTATTTTAGTATATGTGGACAGTTCATAAGTTAGTAGAGAAAAGTTATCCTTAAAATGTTGGTCTTTTATTATATTAAATAGTTATGCCCCTTAAATGCTATGCAAATTGAGTTTAAAGAAGTACCTTAAGCTGTTGTCAAAGAAACTTAGAACTGATATGATTTTCTTTCTTAAGAAATGACTAGATTAAAGAAATGACTAGACTAGACTATGCAGAAATATGTAAATGGAAATTGTGTAGTAAATATTACTAATAAATTGTTTAGTGGAACACTTGCCACTAAATATTTGGTATTTACATAGTGGTGTACTTGCCTAAAACTTTATATGAGTGGAAACCTTGCCACTAATAATTTTATCCATTCAGTGGAACATTCGCCACCTAGATATGTATATAATATATAAATTTAAATAAAATAACAAAAAAAAGGATTCTAATTAAACTGTATGAATGAAAAGAAAAATATGTATAGTCGCTACATGCATGCTGCCAGGTAGGGTATGGCTACAAAGCAATGGGACGGACCATTCACATAAGTCAAGGTATGTTCTGAGGGCTCGATGACTACAATGCAGCAACTAAATAACTAAATAAACATAAATAAACCAAAAGCATGTGCAAATCAACACACTGGAAGAAAGTGCACTAATATAAACCAAAGAATAAAACAATTCTCCAGAGATCAGAACCACATTACTCAAACTATTTGCAAAAAATCATAATACTTATTTAATGGCAGCATATATAGCATTTCTTGTATAAATGCAAATGTAAAATGTCCAAGCCTAATAAGCTTAAGCTTTGGCTTAGTAAAGCTGGCAAGCATAAATTTGGTATATATGGCAATACAAGCTTAGTGTATATAAAACTGGACTAGTGGCAAAAGCTGTAATTATATTAATTCATAAGTATTCATTTTCCCATAAACAGCTGGAAAGTTAAATACATATATCAGATACACATGATAACTTCAACCATCTGGAAGGTTATCTGCAGAGAGTGATAGACTGTACAGGGCTCGAAACTTTTTTATGCCCCCGCCACGAAGTGGGGAGGGGCATATAGTTTTGCCCTTGTCCGTCCGTGCATACGTACGTACGTACGTCCGTCCGTCACACTTTGTAGTACGGTTCTTGTCTCCGCAACTCCTCCTTCATTATTCGATGCAGGAAGTTGAAACTTGCAACACAGTTCAGGCATGCATTGAACATGTGCATAAAGGAAACATAACTTTGATTAAGATCTTTATTGCAGAATTATGTCCCCTTGAATAATAAACATATTTTGACCATATTTCACATCTGAGTACTGTTCTTGTCTCCGCAACTCCTCCTACAGTATTTAATATAGGGAGTTGAAACTTGCAACACAGTTTCGACATGCATTGAACATGTGCATAAAGGAAACAAAACTTTGATTAAGGTTTTGGTTGCAGAATTATGTCCCCTTGAATAATATACATATTATAACCATATTTCACATTTGAGTACTGTTCTTGTCTCCGCAACTCCTCCTACAGTATTTAATGTAAACTTGCAACACAGTTCAGACATGCATTGAACATGTGCATAAAGGAAACAGAACTTTGATTAAGGTATTGGTTGCAGAATTCTGTCCCCTTGAATAACATAAATATTTTGACCATATTTCACATTTGTAGTACTGTTCTTGTCTCTGCAACTCCTCCAATTGTATTTTATGTAGGGATTTGAAACTTGCAACACAGTTCAGACATGCATTGAACATGTGCATAAAGGAAACAAAATTTTGATCCAGGTCATTATGGCAGAATTTTATCCCCTTGAATGACATGCATATTTTGACCATATTTCACACTTTGTAGTACTGTTCTGATCTCTGCAACTCCTCCAATAGTATTTGATGTAGGGATTTGAAACTTGCAACACAGTTCAGACATTTATTGAACATGTGCATAAAGAAAACAGAATTTTCAGTCAGGTCTTTATTGCAGAATTATGTCCCCTTGAATAACATACATATTTTGACCATATTTCCATAGCTTAAATACAATCTCACCTTTTATCGTCGCTCTAGCGGCCTCATTTATTAAAAGATTTTGGTATTACATCACAGCTTTATTGGGTATGACAGTACCTTGAACAACTTTGCGTTTCAGGTTTGTAGGATGAAGGTCAAGGTCACAGTTGCTATTTTCAGAAAAACTAGGGCATTGCTCCAGCGCTTTCATTTATAGATCGATTTTGATGTTACTTCACATAAATGTTAAGTATAACAATATCTTGAATAAATTACTGTTTCAGCACCGCAGGTCCAAGGTCAAGGTCACAGTTGCTATTTTTAGAAAAAAAACTTTATCATTCCTCTACTCCTCTATTCATTGACAATTTTGATGTAACTTCACTCAAATGTTTAGTGTGACAATATCTTGGACAAGTTCGTGATCCAGAATTTCAGGGTAAAGGTCAAGGTCATATTTGCTATTTTAGAAAATATGCTGTCATCCCTCTGGAATGATTTTGGCGTAACTTGACACAAATATTTATCTTGACAATATCTGGGACAAATTTACGTTTCATCAT
Source organism: Ctena decussata (assembly GCA_963989385.1). Lineage (NCBI taxonomy): Eukaryota > Metazoa > Mollusca > Bivalvia > Lucinida > Lucinidae > Ctena > Ctena decussata. The sequence continues at coordinate 66,069,154 of OZ022499.1, forward strand.
TGTAGGTCCAAGGTCAAGGTCACAGATGCTATAATAGGTACATGTAAATCTTTGTCATGGTTCTAGCGCCTTTATTTATTAACTGATTTAGATAGAACTTCACACATATATTAAATATGACAATATCTTGGACAAGTTAACCTTTCAGGGTTGTAGTTCCAAGGTCAAGGTCACAGTTGCTATTTTTAAGAAAAACTCAGTCATCCCTCTAGCACCTTTATTTATTGACAGATTTTGATGTAACTTCACACAAATATGTTTTAACACATTACTTTTCTAGTGAGGCATATGGCGGAGGCATTCATCACCTTTAGTGATTGTCTAGTTTTGAATGTACTTGTCCTGCAGGGCAAGTGCTTTCAAATTTTTACTCGTCCTTTCAGAAATCTACTCATCCGTATTCTACTTTCACTTTCATTTCACTCGGTTATTTCCGGTACTTTCCGTAGGTAATATGGTTTCGTCCCAATTCAGGATCGTACAAAGAAGTTTCGTTTTATAAGATTTCTGCACCAAGTAGATTTTTTTCTGCTTTATTTAAGAGAGGACGTGAAAATAATGTCCTATGCAACTATTTAAGTAGGATTATGCATTTGTAATCATGCAATTATAAAGCGCAAACAACTTAGGCGAAACCGCGTTGATGCAAATCCTCATCGGGTCGATGTTCGATATGCGCAGGCGCACTGTTTATTTACAGTTTGCCATTTCCGTTTTCATTTTTTAGACAACACGATGCGGAAATCTATGGGATTTCATGCTTTTTTCGTTACAGTCAATATTTGCTTGCTGTAATTTGAACGATTTGTAAAGTGCTTTTCCTGAACGGCATGATTAGACAATTTTCATGGAGGAAAACCCCTTCTCGTCCGGCAGGGCAAGTCAGTGACAATTTCCACTCGTCCTTACCGACCATCTTCTCGTAAATACGAGCGGACGAGTGTAAATTGTCACTGACTTGCCCTGCCAGACGAGTAGGTTTTTCCTCCATGAAAATTGTCTAATCATGCCGTTCAGGAAAAGCACTTTACAAATCGATCAAATTACAGCAAGCAAATATTGACTGTAACGCAAAAAGCATTAAATACCATAGATTTCCACATCGTGTTGTCTAAAAATGAAAACGGAAATGGCAAACTGTAAATAAACAATGCGCCTGCGCATATCGAACATCGACCCGATGAGGATTCGCATCAACGCGGTTTCGCCTAAGTTGTTTGCGCTCTATAATTGCATGATTACAAATGCATAATCCAACTTAAATAGTTGTATAGGACATTATTTTCACGTCCTCTCTTAAATAAAGCAGAAAAAAATCTACTTTCAGAATTTCCGGACATATTTACAAAAGATAATTTTGATTTAGGCTGTTTATCTGGAGTGGAGCATAAAATTCAAACATATGATGAAATTCCAATTGCAGAAAAATTTAGGCGAACTCCACTCAGATTCCAAAGTCAAGAAAAAGAATATTTAGATAAACTTCTGAGGCAAGGCGTTTCTGAATGGTCTGCTGCTCCTGTACTCGTCCGTAAAAAGTCTGGTGAATTAAGATACTGCATAGACTATAGGGCTCTTAATGCCAAAACAGTGAAGGACAATTGCAGTTTACCACTAATTGATGACTGCCTGGATTCTTTGTATGGTAAGAAATTGTTCTGCGTTCTCGATCTGTGCTCGGGCTATTACCAGATACCTCTTGAAAAAAGTTCTCGGAGTAAGACCTCGTTCAACATCCGCTTTGGTAGCTTCCAGTGGACTCGCTTAGCGATGGGGCTCTGTATGGCTCCAGCTACATTCCAGAGGGCCATGCAGTTAGTCCTTAGGGGTCTCACTTGGGAGCAGGTCATTGTTTACTTGGACGACATTATTGTTCTGGGAACTGACTTCCATGACACCATTGAGGCACTCCGAAAAGTGTTCATTCGTCTCCGCTCTCATAACTTGAAATTTAAACCTAGGAAATGCCAGTTCTTTAAACGAGAAGTGGTGTTTCTTGGCAAATTGGTGAGTGGGGACGGATAAACCATTTCACCTGATAAACTTGAAGCAGTAAAGACATGGCCAGTTTCTTCTGATCCAAAACAACTTCTACCCTTTCTTGGGTTTATGAATTACCATCGAAATCATATTCCTGACTTTTCGAAGGTCTCTTCTGACCTATATGAACTAGCTCATGCCAATACATATGACTGGTCTGACCGACATCAAGCCTGTTTTGAAAAACTTAAAAATCTCGCTATCTCTGCACCAGTATTAGCTCATCCTTCACCAGATGGGTAATTCATTCTGGACACCGATTCATCAAGAACTCAAGTAGATGGGGAGCTATCCCAAGTTCAAAATGGGGTAGTTAAACCTATCTGTTACGCCAGCCATGTCCTAATGAAACAACACAGAAACTACTGCACCACACGTAAGGAACTTTTGGCAATCATTAAGTTCTGTCGCCAATTCCGACATTATTTGCTGGGAAGATTCTTTCTCATTAGAACAGACCACAATAGTCTTGTATGGTTAACACGGTTTAAGTACATTGAAGGTCAGCTAGCACGTTGGATTGAAGAGCTGTCCCAATACAACTTTAAAATTCTCAACCGCCGAGGCGCAGAACATATAAATGCGGACGCTCTAAGTCGTATTGAAGATACTCTGAAAGAGTGCGACTGCTACAAAGCCGGAATGTCGGTGGAAAATCTTCCCTGTGGGGGATGTCCGTATTGCCGCCGCGCACATAGGTAATGGGCTAGATTCAACGATGATGTCGATGATGTGGTGCCATTGGGTGTCCGTAGCGTAGAGATGGGTAGTGCAGATCCATCTACCCAAGGAAACCGGGTAGTCTCAAATTGAGTTGAAAGATTTTTCTGCAATTGGAATTTCATCATATGTTTGAATTTTATGCTCCACTCCAGATAAACAGCCTAAATCAAAATCATCTTTTGCAAATATGTCCGGAAATTCTGAAAGTAGATTTTTGAATTTGAGTTTTTTATCTGCCGAAAGTTCCGAAATGTTGTTTTCATACATATTTTTTAAGTGATGTGGCGGGTCATTGATTTTTGAGTCTTTGTGGTCCTCTGACTCCTGCAACTGAGCATTTGTTTTTAAAATGCTGCAGTCAGATGTTTCATCTGTGACTAAGGCAGCAGTTTCTGCATGCCCTATCGATTTGCCTTTATTGAAAGTGATATAACTATTTGAATCGTTTATCACTTCCAGAGTAACATGTGAGCCCTGGCCATAAATATGAGATACCAGTGCTTTCTTGTTAGAAACTGGCTCTATGACGTAGGAGCCTCCAATGGGTGAATCCAGCTTAGCCTTGATATATCCTATGGTAGTTGGCTGTACCACTGTGCGTTTTACAACAGTAACTTTCGAAATCTGCAACACCGGCGACAAAGTGACATCGACAGGAATCGCATCTCCATCTATTTCCAACACATCATTAGCAAGGTCAAGGACACTTCCTGTGACCTTTAGGAAGTCAAGGCCAAGAAGACATTGGTCATTAATTGGGGCTACACAGACTGTATGCAGGAAAGTTTGTGTACCAACGGTTATAGCCACATTGTGTACTAGTTGCCCATGTACAGGATCTGTGCCTATCGCTGTGAAAACACAAACTGGCCCAAAATCTCGAGGTGTGAAAACCGAATGAAAATGCTCCTCCTGTACCAATGTCACCATAGCGGCACTATCTATTACTGCTTCAGTAGTACAACCATTTATCAAAGTCGAAACGGATACGGTCATATTTCTTTGACTCGGAAGCTAAACCTGAAATACTTCACACTGGCAACCCAGATCTGGCCGTATAAGTATAAATCTTGGTCAGGTAGTCGGTCCTGGGAGGAATCAACACTGCGGATCTTAGGTGGCTGTTGGATGTTTGGGGCAGTATCTGGTGGCTTCTGACTTGAAGTACCAGGATATGGTTCTTTTTCCTGGTATCTAATGGGAGATGGTCCTCTTGGGGGTGATTATAAGGACGTCTTTCAGGGGAGGATCGGGTCCCATACCCCGGGGAATTATACCTATCCCTGTAGCCACGAGGTTCCGGTCTGTTTCTATCGTAATAAGGTGACCTACCTCTAGCATTTCCTCTTACAGGGCTTTGTTGATAGGGGAACCTATCATTCTGCCTTGGGGCCGTAAGTGGAGACTTTTGTCTAGGTCCATCCCTTTGTCTTAATGTAGGGGACCGGCCACGGCCGTCGATACTCATCGTCTCCATACCCATCTGGTCTGTAATCTCGAGGAGACCAGCCCCTTCCATAGGAAGGAGACCGGGGTCTTCGCTCGGGATCCCAGTAACCATACTGGTAAGGAGAGGGAGGGCATCGGCGAGGCTCGTTATAATTTTGATCTCTGAGTGGAGAGGGAGATGACCTCCTGAAAACTGTGGTCAAGTTTTGTATTTGTTTTTTCATTTCGGAAACCCTCCGCTCTTCTTCGAGTGTAAAGGCTCTTTCCTGAAAACTGACCTTAGTACCAAAATTGGCTTTTCGATTTGCCAGTACAGTTTTTACTTTTTGACAGGCCTCTTGGATGGTCCTTGGGGATTCATTAAAAACATAGGCTGATGCCTCTTTATGTTTACAGCCACGGAGAAATGCTTCCGTGGCCAACTGTTGGACGGTATTATTTCCGCAGTCCTGAAACCATCCGTTGCAGATGTAAGTACCCGCTGAAGGTACTCCTCCAAACTTTCATCCTCATTCTGCTTCATCAGATGGAGTCTCTGACGAGCAGCCACTGGTGCCTCTTTAAGGTCAAACCTCAATCCAAGCTCCTGTTTGAGTTTCCTGTAGCTATTACGCCCTTCAGACCGGTTTGCATATTCCAGCGCTTTTTCTGACAGACAATCAAAGAGACGCTCCAGGCGCTTTCGCTTAGTCCAGTTTCGTCTCTTTGCTATTCTGTCAAACTTGGAAATGAAGCTTGACCAGGTCAGACCCTTAGGGTCCCCTGAAAAGACCTTCATTTTTGGGGGCAGTGGCGACACGCTCCTGTCAGACTCCCCATCCGATGACTCTGAATTTGAACCTTTAACCTTCGAACGGCCTCTTTCCTTTGTTTTGTCCTTGGGTTTAGGTGGCCCCTCTAATGGCTTGATGTAATGACCATCAGGATCAGGGGGCGGAGCAAGTGGTTTTATTATTTGGGAAGTTACTGCAAGGGAAGTCACAGCAGCGCCCTGTGTAGCCACAGATGATGTTAAGGTGGGTGGTTTGGCGCCATCACCACTAGGCCCTTTTTCGGCTTTACCTGCATAAATTCCATCTGTTGGAATGGGGGACATACGTTTTTGAATTATGGCCTGTTCGAAGGTAAGTTGTTTAGTAGGGGCACCTCCTTCTTTCACTGGCTGTTGGGGAGCACCGGGTATTCCATGGGTAGAAATATCCCGTGGTCCCTGGGTGGAAACACCAGGCAAATCCTGTGCGGAAGTGACCGGTATCTCTGTGTCTTTACTTTCTGCCATACCCCTTGACATAGGACCAGCCACTGTCCTTGGCTGAAAACCAGGTACGACTTGAGGGATTTCTGAAGAAATAATTCTCCGGACGTCATCAAACCGTGCCTGAATCTCATCTACCCTTTCTGAAAGGTATGTGCACTGACGGCCATTTCCATGAATTTCCATGGCCAACCTTTGCTCAACATCACTCATGCCCTGAGTGAAAGATGACTGCATGTCTGCAATCTGGTTGGAAACCTTCGATTCCAGGTCAGATACCTGATCCGTCATTTGAGAATGCAAATCAGATACCTGACCAGTTACCTCAGTTTTCAGAGCAGCAATGTGTTTGCCAATCACTGCGGATTGTTCTTGTACAACCAACCTGATTGCATCCATCATTTGGTCATGAGTGACGTATCTTGACTGGCCTGGGTCAGGCTTTTCAGCCCCTTTTTCTGGCAATGGATCAAGGGCTATTGTGCCATTGTCAATTAAAGACTGCCATTCTTCCACTGACAGTCTAATGGCAGCTAAATCTGCCACTGTAATGGGATAACGGTTCCCAGCAAGGACGTCATCCCTCAAATTTACTATTCTTTTGGCTGTTAAGGGGCCTACATTGGCAATTGTGGCCAAATCATTCTCTGAAGCAGTGTAAATATTCATGATGCTGACTAGAGAAAAGTAAGTAAGGAAAATAAATGTTCTAAAGTTTATTTAGAATGAAATGAAGACCTCACCGTAAGTAAATACTAAGTACAAGTAAACTTATTGAGAAAAATATCTCAGAAAATGACTGAAATACTCTAAAAGTGTCAAACATTGAGAAAATATAAACTTACAACTTAAAAATTGACAGTTTCCGGGGTTTTGAAACTGTTTCGGGTTTATTTTGAAAGAACTAAAATGGCCGCAAATAAACCAAAAAGCACGTGGTTTGGACGAAAGAAATTTTATGGTGAAATTCTCAAAAATCACAAAAATACCCTGAAGCAATAGATAATTAACGCAAAATATACAATACTAAGCATAAATAAGGATACAGGGTCAAAAAGGATACTCTGGGCGCTGACACAGAATGTAAAATTCGGCTACGAGATATGTCCGAAGCAGAACAAAAATGACAGAAAAAAATTCTGCGTCAGGCAATAAATTGCAAGGAAAATGCACTGAGACTTACCCGCGCTACCAAATATATGTCGAAGCGCCAGTTGTTATAAATGTGCTCAGCTTTATAGCGCTCCGGTCCCGACGAACGACTAGGTCTGTTCAGGTCAAGAGCTGGTGGTGGAGTGAGAGCGAGTCCCTCGTGCGGAACTCGCACGTGACCTATCTCCGGTGAGTTCCGTCTGTCGTCGGGGAATCGCCTGGCGATGTTCGGAAGACCTCTTGATGGTATGAAGGATCACCGAAGTAGGCTCACAACATTGTATATGGCTTCTAACTCACTACCACTGAACTAAAAGTCATATATTTACTTCACATGAACATGTGTGCTGAGAGTCTTCAAGTTGGAGAGGTTACTAATATCGGTTTTAACAAAAACTGAACATTACAGATGGATGGATGACTTGGATTTCATGCCCTATTTCAGTAATATCAGGACAATTGGAGGTGACACACTAGTTCACTCACAGGAATTATTTATGAATTAATTGAGTGAGTGACCTCTGGTTTAACATCCCACCAACAACAAGGCCATATGGAGTTGGAACCTCAATTTAATGTCTCATCCAAAAGACTAGAGAAGTGGCGGATCAATATTCCGATCCCTGGATTGGTAGTCCAGTGCGTTATCCACTACACTACCGACGCTCCTATTTTTGTATAAAGATCTTTAATTCTTTCCTTCTTTTTTTTCAGGTGCTGTTTCTCAACAGAAGAAATGCAAGTCCTACTTGACTTCAAACAAGGGAGCCCACATATATAATGGCAATAAACCAGAGTTTACCTGTGAAAGCTGTAAAAAACTCTACAAGACTGAAGCAGGTTTGAAAAATCACAAGTGTAACAGATGCGATCGGTGTAACAAGTTTTTCTCCTCCAATCAGAGACTAATGTCTCACGTCTGCAATACTGATAAACATACAATAGATAAAAACCAGTGTGCAAAATGTTCTAGACAGTTCTAAACAGTAAGAGGGTTACAAATGCATAAGTGTACATTCTGTGAAATATGTGGACAGATTGCTAGTAGCATTCAGAGATACAATGGTCACAACTGTGATATAATTACTGCAAAAAAAGACTGTAAAGCGAATGAAAAAGGTAATTCTGATGACATGGCAAATAAATATTCATTATTTAGAACTCCTGTCCCTGAAGAAAAAACAGTATAATCATCATTTTGACAGACATTCCAGGGCCCAGGCTTGTAATAGTTGGGATAATGAAAAGACTAATGATACTTTGCATGGCACCATTTCTAATGATTTTGGTAGTTTGATTGCTACTTGTAAAAACACTGATTCTGATTGTGGCAATATTACATCAAACACAGTTGAATTCAAGAACACTGAAAAAATAAAAACTTCAGAATGTTTAAAGGAGTCCTTTGAACCCACGAAATGTTTTGTAAAACTAGATGAGTGTGAATACTGTAATAGAAGCTTCAAAACTGTAATGGGTTAAAAGACCATAATTGTAGCTACTGTAAGAATTGTAAAAAAAAGGTTAAGTACATACCAGAAATTCAGCAGGCACAATTGCATAAATAGAGACACTAAATTGTTGACTGATGAAATAAAAAGTTTAAAAAATGGCATAAAATCTAACTCTCACAGCTTTCTCAAATTATGTCAGAGCCAACCAAGTACAAATGTTACTATTACAACAGAAAAAGCTGGTAATAAGGTATGCGAACTGATGTTTAGAAGCGTCATATTCAGCCATCAAGAATTGTTTTCAGTCCAGTCACGTTGCAGTGGCAGTTGGAAAAGTGCAGTGGTCTGAAATTGCCATTGGTTGTGAGTCATTCCTTCTGTGCCAGTAATTTAAAAAAAACACTCAGTATATGGAATAGGACAGGATGGCAAGTGTTTTTTTTCAGAGCAATTTCTTACATATTTACTGGGAGAGAGTGTTTTCATACAGATATAAGAGCCAAGGTTATTTCACAGATGCAGGCATATCCTGACATAGCCAAAAAAGTTCTTACAGCACATCAGATTGTTAAATCTTACCTGCAGACATCACATATGATACAGTCCCGTACTTGGGCAACACATGTAGAAATATTTGTGACAGCTCAAATTTTGAAAACAAACATATATGTCTACACAAAATATGGAAACAGAATGCAGTGGACAAATCATGCTGCAAACTTCTTGCAGTCCTCTGTGACACCAGATAAGTGTGCAATATACTTAGATCACCTAGGACAGGTTCACTATAATGTAGTAACTAGTGTTTCTATTGATCCGTTAAACTCAGCAGTTGCAGTCAGTAAGGGCTCAAACATTATGGATGACATGTTTTTAAGAGAACTACAGTATCAAGTAAATTTATCTAAAAACAAAAATGAAGTTTTAGCTAACCAGCGCCTTGGTTCTAACTTTCAATCAAATCAAAATATTGATGAAAACATGTTAGCTGATAAAAAGGAGAGGCAGAGGCTACACATGAGAGCTTTACTAGCCAATGAAAAGTACAGGAGCAAAGAACAGTCACAAAATCGAATAAGGAAAAGACAGCAGAGGAAAGATATGAAACGAAAACAGCAAGAAAGTGACGCAAGAAAGACAGATGATCAACGGAAATATGATAAGCAGTACAAGAGAAGCAAACAAAGGCAGCTGATTGAAAGGCTTAAAGAGAAGACAGCTAGATCAACAGTGGCATACAGAAAGAAGAACATGCTTTATAAACAAACAATGCGTAAAGATGAGAAACATAGACTTATAGAGAAGATTGCAAGATCAACAGGAGAATACAGAAATAAAATGAAGTTATATAGACAAACAGTACATACAGATATGAATCTAAGGCTGAAAGAGAAGATTGCAAGATCAATAGAATAATACAGAAATAAAATGAAGTTGTATAGACAAACAGTACGTACAGATATGACTAAAAGGCTGAAAGAGAAGAATGCAAGATCAACAGAAGAATACAGAAATAAATAATAAGCTGTATAAACAAACAATGCGTGCAGATATGAAACAAAGGTTTAAAGAGTAGGTTGCAAGATCAACAATGAGGTACAGAGAAATTATAAGATGTTAAAAAGTATTAAAAGACTGAATCCAAAGCAGAAGATGAAAGAAAAGATATTCAAAATGACAGAAGAATACAGAAACAAAATGAGGCTCTATAAGAAAGCAGAAATAATTAATTGTTAATTTCAAGTGTTAGAAAATCTTGGTAGACGGTCAGCGGAAAACAGAGAGAGAATGAGGGTTTATATGAGAAGAAGACGTGCTACTCTACGTCTTAAAAGACATAAAGTGACTGGAAATAATAGAAAATACAAAGAAACTGACAGAATACGTAAACTGTCAGAGAGAAAAAATCTACAGCACTTTAAAATCATCTTCTTCATATTCAGCATAAACGACAATGTATAGAGTATGTTTTAAAAGAAAAAGTACACAAACAACATAAGAGAACAAGCTACTCCTACAGATCTCATGAGAAAGATAACAAACAGAAGACAATATCAGAAAAATCTATGATTTCCTGTTTTCATGACAGCGTACAAGAAAGTCCTATCTATATATGTACCTGTTGCAGTCAGCTATGGTACAGACAGAGTGTTAGATATGCAGATAGCATAAAGATACGTGTGACCAAAGAGCTTGTACAGAAATACTAGCTTGTAAAAAAATGCTTTACAGGAATAGTTAGTTCTAAAGATAAAGAATGGCTTTGCAATACATGTGAAAATTCCTTGAAGAAAAAAAAATACCAGCCTTATCAATGGCAAATAAAGTTTCTTTTCCTGAAAGACCAGATGTTTTAGATCTTGGAAATCTTAAAGAAAGGCTAGTGGCTCCAAGAATTCCTTTTATGCAGCTGCATGAACTTCCAAGAGGTGGTCAGTTAAGCCTGAAGGGAAATATTGTTAATGTGCCCACAAATATCAATACTGCCACTATTGTGCTTCATAGAAAAGCAGATGATGCAGCAAGTATTCCTCTAAAATTAAAAATAAATTTATCATACCAACAACATTACATGTATAACACTGTCAGACCAAAGAGAGTGTTAGATGCAGTGAAGTATTTAGTTGAAAACAGTTCTCTGTACAAAAATGAAGGCATTATGATAGATGATGACTGGGCATACAATCCACCCGAGGACCCTGCAGAACCAGATTTACAAAAATCTGAGAAATCAGAAGAAGAAGAGTGGAATGAAAGTTTAATGGAAGATATGCCTGCTGGAAATTTAGACACAATGATGCAACCAAGTGACATGTCAGAGGAGGCTAGAAGATTTATCTTTGTTGCTCCAGGTGAAGGTGGTCTACCAGTGAGTATATTTATGGACAAGTACTCAGAAGAATTGGCTTTCCCATCCCTTTTTTGTGGAGTACCTAGACCTGAAAATCAGCAGCGAGAGGTGAATGTATTCTACAGTGATATTTGCAAGTTAGAATTACGTAGCAGAGACAGAAAATTTGCTGGACACATTGGCAACATTGTTTTTCAAAATGAAGAAAAAAACAAATGAAACGAATACTGAATAGAGCCAGTCTTTGTATCCGAGAAAAAAATATATATCAGATATTACTGCTGGGATGTTAATGTCTCAACAAAAGGTAGATGCAATCAATGAAGGATTTCGTGTCTTCAGGGACTTGAGAGGATCACCTTACAAGCACAGTAGAGAAGATTTGACATTCCTAGGAATGTCAAATCTTCTCTACTGTGCTTGTGAGGAAGCTATGGAAGGAAACTTAGACATTAGGAGACAAGTTCAGCATATAGGCAATGTATTTTTTAAACAATGTTGAAGTTTCTGCTCAAGAAGCAGTTCACTGCATACTACAGATACCACTTTACAAGTCGTCTAGAGATATGTTGTTTATCAACACATCACCATCGAGTGGAAGGAGTGTTATGCTGAAGAGTTTCAAGCAGTTACAAGCTCTGCCAAACAATTCAACTGAAGTTGAACAGGAAGGTGTCTTACATCATTATGCTGCACGGCCAAAGCAAAATGAAGAACTTTGTTTTGCTGACTCTGTAGCTTATTACAGAAGAGTCAGGAAGTCTGTAAAGGTGTCTTTTGAAGAGAAATTATCAGATGATGATAAAGTTGAGACTGATGGACAAAGATCCAGTTGAAGACACAAAGGTTATATCACTTGGCAATGAATATGTGCCACAGAAAAGAAGAAAACAAGCAGGCATTAGATATGTGCACTTCAGTGAAGATAAAGATAGAGAGAAACACTTCAGGGAAATACTCATATTATTCCAACCATGGAGAGATAAAGATGCCATAAAAGGCACTTGTCAAACATATGAAGAAAAATATCAGCAGATTGTGAAAGAAAAAACAGACATTTTGGAGAAGCTGAAAGAATATAACCATCATTCAAAGACACTTGACCAAGCGATTGCAGCTCTTGAAAGTATGGAAGATTCAGACCTAAAAGAGCAATGGGATAAAATTGCTCCAAATACTCAATATGTAGACATTTAAGAACAAGATGAAGACATCAGACATACAGATATATATCCATCATTTAAGGCATGAAAGTTCTGACATTGGATTTGATCTGGGCCTAAAACAGAAAAATTCAACTGATGTGGATATTGTAGTCAATATGTTGCCAGAAAAAAGAGTATACTGATATGGTTCAGTCCTTGAATTCAGAACAAAATCAGGTATTTTACTATGTCCTACCCTGGTTGAAAACTAAGACTGATCCTCTGTATCTTTTCATAAAAGGTGGAGCCGGTGTAGGAAAAACTACTGTAGTTGTAACAGTTGTTTACCAGACACTACTTCGCTTTTACAACAGAGGAATCGATATCAATCCAGATGATCTTAAAGTTCTTCTTGCGGCACCTACAGGAAAAGCAGCATACCTGATTAAAGGAAATACCATTCATAATCTCTTTGCTATACCTGCCAGTCAAGGTTTTGCTTTGCTTGCAAAGCACTCATTCAAGATTGTCTAAATACTTTAAGCTCTAAATTTAAATACATAAAATTGCTCATTATTGATGAGATCTCTATGGTTGGGAATCAGATGCTGAATTTTATTCATTCACGGCTGCAGCAAACCTTGGGCTCAAACAAACCATTTGGAGGGTTGTCAGTAGTTGCTGTAGGAGTCCTTTATCGACTAAAACCTGTTTTTGATGGTTGGATCTTTGCCAACCTTAGAGGCAACTATGGCCAATTAGCAACAAACTTGTGGGTGGATCTACTTTACTTTTATCAGTTACAGACTGTTATGAGGCAGAAAGATGATTTAGAATTTGCCAATTTATTAAATCGACTTAGAGTGGGAAATCAGACAAAAGATGACATCACACTACTGAGATCCAGAGAGTTGGACTTAGACATGTTAAATTCTAATTATCCAAAAGAAGTGCCCCATATATTCCTGAAAAATGACCTGGCAGACAGTCACAATGCCATTGTTTTCTCCTTGTCTCCAGATTACACCAAGGCTGTTGTGCATGCAATAGATGTTGTTGTGGGAGATGTTTCCAAAGAAGTTAAGCAGAAATGCTCAAGGCAGTTCTAAATGACAGTTCAAAAGCTATGGGACTTGTTACTGTACTGCAGACAGCCATAGATTTAAGGATTGAGATCTCTACTAATGTTGATGTTGATGATGGCATAGCTAATGGTGCTGCTGGAGTACTTAAGGCTGTCAGTGGAAAAGTTGGTGAAATGAATAGACCTTGCTACTTTTGGGTATTGTATGATGACTGTAACATTGGTAAAACTATGCGGAGAAATACAAAGCATTTATACCAAAAACAGTTTCCACACAATTGGACACCCATACCTGAAGTTAAAAGACAATTCAGCATTGGAAATCATAGATCTGCATAGATCATATGTAGTCAATTTCCTATTCAACCAGCCTATCGATGCCAGGGTGATACAATGGAATCAGCAGTTGTAGACCTTGCTGGTAGAACATTCCCACATGCTCACTATGTGTCCCTTAGTAGAGTTCGAAATTTGTCAAAACTTTACATCAAGACATTAAACAGTTAACACATCACGGCTAGTAAGATGTTCACCAGGAAATGACTAGGCTTGAAAAAGAGAGAAAAGTAGTGTTTCCTCTGCTAACTCTAAATACTATAAAAACATGTCTGAAGGTAATATTTCACAATATTAGATCATTCCATAAACATTATATTGATGTGTGTGTAAAGACCAAGCTTTCAGCTCCGCAGATTTATGTATTTTTGCTGAGAGTCGACTCAAGAACTCAGACAAAGATGACTTATACAGGCTTCCAGGTTTCCAGATTTACAGGTTCGATGCAGAACTTCAGACAGAATCTCGAGTGAACAGACCTCCATATGGATTAGTTGTGTTTAGTAAAGTGCCTCTAAATGCCAACAGTATCAGGCACTACTCTCAACTAAACTCCTCTGGAACCGTAGTTGAATTTGTAGTTGTACAAGCCAAGACTGCACAGTTTTCAGTCATACTTGGTGACTGTAATAAAGATCTCCAGAGAACTGAAAATTCTGCTGTTGGGAAGCTGCTTGCACCTCCAACACAGTTAATTACAACTGAGACAACAGATTATCACCCCACACTGGACCATGTGTATTCTGATTTACAAGTGGGTTGTGTGAGAGCAGGAACACTGGCGAGTTATTTTAACAAACCAATCTGGGCAGCAGTGCTAGATTAGTGTTTTTGTGTAAATTGGATATTTTTAATGTTTTAGGTAGAATTAAGATAATGCTTTAGAAAAATTAGATGGCTTTATACAGCTTTACTATGCAAACCACAGACACTTCTGCCCCTGCTGACACCAGTGGGACAAATACAACTTCACTTTACTAACAAAAGGCAATCTTGTCCCTCTTGACATCAGTGGGACAAATACAACTTCACTATACTAACCAGAGACACTCCTGTCCCGGCTGACACAGTGGGACAAATACAGATTTACAAAATACAGGCATTCCTGTCCCTGCTGACACCAGTGGGACAAGTACCACTTCACTTTACTAATTACAGGCACTCCTGTCCCTGCTGACACCAGTGAGACAAATACAGCTTTACAAAAAACAGGCATTCCTATCCCTGCTGACACCAGTTGGAGATGTACCACTTCACCTTACTAAGGCACTCCTATCTCTGCTGACATCAGCGGGAGAAATACAAGTTTGTTGATAAAGTTCACAAAGTATATAGTCTCAGTGGACACCTGCAGGACAAATACAGATTCTTCAAAAGAACTTACGGAATTTCATGTCTCTACCAACATATTGAAACAGTTCAAGTTTGTTCATAAAACTCAGGGGGGTTCTTGGCTCCACTGAAAGCAATGCTCATGGAGTTTCATGTCTACCTAAACCAGAGGCTCCCTAAATACAGGTTCACAAGATGACACTGCAGCATCTCATTATGCAACAGGTTAGTACTTCTTTGCTTCCTTATGATAAAGTGGGTGCAGGGGATTCATTAGATTAAAGTTTATGGAAAGGAGCAATGATAGTGCAGATAAAAAAAGAGGTACAAGGTGGACAGGAAAACTGTGGGGTGCATCAGAAAGAAATCCCCTGCTCCCTCCTTATATATATATATTCAACATAACCTTATTATACACCCGGCATACGAAGTATGACGAGGGGTTTATAGCTTTCGTCCGATTTCCGTTCGTCCATCCTTCCGTCTGTCCGTCCTTCCATCCGTAAGTTAACATTTGCTTTAATGTTTTGCATTAAAGTTTTCGAGGTCTTATATTATCTAAACCCTCTAAAGGATTGGGTTTATTTTTGGCATGATGATAGATAATGATCCCAAGTTTTATTCTATACCACCTGTACCCATGCCTTTAGCCTAGAGGTCATGGTCACGGACTTTGACTTTTAATGCTAAAGTTTTGCGTTAAAGTTTTTAAGCTCTCCATATAATTCAAACCCTTGGATGGGTTGAGTTTATATTTGGCATGATGATAGATGTTGGTCTAAAGTTTTGCTTTGTACCAGCCCCTCCCATGCCTGTGACCTAGAGGTCAAGGTCACAGACTTAGACATATTCATATATGTTTTGTGTTAAAGCTTTTGAGATCTCATATCATCCAAATACTTTATTAAGTTTGGTTTTTATTTGGTATGATGAAAGGTGTTAGTAAAAATTTATTCTATACCATCCCTACACATGCCTTTACTTAGGTCAAGGTTTCAGATTTATGCTTTTCCAAGTTAAAGTTTTGTGTTAAGTATATATATTCTTTGCTTACTTTTCCCATCTTCTTTGATAGGACCATTTGATGTATGACATTGTTTACTCTAGGTTACAACAGTTTACATCATCTGGATGCTGCTGTTGGCATAAGGTCAAGGTCACATACTTAAACAGTTGCAGCAATGTATTGCTGCAATGTACTGCTTTATAATGTTTCAGCTATATCCTTCAGTGGAACCGTTTGATACATTACTAGGTTTACTTCTATGTTGCAGCAGAATATCAACATTCTCTGTATGCTGCTGCTTACCAAAGGACAAGGTCACAAACTTTAAAATTGGTATCTTATATGTGTTAAATTTTTGTGTTTGAAATTTAAGGTCAATAGGCGGTGGCACTGGCCGGGGGTATACGTGAGCCCCTGCTCACTTGCTCTAGTTTTGGTAGACAATATTAAGTGACATACTCAAAGATGTACGCTTTCCAACTTTGCTTCTTTTTTCTTTTAAACAAAATTGGGGTTTTGTCGGAAGGTAAGACTTACACTATATGTTGAACCAAATATGTTTGTTATGTTATATTGTTAGAGGCAACCAGACAAAAGGGGCATAGCATTTTATAAAGGTATGGTCAAGATACTTGGTTGCCATTAAATTCAGGCTCCTATAGGCGCGCTTTGTTTTCTTCTGACAACTCTTGTTAAGATATGGAGCAGACACAAAGCTAATATGAAAGTACTATAAGAAAATAAAGGTGCATAATTTCGTCAAAACTGAAAGTAGGGTTATGGTTCTTTTTCTCTGTACATTGTCTGATGATGTTTCATATTTGTTCAAACCTTCATGAAGAAATCTTAAAGGGTTTTCAAGATATGGAGCGGACAAATAATGTTACCTTTTGAACTCTGACCTCTAAGTGTGACCTTGACCTTTGTCGGACATTGTTGAAATACAAGTTCTGCACGTTGACTCGATAAGGTTTAACATTTTACTCAAGTTTCAAAAAAATCTTTCAATGATTAAGGAGATATGGAACAGACACTCATTTAATACAAAATTACAATATGAAAAAATACAAAGGGGCATAATTTTGTTAGAAGTGAAAGTAGGTTGTGGTTCTTTTTCTCTGCACATTGTCTGATGATGCTATATATTAATACACTTTTTCATAAATAATTCTTAACGGTTGTCGAGATATGGAGCGGAGACGAAGCTTATATGAAATGACTGTATTAAAAATACAAAGGGACATAATTCTGTCAACACTAAGACTAGGGTTATGCTTTTTTTTCTCTGCACATCGTCTGATGATGC
The DNA here is from genome assembly GCA_963989385.1 of Ctena decussata. NCBI lineage: Eukaryota > Metazoa > Mollusca > Bivalvia > Lucinida > Lucinidae > Ctena > Ctena decussata. The sequence goes on from OZ022499.1 coordinate 66,086,287, forward strand.
TATGTATATATACAAAGGGACATATTTCCGTCAAAACTGCACATCGTCTGATAGTGCTTTATATTTGTAAAAACTTTCATGAAGAAATCTTATACGGATTTTGAGATATGGAGCGGACACGAAATGTTACCTTTTGAGCGTGACCTTGACCTTTGTCAAACATTGTTAAAATATAAGTTCTGCACATGGTCTTTATGAGGCAAATATTTGACCCAAGTTTCCAAAAATTCTTTCAAGGAGCGAAGAAAATATGGAGCGGACACGAAAAGTTAACGGACGGACGTACGGACAGACAGAGGACGGGCAGGCGAAAGGACGTACGGACGTACGGACGGAGGTCACGACATAATACGACCCGTCTTTGACGGGCGTATAAAAGTAAAGGACCAAGTATAGAACCTTGAGGATCAAAAGCTTTCAGAGTCGACAAGTCACAAGTCACACCAGGGAATACAACCTGCTGTTTTCTATTACTCAATTTATCGGTAAAACATTGTAATAAAAATCCAGATATGCCTACAACACAAAGTTTGAAAAGTAACCCTTCATGCCACACTCTATCGAAGGCTTTAAATTACCTAAGTCAAAGAATGTAGCTCGTACTTCTTTACCATCGTCATGTCCTTTGCAGAAGGTATTATAGATATCTACAAGTTGGTTTACAGTAGAGTCTTCCGGCACAAAGTCAGTTTAGAGTGTAGTCAAAAATTCGTACTCATGAAAAAAAATCATAGACGTACTTGTGTATAAGTTTTTCAAGAACTTTTCCAATAGTACTGAGAAGGGAAATGGGTCTGTAATTTGATACATTTGACGGGTCATCTTTTACAAAATGGGGGGTTACACCTGCAAACTTCCAAATACTAGGTATTTTATCACTGGCAAGAGAAAAAATTAAAAAAGTTCACATAATGGAAATGATAACGGATGGGACATTTCTTTCAGCAACCTATTATTAATTTGATCTGTTCCAGCCGCTTTACCAACTTGGAGCTAATTAAGAATAGATTCTGAGGTAATAACGTGATATATATAGAGTCGAATCAACTCGAAGGATAACTGGGGTAAAGACGCGTTACTAACAGCAAGTATTGTTTGTTCAGTAAAGAAATTATGCAATAAATTAGCTTTGTCAATATCATCTGAGAAAATTTTCAATCGACGTTAAGTTGTGGTACTGTTGATGTTTTAGAGGATTTAATATAACCCTTCAGCGTCCACCACCAGTCTTTAGGTACAGTACTACTATTTTTTTTGTTTTGTTTTCTTTCTTTTGAATGTATCTTATAGATTATCAAGTTTTTATCAAGTTGTATATTTTTCGATATACGAATTTTACTAGTAACCTTATTTCGAATCTGCTTGTAACGTTCAAGTCATTCAAATTATTGGGCCTTTTAAATTTATCAAATTAACGTTTCCGTTTTCTCATAAGTTTCTTTGTTATATAATTTAGCCATGGCTGGTCTGATTGTCTTACCTAAATAGTTTTGTTGGATATATGCTTACGGGCGAGCGCTGTTATATATGCGGAAAGTCACCTTATTTGCATAGGTGTTAATATTATTATCCTTCAGGATATTCCAGTTTTCTTCTGCACCTTCTCGGGAAATAAACCAATAATCTCCCCTATCATATAACCAAATATTCCTGGTTAATGTTGAAGAAACCTTCTTAGCAAATTTAAAAACACACAGAATTGGACAATGGTATCTGATATTTTGTTCTAAACAAGGTTTACCGAAACCACTTATAAGAGTACTATTTGAAGTTAGGAACAAATGTATCAAAGGAGAAGAATGTTCTGTAAAATAAGTCGGTTCCGATATGAAACTTTCCAAGCCAAAATATTGACAAATACACATGTATCATCCATTTTTCTGAAACTGTTTTGTTTCAAAAGGTCCAAATTGAAGTCACCTGTAATAAGAGTGTCCTTGATATTTGTATCATATGCCAAACCAATTTTATTTTCGATTTTTAATAAAATAAGAACCCCTTCAGCTATGATCTTTATATTTGGCATACAGTTATAGGCCAAGGGCTAGATGACTCGATTAGCTTTCAACAAGTTCTATAAATACTGGGTTGAGTTATACCCCTTTCTGACTTATACTTTATGGGATGAACCTTCTTTAAAGGCAAACATACGGTTGAGGGCATAGTATTTCATAAACCCATTTTCTAGTTATAGAAATTTTGCAATTACTACAAATGAAAGTGATACAACATATGATTCTCTGACAAATATAAGCTGAGCTTCTGCAACCCTTACTTTACATTCTATCAAAATTATATAGAATTATATAAAATTGGCCATTAAGAGAATAACGTACAGTATTCCTTAAAAGTATTGAGCATTGCATTTTGGTTTACAATTGCTAGCCATACATGTTCAACAATATTTTAAATGCGTAAAATACAATTAAAGAACCTCTTTCTCAAGTTTGATATACAACAATGACAATATGATGCGTTTTCTTTCGTCAGTGGTCAGTAAGAATGGGCTAGGGTACACCCCTGTAAAATATGTCCCTTTATTTCGACTATGTTTTGCTATCCTACCTTTGCTTGAAATAGACTGCCTCATGTGAAATAGTTTATTTTCTTAATTGTTCATCATCATCTACATTATTAATGGTGCCTTTAATATTTTGCATGGTTACATGTTCCTAATTCAAGTTTCTGAGTCAGGGACAGGCTGTTATATTACAAGAAGAAAATTGAAGGCATCAGAAATAGCAAAAAGTCTGAGCTGTTAGTGATCTGAATGGAAATTTTTTGACAAGGTTTTAGATAACCATGTCAAAACTCATATTCCCAAAAGCACGTTTGCTAAGCCTTAGAGAAATATGGTTTTGTGCCGTTTCCTTCGAAATGGATAGAATGAGAATGAATCAGAGCAACATACCCTCTGTCAAAATTGCAAATTTCCCCAATTTTAGGCACTTTTTCGAAATGAAGTCACGTGTTTGAAAGCCAGCAGCATCTACAGCTGACAAGCTCCAATAGAATTCTGTTTTTAGTTTGCCAACACCTTATCCCTAGATGAGAAAACCATTAAAAAGTTCAGCTGATTTGTCAACATCTTCTCTACAAACATCAATTTTATTTGGTAAGGGTACATAATTTTCGAGTCGGACAAAAAATCTCTGGGCGGCACAATTCAAGGGGAGATAACATTTTAGACTCAAAAATATGAGTAATACTGGTATGCTAAAAGTTCACAGAGGGATGTTGTTAACTAAGTTAACAAAGATATTAAGTATGTACACGATCTGTCAACTACCAGTGCTTATTTTTCACTTCGCAAAAAAGCTCAATAATTTTGAGGAATACTATACAAATGAGGCATCGACAGGATCAATAGGAATTTGCTGATATACTCCCTTAAGATCTCGTTTGAACAACAAGCAGCCCTTATCCTTATCTTTTATGATATTTTCTAAAGCGTCAATCCCAGGGTAAGAAAGAGATACCTTTGTGCCGAGATAAATTGTTTTGAAATATGTTCATTTATAGATTCTCCTTCAGGATAGCTAACGTCTAGTAATACTATACTTTTTCATTAAGCAGACTCTTTCCAAGGCGAAATGCCTATATGTTACAGTTAAAAAGTTTGTTTTTTTTTCCCCAGAAAGGGGAGAAGACGTCTATAAGCTAAGGCTTGCTTTCAAATACCAACAAATATATGTAGTGTATAATTGTATATGTTTATATGGAAACAAAATACGGTTACATACAAAGGGCCTAAAATTGCACCATACTGTGTTTCTTTTCTTTCAAATATCATTAAATTTCTATTAAAAATTCCTTGGTCCCATTATAATTTGTAACAAATTTCAAAGCTGCAAGACCCTGTTGCTGAATATTAACAAAATAGCCTAAACGAAAGCCAAATTCCAGTAATTTAAATAGATCGATGTCATGATAATCCGTTGGAATTGATTTCATATCTTTTCTTTCACCCTTTGTATGAGAGATGGCTTGATATAGACTGAAACACTGTCAAAAGGGCTGCAATACCCAAAACAAACAACCCCAACCGAATAATTTCACCGGTTCTTTTGTAAGTCGTATAATGCGATTTAAGTTCTAAAATTTGAAATTAAGTATATCAAAATGTACGAAATAGAATGCTTCAATAATTACTACATGTATGAAGTCTGAAATTATTACTCTATCCCAAGTCCGAAGTATGTCGAGAGACATACACTAGTTTTCAAATTGAGTTGGTGTGGCTTTTTATTTTGTTTGTTTGCTTGTTTGTTTGTGTGGTTCCCAATTTGAAGTGTATACCTTGTGGGTGCATTTCCTCATAAAGTTATCAACTGTTTCAATCAAAACGTGCTATGCATTGTAGGTATAAGGTGCAAACTATGCAGATTGTATAGAAAGTTACCGTATCAATCCTGCCAAACGGTCCGGGGCAATACATTTTACGGAAGGGTTGAGGGCGATTTTTAGAACCTATAGGGAAGTCAGTCAGCCACTGTCAAAACACTTCTAATAAACAGTATTAAGGTAAATGGATGTATACTTTCAGATATTTTTGCTCTTATCTGCCTCTGTTTTCTGTACATGTCAGCTCTTAAGGAAGGAGAAATTCCTTCTCGAAGAGTGGACCCAGTTTGGAGAAGCTACCTCCTCCAGAGAAGAAAACAAAAATTCATATTGTTCCTTTTTGTACACCTAATGGAAAACACGGAGGTTGGCAAGCAAATATATATAATTCAAGAGAGACAGGGGCGTTTATTAGAGCAGGGCGTTTGTTAGAATAAGTAACGGTTTATTCATTGCTAATGGCCAGGTACAGCTGTATGCGTGTATCTTTGTGGGTTCAGGTTTCAGCCGACTTATTTAATTTTTGCATGGTCTGATGATTTGCATTTTGTTTGGTCTCAAGGTGAAATGTCACGATATATGCATTTGTTCCGTAGAAATGCATGTACATTTAAATAACGTTGTCATTTCAACGCGTTTTGAGACGATGACTTGCACGTACGATATGTTTATCTTTTAATATTTTTTCCGGGTAGGCTATCGAATTACACACCTAATGTACCATATATACCGAGCCGCGACACGACAAAGCAATAAAGTGGCATGTGCACCCAGCGAATTCTCCGATCAGCCTGGGCATCCGCCCAGTCTGATCAGAATCTTCGCTGTTCGCATGGAGCTAGGGTAGACCGTTAGCTAGTTAACTACTCTATAAGCGTACAGCGAATACTCTTATGCCGTTTTGTTGGTTTTGTCATGTCGCGGCTCAATAAAAATGTTAGTTTTGGGAAAATAATACCAGGCGTATTGGTGTTACATGTACCATATATCGTTGATCCTAAGTAAGGTAACAAGGCCGAAAAAGACACTTGAATTCACTTTTTCTTCCGATCATTTAATTCAGACTTGTGTGACATATTAATGCTACACCTGCATATTTTCTCTCTCATTTCTTGTGCAGTCTCATCTACTGGCAGGCGACCAGTGGTGGCCGCTTTTCTTTTTTGACCTTTAATTATGTTGGTACCGACATATTGTTTTAGTGGATCTAGATCTATATTCTGACAGAATAAACTAGGAGTAACTGTCGGTACAATGCTGATTTATTTTTTTTGAAATAGACTTTAACATGTGCCTGTGAAAGACCATCAAATTAGACTACGAAGATGCAGGCTGATCTGAACCTTTGCTGTTTGCATATCCCATAGGCACCCAGTTGCAGCGACAAGCAAAAGGTGAGGCTCAAGTAAGCTTAATTCCGTCTTTTTTTGATGAGGTTGCAAAAGTCTATACTCCAGCCAGGAACCCAGTACGTGATCAGAGGTCCGCGTCCCTGTCCGCACCCGTATATATGAGAGGCTGTCAAAATCACAGAGACAGATGTACAGCTAGATACGTCTCGTTAGTTGGAAACCATTCGGGTTTTGCCGGCCCTACTGTGTAAAGATTCAGACACATACCTGGACCTCGCATCACGTGTAAATGGATTCTCGGCTTAACAACTACTACGTCTACTGAGAGGCAAAGAAAATTTTAGATTTCCCGGAAAGAAGCAAGTTCACATTATTCATTTCTTTCCTTTTAATGATTGATAAAGAAAAAACGATGCTCGTATTACGCCGTAGTCTTTCAAAAACACTGAGCCGTATTACTCCGTTGCCACACCCGCGTTATCCCGTAGCGCCCAATGCGGTATATTCATAATTATGTTTGATTCTGGTCGGTTCAACGTAGGGATTCTAACTAGCTGAATATGCTGATGCACGAATAACATGCAAAAATAGAATTGTCAAGAATATTGCCTCAAAACAGCTGTTTGGGGTTAAAGTAAGCTTGACTTTGTGGCATCATAGCTAAAAATATATGGAAAGTATTGCCTAAATCAACCATTGTTAGCAAATAGGAGATATATTGGGTAATATTTAAAAGTGTTAGCTAAAATTACATCTTAATTTGTCAGTGAAATCCAGCATTTTCTGAAAAGCAACCTCTTAACTATCGCCGTGTTACACCGTATTTCTCCGCGCTCAACGATTTACGAGTACACTGACCCATGCTCAACGCGTTTCCAAGTCGCCAGCCTGTACGGGTTGGATATCTCAAAGTAAATTTTCTGGTCCCAGAAAATTTACTTGAGATATCAGTAGTTTGAAAGAAAAAGAAGTTGAAATATAGATAAAAATAGGTAATGTGTTCACCCTATATTCTTTGAAATAAAAGCATTGCAAACAACTGCGTGATACCCCGCCACTGCAAACCTATTTCGCTCCTTGACTTTTATCATGTCAGGAGCAGCCAACTCCAAGGAACAAAATTGTTGTCATAAGAAGACACTTTCATTTCTCTGATCACTTGATGTAAGCTTCTGAAAAATCCCTCTTTACTCTGAACACATATATTTAGTGATTTTATAAATGTATGTGGCCACGCGGCAGGGGCAGATAACCACCTTAAAACGGTCAAATTTTGATCATCACAAGCAGCTTTCATCTCTCAAATCATTAGCTACAAGTTTCAGAAAAATCTATCTAAATTATGATTTTATACAGATTTTATCATCATTTTTTGCAGGTATATAGCCCAAGGGCAGGGGTAGATAACCCAGCTGGGGTAAATTTTGAGCCTCACAGAATGCTTTTATTACTGTAATCATTTGCTCTAACTTTCAGAGAAAACGCTTCAAATTCTGAATTTAACTTGATTTTTTTCATGATGTTACCCCGGGGCAGGAGCAGGTAGCCCTTGAGGACAAATTTCTATGGTTGCATAAAGCTGTTGCTGCTTTGATCATTTTTGTGAAGTTTCACCATGATATTCCAAACAGTAATGGGGTAGAGGCCTAAAACCATTTTTGCACATTGACAAGTGCCATAACTCTTTTAGAAACGATCGAACTTTGTCCATTAACAATCCCAAGCGAGACATTTTTGGTACAAATGCATATGCAAAATTTGAAAAAGATCCGTTCATAAATACTTAAGGATGTCCGCTGGTGACAAATTTGAGACCGCTGCGCAACGCGAACTGCCAACAACTGTTCGGAATGTCAAATGTCGGCTGTCGTAATTTTGCCGTCTTACAATTAAGAAATAATATAAAATCACTATGTTTTTTAAAACTTTGGATGCTGTTGTATAATGTTCATTCGAGCGCTACCATTTTTTCATTCGCTCAAGAGATATTAGGTCCAACGTACCCGTGATGTCGTTATTTGGCTGCACACCAGGCGCTTTACTATGCCTTTACAATTTGCCAAATATATTCTTGGGAGCTCTAACCACACTGCATTTAGTTTCTGTGTCATCCGGCATCCCATCCGTCAGACAGTCTCTGGTTTTACTTGACAAAATATTCGACTTTCTTTACGAGTTTCGGAGCAAGTTGACGCAACCCATACACCCCACCCACATTTGGCCGCGAGAGGCCAAATTCCTTAGACACCAAAGGAGCTCTAATGTGTCTGAGGGCTGGACATGATATAAAATATGCCTGTTGACAGATATAATCTTACTTCAGCTAATATGTTCTGCAACGCAGGCCTAGTCCTAGGCATACGGCTGAAATTCTCTCATCTCTGCAAATACACTGCAGCTGGTTTGTTTAGGTTCGTTGGTACACGTAACGATGACGTGTGGTGTTGCTGTCAATTAGAATCTACAGCTGACTTCATATGAAACTGCTAGTGAATTGCTAAGTGGTGTGTTTAATTTTACTTTGGTATCAGTTAGAAAGTGGTTTTTCGCGCACCTGCAACAGACAGCTAGCACATTCAAGCGCAAAAACTGACCAGAGTGACAGTGGTGGAGTGAAGTTTCTGTCATTAGTGAACTAACTGCGCTGAAAGCCTACATTAGACTTCATTAGTGCACGCCTCAGGCTGCTCCAAATGTCCTCTACGAAAGCAGGTCACAGTAAAATAGTCTATGTTCTTGAGACCCGACACCATATCAAAATTTTGAGGTTAATACTGTAGTTTACTAATCAAAAGATTTGATGTTACCCGCTCACAGCGACATGATTATTACGGACAAGTCATTTATCACAGGGTATAAACCAGTCCGCCAATTTTCGCTTCTTGCAGAGACTGTCTTGCTTCCTGCAGGGACTACTGTCCTCGAAAAATGGCTTCCTGCCGAGACTGTCCGCGTGACTCTGCTTCCTGCCGAGAACCTCGGTAGGAAGCAGAATCACGCGGACAGTCTGCAGGAAGCCATTTATCATGTACAGAAGTCTCGGCGGGAAGCAAGAGATCGCGGACAGTCTCGGCGGAAGCCAGTTATAATGTCGTTTCTACAGGAAGCGAAAATTAGCGGAATCGATTATATCCTGTGTTTATTACTAGGTGGGGGACCGGGTACATTCAGTAGGGATGGGGTGTCGGATTTTTTTTTTTTTTATTTTTTTTTTTTTTGGTGGTCTACTGGGGAATCGAAAATAATTAAGCCATGGGGCAGGGGTGGGGGGTCATATATTTTGTAAGGCATATGGGGTGGCGGTCAGAATTTTTGTATCCGTCTACGTTTAAAAAAAATTCAGCTTTGGGGGTCGAGAGGCTACCTCAGACACCCCCTCCCCACCACCCCCACAATTACATGTTGTACTCAGACATTTTCAGATTAGTTCTATTCGATCAAACTTGTCTTCCTAACATTTACCGAAAAAAAATCGCGTGCTTCATGTCCAGAAAAACAATCATAATTTGCCAGTAGAAACGTATGACTTAATCTATGAAATCATGCCAATCAGTAAATTTAATGTCTGCGTTTGTGACATCAAATCTCCAGGTGCTGTCATCAGCAAAATTGCTTTTGACTGCTGGGTACTTCGCCCCTACACGCTCTAAATATTATTAACAGCTTTACAGAGCATTCAGCATTAGATTTCTTGTGGTAAAGGACCTGGGCAAAATATATATATATATATAGATAAGGGCCCCTTTTTGGCCCCTCATTCAAATTCTCTTAAAATTGTATGGATTTTATTGCTTATCATTTATGCGTATTTGAACAAACAGAAATAATAGACGTCAATGGAAACAAGGTTTTATAAATAAAAAAATTCGCAACTAGAGAAAACAAACATACAAAATTATTTTTCTTTACATTGCATATCGTTTATCTTAATATAAATATAATTTTCATCATGGTATATGTTGTGCTTTTCAGATAATCAATTTGTCAGCATACGTGGAAATGCACCGAAGTTAACGGCAGTATTTTGATTAAACACTTTTGTCCAATCTCTGAGTCTCTGTAGGTATATTTTTTCAACTCGTTTTGGAACATGACGGCTATATATAGTTTGGTTGTGAAAATAACACCTAACTATTTAATTTCAGACACAAGGAGGGGGATCTGTTCCAGCAACACACCTTGAGGGGGAGGTGGGTGGGTGGAGGGGGCTGACGCAAGCAACAAGGCACGGCATTTCTTTTAAACAAGTTGAGTTACCGGACGTTTTTGTTCACTGACTTTTCCGTCAGACATGGCGGGTGTATTATGATAGGCAGGCGATGCTTACTACTCGCGAGCACCTGATCACACTTCCTATTTTTGGGTCCATGTCTTTGCATCTAATCATTTCGGATTTGTCGACGTTTATTTCGATTAAAAGAGTTCGGACTTAAGATTTAGATATTTTGACCGCTCTACTATTTAAATTCAAATTCAAATTTATTTTATTTTGAAAACCTCCGTTAGCAAGGTATAATTCGAAACGACAGAAACAAGAAGAATTATATGGCTAATTTAAATGGCTAAACGAATTGAGAAAAAGGAAACCGAACAGTGTAGGTCTCGAGGTGCGCGGGGCGTCTAGGCGTTGGCGTAGTAGGGGTGGGATGTAGATCTGTATAATGCATTATAGGCCTCAGTCTTCCCATGTTATTAATACCATGACCAATACCGAGGCACGCTGTGGGAAATTCAACATACTATAAAATACACTAGCTTTCGTGGAAATTATTGAATCTAATTTGTACACTGAACGAAACTTATAACTGTCCACTTTGCGTTTTGGCGTCTGGTTCTGAAAATAAAACTTAGTGGTCAAAAGTAGTAAATTGTATACATAAGTAAGCCCCTTGCCAAAACTCTTCAAGTTATTTCATATCAATAGGATGCCTACTTATTGCATAGGCGCAGTCCGAACAAAGGTACCCTCAATTCAAACAGTCACAAATTTTGCTACAGTAAAAATGATTCCAATTATCGTAGTTCTTAAATTCAAATCGTATCTCAAAGAGGTAACCAAATACCTTCTTTAAAGATCTAAAAAAGATGGAAGTTTTAGAGGCGATCGGACTTGCCGTTAGGGCTACGCAATAACGCGAAGGAATGCACTGTCGCTAGTTAAATCCCAGAAGTTCAGCTTTAAGCACATAATCCAGGTACAAAGTTCGCGCTGCTCTGTAGACGTTATTATGGGCCGTAGGGCATTGAAATATTTGCCGATATAGCATCGTTACAGGATGTCTTCAGTAACATTTCGAAGAATGAATCTCATCCTAGAAATACTATTTAATTGAAATTTTAAATTTTACCCAGAAACCGGAAGTGTGAGAAATGGGTGACATTTTTTCGGTTGCAATATGGACTTGCCAGGCTCTATAGGATATGGTCTTGTAAGCCAAGGTCTACAAAGTTATATATAATGATTTCAACTTGATGTTTTATACGATTTTCAAAATTTGATTTCACTTCTCGGAAAATAAATTTTTTAAAAATTGCGTAAAAACTACGTCTCTTAAGAAATCTCGACTTTTTACTGTTTATTGGTTTGGTAGACCACCCTGTTCACATTCACACTAAACCTGCATAACAATTGAATTTAAGCGACGTTTTCTCTCAAGCAATTGCATTTTTGGATAAAGATTCCCAAAACTGTGCCAAGGCATCACAGATATTTAAAAATATCGCTAAACTGAAGTCCACAACCATGCACATAATTTCTGATTTTATGCATTTTGATACTATCGCGTTTAGAAGAAAAAATGCAATTTGAAAAGTGGACGGTTATAATATTCGTTCAGTGTAGAGAGATTTGTTGCATTTGATGCGAACTCAGCCATAGTATCCGCTCAGTCAATTAATGCGCGCGTGCCAATTTGTCATTGTGACGTCACTGAACTGACAGTTTAGTTCAACGTTTTTTCTCTTCAACACGACAGGTCTTTCTATCTATTTTCCTCAGGCAGTGGTCCAAATCGAGTGCATTGTTGACCCGTGAAGACTGAGATCAAGCTGCTCATTACACTGGCTTATTCAATGATTCAAAAGATTTTAGGTAAAACAATAAAATGCTACCCGACAGTAGCATACAAGCTGGGGGATATTTAGAATATCTTAGAAAAACAAAAACAAACAAACGCTGACTGAACATTTTATAATCCTTTCTGCATTAAGAGGGAACCAATCCTCAGGAATAATGAGACCCAAGAAACTTATGCATTCGTTCATGTGACATTATGTAGTTTTCCCTTTCAATCTCACACTTTCGCTCGCCAAAGCTCGAAAATATGTAGATTACCAAATCTGTTATGTGTCACGCTTATATAACATGCATCTTGCATCCAAGACTATTTTACATGTATCAATGAATCTAAGGCACATACAGGATCATACAGATAGTTTAAGAGATTCAGACTGACTTTTTCACCTTTTATTTATTTATTTCCATTCTCTATCATGCTTGCTCAAGCTCGGAAATAAGGGACGTGTCATTTATCATCAGGTGGTGGTGGTGGTGGTGGTGTGTGTGTGTGTGTGTGGGGGGGGGGGGGTACATTTCATACGGTGCACCAAAATTTTCCGACCCCCCCGCCTAGTCTCCCCAGAATTATTTTTCCGATCCCCCCCCCCCCCAGATTGGTGACATTTTTTTTTATGAACCCCCATCCCCCAAGCTCCCAGCAGAAGCTGAGACATTTTTAAAAATGAATTCTGACCCCCCTCCCAATATGCCTAATAAAATATACGACCCCCCCCCCCTCCCTGCTCCGAGGCTTTTTTATTTCCGACCCCCCCCCCCCCGCCCAGTACACCACAAAAAAAAATCCCCCCCCCCACCCCCCCCCCCCCGATAATAAATGACTCGTCCCTAATGTAAAATTTAAATTAAAAAAATGTTGAGTCAAATCATACAAATGAGCATGCATTCAAGAGCATTTATGCATATGTAAATTTACATGTACCAGAGATTGAGCAAGAAATTTACGTTGACTGTGTGTCATGTTAAAATCAGATCAGTTGAAATCTCGAAGTGGGTCCCGAAGTGGGTGGGGTAATTACCATACTAAAACTGCTTTTCCATATAACAGCTTATTTTTGTCATATTTTTCTGTATGCATATTAAGAATATATTGAAATCTAGTCAAGAAAATACACTTTTGAAAAGATTTTATCATAAACATGAAAGAAACATATTATAGTTTACCAACACAGGCAGCCATTCTTTCTACATGGGGTGGCTTAGAATATGCGTCGATTAGCCTAAGATCCAATGAGTTGTTTATGAAGTTCTCTTTAGTTATGAAAAGGCTATATAATTTTAGAGTAACGTGGCTGTTTTCAGTTTTACATTAAAATTCTTTCATCGGACTAGACAGATAACTCAGATGCAGCCGTGAGTTCTCCATTAATTTACACATAGCCAAAAACAAAAGGGGGTAGGCTTAAAATTTTCAAGTTTTCTTTCTTATTTGCACACTAACCTATATTTTTCTACCAATTTTCCTGAAGGTAATTGTCTGAACGATAAACTATCAGAGTTTAAGAAAAAGTTAGAATCTGCTTCTGTTATTTTTCATCACTTTGGCGCAGCATTTCAAAATATTAAAAATTTTACATTGTTATGGGGGTAGGGATAAATTTTGTCATTTTTTGCCAAGACATTTACAGTTTTTAATATAAAATCTTCAATAACTTGTTTGATAATAAACTTTGTGTCAGGTATAGTCAAATTTTAAACGAAATATCTTTATTTAGTCAATATTTTGCCTTTTTTTCCACAATTAATTTTAAATTCAATTAGAAGAGAAGATATCATAATACCAATATATCTCAAGTGGTATTTAATAACAGAGTGTTTCAGGACATTATTTTTGGCTTAATTATCTTTAGACAGGAGCCTTGCAATATAATATTATAAACAGAAACATTGTGCTAATACCCTGTGTGGCTATTTTTTTAAAGTGGCCTTGGCTTATTTTTATGGCTTCAAAAATAGGCCAAAGTCAAGGGGGTGGGGTAACACTTTCTTTAAATTTTTGGAAATTAACAAAAGACTGTGTACAAATTATGCTTGAAATCAATGTAACATTCTGTGGTCGTCAGAGCAAACGCATGTAATTATTTATTCAATCAACTGATTCCTCTTCTTAAAAGATTTAAACACATGGTTAAATATTTCTATATTATGCCCAAAAATTTCATGATGGCCGGGTACCCTCACAAGCTTCCATGGCATGTGCTGCAAAAAAATCCACACTAACGTATACTTTATTTTGCATTTTTGGACTACATATTGATGGAAGAATTGAAACAACACAAAAGTAAAAAAAGTTTGAATAAATGATTTTCACCAGCGGACATCCTTAAGTTACCGAACAGAAACGAAGTGCGGACGGACAGACGGACGGACGTACGTACTACGGACGGACGGACGGACAGACACACGGACAGCCAACGTGAAAACATAATACCCCGCACTGACGTGTGGCGGGGTATAATAAGACGATATTTTGAGATATCAGTGTTCGAGATATCGAGAGTTGACTGTATTGCTCATCCTTTGAAAGCTTTATTACCACTGAACTCTTGCTTAAGAGTATAAATATAGTGTTACCGTGACATTGTCACATTTTTTCCAGCTTTATCTGCGGGAACCAAAACATGCTTCCTAGTCTGTCTTACTTTTCAAACAGTATATACAGATTATTTACAAGAAATGCATTAAAAACTTAATTTAAACCAGTACATAAGTACTGACCACACTATAAAAGTACTTAACTCAGCATTTTGCAAAGTTTCTTAACCCATTAAGATCGATTGTAGTATAGTGGATAACACTCCGGACTACCAATCCAGGGGTCGCAAGATCGACCCCCCGCTTCTCCGGTCTTTTGGGTGAGACTTTAAACCGAGGTCCAGTCTCAATATGACCTTGTTGTTGGTGGGACATTAAAACCGAGTTCACTCACTCACTTAACCCATTAAAATACATATAGTCCCATTAATCAGTGCAGACCAAGATTAGACGCTGATCAGGGTCTACACTGTTTGATAAGACAAATGGAGTATTTCTCCTTAAACTAAAATAAAAAGATATCACTAGGCAAAAACGCGTAAAACTGATATGTAAATATTAAAAGTACAAGCTATAGGATGACATATCAGCGAGAATGAACATTCATTCAGCCCATTTAGGTTGATCACAATATGTATAGTATAATAATGGACAAGATGACACCTGACATAGTGGTAATTATGTTTTATATATTTCATTATAACATATTTTCTTAGAACACTCGATGCAAGCAAACGTGTTGCAATTATACACTTATGAGCAAACGTGCAAAATTACTTTAATATTCAAAGCATAGCGAAAACATGAAAATTATAATATCTCAAGAATTGGATCAACTTTGTGTCAGAATGCTCCTTGCAGACAGCTATTTTGATTTTTCTTTTGCAATTTGACCATCCAATATGGCGTCATCTACTGTCACTAGAACAAACTAGGCTATGGTAAGAAGCTGTCCTATAATGATCTTTTGGGTGGGTTCGGGACTGACTGAGGCCATACTCCTTGCATTTTATCAGTTGTTAATATTCTCAAGACCTTCGATTTGATGCAAAATATAGCTATAGTTTGAGATTCACTCACATGACCCTTTCTAATGATGAGATCAGGACAGAATGGACGCTACAATTATGCATATTATATGAAAGACTAACTTTGTACAATATCAATACCAATATCTTTGTACGGGATGGACCAGAACAAGGCCCTTCAATATCTTATATATGTTAAAATCATTGAGCCGCGACACAACAAAACAAACAAAATGGCATATGCACCCATCGAAGACTCAGATCAGTCTGGGCATCCGCCCAGTCTGACCAGAGTCTTCGCTGTCCGTAAAGAGCCAGCTTAGAGCCTTAGCTACTTTGTAAGCGTATAGTGAAGAGTCTGATCGAAACTGAGGAGATGTCCAGGCTGATATGAGTCTTTGCGTGAAGCACATGTCACTTTGTTGGTTTTCTCGAGTCGCAGCTCATATGTACCTGACACTGTCTGTGTTTCGTGGATAACTCCTACTGGCCCGATGGTTAAGGTGCTGAGTTTATGGGAAAGGCTGTCTTTCTGGAGTAGGACATCTTAAAACTGGTGTGGCAGAGACGTGTAAAATAAATAATATTATTATATGACCAAGCTGGAACACGAAATTTCATTGGCTCTTTAGACGTCACGTGCCGGTCAATATTTTGTGTTATTTTATAACCTATAAATAAAGCAATTTTCATTGGCTCAGAGCTGATTTCAACCCATTCAATATTTTGTTTTATTATATGACCAAGATGCAGCACGCAATTTCATTGGCTCTTTTGACGTCACGTGCTGGTCAATATTTTGTGATATTCACCGGCCTGTCAGTGAATATTACTTTTACGCTGACGTCATTATATTTTCGTGACGTAACGTCTGATTTACGTTAATGTTGATGGCGTAACGTCGCGTTATAATACCGTTCAGTCCAATCATAAATATCTAAGGAACAGAATTTGGAATTATAATATAATAAAACAATTGTTGACCTTTATTTCGGTGAATATGCAGTTTTATTGACCTGCAAACATAACATATTGACCTCCGCTTCGCGTCGGTCAATATGATGTTTGCAGGTCAATAAAACTGCATATTCACCTCACTAAAGGTCAATAATTGTATAATATTCACTGGCCTGGGGTTTTTCCCATTGAATATTAGTTTCTAAATTTAGATCACGTGCTGGAGCAACCAAGGCAGACTGGTTTCATATTCTGTATATTTCTGCACTATGCCTTAAACACTTTATTGTGGAATGGGTTGCAGTATCTATTGCACATAACAAACATGGCTGATGACACAGGCGCTGAGAGCAAACCAAGCAAAAAAACATTTGCAAGCCTAACTGAAAATAAATAATTTTTGTTGTTGTTATATAATAAAACAATTGTTGACTATGGAGGCATTAGATATGATGTGATATTCACCAGAGAATACAAATATTGACCTCGGCTGTCGCCTCGGTCAATATTGGCATTCTCTGGTGAATATCACATCATATCCAATGGCTTCATAGTCAATAATTGTATAATATTCACCGGCCTGTCAGTGAATATTACTTTTACGCTTACGTCAATATATTTTCGTGACGTAACGTCTGATTTACGTTAATGTTAATGGCGTAACGTTGCGAGATAATACCATTAAGTACACTCATCTAAGGAACAGAATTGGGAATTATCATATAATAAAACAATTGTTGACCTTTATTTCGGTGAATATACAGTTTTATTGACCTGCAAACATAACATAATATGATGTTCGCAGGTCAATAAAACTGCATATTCACCTCAACAAAGGTCAATAATTGTATAAGATAATATAGATTTACGACAGGATAAAGATAAGAGTCATTGTCCAATCAAAGCATGCAAAATGAAGCAACCTTTATTCTGAAAAAAAAGGAAGTCCATTTCTGGAAAAAAATGTTAAAAATTAAGATTTTTAAAATACTATACAAAAAACTTCAGTGTTAACTATATCATGTTTTTCCAGCATACTGGGGTTAATTTGTTGACGACGTATACTTTCTTGACATTATACCAATACGTGCATTATCTAAATAAAACTACAAGGCTGTCAAGAGACAACTTGTCGATAATGATAAAAGTTTAGATCCTTTAAGAGCAAAGAAAACATTCATAAGTAAGAAGTTGGGCCATACCGCGGTTTCGGCTATTCAAACCTCATCAGTGACCCTTTAAATCTGGCACAAGGAGCCAGAGGAAAAAAACAGTAAATTTGCAGGTTTAACATGGCAGTCGTCTCAAAGACTGATATAAGTCGAAAAATACCAAAATATTTCAAATTTGTTTAGAAAATGAATCTAAACGTATGATCATTTCTGACTTCTCAGAATATATTCCATGATCTAAAAGGACCAAAAGGAAAATATAATCTGCACTATAGATGAGTGCGGGGAGACTTTTTACGGCCGCCACACGGCACAACATCCAGCTGCAGTGATAGTAAATAATGATAAAAGTTTAGATCCTTTAAGAGCAAAGAAAACATTCATAAGTAAGAAGTTGGGCCATACCGCGGTTTCGGCTTTTCAAACCTCATCAGTGACCCTTTAAATCTGGCACAAGGAGCCAGAGGAAAAAAACAGTAAATTTGCAGGTTTAACATGGCAGTCGTCTCAAAGACTGATATTAGTCGAAAAATACCAAAATATTTCAAATTTGTTTAGAAAATGAATCTAAACGTATGATCATTTCTGACTTCTCAGAATATATTCCATGATCTCAAAGGACCAAAAGGAAAATATAATCTGCACTATAGATGAGTGCGGGGAGACTTTTTACGGCCGCCACACGGCACAACATCCAGCTGCAGTGATAGTAAATAATGATAAAAGTTTAGATCCTTTAAGAGCAAAGAAAACATTCATAAGTAAGAAGTTGGGCCATACCGCGGTTTCGGCTATTCAAACCTCATCAGTGACCCTTTAAATCTGGCACAAGGAGCCAGAGGAAAAAAACAGTAAATTTGCAGGTTTAACATGGCAGTCGTCTCAAAGACTGATTTTAGTCGAAAAATACCAAAATATTTCAAATTTGTTTAGAAAATGAATCTAAACATATATCGAGCCCGCTGTTTGACATATTGGTCTATAAGTATGTCAAGACTAACTGCTTCACTCTAGAAAGAAGCCAAACAATACCAAGTCCATGCTTTTTCATTTTATTTAATTTTCACAAAGGAAAACAAGTAGAAGTAACAACCCAGAGAAGCTCAATTTATGAATTGTCTGACCTTCAGTTGTGACCTTGACCTTGGACCGACCCAAACAAATATTTCACTTGACACTGTCACTCATCAAGAAGAAGGTTGTGCCATATTATTTTGAAATCCACGCATACATGTAGGAGTAATGACTGGGACTAGCTCTACTTATGTAGTTTTATCAGCTGACCTTAAAGTGTGACCTTGACCTTGGTGTATCCTGAACAAATGTTTAAAATGGCACTTCCACTCATCAAGGAAAACAATTGTGCCAAATTATTTTGAATTCCATTCATAAATGTAGAAGTAATGGCTGGGATAAGCTCAATTTATAACCATATTATCACTTGACCTTCAAACAAGACCTTGACCTTGGATGTACCTACCTGAGCAAATATTTCACTTGACACTTCTTCTTATCAAGGAGAACAATTGTGCACAATCATTGTCAAATCCATGCATAAAATTTAGAAAATATGGCAGGGACAAGCTCTACTTATGACAATTTTATCATTTGAACTTCAAGCGTGACCTTGACCTTGGACCGACCTGAGCGAATATTTCACTTGACACGTTTACATGTACTTATCAAGGAGAACAATTATGCACAATCATTTTGAAATCCATAGATAAATGTAGAAGAAATGGCTCAGACAAGCTCAATTTATGACCATTTTATCATTTGACCTTCAAGTGAGACCTTGACCTTGGGCCTGCCTGAACAAATGATTCAAATGGCACTTATACTCATCAAGGACAACAATTGTGCCAAATTATTTTGAAATCCATATATAAATGTAGGAGTAATGGCTCGGACAAGCTCAACTTATGACTATTAAATCACTTGACCTTCAAGTGTGACCTTGGCCCAGGACATTCCAGAGCAAATGTTTCAAGTAGCACTTTTCCTCATTAAGGAGAACAATTGTGCTAAATTCTTTTGAAATCTATTTGTAAATACAAAAGTAATGGCCTGGACAAATTCGGATGGACACACGCACGAACGCACATCCACCGAACTGAAGTTTGCAAAGTTTGTAATAACTTCGCCTCGCTCACCGCAAGTGGGCTCGACAAATATGGCAGTTCCTTCTACCTACATCCTCCAACAAAAAATAGTACCAGAACAAAACAGATAGCGCCATATGAAAGAGAATCATAAATTAAGTAGAAAAGCGTTTGCAAAAGGGGTCGTGCAAGACAGTTCATACCAGGAGTTGGGGAGGCTAAAAAATATTGAAGAGCCTTTGACAAGGCAGATTATATATTCACTGCAAAACCAAAATGTAGGTCTCTTTCTACATCAGAGAGATTTTTAAGTTCACTATACAACTATAATTTTCACAACAAGACCGCGAGGACAAATTTTATTTTTAATTGTAAGTTTTGAGCAAATTCATTCTGTGAAACATTGGCGGAAAATTGGGATTTTAGCAAAATGGCTGAAACCACTATCACGCATGACCTGGCTGATATGCAGACAACCAGCGAAAGCGAGTCACTTTACTTGAAAATTTCTAAGCATGTTTTCAAATGACTTTTTATATAGCTGAATAACTCTTTCCAGGGTAGAAAGGCCAATGAATTATAACCAATCTTCTTATCGTTTCCCGTTTCGAGAGGTAAATAAAAGACTAGAGATGAAACTCTACCAGGTGTTTTTGGGAACAGAGAAATAAAAGTAATTACATTCGGGACCTTGAAAGCAAGCTCTACTCTGAAATTAAAAAAAAAACTTTCTGATAAATCTATCAACAATTCCAAAGTTACGTTTTCATTTTGCGCTCAATCGTATTTGAAAGTATAGAGACAATGCACAATTAACCGAGCCAATATATCGAGCAATAGGATTAATAGGTTAATTTAACATTCATGTTCATTTTCAGGTTTCGAAGTTTTTCATCTTTGCATTTGCGTTCCAGCACAACGCATATGCAGCCAATGTACAACCGCTAGCCGTGTTATCCACGAAATGTATCGGTGCATGTCGAGACCTCAGTGTACATGACAATATCAGAATTTGTGATGAATGTGCCAATGACCCGCCAATTAATTACATCTTGTGTACATATGCATGTGGGACTAGACATGTCATTCCGGCGAACAGTGGATTTTTGGGACGCATCTGTCGAAAGTGTTTTGCAGATAAAATTACAATGACAAGTGTTTGCCAAGGCAATTGCGGCCAGTACGGGAGCAAATCGCGCTTATGTTGGTTGTGTCATGATTATGGACTGTTACATAAACCAGAGGATGATATGTCTAAAGAAGGGGACTGAAAATCCCTTCAGCAGTGGGGTCATTACTTACAGGGAATTAAATGACCTGAGAGTAATTATTTGTTTGAGAAAACCGGAAGTTTGTTATGTCATTGAAATAAATGGCGGAGCATGGCAAACAGTGTATGCCATTCTCCGGAACCAGTGACGTAATATAACTGTTACCATAGCAACTACAGTGTATGCCATGCTCCCCTCGAATTTTAACTGACATGCTACCTGAAATTCATACAATGAAAAAATGTGAGTTTTTCAAACCTTTAATTTATTCTCAAATATTTACATTCATCGTGATTTTACTGATAAGCTCTATCGTTAACCATTTGGAACGTAATCCAGTTTACATTCCAATAATTACATTGAGCCACGCGACGTCAATGACGACAAAATAAACAACAGCTCTTGACAATCTGATTTGAAGTCAGCGACGCCATAGCGTCATTCACGCTGTTCCGCTGTTAGCAGAAAAAAACGGCGGTAACATATTTTACTGCTTCAATTTTAGCGCGTGATTAAAGATTTTTCATCAAGTGTGTGATTGAAATGAATGTAAATTTAAACAATGAACTTATTTTTTCTGATGTTTATCGAAGTGTAAACTACATCGAGTCACTTTGCACGTGACCCAATGTAGTTTACACTTATATAAACCTCAGAAAAATGAAATTCATTCCTTAAATAATTCAATTCTCTGTTTACTATATTACCACCCTTATTCAATATAGGATTTATTTATCATATAAAGTGAGACAATTTAAGGTAAATTGGACACTTTCAGCGAAAGCACTTCATCCATTTGCCTCCCTTCTTAATAGGTGTCAACTGTTAAAGAAATGCATTTGCTCCACTAGGAGCAAATTCTTTCCTTTAAACGTGGACCCTTTTTTCGGAAGGGCATCATCTGTCAGGATTGCAAAAGGGAGTCATGAAAGTTGTTCCGCTTTGTAAAAATGGCGGGAAAGTATGAAAGACTCCTTTCAAAATATATACTTCTGTCTTGGCAAACTAATTACTTCCATTACATATATCAAAGTTCTTTCATTGTAGAATAGTTATTTCCCTTTTCTAAGATATCTAAGGGAGATATAAGTTGGATTCGGCTCCATCAGTCCGTCCTAACAAATAAAATGAAAAATCGGGAAAATGTGGTTTCTCAACTTTTCCTTCCACCACAACTGCTTTAATATCGTCCATCAGTCCGTCCTAACAAATAAAATGAAAAATCGGAAAAATGTGGTTTCTCAACTTTTCCTTCCACCACAACTGCTTTGATATCGTCCATATACAGTGTAGGCAATATTTCCTAAATTAACTTTTGCTACTAAAAGACCTCCCAGCTCTTTCCCTTGAAACTGCAAATAAAATATTTGGTTATTCATTATGTGCAGCCGTTCAAGAATTGCAAATTTATACAAATTATTTTAATAGTTATTCAGCACACTGGCTGCATGTTTTCAATATTCCTTTCTTCTCCAAATACCTTTAAAGGTATGCTTGCAAATAGAGGTTGTCATGTGTAAAACTACTTGTTAAGTTAGCCACACAGACTCGTTTAAAATAGTACAGCATACATGTGTCACAACTCAAGAAATTGTAAATAATTATGCCATTTCCAGATTTCAAATATTCAAAAGACCTTTATTATCAATTCTTATGATTTTCTGTCAGACTGATAATAACCATTATTATGATATAATCTATAAAAAAAACTTTATTAAATGGGTTCAGAGGCTGATCACGCGAGGTAGACATTACTTCAAGTCGCATAGTTTGTGACGTAACGCCTTAATGGCGTATTGCTTTTGAAGTAACGTCAACCGATTTCACATCAAGTTTCTTAAAATACCAGACCCTTTAACTGAAATTATTCTCATTATATAATAAAACAAGTGTTTATTTTTGTTTCGGTGAACATGAAATGTTATTGAACAGTAAATATTTCATGTTGCAGTTTATTGTTCAATAAACTCCATGTCCACCTTAACAAAAGTCAATAATAATACTCCATGTCCACCTTAACAAAAGTCAATGGTAATACTGCATGGCCACCTTAACAAAAGTCAATAATAATACTCCATGTCCACTTTAACAAAAGTCAATAATAATACTGCATGTCCACCTTAACAAAAGTCAATAATAATACTCCATGTCCACCTTAACAAAAGTCAATGGTAATACTGCATGTCCACCTTAACAAAAGTCAATAATAATACTCCATGTCCACCTTAACAAAAGTCAATAATAATACTCCATGTCCACCTTAACAAAAGTCAATGGTAATACTGCATGTCCACCTTAACAAAAGTCAATAATAATACTCCATGTCCACCTTAACAAAAATCAATGGTAATACTGCATGTCCACCTTAACAAAAGTCAATAATAATACTCCATGTCCACCTGAACAAAAGTCAATAATAATACCCCATGTCCATCTTAACAAAAGTAAAAAAATAACACTCCATGTTCCCCTTAACAAAAGTCAATAATAATACTCCATGTCCACCTTAACAAAAGTCAATGGTAATACTGCATGTTCCCCTTAACAAAAGTCAATAATAATACTCCATGTCCACCTTAACAAAAGTCAATGGTAATACTGCATGTCCACCTTAACAAAAGTCAATAATAATACTCCATGTCCACCTGAACAAAAGTCAATAATAATACCCCATGTCCATCTTAACAAAAGTAAAAAAATAACACTCCATGTTCCCCTTAACAAAAGTCAATAATAATACTCCATGTCCACCTTAACAAAAGTCAATGGTAATACTGCATGTTCCCCTTAACAAAAGTCAATAATAATACTCCATGTCCACCTTAACAAAAGTAAAAAATTGTATAATCTCTTGCCTAAACTGGGTGAAATATTAGCTTTTGTTTATCATGTAACCCTTACATATTTGAAATTTTTCTCCTTGCCTTGCATGACTTGATTTACGCCCATCTTGGAAACGGTTACATGAGTTGTATGGGTGTTCAACATTATCATTACTAAGACGATGGTTTGTTGAGAATATTCAATTCAGTCTTGCACACAGAATATGTAGTCTCAGATGAAAATTTAAATACTTTGTTACCGTGAGAAACCTGGCTAAAAGTGAAGTGCTTACATGGTAGTTTGCGGAACCCTGTAAAGGACATCTCCTTCTTTTATTTATCAAAAAAGAAATTCAAACGGGAAATAAGAATAGATATTAAAACAAGAAAAACAGAAAGGAAATTAAAAAAAAGAAAACAGAAAGGAAATTGTAACAAAGAAAACAGGAAAACAGAACGGAAGCTGAAACACGAAAACTACGAAAAAGATTAAATCAATTATTTTTTTGTTCAAACGGTTTCGTTTGTTCAACTTAATTCTGGGCTCCCATTTGTTTCTTTCCTTTTCTATTGTTTTATTTCCTTTTTGGATATATAAAAGAATATTATCAAAATGCGCGTCATCTTGCCTTTGTAAGGTCTTTAGATACTGTGTATATACAGTCAACTCTCGATATCTCAAAGTCTAAATCCATTCAAAACTACCGATAACTCAAAGTCAATTATCCGGCCCCAGAAAATTTACTTTGAGATATCAGTAGTTTGAGATTACAGGAGTTGAAATGTAAATAAAAATTGGTAATGTGTCCAAGTAATAGGTACTTTGAGATATCAGCGTTGAAGATATCGGGAGTTGACTGTAATTATTATGTGTCCTTATTGAGCCAGTAACAATTTGCCAGACAGTCAGATTGTCGAATACATTTTCTGTAGCTGTCAGTCAGTAGTAAGATTTTATACTGGACAAGGGGTATTTAAGGTACACATCATAATGTTATATAATCAAACTGCCACCTGTAACCTTTACTGGTCAGTCTTTAAAAGGACTAAGGTCGAGTCGGGTAACCTCGGACAGCTGGTAAATTTGGACATAGCATTGCAAACAGTAAAAATCCAGATAAAACGGCTCATAATGAGCCGTCTAATCAGGATTTTCACAGTTTACCCAGTTAATTTTGTTTAATTCCAAACAACTGACACATAAGGGAAACAATGTCACTGCCCGAATTTACCTGCTGTCCGAATATACCAGTCTTTAAAAGAACTAACTCATGAGGCCCAGATGAAAATAGTATTTAAATTAGACATGGTGGGTCAAGATGACTTCGTCTGTGTGTAATGTAATAAAACTATCAAACTTCTGACAATGTCAAGCATCTGGACTATTTACTGAACCCTCAACGTATCACATACTTGATAGTAATATAATATTATGTAATATAATATCATGATTTATATCTTGTAGAAAGCAAGATGTGATTTCTGTCATGTCAGAGTACTTTTAATACAGGTAAAACAACTTGAAACTAGGTGAACAGGTGAAATACGGCTTTTTTCTGCCTGTTCTAAAATTTTGATATTTGACAGTTGTGGCTAGACGTCATTAAACTTGAATTATTGTTACATATGTACTTAAATTTGAATCATCATTTGTTGATACAAAGTACCAAATTGAACCTTGATCCGACTAACACCACTTTCCTATGTTCAATTATTGAGATTTGCTGAACAATATAAGCATCATCATGCTGCAGTATTGAAAAAATCTGGAATAGTAATGGTGAAGTTGCCCAGACAGTAAAGAAAAGAGACAGGCAATGATCAGGAATTAATACAATCAAATCCCACATCCCGCCTTCAAAACCAATGGAGAGTGGAGCACACACACACGGAAAAATTGACACAACTTCACGAAAGACATGCACGGTAAACCGAATCAGCAGCCCTTTCCCAAACAGTTGGTCATTCAGCTACCCTAATCAAAAACAGCATCAACATCTATTTTTATCTATTCTATTTTTAACTTACAAAACCAAATATTTACATTATCAGTGTAGAGCTCTCTGTTAACCCAATTAAGTGATGCGGGCGTCAATGTTGTTTAAAAGTCAATAATTACATTGTATCACGCGCTTCAGAGTGACAGCTCATCTCACTGACTAGCACGTGAAATCTACAACATTCCATGTACTTGAATGGCTAGTAAACATTGAGTGACAGCTCGCTACGCCTACTTGCACGCGAAATCTACAGCAGGAGGTGGAATTTACTTGTAGGCAGTGACAATGCGGCTGTTCCAAACTATTGCTAAATTCGGCCGGTAATGTTATTTAAACAATCTTTATATATGTATTTCTTAATTTTGTTTATCTTTTTATTGATCAAAAGCATCGTTTAATAATATAAATATAAGGAATGAATGTTATTTTTTAAACGTTTACTGAAGTATAAACTACATCGGGTCACGAGCAAAGTTTACGTAAACCCCTTCGGGGTTCACTTACTTTGCTCGTGACCCGATGTAGTTTATACTTCAGTAAACGTTAAAAAAATAACATTCATTCCTTAAATAAAAGGCATATTGGGTAGCAAGCGGACATAGCACAATGTAACACCAAGGAACCACGACAGAAGTACCGCCTTGGAACGGTCAGCAAAAGATTACTGAGGGTCTTAAACATGTTTAACTGGATCCAAACCTCGCCCTTAGCCTCCGCATTGGTTCAACCAACCCTAAACCATTGTAGTTCACTGAACAGACCAATGAATGTAACAATGTGGACAATAAGAACAAATAATACAAAAAAAACAACAACATTTATCATCTTGTTTTTACTTATTTTCTATTTTTAGCTCACCTGAGCCAGCGGCTCCGGGGGAGCTTATAGAATGGTAAGGCTCCGTCGTCCGTCGTCCGTCCGTCCGTCCGTCCGTCCACAATTTCAAACAACTTCTCCTCTGAAACCGCTGGGCCAATTGTAACCAAATTTAAAATGTAGCCTCTAGGGGACTTAGGAACGAAAAGTTGTTCAAACGGTCCTGGTCACATGACCAACATGGCCGCCACGCCCATATATGGTAAAAACCTAAAAAAATCTTCTTCTCCAGAACCCATTGGCCGATGGCCTTGATATGTAGCATCGGGTACGCGAGTACTACCAAGATTGTTCAAATTATGACCTTGGGTTGACCTTGACCGTTTTTACGGTAAGGTCAAATTTGCATTCTGTAGCTTTTATATGGGAAAATGCTAGAACATAAGATTTCTTGGAAACTGTTGAAGATTTAGACCTGAAAATTGGTATATACAGTCATCTGAATGAGTACATGAAAATCTATGCGTACAAGAGGTCAAGGTCATTGTTTGACCTTTGACCCTGGTCTCTCATATTTTGACAATTTCACACATCTGCTCAAAAGCCACCGGGCCAATTGTAACCAAATTTCATACAGAGCCTCTAGGGGACAGGGGAACAAAAATTTGTTCAAACCGACTGGGTCACATGACCAACATGGCCGCCATGCCCATATATGGTAAAACTCTTTAAAAATCTTCTTCTCCAGAACCAATAGGCCAATGGCCTTGAAACTTGGTATGTAGCATCAGGAACATGAGTACTACCAAGATTGTTCAAATTATGACCTTGGGTTGTCCTTGACCTTTTTTATGTTAAGGTCAAATTTGCTTTCTCTAGCCATTATATGGGAAAATGCTAGAACATAAGATTTCTTGGAAACTGTTGAAGATTTAGACCTGAAAATTGGTATATACAGTCATCTGAATGAGTACATGAAAATCTATGCGTACAAGAGGTCAAGGTCATTGTTTGACCTTTGACCCTGGTCTCTCATATTTTGACAATTTCACACATCTGCTCAAAAGCCACCGGGCCAATTGTAACCAAATTTCATACAGAGCCTCTAGGGGACAGGGGAACAAAAATTTGTTCAAACCGACTGGGTCACATGACCAACATGGCCGCCATGCCCATATATGGTAAAACTCTTTAAAAATCTTCTTCTCCAGAACCAATAGGCCAATGGCCTTGAAACTTGGTATGTAGCATCAGGAACATGAGTACTACCAAGATTGTTCAAATTATGACCTTGGGTTGTCCTTGACCTTTTTTATGTTAAGGTCAAATTTGCTTTCTCTAGCCATTATATGGGAAAATGCCAGAACATAAGATTTCTTGGAAATGTTGAAGATTTTGACCTGAAAATTGGTATATACAGTCACCTTAATGAATACATGAAAATTAATGCATACAAGAGGTCAAGGTCATTCTTTGACCTTTGACCCTGGTCTCTCATATTTTGACAATTTCACACATCTCCTCAAAGCCACAGGGCCAATTGTAACCAAATTTCATATGGAGCCTCAAGGGGCTGAGGGAATGAAAATTTGTTCAAAGCATCATAGTCACATGATCAACATGGCCGCCACGCCCATATATGGTAAAAACCTAGAAATATCTTTTTCTCCAGAACCAATAGGCTGATGGCCTTGAAACTTGGTATGTAGCATCAGGTACCCCGAGTAATACCAAGTTTGTTCAAATTATGACCTTGGGTTGACCTTGACCTTTTTTTACGGTAAGGTCAAATTTGCTTTTTGTAGCTTTTATATGGGAAAATGCTAGAACATAAGATTTCTTGGAAACTGTCGAAGATTCAGACCTAAAAATTGGCATATACAGTCATCTTAATGAGTACATGAAAATTTATGTACAAGAGGTCAAGGTCATTCTTTGATCTTAGACCCTGGTCTCTCATATTGTGAAAATTTCACACATCTGCTCAAAAGCCACTGGGCCAATTGTAACCAAATTTCATACAGAGCCTCTAGGGGCTGAGGGAATGAAAATTTGTTCAAACAGTCTTGGTCACATGACCAACATGGCCGCCATGCCCATATATGGCAAAAACCTTTACCAATCTCCTTCTCAAGAACCAAGTGATCGATGGCCTTGAAACTTGGTAGATAGCCTCAGGTACTTGAGTACTATCAAGATTGTTCAAATGATGACCTTGGGCTGACCTTGAGCTTTTTTAAGGCAAGGTCAAGTATGGGAAAATGGTAGAACATAAGAGTTCATGGCAAGTTTAGAAGATTTTGGCCTAAATATTGGTATAAACAGTCGTCTTAGGTAGTACATGGAAGATTTGCGGGTACAAGAGGTCAAGGTCATCCTTTGACCTCTGACCCATGTCTCTCATATTTTGACAATTTAAGACGCCTCCTCAAAAGCCACAGGGCAAATTGTAACCAAATATCAAACACAGCCTCCAGGGGCTGATGGAACAAAAATCTATCAAGCAGTCTAGGTCACATGACGTACATGGCCACCATACTTAGATGAGCGGTTCAGGGCCTCATGGCCCTCTTGTTTTATACTACAAAGCACGACGGGAAGCACAGTGGGCAGCTATACAGGTGGCCAGATTGCTAGCGGACCAGACAAATATTCACAAGAACATCAGTGGAGAACCACATCAGAAGTATCACCTTCTAACGATAAATAATTAATTACTGTGGGGAGGGGGCGCTTAAACATGTTTTACTGGATCCAAACCTCGCCCTCTGCTTCTGCAGTAATCCAAATATTTAGTTAGCTGTTTGGTCCGCATGAGGGCTTCCTAACCCATCAATGAATCATCATCGGAAACGAACAAATCACGTATAAGACCTATGATGAATCGGAGATGAGGACTCGATGACAATAACGTATTGCGACACCAGGAGACCCCTGGGAAGACAAACAACACCACTGAAATACCGAAGCAAAAGAAAACCATTTGTTAGATTCCGAGTAACCAAGCAATAAACAAGGCAAACTCCGGCTCCAACCAACTAAACTAAGCAGCTTATGTTGTGCCCATCATGAGTCTGATACCTGACCAACTGGCGTGCAATTAAAGAGGGAAGCAAAGTTATCAACCATGATTGGGTTAATTACTAAACATGCAGACTGTAGCATTACATGTATGTTATATCAAGTACGTTTGTAACACATGACAATTTTTCTGAACTAATCAGAAAAATCAGAGCTACCTACAATTTTTTTGAATTTATAAACTAAGTCATCATAAAATTCTAGTTCCGATAGGCCCTGTTGCCAAAGATTTTTCAAAGCCGACCTTGAGTTTAGAAATCAGTTCATAGTGTCGGCGATAGAATTTTGAAAAAGCTTTTCGAAGATTATGATACCAAAATCCCTGTTGGAGAAGTTAAGCAGTTAAAATTTTATTACGTGCATTGAAGTCAGTCACATGATTAGACCCTCTAGCAAACCAAATAAGTTGAGAAATGTTAACCCCAAAAGAGGTAGAACAGGGAACATCATCATCCAAAAATGGAAAATTCACTATGTCAAAATCAAAGTTATCGCGTTTATCATAAATGTTGGTTGAAACAAATCCTTTTGAAATAGATAAATGTAAACCCAAAAATGGGGCTTCATTATCGGCTGCATTAGCTTTGTTTAACTGCAGCTCAGGTGGCAAAATTCTATTCACCATACCTTCAAAGTAAGTATTGTCAATATTTAAAAGATCATCTATCTCAATTATTTCGGATTGTTTATCATTAGAGAGAGAAACCCTGAAATCTCTTTCCTAGCAAAATAAAAACAAATCCGCTACAAGAGGAGCATAATTAGTACCCATCGAAATACCAACAATTTGTCTATTTAATTTAGTACCAATTCTAATGTAAATATTATCTAAAAGATATGATAAGGCTTCACACATATTTTGACATGACTAAAGTTTATATCGGTTTTAGTGTTCAGAAGTGCAGAAAGCGTTTCTTTCGTTACAGGCAAGGAAATGCGAGCCTTCCTTTTAGAACGTCCAATTAATTAAATCTATAAGTTTTCCTTGCTCAAATTATGTGGCAAAGTAGCAGAGAGTGTAGAGAAATCATAAGTTGACAAGCTGGTCGCATGCAACCCTCTCTTCTTTAATTTAGTAATTACCTCACCAGAATTTTTAATAGACCAAAAGAAATTTTTACCAGACCTTTCATAAACTTTTTCACAGTACCTTTGACAACGATATTTCGACAGCAGTGAGGCAAGAAGTTAATTATTTAGAAAGTTCAGTAGTAGTACAAGAACTAGAATTGGCAATAAATCGTGCTTTATACGGTTTTTATGAAGTGTAGGTAACCAATACATCGTAGGAAGTTTGTCTTGGCGTTCCTTAAACATTAACAGAAAACTTAAGGGGAAAATGGCTGCAGTGTTGCTTTACTACAGAAATCTCTTCTGTAGGTGTCTCTTTGTAGGCCCTTGTACCGCCAAGCTCCCAGTTTAAAGAGTGAATGTAATATTTTCTAACACAGTGCGCCTATAGAAGCAATGGAAAATTGCCGTGTTTTATTCTGCAACAATTCACTGTTAGGGAGCTCGTGAGTCTAATTGCTGACGCCACTGCAACTACTGACGTAATGTTGTGACGCTTTAATAAGACGTTAGACGGTGTAACGTCTCTTTTTCTTTCTTAAAGCGCCATAAAAACGTACGATTATCTTAGATACAGTTAAGAATATTGGCGGGAGCATGAACGCGCTGGCAGGAAGGTTGGGAGAGTTTGAATGAAAAGAATAGTTTTTCAGCGTTTTTGAGTGCTAGAATCGAAATAGTTCAGCTCCAGCATTGAATTGTTGAGTAATAATTCACTGTGTGTCGGTCAGTTGTAAGTAGATATATCACTCGCGCTCCGCGCTCGTGATATGATCTACTTTACACCTGACCTCCAAACAGTGAATTATTACTCAACAATTCACTGCTAGAGCTGATCTATTTCTTAAGTAAAATACAAATATAAAATAATTGGTACAATAGGTAAGGCATAAAATTGTAGTGATCTCGTTGGTTGCTATTCAATGCCCAGCCTGCACCATGTTGATAACAACAACAATGGCGGCGCTTACGTTCTCAATTAAATCAAAGACAGTTTTAGCCAAAATCAACGAGAAAAGAAACAAACCATATCTTTAACTGAAGAGAATGTTGTCAAATTGGTTTTTTCACTTACTTTCTACTGCTACTGGTATATCACACAAGAACGATTTCTCTGTGCGATGCAGCACTATGGTACGAAGGCTCCACGATAAACGGTGAGTGGTATTCGTTTGTTGCATCAGAATGCACAAGCTCATCGTTCAGTCGTTGCTCTTGACTATTTGAAGAAGCAGCATCTTGACATTCTGCAACATTCTTCTTACCGCCCTGACCTTGTTCCATGTGGCTTTTGGTTGAATCCTTCTGTCAAGTCTTAAATGCGCGGTTGTAGCTTTGAGTCACGTACTGCAATGAGCAGTGCATTTTTTTAACAAAATGTCTAAAATAAGCGTTCACGAGCATTTCCGGACTGGCTGATTCGCTGGTGTGTTAATGCGGATGAAGATTTGGAATAGGCTATTTGAATAAAGTGAATCTACACCAGACGTCCTGCAGCTTTTGCCACTGCTACTCAACATGAACACTGCACAGCGATGCAAACTTTCAAGGACAGTACCCCAGCAGGCACAATACGACGTCATTTTGACGTTGTGTGCCTGCTGGGTACAAGTGTTGCCTTGCCAAATGTCTGCAATGTCTTTCCTTGTCCTATTTTTCTCTTTTATTTTTTTTTAATTTACGACGGATTTTTTAAGTAATCATGCACTTTGTCCTCACAAAAAATAATAAATGAATAAATAAATACATGTAAATAAAATATAAAAATAAAAATGAAATATGAAGTGTACAGTTTTGGAATTTAGGACCGTTTTTTGTCTAAGACAAAATTAAAAAGACGCAAACAAAAAGCGAACTAAAATAGACAAATAATTGAACATTAGAGTCTCCATTGATAAGAAATCTGCGGACAAAAACGTAGGTACAAGCGAATAGCGGACATTAAAAAGGTAGGTTCCTGGGCTAGATGTCAATTATGTCCACAAAATAATTTCGTCTTTTTCTGAGCAGTATTGAATTCTCTTATTTTTCTGAATTTGTTGCTACTGAGAAACTCGTCAGATGTTAGAGAAAATAGTCGTTTTCCCTTTTGGTTTATTTTCTTTCGTTGGAATTCCAGTTCTAAAAATAACTTTGTTTATTATTTCTATAAGTGCGTGATTTCTGATGCCATTCTCCAAAGGTCAATTTTCCCTTGACGTGAGCTCTCCTAGAGGTCCTGGCATGGCGGATGGGTTAAAACTATCCCAAAATGCAATGCAGCATGACATCAGCTGCGTTATCTATTTTTTGGCGCGAACTAAAAATAGCGCTAACTGGTGTGCGAAGCAGAGTTAGGAAATCCCTTGCAAAACAACTTTTCTAATACTTTTTTGATTTACACTTTTTGGTGAAACTTATTAATTCCCTTTTATAAGTGCTTTCCAACAACTTAGATGAAAGTTCATCAAAACTATGATGCATTCCAAAGTACAGGAACCTACCTTGCACGCCGAAAAACGCTTCATATAAAATGTACAGGACATGCATCTTCATGGGAAGCAACTCTGCCATATTGATTAATAATCTGTCTCCTTTCCCAATGAAAGTAACTTTCATAAAAAAAAACTTGGTAGTAAAAGCTTTCCGGCATGAGTAGAAGAGCGTCGTGAAATTGGCGGAAAAGCACGGAGGTTTATTCATCTCTTAATACGCCAAAAAGCAGACGACAAAATTTACGTCTGCAGAATTTCAAAAAATGTTTCGTCCTAGCGATATCATATTGAGAATTCGAACACTAGAGGGCAAACAGTGTAGATTCAGATGAGGTGGCTCATTATGAGCCACCTCATCTGGATATACATTGTTTGCAAATTTAACTATTTTAATTTTTGGCGCTTTAAGGGTTAATACCTAAACATGTGACAGGGAAGTGATATCTTGATAAATCTTATCCGAATATATAGTGATCGATATGATGAAAATTTAAACACAACTTACAAAATGAATTGTATCGAAATGAGCTGCTTGGTCTTTCTTCTAGTAACATTTGTGTATGGGCGGAGTTCTGTTAAAGACCACGTGGACTGGCTCAGCTGGAAATTAGAATATAACAAAAACTATGAAAGTGAAGAGTCGGAAAGTATTCACATAGCAATATGGGAAAGAAATAAGGCTTATGTCGAAACCCATAACAAGAAACATGATGTACAATTTAAGCTGGGACTGAATCAGTTTGCTGATCAGGTCAGTCAACGATCATTTACTTATACCATATTTAATTATACCAAAGTACTTTTAAAATGTGACACCAATTTTGAACTATACTAAAATGTACCTTAAAGCATAAAAAGCAGTACCGTACGCTATTAACAGCCGTGCATGCACCGGCCGGCGAAAACCCGCGTATCAACAAGAACATTCACGCGCTGTTGATGCACGTATTCGCAGCTCTCAACATATTCGTCCGGGGCTACTAAGATAATTCCGCCATGCACCCCTGCCTCTCCTCTTTCGCCAGATTACAAGCAATTGTTGGTGTTATCATGTCTTTGTACTCCTACATTACGTCATCAAGTTTTGACATAGACTTCAAAGAAAAGTTGTTGAATTATTCTTACGATGCCAAATGGAGAGTAAATAAGTGTAAAAGAAGATATGTATTCCAAGCTTTTAGCAATCAGGAGCTGCAGGATGGCAGATGAATGGATCAGACTTGTTCTGCATGGAAATTATTGCGTTGGTCAAGGTATCGGCTTTTTGTTGCATCATCCAACTACAACGACCATCTTGGACAACTGTCCGAAATACCGAGGTCAAATCGGATGATGGCGGCCATTTTGAATCGCTTGATGTCTCTGGCCAGGAATACGGATATTAATAAAAAGATGCTTTGACGCTTTGGCTTTCAAACGATGACAAAATATAGTGCCATATTTTTCGCAAATTTCAATGTGTATTTCGTTGAATTTAGGCCTCGGTATACTTCGGCCTCGGTTGCCAACATCTCCATTCGGACCTGGCAAACGATAATGCATTAACAAAAAATGTTCGATCCCTGTATTGGGCATACAAGCCATGATCATCGTGGAACAAGAGGTAGAAGTGCTAGACAGATCTCACTCTTCCACACAAAGGGATAACAAAGCCTTATCCCATTTGTAAGAAAAATGTAACCCATCTTTTATACAGAAAATGTGCCGTGCTTCCATATTACATGTAGGGCCAAACGCCTACTCGGGGTCAAACGCCTGTGTCTTGTATATCAATGTCCATATTGTTTAGGGGTATAGTGTTATTAAAATCAATATGCCAGAGTGTAGATTTAGGACTTCTTATGAACAGACGCTTCGAAGAAACGCACCTACTTGTAGCTGTTTTTATCATGAATTTAAACGTTTCGTGTAGTTTTCTGTAAAACGGGATGACTGAGCTTTTTCTTACAGCACATCTTGCTGACAGAACTTAATGCTTTGCGACTGCCTGTCTAAGCGATTTTACTCTCTCACGAAATCTAATTATGTGCATTTGTTAAAAATCAATTATAGACTAGCAAATTATGCATATATGGAGCAAAACACCTTCGCTTCGGCAACTCTGATATATCGTGTATCGATGTTCTTTAGCAAAAACGGCAGCTAACTGTTTACGCGTACAGCTCAAAATGACATTGCATGGTACTAAAATATCGAAGCTTGGGCCTCTGAAGCTGCATGAGTCGCCTTAAATGATGAAATGTGTACAATAGTGGGGCAGAGGAGGATGGGCGGGGTTCAGCAAAACGCCCGCCTTTAGGAAATATTTGGTCTAACTGACACATTTTTCCAGGCAAAGGAATCAGTATTCTCTAAACTAACAATCAAATCTGAAAATGAAATAAGAAATAGCCATGGGCGTTTTGCCCCATCTAAAGGCGTCTTGCCCCAATGGTGGGGCAAAACGGCAACAGATTTAAAAAGGGCAATTTCTGCAATTATGTGAAAATTCTACCATATTTCCAGATTAATATGCCATATTTGTAAACAACCTTGTTTCCTTTAACAGAAAATTTAAAGAGTAACTACACTTCAGGAACTGACTGAATCAGATCCCAAACCCTATCCCCAACATCAAAGGGTAAGATTGACAAAGACATACCAACAAACAAACAATTACAAGTGATAAGCCGAGTCAGCAGCTCTTTCCCAAATAGATGGCAACTCAGCTATCATTATTGAACTAAATAATTTAGACCAACAGACGGGTTACAACGGACTAAGCAAATTATATAAATATTTTTACCTATTTTCTATTTTTATGATAGAAGGATTAAACTGAGAACACAATAAATTAAACAGCACCGAACATAAAACAAATGCAACCGCAACAAAAGTACCGCCTTGGGACGGTCAGTAATAACTACTGGGGTGTTTAAACCGGTTTAACTGGGCCCAAACCTTCACCCTCTCCCTCCGCTCCCAATTAGATCGGGCAGTTTCTTAAATAATGATAAAGAAAAAAACTTAAGACGGGTTGGGGGCGAGGTGGGGGCGCGTTTTGCCCCCTTTTACCATAAATGCATGTGCAGACAAATATCGTCCATGAAGCTTCTTGGCTTTTTGAAACATTGTTTAATGCGGAAGTACTTACATGTATATTAAAAGTCACTATCATATCTACCGAATTTTGAAAACTATTTCATAGCAAATGGTATAGAATTAGTCATAATATATCGTAAAAATATGAACAGCAGTGGTAAACTTTCCGGCCAGACGGGTTATCATTAAATAAAGCAGGGAAGTGAGATCACCGGACTAGCATGGCTGTTCTGTTCAACGGATAGCATCAATCATGTCATGACCACTGTCAATGGAAGATGATTACATTCGAATGTCTAGAATTTCATTCTATTATTGTACACTCAAGTTTGTGATTTCAGGAAACACAAAAGCGACCCGTAATAAATAACGCAAAAGAATTTCAGACTACTGAAAATGAGAAAATCAACATAAAAATGTTGTTTCAACCATCCAGCTGGGACTGGAGGAAACAAGGGGCAGTAACTCCTGTTAAAAACCAAGGACAGATGGGAGATTCTCTGGCTTTTGCTGCAGCAGGTAAGTAGAATGACCTTATAAACTGATTTTTTAATACCATTACTCAGATTCGTGTCTCCTCTGTGGCTGTTCACAGCATTACATGTGGCTTCTAGACAGACATATAAATGCATACTGCAAATGCGTGAAATATAAACGGTAAATGTATCGGTTTCCCGTAGTCTTGTGGCTGTAACAGCATTCGGGGTTGAAGGCCCACCGCATCTTGGGCACAACGTTCCACTCCTTTCGCTGCCTTATCCTTCCATGATTCTAAAAAGTGTCTATTTACTGCTGGGTTGACAGACACAGAGTTTGACCAAGCGACTTTCTGCATCATAACCGAATGTCTCTACCACTCCACAATAGCCTTTCTTACGTACATTATTCAATTATTGACTATTGAGGCATTGGATATGATGTGCTATTCACCAGAAAATATCCAATATTGACCGAGGCGACAGCCGAGGTCAATATTGGTATTTTCTGGTGAATATCACATCATATCCAATGACTCCATACATAGTCTACAATTGTTTTATTATATAACAACAACAAAATTGCTGTTTATTTTCAGTTCGGCTTGCAAATATTTTCTTGATGCTAGGCTTGCTCTCAGCGTCTGTGTCATCCGCCATGTTAGTTATGTGCAGTAGATACTGGTACCCATTTCATAATATAGTGTTTAAGGCATAGTACAGAAATATACAGAATATGAAACCAGTCTACGTTGGTTTTCGAATACTGATTGCTACAGCACGTGATCTAAATTTAGAAACTAATATTCAATGGGAAAAACCCCAGGCCAGTGAATATAACAAAATTTTGAATGGGTTGAAATCAGCTCTGAGCCGATGAAAATTGTTTTATTTATAGGTTATATAATAATGATATTTATTACAGGTAGATATTCTGTTACTTATACTAGCAATGTGAATCCATGTGAAGTTAACAATAACAAACATCATATAATTATATTGTGCGCGGCTCACGCGCGGTTAACTTATGTAAAGAGACGTGACACATGTTTCACAGAGCCGTTGCAAGTTTTTATATGTATTTGTTTAATAGTTCTCAAAAGTATTTATGCTTCGTTTACACGGGCAAAGTTTCTTTGACAAAGTTTCGGGGTTTGTTGAAGTAAATATGCTCATGTGACTGAAAATATATGTAACATTTTGATTGCCAAATTTATATGGAAAAATTACTTGACGAAACAAAAGTTGCACATGTGAACAGACGTTTGCCGTAGAATATGTAGATATGTAATAAAGATACTAGCTTTGGAGATGAACACAGAAAGCTTTGCTCATAATCAAATCAGATTGATTTTAAACAAAGAAAATGTGGCATGGTTTGGCCGTTCACATAGGTAAAGTTTATTTGTCCAGGTAACTTTGACGAGAAATCTGTGTTCGTGTGAACATAACGGCAAATATTTCATTCCCACAGTTTATTTGACAAAGATTCTTTGTTACATTTTTCTGTGAGAAATTATTTGCCCTGTTTAAATGCAAAATATTTTGCAGACTTTCTTTTTTTATTGTGTCTGTGACAGAGACTTTGTTCGCGTGAACGAAGCTTTAGTCGAGTCAGAGAGGAAACGAATACTTCGTGCCGTAGGATACCAAATAGTATGTTTCTGATCGGACCTCTTACTCCGTTTGTGAATAACGATTTACACACTGAATGTCAATAGTCTTAAGTATGGCATTAAATGCTCTTTAATTTTATTCGTTCACTAC
Organism: Ctena decussata; assembly: GCA_963989385.1. NCBI lineage: Eukaryota > Metazoa > Mollusca > Bivalvia > Lucinida > Lucinidae > Ctena > Ctena decussata. The sequence continues at coordinate 66,124,712 of OZ022499.1, forward strand.
TATCCTCTACGTTGGCATGGCCTGGCTAATTTTATGCTTTTGCTTATTGTTATTATTATTGTTTATTTCAGAATGTGTGGAAAGTTACCATTTTATCAAAACAGGAGTTTTGCTAGAACTAAGTGAGGCAGAAGTTCATGATTGCTGTACTCGGGTTGACCTCAAGACACCGGGTGTATTTGGGTGTATTCATAATATAGGCGGGCTATGTTCGGAAGCTGCATATCCTCAGTCTAGAGGAGCTTGTAGGAATGATACTTGCACGGCCGTGGCTCAGGTAAGTTAGATCGAGTAATTTGATGCAAACCGGAAGTAGAGAAAACACCATTATGAGCCACGTCATGTGAATTCCAACAATGTGGCAATTTTGTCATGTGATATGTTGTGACAAACGAAGGCTCTCACGTATGTGCAGTCAGATCAGAACCTTTGCTTGTCACCCGTGCCACATTGTTGGAAATCACATGATATGGCTCCTTTGCGTATTGCTTATTGTCGACCATTCGGATAACTCGCCGCCACACCACCTTGAGTCTGAAATAACAAAATATGGCCGTTGGAGAGGGGGGTGGGGGGGCGGGGGAAGGCTTGGGTTATGTAAAAAATTTCAAGCATATGAACGATTCCAAGGAAAGTTGTATATGATAAATGTAAGTTACATGGTCAGTTTTTGCTCATTGACTGTGTCAGCAGATGCTTTAAACGTCAGAAATCTGAGTAACCGTAAATTTCGTAACTGGCGCGTCCCATGGTAAAAACAATCTGACCTAGAAGAAAAATATTTACTTTTCTAAACTACCTAAGAATTAAATATAATAATAAATAGTACTTTGTCCCCTTTTTCGCAATAGAAACATTTTGCCTTCAAAAGTCATGCTAACTTTGACATGATGTATTATTATACGGAGACTGGAAAACCAGCAGTAAATGGGTAACTGTTTCGAATCAGGGAAGGATAAGGCAGCGAAAGGAGAGGGATGGGCTCCGCCTTTCATATGTTGTGCCCAAGATACAGTGAACCTCTACCCCCCCCCCGCCGCCCCGTCTCCTACGGCCACTACTCTAGGTTATTGGAAAACTTCCCCCCCCCCGTCTCCTACGGCCACTAGGTTATTGGTACACTTTACCTTTACCTTTTATTATTACACTGAGGAGACAGCATTAACTTACGAATTAAGTTCTGTAGTGAAACTGCAAAACTTAATTTAATAGACCTAAATGCACTAAATAAGTTCTGAATACGTAGTTAGATCCTTTGGAATTCAGAAATGCACAATAGAAAGGAAAAGAGCAGACTTGGTTTAACTGAGTCTGGCCATGACCAGTATTGAAATGTGCCACACCGGCCAGGACCACTAGCTCCGGTTTAAGCAGAAATCTATTTTAAAAATAATTCTGAACTGATATAACTATTTCAAAGGACCAGAGAAAAGGCTGCGTGAATCATGTTTTCTTGAATTTAACAAGTGTATTAGAATACATTTCTCCCTGGTATCAGCCCATTTATTTATCAATACCAAGTGTTTTGTGAGTGTGTGTGTGTTTTTATATTTATCATTTGACGTCGTATCTGAGAGTGTAATAAATACACATTATTACAATAGTAACTTGATCTGGCGTACTGTATTACGTCGAGTTGATGAGCTCGTATCATCGGATCACCCGAGACGCTTGCGTCGAGGGAGATCCGATGGTATGAGCTCATCTACGAGACGTGATACAGTACGCCAGATCAAGTTAGTATTAAAATAATTTGTTTATTATATACCTTAGGGAACAGCCAACCTTTCGTACTCGCCAGCGATAATGCATCGACCTGCGCGGCAGAGGGATGTACCTAGTCGTGAAACAATCGCTACCGATTGAACTATCGGAACGCGCCAGTTTTCACATGTTTGTTGACGTTACGTCACTTGTTTTGTTTCTCTGGTTCTCGTTTCTACGATGCACTTTAAAAAATGACGCGCCTGAAGCTGGAACTCAGGCATAGCCTCGTTTTAAAGGATAGTGATACGGATTCAGAAAACGTCAGTTTGATACGGCTGTCTGTATCAGATGGCCAGAAAACAGGCAGTTCACAGGGTGTATCATTGATAGGTATATAATAAAGCCATGCATTACAAACGATAATCCACTAGTGGATTAACTATCCAAATTAAGCCGTAACGTTATGCGTTGACGTCCATAAAAACATCGTGTTTTCTAATCGCGAAATTGTGACGTTTTAGTGCAAATTGCTATGAAAATGCGATTTTAGTATCATATGATATATAGAATCTTGCATTCGTTCTCCTGTGATATTGAATTTATTAAACTCGTCGGGGAAAACCGATAAGATGCTCGGCATAGCCTCGCATCTTATCTTTTTGCCCCAACTCGTTTAATGTATTCAATAATACATGGGCACTCATGTAAGATCCTCTATATATCACAGTTTTGGACAGGTCCATTTCAAATATAAGGGGCTTCTGATTAGCCATTAACTTAGAAATATGTTTCCTTGACCAGGAATAATCGCTGATTAATACATGTTTTTGGAGGGCAGATCACTAAATATTAATTCACAACGGCGAAGCCGGGGTGAATTATTATTCGTATCTGCACGACAATACGTGTTAATCAACGAAAGTTTACCGGTAAGGAAAAATAGTTCGATTTCTAACATTATTAAGAATGAAAACGCAAGGATAGTGCGATGTTTTCGTAAGGACTCACTTGAGGCACACGTCGAAAGAAGAACATGTTTACATCCGACGTCATCAAGGTGACGTTAGCAACGTAAAAAATTCACACGACGCCGCATCCTATATGCTAAATCGGTAAAATATTAATGTCGTGTTAGAATTGTTATTATCATTATCATTCTTTGTTCTAGACATAATTTATTTTAATTCAAACTGTGTAGCCCGTCATCAGACGCCTTGCTCTACGTCACGCCGGACACTGTGGTGTCTGATTCGGATCAACTCCGTCCATGGACCGAATCATTATTATGTTAAACATTTTATTTTTAAGGTGAAGGGAGGTAAAAATGTTGCACCTCTGGGAGATGAGAATGCTTTACTCGAGGCAGTGCTGATCAACCCAGTTATGGCGGGCATAGATGCATCACATACATCATTTCAGGTACGATGGGGAGTAGTTCAGCTTTTACTTGTTTGAACAAAAGTACCGACTATAGACAGCATCTCAGGAGTATGTGATCCATTATGTGGTATTTTGTCTAAGTAGCACTTCCCCAGTACCAAGACCCCACGAAATGGACTCTAGTGCACGCTAGACTCTTAACAGATGCAAAAACAAGTGCAATATACCCTTCTGACATGTACAGTAGCAGACTGTTATCCTCCATACACATGTGTCCACGTGAGCGAGCTGCAATGAAAGCCAGTGCCAATGGAGTCTGGTAGCCCCGGGACATATGGCCGAACTAATGTCCAAAGAGCGCATCCCTGTTTGCCAGACACTATGATACAGATTCAAACTGCAGCATGCTTAATTCCTATTCAAAGCTAAGAATAAACAATACTACATCAGATAGCAGACTACAGTCAAACCTGTCTTTAGGGGTCATCCAAGTGAAGGACGAAAATTGGCTTCTTAAGACAGGTGACCCCTTAATGCAGGTTCATTTGCACTGTATTTTGGCTTATGGGACCCAGAAAATTGTGGCTGCTTAACACATGTGATCCCTTCATAGAGATGACCACATGAGCAGGTTTACTGTATTATGATTCGAATAAGAAAGGGGATTGTTTTGACAGAACGATTTCGTTTTAATAAGTTGTTGAAAGTTTCATGATACTGTTTACGAACGTGCTTAACTTGCTTAAAGAACTTTTGAATTATTCGAGTTAATTTACTGTCTGTATTTTAAAAACATTGGTTCTCGTATGACAAAACTTCTCCCGAAATCGGATTTGTTCTCTTTGAAAATACCGACCCGGAAAAGGTAATAGAATACATCGCCTTAATTGTTCGCGTGGCATATAATGCATTGTCGTATCAGTCCCTATATCTATATTAAATATTCCTATTCTGATAGAATTGGCAAGTAGTTTCTGTAGCTGATAGGTGATGGTCCATAATTACAAGTGGGTCTGTGTCTCAGCCTGCGTAGCGAATGCATATGAGCCGCGACGTGAGAAAACCAACAATGTGGTCGTGCGTCCAGCGCAGACTCAGATCAGCCTGGGCATCCGCCCAGTCTGATCAGAGTCTTCGCTGTCCGCATGAAGGTAGCTTAGTCCCTTGGCTATCCTTAAGTGCTTAGAAAAGAGTCTGATCAGACTGGTTTGATGCCAAGGCTGATCTGAGTCTGCACTGGGCGCACAACCACATTGTTGGTTTTGTCGCGTCGCGGCTCATATGTATTTACAATAGCACTTGTATTATGGTTAAGTTGAAGGTTTAAATAGTTAATTGATCTTTATTTATTTATTTTTATCAATTTATTCCCTTTTCATCATTCTGCTAACAATTACAACAGCTTATTGAAATATGATAAGAGAGTACATTTGAACCGCGACATGAGAACACCAACAATGTGGCATGTACGCCTGCGAAGACTCAGATCAGCCTGGGCATCCGCCCAGTCAGATCAGACTCTTCGCTAAGCGCTTAAAGGGTAGTTAGGGTCTAAGCTACTTCCATGCGGACAGCGAAGATTGTGATCAGACTGGGCGGATGCCCAGGCTGATCTGAGTCAGCGCTGGGCGCACAACCACATTGTTGGTTTTCTCATGTCGCGGCTCATTTTTATTGCAGCTGTACAGAAGTGGCGTGTACAGTGAGCCACAGTGCAGTAAAACACGGCTGGACCATGCAGTTCAAGTTGTAGGATATGGCTCCCAAAATGGCAATGACTACTGGATCTGTAGAAACAGCTGGGGTACGTTGCTATTCGCTACAGGATTTTCTTTTTATTATGAGTCTACTGAACTGACGTGTCAAATAGCTGTCACTTAAAACCTAACAACTGGTTTAGATTGATTGATTGTTTTGAGTTTAATTAACCCTCTAGTGCCCAAACATAGAATGCACTATAAGAAAACATTTATATTCCATCCAGCCACTAGCTTTGGGGAGTCAAATTGAAAACAGGGTCTGAATTTGTGTTGAGGTCCAAGGTTGCTGAGATATACATGTAGCATATATGCTACATTGGGCATTAATTTTTAAAAAGTAGCTTTTTTCAGGGTGAATAACTCAAGTGTTAACAATAATTAGGGGGCACCTTTTTGGATGAAAAAAGGATGTATGAAAAACAATTTATTGGCATATATGTATCAGGGATATCTGAAAAAGTAAAGTCAATATCACAATTTTTGTTTTTATTGCCTGATGTATCATATATGATACATTTTGTGTTTTCGAACTTTGGCGACTTTTGGCGGCTGATAAATGCACCTAAGACATATCATTTCACCTGGAATGGTTTTATCTTATTTCCTGATATCTCAACTGATATTCTAGCAGTATAACATAACATACAAGTCAATATCCTGGTCACGGCACCAAAACAGAGTCATGTAGCAGATATAATACATCGGGCACTAGAGGGTTAACGGCCCTTTGAGACAGTGTTTCAGTCTCGGGCCGTCTCCAAGAGAGAGGAGAAAGAAGAGAAATGATAGACGAAAGAAAAAAATGTCCAAACAACCCCACCCGCACCTACTGCAAGCACAGTAGGCCCTTGCCCTACAATGATCCAAATCAGTAGTACGCCCCGGCACTGGAAGTTACACACAGCACCATTGCACCCCACGACTCCACCTAACTGGTTTAGACTTTAACAGCAGGAGGAATTTGTTGTCAAAAGGCTAGCAGTTACAAACAGTTTTAAGAACACCTACCTGCATGAGGGATTGTCAAAATTTTGCATTCAGTTTGTCTTCAGTTTGTAACAGACCTTTAGAGGCTCTTGTGCATCAGCAGAATTGTCATTGGCGAGACACCTATCACAGAAGTCATCAGTACTGGGAAGACAGCCTATGATTTAAATGAACGGGTACATCTCCAAGGGAGACAACCGTAATGGCCCTAAAATTTTGGACACGCCTAAGTTGGACAATTATTGTTCCAAAATTCTTAGAAAGTGGAATTTGCATACGTTAATGCATCCAAATGATGCTTCGTGAATGGCAAACGTTGTAGAGGAGCAGTTTGATCTGGGTCTACAATGTTTGTTCAGAACTGTCTGTCCGAATATTTAGGGTCATTACAGTAAAAGTTTTAACTCCATTCTACCGCGAAATACTCATTAAGAAAAGAATTTGCTCTCTTGAGAGAGTAACGTTTTTCTTCAAGAGCAGCCCCATTGGGGTAATAATTCGTGCTGGTATGTTAAAGATGTGTCATTTATAGAAATGGCGGTCACACCAAAGTGTACACCTATTAAGCCTTATAGCCCCATTTCCCCGGCCCCCCCCCCCCCCAAAAAAAAAAAAAAACAAAAAAAAACGACAAAATGTATTCCTGCAAGATATAAAAAAAAAGTTTGTCCAGGCTATAACAGATTTTGAATTCAAACAACAGAGGATAAACGGCGTAGATGCAGATGAGGCGGCTCTTCATACGCCGCCTCATCGGGATCTAAGCTGTTTGCAAAGGACCTCTGACAGTATCAATGCATATTTGCCCATTTTTCGACAAATTACTGCACCTTCCTCGGGCAGCAAAAGTTGAAATATTTGGCATTAATATGTAGCCTTGTGTACTATAAAGACATTTTAACAGTGATTTTGAAAAATTACCATGCCTCTAGACTAACATAGACCAATTTTATCAAGAGGGGTATGTGAATTTTTCAGTCTCTGAAAATAAGTCCATTTATTTGGTTTTCTAAGATATCAAAATCTTAATTGATAACTATGCTAAAACTGACGTTCACACTTCTGTTACTGATATTATGCAATATTTTTTCAGTACTAAGGACTTTAGCCTATTTTTAGATATAAAGGGTGTAAGTACCCCACCCACTTTTTCAGTTTTTCAGCTGTAGACTATCTTTTCCCCCCGTGCCTCAGCAAGCCACTCACATATAATGTGTATTATGATAGTACACACATACATGCAAAGTGGCTAGCTGAGGCACGGGGGGAAAAGTATCTTTAAAAAACTTTTCCTGTTTCCATTACGTTTAATTACAAAATTTGGCTTTTTCCACCAAAAATTGAAGTCTATGTGCAAAGTAATCAGAAATTAAATTCATGGCCAGTTAGGGGAAGTTGAGAGCAACAAATTTCAAGAGAAATTCTTTGGTATATCAAAAATTTAATTTTGACTATTTTTATAGGCAAATTAAAATTACAACCGTCAGAGGTCCTTTAACTTTTTTTCATTTTTTGAGCCTTAAATTTAACATTAATGTACTAATGAGATTTTGCTCCTGCAACTCGTCAGGTAAATAGATAATAACAACAATGCCTGTTTAGGCACGTGAGGCTAATGATAGACATGCAAAATGAAAAACTATGCTATATTATAATACTCTTAATATGTATTTTATATTATATACCGTTCCATTCTGTAAGGTCCCTTTATATGTAAGAACATGCTACATATAACTGTTGTCTTATCGGCAAACGGTGTAAACCCTGATCAGATTGCTCCATGTCTTTGTCTGCACAACATGGCTGGCTATCCCGGTACTTATGATATTTTATTATTTTTTTTTCAGGTGCCAGCTGGGGGATGAATGGTTATATACTGATAGCCAGAAACAAAGGCAACATGTGTGGTATTGCGACAGATGCCATGTACCCAATATAAACATGCTTAATTAAATTCATGGGTACACCTCAGTGCCTTTTCTGTCATATTGTTTTCAAAGGGAGGCGCTTCTTGTGACTTTCTATTTGATTTTTTGGCAACAAAACCATTCAAAAAATGGGTCTACTCTTTAGGGGAAGAATTTGCTGCTAGAGGAGCAAATTCTTTCCTTTGAGAGTTGACCCCCATTGAGAAATGAGGTTAAAATAAGTGTTTCAGAGTTTCTTACTCTAAAAGTATACACGTTATTCGTCAGATTTTGGACCTATAATGGTAAAACAGGCAAATCTGTAAAAACCGCCATATACCGAACAACATTATACAATTATTGACCTTTGTTGAGGTGAATATGCAGTTTTATTGACCTGCAAACATCATATTGACCGACGCGAAGCGGAGGTCAATATGTTATGTTTGCAGGTCAATAAAACTGCATATTCACCGAAATAAAGGTCAACAATTGTTTTATTATATGATAATTCTAAATTCAGTTTCTTTAGATATTTATGATGGTATAACATGGTGTTATCTCGCGACGTTACGCCATTTACGTTAACGTAAATCAGACGTTACGTCACGAAAATACAATGACGTCAGCGTAAAAGTAATATTCACTGATAGGCCGGTGAATATCACAAAATATTGACCGGCACGTGACGTCAAAGCAGCCAATGAAATTGCGTGTTACATCTTGGTCATATAATAATATATTTTGCCGTAGCCAGCTTGCTGATGTTAAACGAAGTTTGCAACGGCAAAATACGTTGTTTGCCAATAAATGGCAATGTGTGGCGATATTTACCGATTTGACTATAAATGTCGGTTTGATAAATTACCCAGCATACGCAACCATTTCAAAGGCAAGGTGTGTGACAAGTGTTAATATAACATTCAAATTTGTTGGTCAAACTGAGAAGAATTAAATCTGTGTTGATCTCATATATTTTATCATACCATTTTTGTATCCAGTGTAGGACTAGATGCAAAGTTTATTTTTATTATTAGCTACTAGATAAAGCACGCTGTCTGTTGATAGCTATGTTATGGCCCTGCTATGTATTTCCCTCGAAGGAAAAGCACTTTCATTGGATTTTGCATACAGTACTGGTTTCATGGATTACTCGTTTTCCACGCTACACGGTGTAAGAATTTAATTAATCCACGAACGGTCCACCGTGTGTGTATCGTGGTAAAACGCGTGGAAGCGTGTGCATCTGTGGGAATTCACAGATAACTGTGTCGATCAACGCTCCACCGTGGATGTAATAATTCGTGGATTTCCTCTAAACACGGTGTGCAAGCGTGACAATCAACGTTCCACCGTGATTTCAAAAATTCGTGGACTTCCTCTCAACTCGGTGTGTTTGAAATCGTGGCAATCAACGGTACATCGTGCATATTATAATAAATTTATTTCCTGTCAACACGGTAATGGTTAATTAAGCTATGCAGCTGTGAAACATTTAAACATTAATTAGTCGAACAGTTTTGTTAACAATTATATGCACTGACACAATTTTTAGCGATACTGATAGATTTATAGCGTTCCGATCTCTTGAAACTCGGATGGATGGATGGATGGATGGATGGATGGATGGATAGATGAACGGAATGACGGACGAACGGACGGACGGATGGGTGGATGGATGTAATTTTCACATTCCTCTAAATATGATTTCAGTCATATAGAGACGATGGTTGATGATAATGAAATGTTGTAAACTAAAATATTCTGCTGCCCGCAAAATTCGAAGCACGGACCGCTAGCACAGTAAGAACGCACTTAACCTACTGCCCTAAAAAGCAAATTAGAATTTATGCTTCTACTTAAAGTTAAAGTTTATCTTTTTGAGATCTAATAGGCTAGTAGTCAAAGGTCGAAACTACGGTAACTACGGTATATACACTTTGCAAATTATTTGTCCCAGAAAAAGGAGTAACACTTAGTCTATGCCAAACAGTTAAATTTATATTCCCCGCTCGAACAGTGGTTTGTTGAGTAATAAATCTTGGTTTGGAGGTCAATTCGTCAATAAATCATATCACGAGTGTGGAAGCACGAGTGATATATCTACTTACAACTGACACACAAACAGTGATTTATTATTCAGCAAATGACTGTCAAAGCAAAACTATTTCGATTCTATCACACAAAATCACAGAAAAATATTCATTTTCCTCAAATTCTCTCAACTATCACTCTAGTGTGCGAATATTTCCGCCAACAATGTAGGCTAGCGTCTATATATTTCTTTTCCATGCTTTTCTTCCGCACCGTCAAACGTTAAGGTATAGCTGTTTGACGTCATTTTTGGCGACGACGTAGGTGATGAGCTCATGCTCGACGAAATACAGATCTGTTGCAGAATAATTCACTGCAGTTTAGTTCTCAATTGCCTCTATAGGCGCGCTGTTTGAATAAAATTTACCATATAAAATTGGCAACTAAATGTCTAATTATTTTTCATTTACATGACCATATTTTCATTTACTCATGTGGACATGTGGACGTTAGCTTTAGTCAGAAAATCTATGACGACAGCATACTCGTCAATATTCAAGAAGCAGATACACTGATATATTTCTCTGTCTCCGTAAAAAAGAGTTCCCGCTTTATTAATACGCTCTCTTGAAATTCAAGGCTTACTTTTGTTTTTGTGATTATTGCGGGAGTACTCGTGCCTTCAAGCCCATAGCATGGCGAAACATTTAAAATATAGATAAGGATTGATGATGAGCTGTACATTTTAATGCATTAAATAATTTTGTAGTCTCTTATATTTCATTGAGAGGCACCGTGGTCGAGTGGGTAGAGGCACTCGGTTACGGTGCAGAAAGTCGCCGGAGGTCGTGAGATCGCGCCCGGGTTTCGCCATCTGACGACTGGCAAACTCTCTCTGTAAACCCAGCAGTAAATGCACTGCAAACATAAACGGTAGATTTTACGGTAAAATAACTGGCAACCAGCTGCCAGTCCTTTTACCGTTATTTTTACGGGCGCCCGTAAAAATTGATTGCGGGAATCATTAAGCAGAGTGGGACAGAAAAGAGCAGATGTCGTTTTGGTTAGATAGCCCCTCAACAATACAAAGTTATTTTCGAGTGCGCCAAGTTAACATAAAACTTCCATTTCGTGATTTCCAACAATGTCTTACAGGCAAAAACCCGTAAAAATAACGGGAAAAGGACTGGTAGCCGGTCTCCAGTTATTCTACCGTAAAATCTACAGTATTTTTTTACAGTGTGGGTACCTGCTTCGAATCAGGGAAGGATAAGGCAGCTAAAGGAGAGGGATGGGCTCCGCCTTTCATATGCCGTGCCTCTAACCCCCACTGCCCCTACGGCTACTAACGAAGGGAAATCCCTACCTTTACTTTAATATTTTGTTAAGAATGTTGTCACCAATCTTAGTTTTCAAGATCTAAGCATTTGTGTATGTAAAAGATATGTCTACTAACTTATCTTCAAAATGACGGCCATCGATTAAATTTAAAATTTTAATTGAATACGAATGCTCTACCAGTGCCACAAAATCACGAAATACGGTATGATAGCACGGGGTATTGCTGCAAGCCTCTCACTACGTTTTGCCATTGTAGTACGAGCCTGATTACCAGCCTTGAACAATTACAAGTATTAGCTCTCGCAATAAAAGCTTGCCTCACCGTTAAAAACAAATTTCACTGAGGACCCTAACAATATGGTAAGCATTTCACTCATTTTCTGGATCTACATGACGTTTGGACTAGTATGAGCGCTAAGGCGGGACGTCCCCTATCAGCTGGGAGGTGTGGTCACCAAATAGGATTTGACCTCACTCTGGGTACACAAATTTAAATCAACATTGAACTGAATCAACGTTGATTCAACGTTGTGTGCCGGCTGGGCTTTGTTTAAAAATGTTTCGGCACTTAGTGACTCTACAAGAATGTGTCCATGTCGATAGTGTTTTGGTACTTGTGTAGCTATTCAGTTGTTAGGGAGATCATCCTTGACGAAAGATGATGTGCGGGAGGCGTTTTACGGTCGCCACTCGGCACAAAACCACAAATTTAAAGAGTAACTACACTTCAGGAACTGACTGAATCGGATCCCAAACCCTATCCCCAACATGAAAGGGAAAGATTGACAAAGGCATCCCAACAAACAATAAATTACAAGTGATAAGCCGAGTCAGCTGCTCTTTCCCGAACAAGTCGCTTTTGTTCATAGTTCATTGCTCAACAGGGAACTGGAAACAAGTTGTTATGAAGAGACTTGTCATTTCAAACAAAAAAAATACTTTCTCCTTCTGCTCGCCAGTTATATGGCGCAAGAGAAGCACACCAACCGACATATTGTCATTAAAGATTGTCTCCCTCGTTTATTTAATGTTTTCAGGAACAAACATTTTAACAAAATTTCGTTAGACAACTTTCGAAGGAAAGAATTTGCTCCCCAATAGAAACTATTTCCTTTAAGGTGAGAAAAGGCAGCATAATTCTTTCGGGCAGAAAGAAAGAAATTGATCAGACATGAGCAGCCTGTGCGTATCAAACCCACGGTCCCTTGCTTGAAGGCACTAGATCAGGCGCTCCTCTATACTTATAGCGACTGGTAATATATAAGTTACAGCTCTGTGTTGTGCCATATCAATTAGCCTTTCATGGTTTGGACAAGCCTGGGTTATCATTGACATATACTGGCGACTGATTATCTTTAATTAATGGCTGGTTTTGCGTGTTGTGCTTGATCTACTTTATAGGATCTTTCGGCTATGCGCCGGCTGAAAAAAGCTCCAACCAGCCTACGCAAACAATCAAATGTTCCCCTTCTATATTTCAGATTCTGCATAAACGTTCAGAACAGGGAAACTCAGATCATATTTGATTATGCGTAAACGCAAGCTGATTTGAGTATACCCTGTGCTTACATAGGGTGGGGGTGGTGCGGTCGGGCGATGGTGCTCTGTAACTTTCAGTGACGAGGCGTCCTACTAATTTGGATTAGAGTAGGGCAAGGGCCTACTGTGCTTGCAGTAGATGCGGGTGGGGTGTTTAGATATTTCCTCTCTCGCCTATCGTTTCTCTTTTCTTTCTCCCTCTTTTTCTGCGAGACGGCTTGATATAGAATGAAATACTATCTCAAAGAGCTGCTAAACCCAAAACAATCGTTCAATGTAACGTTCCTTTCTTTCGCAATGCCATTTAAGTGTGAACAGAAAAAATTAACACATGTATAGAAAATCTTAAAAGAGGCAAGCCCCTGAGATAAATTAGTAAAGAACTTTGATCCCCGAGATCTTAATAATTGATGAAGTTTGAAAGACCTGAGGCTTAGGGAAATAAAGACACGTGACACCCTAGCTGGAGTGGTTCTTCATATATTTTGTTCACATAGTTGATTCTGACAAAAGCGACTTAGTCAAGGCTGTTGTTTTTCACAATAGCAGGCCCCTGTGCCATTGTTTAATACAAAGTGCCCTGGAGCAGCCTGATGCGTTCACTAACAAGGCTTGGAAGGTGTGCAATATAGACCGTCTGGAACATTTTTGGAAAAAGACATGGCAACTGTTACAGGCAAGTACAGGAGCGTGGGGGCAATACCAATATCTGTACATGTGCTGCCGGCCGAGCCAATCAGTTACTGTACAAACAAAAGTGGCCGTCGGCCTAGACAATCGGCAGCAGTATCAACTCGGTCGACGGCCATTAACAAAAAGTATCATTTACCAATCCTTGTATTGCTGCCGACCGTTTCACAGTCGAGAGCATCAATACCAGATAGCACAGGTAAACCAACTAATAATCAGTGCGGAATATAAAGCAAGGTTTGAACATAACCTATCTATTTCTCACGTTACACAAGTACATGTAAGGGCTTAAAGAGGTCTGTCAGCATAATATAATGGGAATTATTTACAGCAGTTTACACTGAGCTAAAATAGCTTCTAACACATTGAAAGCCTTTTTTGCACTTTGTGAGTCATGGGAACTTTCAAAGGCCACAACTTTGTGAACTTTCTGATAAACCTCACCGTGAAATTTATTTGAGGCGAAAAGTAAATCAATATTTATCGGTACAAGAACCCATTTAAAAATGAATCTTTTATTGTGCTTAAAGTTTTTCGCTGTGGACCAGAATCATTTGTATGAGTAAACCTCATTTTCCGTCAATTTTACAAAGGGAGACAACTTTTGAAACTTCCTTTCTGTTTTCCGGGACGATGAAAGCATTCAAACAAGGTGTTTACTCTTAAATGAAAGAATTTGCTCCTAAGGGAGCTAATTCTTTCCTATAATAATTAACTTCTAGTGATGTTTTGTAAACCGAGAATGTAGGCCCTTTTTGTATTGATTTTTACAAGCAGTATGTTAGTATAATATGGGTCTGTAGTTTTTGCGGAGACAGATTGGCCGAATATTTTGGAGGAATGCGTTTGGAAATTTTATTTAAACATCGACATGCATGTACATATTAAACAAAATGTTACAATTTATAGAATTGTAACGAAAGCAGCATCTATTCCTCTTCTATATCATTACATATACATTTAATATAAATGTACGTATACTAATCATTCAAGGCTTTCGGAACCTACTTCTGTTACTGAAATCATATTTTTGTGAGCATATGTCGTTACAGCGGTAGATAAAACAGGATTTAAAAAAAATATTATATAAAATCACTAAAAATGAAACTTGTATTTGTGTTGTTGTTGTTGAATAGTGAACACAGTAACGTTCTAAGTGCAAGAGAGAGAGAGAGAGAGAGGGAGAGAGAGAGAGAGATTTAGGTAAGTCTGATAGATTAGAGAGAGATTAGAGAGAGAGAGAGAGAGAGAGAGAGAGAGATTTAATAGGCTGGTCTGATTCTAACATGGAGACCATGCGGATTCGGGAAGTTTTAGTTCCGTTTACAGTTAATGGATTTCATTTGGGAAATTGGACAATTTCAAAGTAGATTCCTTACTTTAAACGGTTACCAGATTATACAGGTACCCACCACCCCCTGTCTGGACGCAGGGACTGAATTTAAAACTGCGTAGACCTTGATAGGACAACTGTTTCGAGAACAAGTCTGATCTGGCCCTGCATACTTTGCTTAGGCATTCATACTCTTTGAGTTGTGAGATCACATTAGTTTAAAAGTATTTGACAGATTTAGCATATAAGTTGGAATCTGTTATTAGTTGTCGCACAAGAGCGGAATATATACCGCCAATGACTTGAAAATGATAATACCGTGCTTGACATTTCACGTGTTTTCTGAAATAATATTTGCGGATACATGTATCGATGATATTTTGTATAAACCCTGTCATTTAAAACCATGATCAAATACTATATGACGACTGTAACACGCCCAGTTCCTAAAAAGAGAAGCCCAGATAGCTCGGTGGGATAAGCACTGGCCCGTTTATGAAAAGTTCTTTGGTTGGAGACCGCGGGAGGCTGAAATCGTTCCAGTCGCACAAAATCTTTCACTAATTACTGATATGGCTGAAATACTGAAATGGACGTAAATTGCAAGTTCGTCATCCACCCATCCTCCGAAACAATAGACTCGACAAATTTCTAAAATAATTACACTAAAGTTGTCGATCGGTTATTAGCAACAAACTCTGTTAATTATATACATGTATATTGCAAGAAATAATGTTCCTGCAATCAATAAAACATAGTATATAAGCCGCGACACGAGAAAACCAACAATGTGATTGTGCGCCCAGTGCAGACTCGGATCAGCGTAGGCATCCGCCTAGTCTGATCAGAGTCTTCGCTGTCCGCATGAAGGTAGCCTAGACCCTTAGCTACCTTTTAAGCGCTTAGCGAAGAGTCTGATCTGACTGGGTGGATGCCCAGCCTGATCTGAGTCTGCGCAGAGCGCACAACCACTTTGTTGGTTTTCTCGTGTCGCGGCTCATATATAATACTCAAAGTCGACCGCAAAGACGCTGTAGCGTAAAAGCCATTGTTCTGAGGCGGCTTAGTTCAGGAACTGAATGGTTCTAAATACGGAATCAGGTGGTGGTGGGATAAAGACAGTCTTCTGCTATTCTGTTATTGAATTTATCTGCTAAAAAAAAAAAAAAAAGAATTCGGTAATTTCATTGTCCTAGAAATTTGACCAACATACATTAAATGCTTCAATTCAAGGTCAAGTGATTCTAATGATTGGCTATGGTACAGAGGTCGGAGGTTCGAGACCGATACGAAACAACGACTGAAAATGTTTCTGTCGGTCCGGAAGCAAATGGGTATATTTGTACCTGTTTAGAAAATACAAACAAATAGAGATAGGCTCCGTCTTTGAAATGCGTTGGCCGCTTAAAACACTCTAACTTTACACCCACAAGGGAATCGGACACTTTACTTTTATTTTTATTTTATTTATAAATCTCTTTCTCTCAATCTCTCTCTCTTGATGTTTTTTAAAATAGCTTTTACCACATACAATTAAGCTATTTGTGAGGCATGTGAAATTGTGTCTAGTATTGAACCCACTGGTATCATACACGTCTAATTTCGCTAATTTCTGCTATTAAATGGGTCATGTTGCGACATTCCTATAGCACACATCTACCAAAAAGTCTGGTAAGTAACCTTACGCCCCCTCCGGGGCTAATAGCCACTATATAATTTGCGTGAACGTGTAAATGGGACATTAAATGATATCAATTGCGCACAGTCACAAGCTCCAGCTGTGACAGGCTGGTTCTTATATGATAATCAAATTGTTTTATGATACTAGGAAACTGACTGCGATTTCAATATCTGTTCTTTTTTACATGCCTTTTTATATCTCATTTTCCAGTCAGGTACATAACCTTTAAAAGTTAAAAAAGATATAACTTGAAGCAGTTAAAAAATTATCCTTTTTACCACTAATTTCAAAATGAGGCTGTAGAAAATAACTTATTTAAGTTATGTCTGAAATTATTTAGGCCAAGGTCAGATTTGCAATCTCAAAAAAAAATAACTGTTTAAAGTTAAAAAGTAGTTAATTTACTGATCTTCAAGGGCCTTGCGTACATTTTTTTGTACAAATTTCTAGACGATGCGTACAGAATTTTATTGCTTAATCATAAAGTTATGTAAGAGATCTCTCAGGGAAAATTACCCACCTGTCCATAAAAATTGCTATAACTCCAGAATGTGAAGGTGAAAATAGACACTTTAACTTAAACAGGTTACTTTTGCTACAGGTGCAAAAAATTATAACTGCTTCAAGTTACATTCTTTTTTAACTTTTAAAGGTTATGAACCTGACTGTTTTCCGTCTTACGAAAACAAAATAAATAAACAAATAAAAAACGAGCATGTTTACACATTATCAATATATTGTAATCATATTATCTACAACACGCGTTCTAATATTTGAATTGGTATCATCTGGAATAATTGCCTTTGCTGCATGTGCTGCATAATTTTAATAATTCAGTGCTTTCAATAGACTGGACTGTGACAAGTTATTTTGTCTGAGTACGGTCATAAAACAAATAGGACGTGGCACGAGAAAACCAACAATTTGAAAGTGGAATGTGCGCCCAGTGAAGACTCAGATCAGCATGGGCATCCGCTCAGACTGGTCAGAGTCTTTGTTATGCGCTTAAAGGGTAGCTAAGGGTGTGCCGACAGCGAAGACTCTGATCAAACTGAGCGGATGTCCAGGCTGAAATGAGTCTTCACTTGGCGCATATGTCACTTTGTTTATTTTGTCGTGTTGCTGCTCAATTAACGATTATATATATTTCAGTTTTGAGCAAGCATATACTACATGTATGTTTGGTTTTGTTTGTTGCTTTTCGTCCACGGTAAACAGCTAAGGCCATGTTAACGTAGCCAAACTATTCCTGGGCAGGCTTAGACCTCCTAGGCGGTTAACCAGTACTGAGTGCACATACTTTCGCCAGTAACTGACAACTGCCCTTCTTGAATCAGTGAAAGGACAAACGAAAGTATGTGGCCGGACCGGGTATTGAACCAACGGACCTCTGGCTCTTGAGTCAGAGGCGCTGATGACTGCGCTACGCGGCCCGCGATACCACATGTAATATATACTGAAACGCAAAAAGTTGTTGTTGTGTTATTGCTTTACGTCCGCGGTTAACAGCTATGGTCATATCGGGACGGTCAGTAAAACTAACCACACTATTCCTGGGCAGGCTTAGATCTACTCAGCGGTTAACCAGTACTAAGTGCACATACTTTCACCAGTAACTGACAAATGCCTTTCTTGAATCAGCGGTAGGAGAAACGAAAGTAAGCGGCTCGACCGCGTATCGAGCCCGGGACCTCCAGCTCTTGAGGCAGATGCGCTGTCCCCTGCGCTGCGCGACCAGGCAAAAAAGAATCGTCAACAAAGTATATATAATAAAATTTTAAAAGTAGTGAGCTCCTATGAGTTTTATTCTTGTTAGTTTTTTAAGCGCCATGAGTTTAGACAAAACGAATGGCTGAAATACTCGATATTCTGGACATGAAACTTTCACTAATGCGAATTACATGTATAGCTGTATTAAAGCCAAAAAGCATAAAACGGGCGAACATCAGGCATAACTGCGTTTGGCACCTTGCGTACTTGCTTTTTCATTAGCGCGTGTGTTTCATATCTCAGCCATACAAAAGGATTTACTTGGATGATACAGGCCGCCTTAGGCGAAAAATTGCTAATTATCCTGGTGATACATGTATGATCTACCGGTGGTCTTAATATTTGAGTCTCGACATGAAAAAACTAACCAAGTGGCATATGCGCCACGCAAAAACTCAGATCAGTCTAGGCATCCTCCGAGACTGGTGAGCTTCTGCCTGTCGGCATGGTTAAGTGCACTGTGAAGACTCTGAGCAGACAGGGCCAGGCTGATCGGAGTCTTCGCTTGGCATGCATACCACATTGTTGTTTTGTCTTGTCTCGGTTCATTTACAAAAAAAAAAAAAAAAAAAAACACTTGAGAATGAAGTTAACAGGGGTTGGAGCTGATTGCATAGTTTTCCAAGATAATTTTTCTGATACAGGGAAAATATTATGTATTTAATAACTTTAACATATCATTCTAGACAGTGACCTATAAATACAATTTATATAGGTCACTGTTCTAGACGAAAAAAAAACAACAAACAAATAAAATTATACATCGTAATTGCAGTAAAGTTACAAAGAGAAACCCCTTTGGCTGTTTGAGATAGATACCAGGAGTTTTCGTGTCCATTAAGCCGAAAAGGGTCAGATATAAGAAAGTCGAGTGAAAGATAATTCGGAAGTTTTGGGTTTTCACTGTAGAACATATATTCCCCATACAATGTATCCACAAACAACCAAGACCGAAACCAGTCTGCGAATCAGTGAATTTTAATAAAAGCTTCCATGTAAATTCCTGAGGGTCCGTGCCTGGTCTTTCTAGACTGCACAGATCCGCAAGCTAGTCGCACCCTCTGCGGTTCGCATATGTCATAAACACTTCTTTTGCGTGTTGCGGCTCTATTCATAGTTCCGTGAGTTCCCTTAAGCTCCGCCTACCTTCATTTGCATAAGAAAAGAAGTATTTTCGAACCAGTTTTGTCAAATGTAGAATATATTTTTCTTATAACATATAAAAGTTCTTCCGCAAATTTCAGAAATATACCTTTTATAGTTATTTAGGTAAGAATTTACTATATATTTTTATCATTTTCAGTTTGTATGTGGACTGGTCCTCAAACGACTGAATTTGATCTTATCTTTCACAGCATGCTCAGTCAGTGGCACTTCTGACTGGCCAGTGCGTAATTGTGAAGTAGGTGCCAATTTGCTTTGAGTAGCATTTCGGAACCATGATTTATGCATTTTACTATCTTTCGTTTATATTTACGTGAAATAATTGTCCATTACAATACTCTGTAACATACATGTACCTGTACGTATGAATTAAAAAGCATCTATAAGAAAGAGAACTTTGAAGATAACGCAAGTCTGACAATTTACTTATGGGGTGCAGTTTTACTATTGCTTCCCTTATTATAGATATCCATAAGTTCATTTATGAATAAACATACGTCGAATTAGTGATATCCATAATTCAGCACATTTATTGATATTAATAAGTGAATTCGAATAACGAATTTACATAATTCGAATAAGTGATATCCCGTTTCGAATTATGGATATCCGTAATTCGAAAGTATCATTCGAAATATAGATACCCATAATTTCAGTAAGTGATATTATTAAATAGGGCAGTATTATTGATATCCCTAAGTTAAGTTACGGATATCCGTAAATCTCCGGTAAATAAAATTATTATTTGCAAAGACGAACTATTAATGTCTATAAATAGGCCGAATCACTGACATCCAAAATTCGCTTACGAATATCACTAATTTGAAGAACGAATATGTTTAACTGACACATACAGTTCGAACTGTGGTGGATATCACTTATCCGATTGCTTGATATCCATAATTCGATATACATAAATGGGCAGAATTATGGAAACCAAAAATTCGAAAGCGTGATATATAAATCGAATAAAGTGATATCCATTTTTCGAATTTCCTATTCATAATTCGAAAAAGTGATATCCATAATTCGAATTATGGATATCCATAAATAATTTCGGGAATCCGTAGATAATGAATTTCACTAATTCGAATTATATAGCTCTTTTGAATAATTATGGATATCTTTAAATAGGAAATAATAGTAAAACAGCATCCCATATCTGTTGGCCCTAACTACAATTTGGAGATTTAGAACACGGAATTACCAAATGTTTTCACATCAGGACAGATAATGTGATGCTAACGCCTTTTCAACAAAGAGCCGACAATGAATGAGATTAAGCGCAAGTGGGAGGATTTTTTTATTCTAACAAAATAAAAGATTACTGTCTCCCGCCTTTTCGAAGAAAAGCAAGGGGACATAGTATTTGGCTTTCCGTAGTTCCGTGGTTCCGCCCACCTTGACAGTAGAAGTCTTATGTGTAGTATTTTTTATAACTTATTCTGAAACTTTGCGAACTTCTTTTTTCATGGCGTATAAATACGCACATGGTTTAGTCAGGGGTTATGATCGAAGATTTTGTATTCTTTCTCTTTGCGAATTTAGTCACTTTTTCTGCATCCGAAGACTCTTTCAGTAGATAACCTTGTGTGCGCAACCCCTCTTACAGTTTTCATAACTGCGACTAAGGGACCTATTGAGTTGGCCTTCATGCGCGCATCTCCTCCTGTAGGTCTACAGTAAGCATACTTCTTGTTCATGGTCAGTATTAATTATGCGTATGGCTTACTGTATGTGCTTGGGTCGGTAAATTTTACCACTTTTCCCCCTTTGCGAATTCAATCAATTTTTTTTTTTGCATCAGAAGACCTGTTGAGTGTGTGCCTTGTGTGCGCAACTGTTTTTACAGCTTTTTTATGAATCATTCTCTGAATCTTTGCGGATTTCATAAATATTGACTTAGGGGTTGTGGACGGACGTTTGACATGAACGGCGGCGAGGAGTCACCATTAAACGATCACTGCACATCCATACGACGTCGTTATACAGCCGATTTTATATATTAGGAAGCGGCGTTTAGACAAACATACATGAGCGCTCCAACTCCGCAATAAGCCCTCCTCTACCCACTCTTCCACGTAGCAGCATTTTTCCCGTGTTTCTAGTCAATATTTGATTATTTGTTGCAACAATAGCATTTTCTTCAAAACTGCTGCGTACGCAAATGCATATATGCTCATGTAATGTAAGGCGAAGCTAATTCATTTCTGGTTCGAGTGAGTGGGTGAGTGAACTCGGGTTTAACGTCCCACCAACAACGAGGTCATACGGAGACGGGACCTCGGTTTAAAGTCTCATCCGAAAGACCGGAGAAGCGGGGGTTCGATCTTGCGAACCCTAGATTGGTAGTCTGAAGTGTTATCCACTACGCTACAGCCGCTCTTATTTCTGGTTCGAGTAACGAATGGTGGATATGAACAAATGAATTATATGCTAGAAACGAAAACAAGTTATATATAGAGAGAGAAGCTGACAATGCGCATCTCCTCGTGGGCCGTGCATGCACAGAAGCTATTGATTATATACACCGTGTAGCGTGTTGATTTGATCCAGGAAAGAAACACGATACACGGTGTATTTAATTATGACCGACTCAATTAGATACACCGTGTACCGTGTTTTGCCTTGATTCACAATCCGATCGTGGAAGCAAATACGGATCGTGGGCGGTTATGTAATTGCCCACCGTGTACAGTGATAATCCGTGTATCCACGCAAGTTGTAGCCCACCGTGTAACGAGGAAATAGAGTAATCCATGAAACCAGTACTGTAATTGGATTATGACACCTAATAAAAAAGAATATTTGTCTTTGAACACGTGTTTGTATCGTTCTTTGCCGAAGCAGTGCGCTCTCTAAGTTTGTTTGTGGCCGACATAATAAAATTACTTCTCCATTGGATTATGAACAACTACACTATTTATTTAACGAATATTAACCAATACATTATAGACATATTTTAGTATTAGTAAATTAAATAGCATTGTTTTAGTTAGCTTTGAATCATTTAATTTCTTAATAAATTTAAAAAGTGTGTCATCAGTAAACAATATGCAGAAATGCGTATATATTAAAACAGTTTTTAGTAAAACATAAATTCAAAATACTGCAAAGTAGCCACCATTAACAAGACGCGGAATATACTTGCTTGCGTGGACATCCAGCCTTGACTGGCTCACTGTCGATTATATGGTAATCTGGAACACCTCAGATTGAATAGACGGGCTGTTGGCTGGACCACCACTGACTACTAAGCATGGTGAATCATATTTACATATAAATTTAGATATTGTATCATTTCGATACGCTGAAGTTTTGCTGTGGAACTCCCTACTAGATGGTTTTAGAACTGCAACTAATTTTAGTAAATTTAAGTCTCTTGTATCCCATTGGAATGGGGAAAGTTGTAAATGCTCAGCACGTGATGACCTTGCATCAACGTTAATGCGGCGTTGCCTTAACGTTATATTACCACTGGATAAATGATAGAATTTCTAATATAGGTAAGGCACCATGACTCTTTTACCTTGGGCAATATCTTTTTATAGTTATTTCTTGTTTGATTTTAACAATTAAATAAAGGACCGGAAGAAAACGGTTTCTGCTTTTTCATGCATATATGATGCATATATCATGTATATTGCATATTTCAATATGATATCATATCATATTGAAATATGCAATAAACATGATATATATGCATCCGACTATAACTGAAGAAGAAATGAAAACCCTTTTCTTTTAATTCTGTTTTATTCTTTTAATGATGTATGTATCAAGGTCATTCGGAGCAATAAAATGATAATAAGAAAAAAATATGTACGCATAATGTATGTATTAGCATATTGATAATATTTGGATATATTCTGCTCAAAATAAGTAAGAGATATTAAGACTTTCAAGAAAACAGAATTAAGAAAAATAGGTTGATTAAGCTGTTATTATTCATAAAAAAATATGCATAGAGACCTTTAATATGATAATTGATACGTCTAACCTTGCCACGTCCCTAGAGTAAATTGGGAGTAGACAAAGTGAACCAAAACCCGCATGAATCCAACACAGCAATGACTAATCATTTTTTATTCAAACTTTATTATCATAATGACAGATGCCTAATGCCTCAGTTAAAATGATACAGATACCCTCTTATTCGGTTTTATCAAAGGACGACAAGGTGCATGTAGGCGTAAACGATACCATTGACTGTGTGATGAATTGTCTCACCGATGGAGACTTTACCAGGGCTTGGCACCTTAAATAACGCAAAAAGCCTACCAAAGTGGATTTTTTTTTCAGTTTGGCAAATTATGAAGAATTAGAATATTTACCGAATCTGAGGGTCCAAAGATTTTTTTTCGATGATGCGAAATTGAGGTGTTGACCTGATAGTCCTTTATGTATTGTCTAGGTCTCGTGACCTGCTGTGACTGTTTCTCTTTACTAGCTGAATATTGTCATTTGACCAATGCTCTATCAATATAAAAAAATTATCTAATCCACATATTTTCTATTTTGTTTTTTTGTACTCGTTTCTTTATCATAGTATCCCCTACTTTTTGTGAGCAGTATATTGCCATCAAAACAAAAACAGTTAATTCATAAGGTATATACACATATTTCACACCTTAATTTGTCAAAAAACAATATGAATTCTTATATTTTGTCAAAGAAGTCTTGCAAATTAGAACAGCAGCTGGCTGAAATCCCTATACGTAGTTTACACTATAGAAAAATTCTATCTGCAGCAATAGGATATAATTTTTACGAAAGACCGGTGCTGACTTTAAAATTCATAGTTCAAACTTCATAATTCAGTGTTCATAACTATGAATTATGAAGTCATCACCGGTCTTTCGTGACTCTCTACGAGTAAATTGAAGGTTATCTTCATGTTCATTTGCATTTAATGAGTTAATGAATTGGTCCTCGGTCAAATAAGTTTTTCAGCTGCCTTGTTTAGTACACTGGGTAATGGTCATTTACTTGAATAACATGGAATAGAAACATGTACGATGACATCAAATGAGTTACTAAATACATAATCTATGAGAGTCTCTGTTGAATCAGAAACACTGGTTGATGAGGTAACTAGCTTAGCAAAGTTTAGACTTTCTGTTCTCCTGAACCTTGGTTTGACAGAATATGAGTCGCTAAAGGGTTAAATCTTAAAACATCCAACAATATGAGCCGCGAAATGACAAAACAAATAAACTGACATGTGCACCCAGCGAAGACTCAGATCAGCCTGGGCATCCGTCCAGTCTGATCAGAGTCTTTGCTGTCTGCATGAAGGTAGCATAGACTTTAACCTACCATTTAAGTGCACAGCAAAGACTCTGATTAGACTCGGCGTATTCACAGGTTGATCTGAGTCTTCCCTTGGTGCACATATCACTTAATTGGTTTTCTCGTGTTACGGCTCATATATAGTTTCCTTGCTTCTGACTGGTCTCTGCTGAATCTATCCACGCGCGTAAGTTGTTGAAGGTGGCCGAAGGCAATTTAACACACTAACACACAAGTATTAGCTTTTTCAAAAAGCTGGCGACCGTTCAGCTTAGATTATTGGTAGAATGTTCTTTTTTGTCATACTACTGATTCATCAGGAAAAGAGGGGAACTATTCCAATGCAGAATCGCTATTATACCTGACGTCTACGATATTGAGAGCTGCGTGGTGCTCTAACTTGTAATAGTCCTGACCTTACTCTCCCAAAGCAAAGCCTTCAATAAGGCACCATTATCATGGACTGATTGGGACATCAGTGGAAAATATACATGGTGGTTAGCAAGAACTGCATGAGTCCTGTATCTGGGGTCAGACATTTATCTTTGTCATGATACATGGCACCGGAGTGTATCGCGAAGATTCAATAGCTCTGCTCTAAATGAGCCTCCGTGGACGGCCACTCCAGCTCATCGAGCTTACCACCACTGGTTGTATTGCGCCGTCGCCAATAGATCCACCTAGCTGCTGTTCTCTAGATCTTCTCAGCCTGCTAAGACTGAGTTTTAAGACGAGGATCTCAAATAGAAAATGCACCAAAGTTTAGGTTTAACCAATGTTAAGTATTCTGCAGCCTTTGCTTACCTAAGTGCGTCGCAAAATTTGTAGTCCTGATTGCCTTTGATGTAAACTCTGAGATTAATAGAATCAATGATGGGGTTGAGGCCGAGACAAGGAAATCTCAGGCTAGTTTTCAGATTACTTAAATAATCTGAAAACGCGCCTGAGACTTCCTTGTCAAGGCCTCAACCCCATCATTGATTATTTTTCTCACCCATGTTTTATTAAACAGAATATTCATTGAATTCTTAACTTCTTGTTGAGGCCATTCCTATAGACGTGAAGCTAATTTTCTATTAATAGTTTGACATGTGTGTTAATTTCACCTTGTGCATGCATTTTTCATGATTGGCAGCTAATCAGAATTCATGATTGGCAGCTAATCAGAAATCTGCAGTGACACTTCCTGTACATCACTGGGTGTCAATTTCATAATCTGCATGCAATTTACATGACTGGTAGTAAGTTGGTTTGTTGAATTTAAGTGTGTTATTAACTGGGCTGTACTATAAAGCAATGATTGGCATTTTGAGACAGCTTTCTGAGCCTAGGCTGAGATAGCAGGCCGAGATAGGAAAAATCTCAGACACCTCTAGAAAGGGATATCCTTATCCAATGGGTGAGAAATGTTGGTCCCAAATAAAGTCGTCTGCTATTAACATTGTTAGTTCATGCATTCGTGTTTGTAGATCTTTCCCCTTCCAGGAGGAGAAGCGCGTATCTACGTGTAAAGTCTTTGTTTATTTACTTGGAACCCCACGTTTGTAACGAGAAGTGTCACATCTTTTACCTGAGTCACCCTGTATACTATCTCCAGATGGCGCTTCCACTCTGCGTCATACACGCTTGTTGTTGTGCTCTAATTATTTTCGGTGTTCTGTTGCACAAAAACGAGTCATGCTCCTTTATTTAGAAGTTCGTGTCTTGCTTCCGTGTTATGTGTTTTGATACCAAGGGCTAGGTCTAAATCACCATGGCATTGTTGTTGAGAGCTTCCCTTCAGTGTGTTCGTTTAGCTTTAAAAGATCATGTTTTGACTAATCAGTACTAAATGCAGTATAGGTTTCCCCATGATATAAGTCTCCTGTTGGTGCTTCCACTCTGTGTGTAAGGGGTGTTCTCATGAAGGCAGTATTACTGCTTGGTTTCGGTATTTAC
The DNA here is from genome assembly GCA_963989385.1 of Ctena decussata. NCBI lineage: Eukaryota > Metazoa > Mollusca > Bivalvia > Lucinida > Lucinidae > Ctena > Ctena decussata. The sequence continues at coordinate 66,151,235 of OZ022499.1, forward strand.
AGGTACCGCATTCCGGAAGTTCTTCAGCGTACTCGTTTAGCTTTTAACACCGTGATTTAGACTGAATACTATAGAATGCGACCGTGTCATGACACGGTCGCAATAATTCGTTTTTTTTTTGTTTAATGCGTCTCACTTCTAGCCATATTGTTCAAGTATTAGCAATTTCCAGGTTACAATGTATCAGGCTAAACACACGCAAGAAATATGCATAGAAATATATGTAACAAGATCTCCATTTTCATTTGCTAAGAACGCTAAGAATACTTGCACCTCTTTGGGAATACATGTACCTACTCACTGTAGTTTTACCTGAAAATAAAAAAGAAAAGCGGCAGCAAAACGGAACACACAAAGATAATAAGTAGGTAACATGTTTTATGTTGCAGTTGAAGCATAAATTTATGGGCCCCTTTTTCCTGCGTCTTTATTATTTCCATTTGAATTTACACTATGTGCCATGCATGTTTGGCATTACAGCTTGGATGAACCTGAGCAAAACTGCTCGAGATTCCCTGCCCAACCCCTTGTCCCCCCTCCCCCGAAGTTTTTTATGCCGAACAAAGACCACAATTTGCCGCTGATTCTACACTGTTTGCTATTTTATCTGAGTTTACACATGTATTGTTTTTAAATATACACTGCTGGCCATTGTATTTGCGCCAAAGAATGCAAATTAACATCTTAAAGAGTTCCTCCAAGAGCAGAGAATACATTCAGAAGAATGAACATGGACCAGACTACGTAGTTTCGGCTTATAAAGCCTCATCAGTGACCCTGACAATATCTGTAGACGAAACCAGAGAAAAGCATACTGAAATTTCTTAATTTTAATTGGGCAGTCGATTCAAAGACTGACTAGTATCAAAAGGGTCCAAATAATATAAAAGACGATGATGTAGAATAAGAGTCTCAACCAATCTAAAATTTCAGATTTTTTACAATATATCCGCTAATCTCAAAGGATGAAAATAAAATAATATGTGCACTATGGCTGATGTACGGGGAGACGTTTTACGGCCGCCACACGGCACAAGATCAGCTGCAGTAAAGACTTACACTATTTTGGGGAATATGTACTCACTGTAGTTTTACCTGAAAATAATAAGAAAAGCAGCAGCAGAACGGAACACACTAAGATAAAAATGCAGGTAACACGTTAGATATATCAGTTAAAACATGAATTTATGAGCCCCTTCCTCCAGAGTCTACATTATTTCCATCTGAATTTGCACTGTTTGCCATGCGTATTAAGCACGTTTGGCATAACAGCTTGGATTAACCCGAGCAAATTTGATGGATTTCCCTCGCCCCCCCTCCACAAGTTATTATGGCAAACAATGCCCGCAGTTTGCCACAAACCTAAGCTATTTGCTATTTCATCCGACTTTACAAATGTTTTGTACTTAAATATGCACTGCTTGCCATTCTCATTTGCGAAAAGGAATGCAAAGAATACTTACACTATTTTGGGGAATACCTACTCACTGCTTGCCATTCTCATTTGCGTAAAGGAATGCAAAGAATACTTACACTATTTTGGGGAATACCTACTCACTGCAGTTTTGCCTGAAAAGAGAAAGGAAAAGCAGTAGCAGAACGGAACACACTAAGATAATAAAGCAGGTAACATGTTTGATGTTACAGTTGAAACATAAATTAATGGGCCTATAAACTCTGCATTGTTTGCTATTTCATCCGACTATACACATAAATTGTGATTAGATAAACGCTGTTTGTCATTGTCATTTGCGTAAAGGAATGCAAAGAATACTAACACTTATTTTGGGAATACATACACACTGTAGTTTTTTCTTGAAAATAGAAAAGAAAAGCAGCAGCAAAACGGAACGGACTAAGATAATATAGCAGGTAACATGTTTGATGTTGCAGTTGAAGCATAAATTGACGGGACTTTCCCTTCTGAGTCTACTTCAAATACCATCTGCATTTACACTTTTCCCATACATATTGAAGCACGTTTGGCATAGCAGCTTGGGTGAACCCGAGCAAAATTCCCCCCGTCCCCTCCCTGACGTTATTATGCCAAACAATGCCCACAGTCTGCAACAAACTCTACACTGTTTGCTATTTCATCCGACTTTACACATGTATGCTATTAAAATATACACTGTCATTGTCATTGGCGTTAACGAATGCTAAGAATCCTTACACTATTTTGGGATTACCCGCATATTGTACTTTTACCTGAAAATAGAAAAGAAAAGCAGCCGCATAACGAAACACACTACGAGAATAAAGCAGGTAACATTTTTTATGTTGCAGGTAAAACATAAATTGATGGGCCCCTTCCTCATGAGTCTACACATTTGCCTTTTGAATTTATACTGTTTGTCATGCCTATTGCGGCACGTTTGGCATAACAGCTTGGATAAACCCGAGCAAAATTGCTCGCGTTCCCCCCACCCCCTCCCCTAAGTTATTATGTCGACTAATGCCCACAGTTTGCCACAACCTCTACACTGTTATCAATTTCATCTGACTTTACACGTGTATGCAATTAAAAAAAAACACTTACTGCCATTGTCATTTGAGTTAAGGATACATAGAATACTTGCATTATTTTTGGAAATACCTACTCACTGTAGTTTTATTTGAAAAAGAAAAGCAGCAGCAAAACGGAACCATCTCAGACAATAAAGCAGGTAACATATTTGATGTTGCAGTTGAAAAATATTTTTTTGCCCCTTCAAAACGGAACAGAACAGAATTTTATAGTAAAGACAATGTTTTTTCAAATAGGAAAGAACAAAAAGTAATTACCAGGTGCAGAATAGGGCATACTAGAATTTCTCATTCGTTTATTTAAATAATTATGTTCCACCCTTTTGCAGACCATGCAATGAAACAATTACAGTTAAACATCTTGCATCATGCATTGATTTTAATCACATCCGTATAAAATATTATAACGTTAAAACTATAAACGAGCTTTTTAACAAAGCGTCATCTTTCAAAGTATAAATTTCTTAAAGGCAGCGGGATTTTTTAACAAAATATAGTCGTTTATTGTACATACGAGTAATATCTTTAACATTTGGACGTATTTTAATCTGTTTTGTATATAGAAATGTTTTAATTCTTGACGCAGTTAAGACGCTATATGCCCGAATAAGGGTTGAGCGTCTATAAATAATTTAATCATTCATTGATTCATTCAAAACGGAACACACTAAAAATAAAGAAGGTAACATATTTGCTGTTGCAGTTGATACATAAAATTATGGACCCCTTTTTCCTGAGTCTACATTATTTCCATCTGAATTTATGTTGTTTGCCATGACTATTGAAGCACGTTTGGCATAACAGCCTGGGTGAACTTGAGCGATTTCGCTGGAGTTCCCCTGCCCCAAGTCCCCCAAGTGATTTTGCCGATTAATGCCCACAGTATTCCACAGACTGTACACTATTTGATATTTCATTCGACTTAACACATGTTCTGTATGTAAATATACATAGTTTGCAATAGTTATTGTCATTTGCGTTCAGAACAGCTAATAATACTTACACCATTTTTTTTTTTTTTTTTTTTTTTTTTTGGGGGGGGGGGGTGGATATACCTCCTTATTGTAGTTTTATCTGAAAATAGAAAAGAAAAGCAGCAGCAAAACGGAACAACATATCATAAAGCAGGTAACATTTCTGATGCTGCAGTTGAAACATAGATTTATGCTGAGTCTACATTATTTCTATCTGCATTTACACTATTTGCCATGGATATTTAAGCACGTTTGGCATAACAGCTTGGGTGAACCCGCGCAAAATTGCTCGCGTTCCCTCACCCCCTCCCCCAAGTTATTATGCCAGACAATGCCCACAGTTTGCAACAGACGCCACACTGCTTGCTATTTCATCTGACTTTACACATGAATACCACTGTTTTGCCATTGTCATTTGCGTTATACTTTTGTCATTGTCCTTTGCGTTAAGGAATGCACTGTTTGCCATTGTCATTTGCGTTAAGGAATGCACTGTTTGCCATTGTCATTTGCGTTAAGGAATTCAAAGAATACTTACACTATTTTGGGAATCTCTACTCACTTAAGTTTTACCTGAGAGTAAAAAGAAAAGCAGCAGCAAAACGGAACGAAAGATAATAAAGCCGGTAACATGATTGATGTTGCAGTTGAAACATAAGTTTATGGGCCGCTACCTCTTGATCTACATTATTTCCATCTGAATTTACACAGTTTGCCATGCATATTGAAGCACGTTTGGCATAGCATCTTGGGTGAACCCGAGCAAATTTGCTTCAGTACCCTCACTCCCTCCCCCAAGTGATTATGCCGATTAATGCCCACAAGCCACAGACTCTACACTGTGTGCTGGTTCATTAGACTTTACACATGTATTGTATTTGAATATACACTGTTTGCCATTGTCATTTGCGTTAAGGAATGCAAAGAATACTTGCATGTTTTGGCGGGGAATACCTACTCAATGAAATTTTACCTAGAAATAGAAAAGAAAAGAAGCAGCAAAACGAATAACACGAAGATAATAAAGCAGGTAACATGTTTCATGTTGTAGTTGAAACATAGATTTATGGGCCCCTTTATTCTAACCCTACATTATTTCCACCTGAATACACACTTTTTGCTATGCATATTCAAGCAGTTTTTGCATAACTGCTTGGGTGAACCCCAGCAAAATTGCTCGAGTTCCCTCACCCCCCCCCCCCCCCCCCCCCGAAGTTATTACGCAGAATGAAGCCTTAGTTTGCCACAGATTCTACACTGATTGCTTTTTCATCTGACTTACACATGTGATGTATTCAAATATTACTGTTTGTCAATGCCATTTGCGTTAATAAATGCAAAGAATACTTACACTATTTTGGGAATATCTTCTCACTGTAGTTGCAAGTGAAAATAGACACGAAAAGCAGCAACAAAACGGAACACACTAAGACAATAAAGCAGGTTACACGTTTGATGTTGCAGTTGATACATAAATTTATGGGCCCTTTCTCCTGAGTGTACATTATTTCCATCTGAATTTACAGTGTTTGCCATGCATATTGAAACACGTTTGGCATAACAGCTTGTTCGAACTCGAGCAATTTTGCTCGAGTTCCTCTGACCCCCCCCCCCCCCCCCCCTGAAGTTATTATGCCAAACAATGCCCATAGTTTGCCACAGACTCTACCCTGTTTGCTGTTTCATCTGACTTTACACATGTATTGCATTTAATTATACACTGTTTGCCATTGTCAATTGCTTTCAGGAATGCAAAGAATACTTTTTTTTGGTATTACCTACCCACTGCAGTTTTACCTGAAAATATAAAAGAAAAGCAAACGACATTGTAATAACATTTAATCAACGTTGATTTAACGTACTGAAGTTGAATTAATGTTGATTTAGTGTGGTTTCAACGTTGTGTGCCAACCGGAAAGATTTTTTAAGGTTGATTAGAATCTCCGCTGTCGGAACATGCTGAAACAGCCATTTTGTCGTTGAACAGTAAAAATGACTAAGCATAACGAACATCACATGCCAAAAGAAGGCGCGCACAGTCAGTTCATGGCATGAAAAGTTTTCCAAAAAAGCAGACAGTGATTCCTCACATGTAATAAAAGTGCACATGTGCAATTTGACATTGTCCGACGAAATGTATTTTAAGGTGTATGCATACACCTCAGTAGTTTAGTCTCCAGCCTCCATACTCTTTCCTTTTTTATTTAGGGAGACAACTTCAACAAATATTATTATTACTATTTTGTTTTAGTTTGTTTTGTTTTAAGTTGTTGCAAGTTAATACCACCTTCGATGGTAGATACTGTTAAAGTTAGGAATTCCTCTCAGACTTTATCTGGAGCATTGCTGACTCTTATTACCGGGACAATTTAGGGATAACTCTCCAGATTTCTACATAAAAATGTATGTTGTGACCCCTCTATAGAACCATCTTGCTGACATGCATAATGTAGAAGGGAGACAATTTCTTCCAGATCCGAGTTATCTCTCTTGGGGTTGGCTTCGTAAACCTTTGAAGCAACTCGCTCAATTTGCACTTTTATTGATACAATTGATTAAAATATAAACATGTGATACACAAATATGACTGTCATGTTATCCGTATGATGTGTTTTGATAACGATAAATTCACCCATAAAAACGCCGATCAAGGTGATTCAATTTTAGTGAAAACTTAAAAACACATACACGATGGATTGTGTTAAAGCACCTTGCCTGGTCATTCTTTTAGGAACAGTTGTGTGTGCGCGGTTTTCGTTTAAAGATCAAGTTGACTGGCTCAGCTGGAAAATAAAATATAATAAAAATTATAAAAATGAAGTGACAGAAATTAAGCACAGAGAAATATGGGAGAAAACTAAAGTATATGTTGAAGCCCATAACAAGAGACAAGATGTTCACTTTAAGATAGAATTGAACCAGTTCGCTGATCAGGTAAGATTTAAAGTTTCATGTAAAATCATTACACCTAAAGTCACGTTGAATATAGTAAAGATCTAATATGAATGTATAGGTTTATATGACTTCGGTCATTGAAAAAATGTACAACTTATACCCATGAGAACAAACTACAGCCCATTCAAACATGTAGCTACATGTATAAAATATAAAGGTGGTGTGCGTATTTCATACAACTACTTCCTGGTTTGTGCCATAACACGGGAAAGTAATAAGACACGCCCATCAGGCACACAACATTGAAACAGCATTGATTGAACGTGACAACGTCGAGTGCCCGCTGGGTGCACGGCATCTTCGCAAGCCGACTTGATCCTTACGTACTTAAGGAACAAAGTGGACTTAATAGTCTTGGCTAGCGAAGACGGATGGACGGATGCAAATTCATCTACTCGCTTCACTTGTCTTGGTTCATTTCGATTAAAACATAAAAGTGCTTAAAAAAGAAAAAGAAAAACATTCACCCACGAGTTGAGAAAGACCTACATGTATGTCATTGTAAAGGTATGGGCACACCGCTATGTTTTCCCGCCATTTTTTCAAAGGGAAACAACTTTTATAACTTTTTCTTTGTTCTCTTGGACGAAGCTCTTCCAAAGTACAGGTCAAAGCTAAAAGGAAAAAAAATACTGGTAGAGAAAAGGAAAGAATTTGCTCCTAGAGGAGCCAGTTCTTTCTTTTAGCCTTAAAGTGCATTCAAGGAGTAAATTCTTTCCTTGCTGCTAGAGAAGTGGAAAGAATTTACTCCTAGAAAAAGGGAAAGAATTTGCTTCTAGGGGAGCAAATTCTTTCATTGTAGCCTTAAACTGCATTCTAGTAGCTAATTCTTTCCTGTTCGCCTTGACCTGCATTCAACATGGAGACAGAAGCCAGAAAGGCAGAGTTGCTCCCCTTGAAAGTGTATCAATTTACCCTATGTTGATCTTATTATCGCCGATATGAGCCGCGACACGAGAAAACCAACAAAGTGGCATTGCGCCATGAAAAGATCCAGACATTCCTGCGCATTTACCCAGTCTGATCTAAGTCTTTACGTTGTGCTTAAAGGGTAGCTAAGGGTCTAAGTTAGCTCCATGCGCACAGCGTAGACTCTAATTAGACTGGGCGGATGCCCAGGCTGATCTGAGTCTTCGCTGGGCGCACATGCCACTTTGTATGTTTTCTCGTGTCGCTGCTCATTTCACAAAATACCTCATTTCAGGATACTGGAAAACGATCGCTTTTGCACGATGCTCCTTCTAAGATCCTTGAGAGGAAAGAACATAACAAGATCAATGGAAAACTACAGTTTGCTCCTTCAAGCTGGGACTGGAGACAACACGGGGCGGTAACTTCTGTTAAAAATCAAGGACCTCTTGGAGATGCCCAGGCTATCGTTGCAGCAGGTTCGCTAATGATGATCATAAACAATAAGGAAATTAACATCACTACTCCTGTGAGGACCAGCGAAGACAGTGCGGATGTGCAAAATGAGCAATATCTGGGCTAGCCGTATATACCCCCAAAGGCCTAGCAGCGCCGAGTACTTTTTGAAATTTCAAAATGCGAAAAAAACACATTTCACAATTTTATTATATTTTATGAGTTCTTTGACTTTCAACATATTTCTTTTTATCATGAGATGTGGCTATTATTCAGTGGATAACGTCGTGTCATAAAAATCGTATGACCACACGTGTAATAACACTTTGGCGCGTACATGTAACGTCATTGACAACCTTCGTGTCAACAGTGCGTTTTCTTATTGAAACAATGTTAAGTTTGAAGGCGTTAAAATCCCATTTTAAAGGGTCATATGATAAATAGAATCTTACACTCGTGGTCATTTCATATAAAATTTATGAAACTCGCCGAAGGCTCGTTTCATAATTTTCATATGAAATGACCACTTGTGTAAGATCCTCTATATTTACATATATTTGTTGATTTCATATTATTTTCATTTCTTGACAGCGACATACACGAAACCGTTATGTTTCTAAACATTGGGTTAGAACTTTCTATGCATACGGTATACACTCAATTCAAACTGCTGAGGAAACAGTCTGATCAAGGGTCTACATTGTTTGCATTTTTAAACACCATGTGATAGTAAAAGGTGCTCTAGATAAGAAGGGATACATGAATAATTTAACAATAAGTGTCCATATTTCTCTACATAAAAATATGTTCTGATCCCTCATTTATCATGTTTATATGTTGTGGTTGAGAAATCGGAATTATCTTCAAAATTTCACCTTTTCCACAGGGTATAATCGATTCCGCTAATCTTCGCTTCCTGCAGAGACTGTACATCATATTTGGCTTCCGCCGAGACTGTCCACGATCTCTTGCTTCCTGCCGAGACTTCTGTACATGATAAATGGCTTCCTGCCGAGACTGTCTGCGTGATTCTGCTTCCTGCCGAGGCTCTCGACAGGAAACAGAATCACGCGGAGAGTCTCGGCAGGAAGCCATTTTTCGAGGACAGTAGCCTCTGCACGAAGCAAGAGTTCGCGGACAGTCTCGGCGGAAGCCAAATATGATGCACAGTCTCTGCAGGAAGCGAAAATTAGCGGAATCGATTATACCCTGGAGCTCTGCAATAAAGTCAACTTATTTACTTTCAGAATGCGTGGAGAGTTATCATGAGATCCATACAAAAAACTTGCCAACCCTAAGTTGGGCAGAGGTTCACGACTGCTGCACTCCCACGGGACAAGTAAACCCGAGCGTATTTGAGTGCATTCATAATATTGGCGGACTCTGTTTAGCCAGCGCTTATCCAACGCCCACGGGAAAGTGTATGAATGATACATGTTCAGCGGCCGCTCAGGTAAGTTCCACACCTGCATATAACGTTGAAACAACGCCCTGTCGACGTCAATGCATAGTCAACTTTGCTTCGACGCTGGCGCTACTCAACGTTATGAGCCTCTTTGCTGATATTAACGAACTGCTGTAGGACTGATCGTCAAAACGTTCCGGGAAAAGTCTCGTAGTGTCTTAGATACATTTATCATATGATGCTGCTGTTATTCAGTGGATAACGTCGTGTCATAAAAATCGTATGACCACAGGTGTAATAACACTTTGGCGAGAACATGTAACGTCATTGACAACGTCCGTGTCAACAACGCATTTTCTTATTGAAATACTGTTCAGTTTGAAGGCGTTAAAATCCCATTTTAAAGGGTCATATGATAAACAGAATCATTAACTCGTGGTCATTTCATATGAAATGACCACTCGTGAAGCTCATGATCCTCTATTTATCATATGACGCTGCTGTTATTCAGTAAATAACGTCGTGTCATAAAAATCGTATGACCTTACGTAAATCACTTTGGCGCGTACAGTTCTCGTAACGTTATTGACAACGTCCGTGTCAACAATGCGTTTTCTTATTAAAAAACATGTTCATTTTAAAAGCGATAAAATCCCATTTTAAAGGGTCATATGACAAACGGAATCTTTCACTCGAGGTCATTTCATATGAAATTTATAAAACTCGCTGAGGGCTCAATTCATAAATTTCATATGAAGTGACCATTTGTGTAAGATCCTCTATTTATCATATGACGCCGCTGTTATTCAGTAAATAACGTCGTGTCATAAAAATCGTATGACCACACGTGTAATAACACTTTGGCGCGTACACGTAACGTCATTGACAACGTCCGTGTCAACAATGCGTTTTCTTATTAAAAACATGTTCATTTCAAAAGTGATAAAATCCCATTTTAAAGGGTCATATGATAAACGGAATCTTACACTCGTGGTCACTTCATATGAAATTTAAGAAACGAGCCTTCGGCGAGTTTCATAAAGTTCATTTAAAATGACCACTCTTGTAAGATCCTCTATAGACACAGACATTTAATCTGTATGTTATTCATGACATATTTTTTGCTGACCTAACTTATTCGTTTAATACAATAGTCACCAACGTAACGGCCGGTACTGCAATAGCGTTACCCAGTCAACCTTAGGTAACGTTCAATTATTTCGTTTTCATAAGCAAATTCGCTTTCATTAGCAAATTGTGAACGGTTCGTTGGCATGAAAACGTGACAGAATCGTACATTAATGCACATATACTGAACCGAATCATTAATATAAGGTCTTGTCATGTGGCTTCTTGCAGTTTTTATAAACCTTCAGCTTGTTTTTTTTTTCATCAACTGAAAACATGACCTCAACTTGAATGCAATTATATGAGTATTTCAAGAGCAGAAGATTTACTCCGAACTATATGTCAAAACTATTACCGTACCCTAAATTTCATTTTGCTCGTGATACTGACAGTTTGTTTGGTACGCGGAAAATGCTTTAAAGTGGGCCTTAGAAGTAAAACCGTGCTTCAAGCTGGACACATATATCTGTAATGGTAACGCTAGCATTCTGGGCCCAGCTGTTCAAAGAATTCGTTTGCTTAATGACGCCTTTAGTGAAGGGTACTTTAAGTCTTCTATATGTAGTACACAAAAACCAAGTGTGCTAATATTTTTGCTGAAAAAAAATGAGGAGCTGCAAAAGCTCACAGTGTTTCGGCAAAAATTGGCAATGGTTTTGCGTACAATGCGTTTGAAAATTTAACCCCTAGTTAACCAACAACGTCGTTAGTTTAGAACAACTAACCCCTGGTAACAAAATCGAGTTACTCACGAAGGACACATGAAGTATTTTATGTTTCATAGCAACAAGGTATTGTAATATCACACCTGGTTTACTCTGTTTTCAAGGATGTTACGAAACGAAAAAGAGCTGTTACGAAACGAAAAAGAGCCATAGTTACCAAACGACCTGATGATCAGGGTGTTTGGTAACCATGGCTCTTTTACGACCTGGTCATCAGGTCGTTTGGCAACTATGGCTCTTTTTCGTTTCGTAACAGCTCTTTTTCGTTTCGTATTAGCCCTTGTATATTCATAGTTAACCAGGGGTGAATATACTACTTTATATTTCTCGTAATTTTGTTATCCAGATTGACGGCGGTAAAAAGGTAGATGAGGGAGATGAAACTGACCTTCAAAATAGTGTGCTGATCACACCAGTCATGGCTATTATCGATGCAAGCCGAGTGTCCTTTGAGGTATGGCAATAAAATAGACTAGTTTTAAACCATTCGCTCAAAAGGTGTGTTTTTTGTTACAAAAAAAAAATGACCGAAAATATGTCATTTTCGCCTCTAAATTACAAGTGAGTAAAACTCTTACGTATTAGGCTACAGCAAGTGGTCAATGAATGCTATCCCTAGAACAACATTTGCATACTTAATTGAAAGTTTATCCATTTTTCTTCATTTTGTTTAACCCATACATTATCAAATTTTGAAAAATATTTTTTTACTACGAAAACTATATAATAGTTCAATTGTTATTTACAATAAAGTATTACCTTACCAGTAACACGTAACACGTGCGTTACGCGTGCAGACAGGCGATTACATTTGTACTATTTTATTCATATACGCCCACAACTGTAGTTAGCAACGTTTATTTTGCAGCTATACTCAAGTGGTGTATACGATGACCCACAATGCAGCTCAACAATGTTGGACCATGTGGTTCAAGTTGTAGGATATGGCACCCAAAATGGCACTGACTACTGGATCTGTAAAAACAGCTGGGGTACGTTCTTTATTCATAAATCGTTTACATAATCACAGAACGGCGTAGGCCCATTCAAAAAGAATACACCTATAACAGAGAATTACATTATTTGAGAATGAATTATAAGTTTGAGAAAATCAGAGTTTTCCATTGGAAAAATTTCAGATAGCATCTCACATAATTTGAGAGGAGCACGGCATACACTCTATGCCGTGCTCCTCTCGAATTACAAGTGAGAAGACGCTATAGATCTGTTACCATAGCAACTGTAGAATTATCATCTGTTGTCCTTTGTACCTTGTCAGAATGACGTCTCGATGACGTCACTTAAACATGAATATGATCTCTTAGTTGCTATGGTAACAGATATACGATATCATTGGTTCCTGAGCGTAGCCGAAACAGTGAATTCCATGCTCCGCCAATTTCTCGATGACATTACAAACTAAAATCTACGAGAATTCAACAGAAACTTCCTTCAGATTTTCTCCTAAAAAGATCATTTTCAATTCATTTAATTCCGTGTTCTTTTTGGGTAGCACATATTTTTCTGTCAGGGTTGTCTTACAGATTCCGGTAAAAATGGAAACCATGGAGCTGTATAAATTCATACATTAAAACTGATTCTTGTTTTGTCGTCTTGGTGGGCGTGCAGTAAGCTATACTGTTTAAGGAAAATGAATATTTTAAGGGGAAGCATCTCTGCCTTTTTCAGTTTCTTGCGTCCCTTCTCCATGGGTGACAACTCTCAAACGTAAGAATTTACTCCATAAAATACTTTATCCTATACGAGTAGACATATTCAGAGGGACTGTCTCATTCAAAAAAGCAAACTTTAAGTCACAAAATGGCGGGAAGTATGACATTGTAACCATACACCATAATTAAACTTTTCAAACTTTAACGCTGGTAATTTGAGATACCAGAGCTCAACAATGAATTTTATGTATCAATGGTAACATTCTTAGCTAAATAAAATAAATTGCGGCCCATATCACAAGTCACTAAGCTATATGCTTTCTGTAAATGAGCCGCGACACGACAAAACCAACAATGTGGTTGTGCGCCCACCGTAGACTCAGATCAGCCTGGGCATCCGCCCAGTCTGATCAGAGTCTTCGCTGTTCGCATGGAGGTAGCTTAGACCCTGAGCTACCCTTTGAGAACTTAACGAAGAGTCTGGTCGAAATTGGCGGATGCCCAGGCTGATCTGAGTCTGCGCTGGGCGCACGACCACATTGTTGGTTTTCTCGCGTCGCGGCTCAAATAAAGAAACAGAATGGTGCGTCCAAATCAAGATAAAACATTATAAAGCGTAATAAATAATTCATTCATTTGTTTTGACAAATTATGAACAAATTCACTTGTGTTCTAAGGCTTCCGCGAGAAAGAAAAAAGCTCGTTTGCCATTAGCCAATCGTTTATTAGGGCGATTTTTACGCGGAAGTTTTATACACTGTACATGTAACACCAGTGAATTATTTCCTTATAATCAGTAAAACAATAAAATAAACTCTATTAATTGTATTTCAGGTATCAACTGGGGTATGAAAGGTTACGTACTGATTGCAAGAAACAAGGGCAACATGTGCGGTATTGCAAGCATGGCCAAATACCCAGTATAGACGTTCAGACATCTAAATATGAGCCAGGGCACGACAATACCAACAAATGGGTATGTGCGCCACGCCTAGACTCAGATCATTCTTGGCATCCGCCAAGCCTGATCAGAGTCTTCGCTGTCGACATGGCGGTAGCTTAGAGCCTTAGCTACCCTTTGAGCGCACAGTGAAGACTCTGAACAGACTCGGCGGATGCCCAGGCTGATCTGAGTCTTTGCTGGGCACACATGCCACTTTGTTGGTTTTGTCGTGTCGCAGCTCAATATTATGTGCTTTTTCAAATGAACAGAGACAGCAAAAGTGCCAAAACTCCATTGTCTAGAATCATTCATATACAGTCATTTGTGTTGATTACATGCTTATGTTCAAAAAGATGCTGCGTTCATGGTTCCCATCCATTAGAAATGAGCAGCGACGCGAGAAAACCAACAAAGTGGTTGTTCGCCCAGCGCAGACTCAAATCAGCTTGGCATCCGCCCAGTCTGATCAGAGTCTCCGCTGTCCGCATGAAGACAGCTTAGACCCTTAGCTACCTTCTCGCGTCGCGGCTCATTAATATAAAATTTAATGCATCTGCATGTATTCATCGTTTATAAATCGTAGAAGAAACTTAACGTCTGGACTTTATTCTTTATTTTCATTATATATGCTTTACTGCATACTCATTTGGGCCCCGCCAGACGAAGTCTGCGGAGGCCCTATAGTAATCACATTGTCCGTCCGTCTGTCCATCCGTCTGTCCGTCTGTCATGATTTCGTGTCCACTCCATAATTCTTAAACCGTTTAAGATATTTTCCCGAAACTTGGTACATATGTAAAGCACAATCAAACAATGTGCAAAGACTAAGAACCATAACTCTACATACATTTTTACTATATTATGTCCCTTTGTAATTTTAGCGCGGAAAATGTGTCCGCTCCATAACTCTGAAACCGTTTGAGATATATTCACAAAATATCGAACAAATGTTAAAACATCATCAGACAATGTTTTTACCTTTGTTTTAATCAGTCATGATTTTTCCCTTATGTCTATGACTCTGCCGGAGGCTTAAGTCCAAACAACATATGAGCCGCGACACGACAAAACCAACAATGTGGTTGTGCGCCCAGCGCAGACTCAGTTCAGCCTGGGCATCCGCCCAGACTGATCAGAGTCTTCACTGTCGGCATGGAGTTAGCTTAGACCCTTAGCTACCCATTGAGCACTTAACGAAGAGTCTGATAAAACTGGGCGTATGCCCAGACTGAGCTGGGTCTGCGCTGGGTGCACAACCACATTGTTGGTTTTCTCGCGTCGCGGCTCATATTAAATATGAAGGAACACAATGATGGCAGGAAAATGTTATGATTATTTTTGGTTGGGGACATACGACTTAAATGCCGTCAACAGTTCCGTAAAGGCGGGGCCGTATTAGTTACCATGTTTCTAGTTTCAGCTCGCTTGGAGTTTATCTGTCTGTCCATCCATCCGTCCGTTCGCCTGTCCATCAGTTAGTCCATAAACTTTCCTAATGATTGCACCTTCTCAGAGATTCTCGACACTTGCCTCGGATCTTTGGTTTATTGTCTAGTTGTGTTTCTCTGAAAATGGTTTTTGGTCAGTATTAACATTCTACAGGACTTACTGGATGGCCCTGCAAACGACAGAATCTCAATCAAATGATAATTATTAGCGAATAAAGCCCCTACATTTCTCAAATGCATGAACCCTTCTCTCCAGTCAACGATTTCCAGGGACGTGATGATCTTGCAAATCTCGTTGCTAAGCAATGGAAGAATGCTAATATAAGGAGTGCAGCGATGGCTCTAAGTCGCCTATTTCAAGATACCTTAGCTTTATTCGAAACGCTTTTCGTTGGGAGACATGAAAAATAATACTGCATCAAGTATACTGTCTGGTTCCAGTAATTTCAGCTGGGTCATGTGACCAAAAATCTTTTCTTAAAATTTCTATTCCTCGACCCATGGAGGTTCTTTATGACGATTTGCTTCAATCGGCGGAGAGATATTTGAAATTGTTGAAATATTGTGACCTTTGACAAAGGCCAAAAAATGACCGTGACCTCTGGAAAAAATCTGTATATAAGTATTAGCTGACTACATAAACAAACTTTTATAATACAACAGACGCCACAAGTTTCATAGACGTCTATTTTTTTTCAGGAAGCAAATTCGGCCTTTCTGTAAAAAATAAAATCAAGGTCAAATTAGGATAAACATTTGAATAAAACTCCAAAATCATGCATATTAAGTCTCAGTGTCATGTTCTAATTGAATCTGGAGAAGAAGATTTTAAAAGTTTCACAATATTTGAGCATGGCGGTCATCTTGGTTATGTGACCTCAACTACTGAAGCAAAGTTTCGTTCCTCCGATTCATGAAAGTTCCGTACGAAATTTGTTTTTATCAGTCCAGTTACTTGTTGAAACCTGAGTGGCCCTGTAGAAAAGTCGGTGAATGACCTTGTTCTTCGGTAGGCATAAAGTTTGTGTACTTATTCATTATTTCATTATTTTCTAAGTTCTGAACCACAAATTTCAACAGCTGCTTAAATGTTTAGTTTCAGCACAGTAGAAACAGGGAACAAAGTCGGCCTTGCCGCAAGAAAGGTCAAAGTCATCATTTATCAAAACTTGGTAGTACTCAACAGTCAGGTACATAACCTTTAAAAGTTAAAAAATATATAACTTGAAGCAGTTATAATTTTTTGTGACTATAGCAAAAGTAACCTGTTTAAGTTAAAGTGTCTTTTTTCACCTTCATATTCTGGAGTTACAGCAATTTTTATGGACAGTTGGGTAATTTTCCCTGAAAGATCTCTTACATAACTTTATGATTAAGCAATAAAATTCTGTACGCATCGTCTAGAAATTGGTACGCAAGGCCCTTGAAGATCAGGAAATTAGCTACTTTTTAACTTACAACAGTTATTTATTTGGAGATTGCAAATCTGACCTTGGCCTACATAATTTCAGACATAACCTAAATAAGTTATTTTCTACAGCCTCACTTTGAAATTAGTGGTAAATAGGATAATTTTTATTTGCTTCAAGTTATATTTTTATTAACTTTTAAAGGTTATGTACCTGACTGCTTAAGTACTTAACGGTTATATTCCAAGAATAAAGTCCACGGTCTTGGTTCTGACAAAGAAAAGTTTTAAAGATTTCACTTTCTGTAGGGTTTGGTGGCAATGTTGGTCATATGATCAGGACCATTTGAACAAACTTTCTTTTCCTTAAGCCATATGACATTTGGTTTGAGTAATTTCAGAGAAGTCGTTTGAAGCTGTTGATTAAAATACTACTAAGCATAAAACAGTACAGTATATTTCATGAGAAAATAGAGATGTTGTTTGAGAAAATTTGTACAGTCAACTCTCGATATCTCAGCGTCGCAGTTCATCTCAAACTGCTGATATCTCAAAGTAAATTTTCTGGCCCCAGAAAATTTACTTTAAGATACCAGTAGTTTGAGATAACAGGAGTTGAATTGTATAGACAAAAATGAACTGTGCCCAAATTATATTCTTTGATAAAAGAGGGAACTTTCAGATATCAGACTCTGAGATATGGAGAGTTGACTGTTTTTATACCCCGCCACACGTTAGTGGCGGGGTATTATGTTTTCACGTTGGCCGTCCGTGTGTCTGTCCGTCCGTAGTACGTACGTCTGTCCGTCCGTCCGTCTGTCCGTCCGCACTTCGTTTCCGTTCGATAACTTAAGTATTTATCAACGGATTTTCTTCAAATTTTGCATACGCATTTGTACCAAGAAGGTCTCGCTTGGGATTGTTAATGGGCAAATTTCGTTAATTTCTGACAGAGTTATGGCACTTGTCAGTGTATGAAAAAGAGTTTTTGGCCTCTAGTTCCTTTACTACTTGGAGTATCATGATAGAACTTCACAAACATGATCGAAGTAACAAAAGCTTTTTATGAGCACAGAAATTTTATCATCGGGGGTTATCTGCCCCTGCCCTGGGACTATGTACATGTATAAAATCATGAAAAATTCCATGTAAAATCAGAGTTTGAAGCAATTTTTCTGTAACTTTCAGCAAATGATCAGAGTGATGAAAGCCTCCAGTGATGCTCAAATTTACCCCTTTCTGACAGAGTTATGGCACTTGTTAATGTATGAAAAAGGGTTTTTGGCCTCTAGTTCCTTTACTACTTGGAGTATCATGATGAAACTTCACAAACATGATCGATGTAACAAAAGCTTTTTATGAGCACAGAAATTTTATCATCGGGGGTTATCTGCCCCTGCCCTGGGACTATATACATGTATAAAATCATGAAAAATTCCATATAAAATCAGAGTTTGAAGCAATTTTTCTAAAATTTTCAGCAAATGATCAGAGTGATGAAAGCCTCCAGTGATGCTCAAATTTACTCCATGGGAGTTATTTCCCCCTGCCCCCGGGCTATACACATGCACAAGTCTGGAAAAATAGGTGTGTGAAAAAAGTTTGCAGTGACGGGGTATCACGCAGTCGTTTGCGATGCTTTTATTTTTCTATATATTAAAATTTTGTGTCGCCCTCTCACTAACACGTCCATATTTCAATTAAGAATTGAAATTTGATTTTTCAGCGTTCATCGTGTGATGAAGCCAGTGGGCGGAGTTAAAATTCCGCGAAGCGAAGCGTTTCTTGTAGAATTTAAGCGACGACCACTGGCGTCTTCACACGATGAACGCTGAAAAACTAAATTTTTATTCTTATATTTACACTTTATCTGTGAACCTCTCTCTGTGCCGTTTTCGTGGTACAATGTAGTTTGGTGTAGAATAGGCAAAATATGGGTCGTAGAAAAGTTAGTAACAACGTGTTCGGCCATAACGTTAAACAGCCGTCGCCCTGGCGTGGCGTCAATCGAACGTTACAAGAACCAATCAAGACGTTTGTTTACATAAGACGTCGCTTGACGACAACGACATATGATCAATTGTCCTTCATCGGTGATTGAAGCTAGTTGCTCTAAAGGGTTCACCTATGGAAAGTCAGTGGCAAGTGTAAATACATGTATTAGTTAATGAAGTGGTCATAAGTCGGTTACCTTGGTAGTACGTATCTAGGAGATTCAGGATCGCCCCGTCCTTTAAGGTAGTGTCAAAGAATCAAGGGGTGTCGTTTTTACTATTTATTCCCTATTTTTGGATATCCATAATCCGATTTTGAATATCAATACTTCCATTATGGATATCAATTATTCGTTTTTAGATATCACAAAAGTATTGATTATCCATAATTATATATCAATGCAGATCCAAAACTAAAATTTTGGATATCCGAAACTCGAATTACGGACATTCTAAAATAAAAAAATAAAAATAGTTTGGATATCCATAATTCGATTTTTTGGATATCCATAATCCCAGTTTTGGATAACCGTTATTTAATTTATGAAAACACAAAAATACAACAGATTTTTGGATATCCAAAAATAGAATTATGGATATTCATGAGTCGAATTATGGAAATCCAATATTATACAATATTATGCTGTGTTTTTGAATATCAATACATCGAATTATGGATATCCAAAAATCGATAAATGGAAAGCCATAAATAGGGAACAAATAGCAAAACGGCACCCCATAAAGAATCGATTCGAAATTTAATGCCAATGGTATACTGTAATAGAGCAGTGGCATAATATATATTTGCATGGAATACAATGTATGCCCCAAAAGACTGAACTTATACAGAAAACTTGTTCCTTTAATCAAACAAAATTTTGATAAAAATCATGTATGAGTTCCTTCAAGAGCAATGACAACAATCATAAGAAAAAAAGGTAGATCAGACTACGTAGTTTCGGAAAATAAAGGTTCGGCTAAATTCATACATGACAGACGTCACTGTAACCACTGTTTACGCGGTTCAAAAATTAAAATTGCCCGAGTTCATTTACCAAACAGACGCACAAGGAGTCTTTAATTCACTTTCGAAATGCTCTCGATTTCAAAATTGCTACATCGCCAGAAAGTAGTTATTAAATTGGCGTCATACAAAACTGTGACACGTTAATGAAGGTAATCATGTTCTTTGAGCCGCGACACGAGAAAACCAACAATGTGGTCGTCCGCCCAATGCAGACTCAGATCAGCCTGTGCATTCACCCAGTCTGATCAGACTCTTTGCTAAGCGCTTAAAGGGTAGCTGAGGGACTAAGCTACCTTCATGCGGAAAGCGAAGACTCTGATCAGACTGGGCGGATGCCAAGGCTGATCTGAGTCTGCGCTGGACGCACGACCACATTGTTGGTTTTGTCACGTCGCGGCTCTTTTGTTCGTCACTAAACTCGAACCTAAATGTTAAGACACAATTTGAGCTGCGACACGACAAAACCAATAATGTGGCGTGTGCGCTCAGCGACCGCCCAGTCTGATCAGGGTCTTCGCTGTCCGACTGAAGGTAGCTTAGACACTTATCTACCCTTTAAGCGCACAGCGAAGACTCTGTTCAGACTGGCTGGAAGTCCAGGCTGATCAGAGTCTTCGTTGGGGGCACATGCCACTTTGTTGGTTTTGTCGTATCGCGGCCTATTTGTTGACCAAACGCTTTAGACTTATATCAGGGTCTGCACTGTTTGCCGCTAATAATTTTAAAAGAACGAATACATCGCCATAATTTCTACCGTTTTTACAAAGGGTAACAACTTTTGTGAATTCCTGTTTGACTGTAGAACGAAATCCTTTCAAATTGGGGTCTACTCTCGAAAGAAATAATTTGCTTCTGCGGGTGCAATTTTTTTCATCAAAAGCAGACAATGCTGTCTACATGTACAAGTTTTAAAGGAAATTATTTGCCATGAGGGAGCAAATTATTTCCAAAAAGAGTGGCCCTGTTTTAGGAGGGTAGAGAATATATCAATTAAAGAATTGCCCCCTCCCCCACCCATCCCACTCTTACATACACACACATAATGTGTACCCATTCATCCTAGGTATCTTATAATTGGCGGGTTCTTCAAAGCCTATTGAGAAATGATTGTGACCCCCCCCCCCCCCTCATCTTATTATCATCATAACTGCTACATAAGAAAATGAGCTACAAAACACACACACACACACACACACACACACACACACACACACACACACACACACACACACACACACACACACACACACACACACACACACACACACACACACACACACTTGAAAGATTGAGTTTACCGAATATGGTGCTCGAGTAAAACACAGGCGAAGACCAAATAGAGAATGCAGTCTAGCCTACAACCTTTTCGTTTGTAAGTACCCATGAAAAGCTCAGTATCAAAACGACCGAATGTGTCATTAACGTAGGATGGTCTTGTTCGTACCATTTGTTTTACTTTCTCATGTTAAAAAATCAGGGAGCAGCGACTCGACAATCATATAAACAGGGAATTCAGCCGCGTCACGACAAAATCAACAAAGTTGCATGTGTGTCCGGCAAAGACTCTGATCAGCCTGGGCATCCGGCCAGTCTGATCAGAGTCTTTGATGTTTGCATGGAGGAAGCTCAGACACTTAGCTACCCTCTTAGCGCACAGCTTAGACTCCGATCAAACTGAGCGGACGCCCAGGCTGATCTTAGTCATGGCGTGGCGCACATGCCACTTTGTTAGTTTTATTGTGACATGGATCATTTATATCAGCTCACCGTAATTACCTAAAATATTGGGGTATCTTTACCAATTACCGTAATAACTATAAATACCGGAGCACCTTCAATCACCATTTTAAATAATAACATTAAAGAAAGCAGATAAGTTTGCAAACAGAGTAGATCCAGATGAGACGGCTCATGAAGTTGTGCTTACCGTCTGGCTATGTGTTGATTATGTAACAGTGCACATACTGATCATTTTTCCCCTAGAAATAGTTGGATTTTCGTCCACACTGTTCAAGCACTGCTGTCCCACTTTTAGTCTCATATATGGCAAACAAGGCTATTATTTCTACAAATATAAAATGTCAGGCATTAATAAGCTCTATTTGCATTGCATTATATAAGGCTTGAAGCACATGCTTCATTTTTTCAATATACAAAGTTTACACTATTCTGACAATTAGGATGCTGGGAGGATTAAAGAATCACAAGGCTATTGTAGTATACGGTAAGAGAAACATAAGAAACTATCTACATGTATCTCTCTCTCTCTCTCTCTGTTTGTCCGTCCGTCCGTCTGCCCGCCAATCGGTCCATCTGCCTCCCTCCCTGCCTCCCTCCCTACCTTTGGATTTTACCCACTTTGTCCAACTGTTTATTTTTGTTGATCGAACTGATCTTTTCTACCAGTACCGTATTAAACCTATAAAATGACCCAGGGGTGTTGCATTTTACGAAAGCGGGGCGTTATTTAGAGCCTATAGACTAGATAGTCAGTCACTGCCAAATATCTATGATAAACAGTATTATGTTGGATGACGTAAGCGTCTCGTGGGATCCTGTGATCTGGGTACATCAACTCGACATGATGCAAAGGATCAGATCATTTTTTGCCTGTTATGCATACCAGACCAATGTGATATCACATTGCTCTGGCATTCATAACAGGCAACGACAAACAAAAGAAAAAAAAACGTTTAGGAGTCATGTATTATAAACGCTGGCGGGTAATTCATGGCACATTCAGTAGTCAGCTTGAAATGTGCATTAAGACAAATCAGTCCTCATTTAGGGGAAGCAACTCTGCTGTTTTCATTTTCCCTCCCTTCTCGACTGGGTTCAACTCCTATAGAAACTAGAAAATGTGTTTATGAAGCACTATGCCCCCAACCATATGCTTGCTTCTAAAGAAGGTTCATCCCATAATAATGTTGAAGTTAGAAAGGGGGTTTAATCAGTTCACTACATCTTAGCCTGTAACTGTATGCCATTTATAAGGAACATAGCTTAGCAGTTCTTCAAATATGCCTCAAAAGTTAATCAGGTCATCTTCTCCTTGGTCCAAACTTGCATACCAAATACATGTATAAGGATACTAACTTATGCGGTTTTCAGATACTTTGTTCACAGGCTTGTTCCTATAGTATATGCCTATGTCTGAAAAGGGGCAATTACTTACCCAAAAATTTACGAAATATGCTAAAAAGTTAATCAGGTCCCCTACACCTTGATCTGCAACTGCATTCCAAATATCAGGATCCTAGCTTAAGCTGTTCTGCAGATATTTTGTTCAAAAAGTTGTTCCTATATAAAATGACCAAGTTGAAAAGGGGCATAACTCCTGAAAGACAACACGGAGGGAAAAAAATACGGGTCTGCTTATTTTTCATGTTGATGCTGCATATAAAATTTCAAGTTCCTATCTCTTACGGTTCTTGACAGTACGTAAGGGTACCTTTGTACCATAGGCTTCAAAGCAATAAGTTGAAAAAGGGGCATAACTGAGTAAAAAATTGACGTTTTTTTTTTTCAAAAGTTAATCAGGTCAGCTACATCTTTGGCAATGTCTTCCTGTAAAAAATCATGACCCTATCATCAGGGGTTCTTGAGATATTTTGTTCACATGGTTCCATAGGCTTACAATGTCCTAAGTGGAAAAAGGAAATTAACTCAGTCACACATTCACAATATTTTTTCAAAAGTTAATCACTTCATCTACACTTTAAGCAGTATCTTCATGCAAAAAATCATGATCCTAGCATTAGGGGTTCTTGAGCTATTTTGTTCACAAGGTTCCATAGGCTTACAATGCACTAAGTCAGAAAAGGGCCATAACTAGGTCAACAATTCACGATTTTTTTCAAAAGTTTATAAGGTCATCTACACCTTGAGCAATGTTTTCCTGCATAATTACATATCCTAGCGTCAGGGGTTCATGAGATATTTTGTTAACAAGGTTCCTTAGACTAAGTTGAAAAAGGGGCATAACTCTGGAAATATGTGACCGGGGGAGAAAACAAAAAATACGCTTATTTTTCATATACATGCCATAAATAAAATTTCAAGATCCTAGCATTAGCCGTTCTTGAGTTTCCCAGCTGCCAAAAAGCGTTACGGACGGACAGACGGACGGACGGACGGACGGACAGACGGACGGACAGGCCCAAACCAATATGCCCCCTCAACTTCTCCAAAGTTGAGGGCATAAAAATTGCTCTCGTGGTAACAAAATCTTTCCTTTGATAGTTGATCCAATTTTGTACGGGTTACATCGTCCAAAAATACAACAAAAAATATCCCTTTTATAAAACTTGCGGAATAAAATGCGGTATACCCATATATCTTCATTCACATTTGTTATCATTTTAGCAATCCTTGCTGTCAAGTTATGCTTGTGTGCCAGGTGGACGGATGTCAAGGTCTGGGTCGACCAACAAGCGAGAAATATCCCAGAACGTTCTGCGGAAGAGTTGCTGTCTATACGCCGTAAATCATTAACCACTCTGTTCAAAGATATAATAAAACGATCCGATGAATTAAGCTTCAGTCTCTCTACACATGAGACGCTGGAAGAAATAGACATGTCCTCAACTTTAGAAGGCACGCATGTGTTAAAAGTGCAAGAAAAATTCAAAGGAGTTCCAGTTTATGACGCGATAGTAACTGTTGAACGGGACAGAAACGACGGTAGATTAACCGGCCAAGTGTCTGGTCATGTTCTAAATGAGATAGAGGACGATCTGAGTGATGTAGCTCCAACGATAACAGAAATCACTGCCGTAAACCGTTTGGTAAACCATTTTAATGCTAGCAGTTATAAGTCCCTTAAAACTCAATTATTGGTTTACAAGCCCTCTGGGGAAGACCTTGCAAGGCTGGTCTGGAGAATATCGTTTTTCTATGTTGACTCCGGCATACCTTCAAGACCTTCCTGTTTTATCGACGCTAAAAACGGTGAGATACTTCAATGTCACGACTACTTGGAGAGGTTTAAAATAAAAGCAGTCGGTGGAAATGAGAAAACAGGAAAATTAATGTATGGTGTTGACATGCCATTTATTAATGTAGAGAAGAAGAAAGGCAAATGCGTTTACAAAAGTGATGACGTAAGAGTGTTTGATTACAGTTCAGACACTGAGACAAACAGTGCAGACATTGTTAAGTTTGATTGTGATGAGGGCGTGTCTGATCCCGCTAATGGCGCATTTTCACCTGCTACAGATGCCTTCTACTTTGGTAAAATGACTGTAAAACTGTTTAAGCAGTGGGCCAATGTTGCAGCTTGTAGCGATTCACCATTAGAACTAGACGTTCATTACAACAAGGAAAATAGTCACGCATTCTTTGATGGGTCAGCGTTTAGATTTTCAGATGGAGATCCGGAAACAACTTATCCATATGTCACTGCAGGTATTGTTGCACACGAAATTGCTCATTGCTTTACCGAAGACCATTCAGACTTTGAATACTTTCATCAGCCAGGTGCTATAGATGAGTCATACTCGGACCTTGTCGGAGAGGCAGCAAAGTTCTTCATATTTGGCTATTATGATTTGAAAGCTGGCAGCGATGTATTAAAGGAGCACGATTACGCACGATTTTTATGTGACCAATCAGTTGATGGTTATTCTATAACTCATGTTGATCAATACACTGATGAAACAGATGTACATTTTGCTAGTGGAATATTTAATAAAGTCGTGTGCGAACTTACGAAATCACCCGGATGGAACCTTAAGTCTGTCTTCCAAGTATTTACTCATGCCAATAGATTTTACTGGCATCCCACATCAGATTTTACTGACGCAGCATGTGGTGTAATAAAAGCTGCTTATGATTTGGGACATGATACCGCTAGCGTACAGAATGTTTTCGACAAGGTGGGCGTCAAAACATGCGACATAAAGGACTACATTAGACAAATTCAGCCAAATACAATAATCCCGAGATTGAAGGCAGGGTTAGGAGAGGTTCTCATATTTAAGATCGCTGTAAACGAAAATGTTTTGAATAAAAATATCAAAATAATGACATCGAAAGGTACAGGTGACGTTGACCTCACTTTAGCGTCAGACTCATCATTCACAAAATCTTCTATAATTTCATCTTCGAACAACATTGGTAACTATGAGAAAGTTGAAATTGAGAAATTTAATAATTTCGCGTTAGAAGCTTATATACGCTTGCAGCCAAGGTTGTTTAATTTTTCAGACGTTGAGTTGAAACTGAAAGTGCGCTAGGCTAATATCTGCAGGATATTAGGCGCTATATATCAAAATGGGCATACCATAAAAAGTCTTAGTATTGGGTCAGGTAGGTCTGAGCAAACAGTGCAGACTCAAATCAGATTGCTCCAAAGGGAGCAGTTGGGTCAGGTGGACACCGGTTGCGGTTCAATCTGCGTTACTGCATTGTAAAACCAAACTGTTTCATTTTCAGAATAGTTACAGATATTAATTTTGGTGTTCCAATATTTGGAATGTTAACTTTTTTTTGTTCTTGTTGTTTTGTGTTTTAAGCTGCATCGTACCAAAACGGCTCTGAAAGAAAGTATCTGCATACAGCGAAGACTTAAACCAGTCTGTGAGTCTGTGCAGTCTAAGCTTGTTCGTGTTTGTCAGTACTCCAGATAAGAAGGGGTAACAGGGAAAATTTAGAGATAAATATCCTTATTTTCCATAAAAACATACGTTGTGACCCCTCATTAGGCCAAGACGGTTCTAATGAGGGGTCACAACGTAATTTTTCGTAGCGAAATAAAAAAAAAACATATATCTAAATTATCTCTGTTACCCCTTCTTATCTGCAGCTTTGGTTTGTAGAGTTTTGACCATACATGTTGAGTTGGAACAGAAAAAGCCCCGCTCAGACTGCGCGAATGCACAAGCTGATTTCAGTCTTTACTATTCACGACTATGCATTTTGCAACGTTTTTTTTTTGCATTTCGAAACTCTAATTTAAAATGCCCACTGCTTGTAAAACGGCTGAAACCTGAAAACCTCTTCTTTGCATTAACTATTGTATTAGGCTATTAAGGAGGACGATTTTGAGTTGCCCTTCATTAAAACAGTGACCTATATAAAAAAAAACTTGAAACCTCTCGTTTAATTTGCGCTTCTGCAAGGGGGTAAAACCGACTTCCCTACCTGCTTTGTCGACCCAGCCTGTCAGTTACGATACATGCACAAGTGGCTGTCGACCGACACCATTTATATTTTACCCTTTAGTATCATTCACCGTAACCGGTAATCCTTACGATCGAATCCACTGCGTATAGTACATGTACTGGATCGGTCGACAGCACAGGTAAGCAAATTGGTTTTACATGTACGTCCATTCATCTACCCCA
The DNA here is from genome assembly GCA_963989385.1 of Ctena decussata. Taxonomy (NCBI): domain Eukaryota; kingdom Metazoa; phylum Mollusca; class Bivalvia; order Lucinida; family Lucinidae; genus Ctena; species Ctena decussata. The sequence goes on from OZ022499.1 coordinate 66,178,152, forward strand.
ACCCCATCCCATCCCCACATTACCGTGCTCTGGGGTGGAGTCACGTTTAGGAATTCGATACTCGAAGACGACAAATATTTTTACTGAGTTGGTAACAGTTGATTAAATTGAAAACTTTAATGTGTTGAATGTGTTTTTGTGCCAACGACTCTGTGTATGAACATAAAATCTCATAATACATGAACTGAACATGACACAAAAGCACATCTCAAATATTCATATTAGAGGTTTGTTCTTTTTTTTCTTCTTTTTTTTTTTTTCTTTCTTACTGTCTCATTAACAATCCAAGTGGGAAAAATGTTCGGATTATTTTTCCAAATGAATGTAGTGCAGCTTTGCCGAATGGCAGGTATCTGTCACAAACTGTAGAATAAAAAAAGTGATATATTTAGCTTCCCAGTCGCTTGGAGATCATAGATTGGATGATCAGTGCATTTAATTCTATGAAATATAGTGACAGATATGACGCTGTTGCTTATCCAGTCATGCTTGTTTAGCGAGGCTTCAGTCCCCGGTATATATTACCATAAAATGTTTAAGGCACATTACCTCGGTCTGGAATCATGTATTGTTTTGCTAAATAAATGGGTATTTCTCTTTAAAATAAAATAAAAATGATACAAATAAACTTAACCAGACACCCCTTAGTTCACGAATGGACACGTCCATTTCATGTGATACGAATAGAACAGTCTAACACAAAAACTAATCGTTTGCTAGATGGATGGATGACTAGCGATTTTACGTCCTTTTCAACAGTGTTTCAGTCATACATGTATCAGGACGATTGGTGGGTGATAATAGAAGACTGTGCAATGGACCCCCGTGTACGATGGAAAGATCTCCGCCTCCGGCGTGGCTCGAACCCGCGACCGCTAGATCAGTAGGCCAGCGCTTAACCCATTGAGCTACCGGGGCTCCTTATCGTTTGCTTTCTATGGAAGACAGTCAAGGTGATGCATAACTTCTCTTGAGAACCAACTCTTCACGTTTATAACATCGAAACATAAGGTTGTTAATCATACAAAATAACCATGTGTTTCATTGCTACTCGTATGACTTTCACACAGGCGAAATATGACTGTTTTGCCCAAGCTCTATGGAAAAAGTAAGGTGATGCAAAACTTCTTTTGTGTAGTATATATGAGCCGCGAAACGACAAAACCAACGATGTGGTTGTGCGCCCTGCGCAGACTCAGATCAGCCTTTGCATCCGCCCAGTCTGGCCAGACTCTTCGCTAAGCGCTTAAAAGGTAGCCAAGGGACTAAGCTACCTTCACGCGGACAGCGAAGACTCTGATCAGACTGGGCGGATGCCCAGGCTGATCTGAGTCTGCGCTGGACGCACGGCCACATCGTTGGTTTTCTCGCGTCGCGGCTCATATGATAATAAGCAGCAGAATGGATTCTAATAAAATTCTCCAAAACCAATATTTGTAACATTATGTTATAAATGTATAATTGAGCCGCGACACGAAAAACCCAACAAAGTGGTTGTGCGCCCAGTGAAGACTCAGATCAGCCTGGGCGTCCACTCAGTCTGATCAGAGTCTTCGCTGTCCGCATGGAAGTAGCTTAGACCCTTAGCTTACTCTTTAAGCGCTTAACGAAGAGTCTGATCAGACTGGGCAGATGCCAAGGCTGATCTGAGTCTGCGCTGGGCGGACACCAACTTTGTTGGTTTTCTCGTGTCCCGACTCATTATAATTAACCACAATTCATACATTTTTGGTATTATTGTTATAATAAGATACAATTAATCACTGTTCTCAATGCCCTTAATGAGCCAAATTATCAAGAAATAAATGTCAATCGTGATACCATTGTTTAAATATCAGCCTCCTATTTACAGCATTAATTTGGAGAGTAAAAAGTTTGAAATTGTTGTGGCCATGTTACGATATTTTGTTTCCTCCAACATATTGAGGGCTTAATAGTATTTTTGGTGCCACGTTGCCAATATTTGCTCCATCTGTCAGTATTTCAGTCACATCAGGACGACGAGGGGGGGGGGGGGGGGGGGGGGGGGGGAGAAGGTAATGAAAGGCTGTGTGCAATGGAACTCCGATTGAAAAAGGGGGGGGGGGGGAGGTAATGAAAGGCTGTGTGCAATGAAACTCCGATTGAAAAGATTTCCGCCTCCGAAATCAACAGGACACACTGATCTACCGAGGCTCCTGTCAAACAAAGTCCATATCCGGGGGTACGATGACACACAGGTTGTAGTAGTAAAATAGTTTATTATTTGTTACATATCAAATGTACATTAACCCATTCCATTTGGGGGCAAACAGCTTGGATCCAGATCAGGCCCCACAAACGTGGGGCCTAATCTGAGATCCAAACTGTTTGCTACCTAGACATCATTTCTACAAGAGTTAGTTAGATCAATATTGTCAAAATATTCCTGATTTTTTATGCAGACGACAATTTCAGCAGACGACAAAAAATACCCAGAATGCAATGGGTTAGGATATAGGCTACTTTCAAAAAACTCGTAATATTTAAGATATTGCTTTTTGATGTAGTAATGACTTATTTGGAACAGAAAAAGTAAGTAAGCAGATCATTCATTTGAAGTTAATTTCATGATGATTTTTTCAATACAATAAGAAGGGGATAAGATAAAGAGATCTTAATAACGAACTAAGCCTCCCACTGGGTACCGAGCTTGAATCAACATTAAATAAAAAATAACGTTAATTGTTCGACGTAAATACGTTGACTATGCGTTGTTTTCAATCAACATCGAACGTCATTTTTATAGTAATTGCTGTAAATTTTAAACAAAAAGTGTAGACCCTGATAAGACGCCGCGTTCTGATTTGGGTCCTTTTTATGGTACGCTAGGCATTAATGGGCTAAAATCAAATCACCTACATGTACATACACGTGTATTCCCTTTCTTTTAATGTCGGATAGGGGGTGGTCGGGTCGGGCGATGGTGCTTGGTATAACTCCCAGTGCCGAGGCGTCCTACTAATTTAACTTGAAAACTGGCAAATTTTGTGATGCTATGTAGTAATGTGTCTAACGTAAACAAACACACAAACACGTCAAAAGGCGCGCCTCTATAGCTCAGTCGGTAGCTTTTGACACATGTACCTCTGCCGCGCAGGTTCGAATCCGGATCAATGCATTAGCGCTGGCAAGTGTGAATGGTTGCCTGTAACCTGAGGTATATAATATACAAATTGTATAATATATTACAATAGTAACTTGATCTGGCGCACTGTATCACGTCTCGGGTGATCCGATGGTATGAGCTCATCCACTCGATGTGATACGTTACGCCAGTTGAAGTTACTATCTGGCTTGCCTGTCCCAGCTTAATAATAATGCAGCTTGTAGACGGCCTATTCTGTAATTTACTCCCACCCTGTACATGTACGATACATGGTGGGTATTAATTAATACTTTTCTGTTGGAGACCGAGGATCGAACCTGCGACTCCTGGATTTTGAGCCTAGCGCTTTATCAAATATACTACCGCCGCTCCTCACAACTTGGGAACATTACTGAATCAACGTTGTTTCAATGTCATATTTTGCATGTACATGTAGTGCTTACGTCAGTGCAAAATGTAAAAATTAAGGTGTACGTGCATACCTCCATGTTCTGACGCCATTGTACAAAAGGTTGGTTGGTTGATTTGATGCTTAACGTCCACGGTAAACAACTAAGGTCATGTCGGGACGGTCAGTTAACCTAACCACACTATTCCTGGGCAGGCTTAGACCTCCTAAGCGGTTAACCAGTACTAAGTGCACATACTTCCGCCAGTAACTGACAACTGCCCTTCTTGAATCAGCGGAAGGAGAAACGAAAGTATGTGGCCAGACCGGGATTCGAACCCAGGACCTCTGACTTACGAGTTTGTACAAAAGGGATCAGCTTTGTGACTTGCGGTGACGTAACCCTCCCGAAAACAGGTCTTATAGCTATTTAATAGCTGAGCAAATTCTTTCCTTAGAGGGTTGAACCAAACTGAAAGGGGAGACAAAATGATAATGGCGGCCCTGAAAGTGTACCTATTTAAACAGTGTGGTCCCAGCAGGCACATGACGTCGAAATAACGACGAACTAATGTCGATGCGACGTCATTATGTCGCATCGACGTTAAGAGTGCGTCGTTTCGACGTCGTGTACCCGCTGGGTAAGAAAGGTGCACTTACAGAGAATACTCAAAACAGCTCACTCAACAGCAAAGACACCTGCCACACTGGGCGGATAATCCCTTTTCCCATGGCCAAATGTACTCAGTTGAATAAATCAATCACAGTAGATTCAGTGTTGGTCGTGTATACAATTAATGTGCCGGCTCTCTCGCCGCGAGAAAACTTTTCTCGCGCCGCGAGAAAACTTGCAATCAGTGTTAAGCGTATTGCAGGTTACAAAAGAGGAACAACACATGCTCCGACCGCTGTATGTTGGTACAAAAATTGGCATGCACAGTTAGCATAGACAAATGCATCTATCTTAACCAGCGTAGACTCTCCGACCGGAGGCTTCGAAAGTAAATTGGGTTTGTTTTTTGTCATATGCCAAACATATCGGGTTTAATATTGTGTTATTGAAAACCAACAGTTATATGCCAGACATAGAGAGAAAAAAACAGATGTAATCGCCTTCAGGATGAAAACAGGACTGTCTTGTGTAGATTCTGCTCGCATGAAAAATTAGTAAGAGTTTTTATTCTTTCTTTCCCTCTCACACTCTTTCTCATAATGCTGTCAACCTTTTTTTTTGTCTTACGTCGTCCTTTCGCACTTTTTTTCTCAGTCTCCCGCTAACTAACTATATAACTGGGCCGCGACTCGACAAAACTAATAAAGTGGCACGTATGCTAAGCGAAAACTCAGATCAGCCTGTGCATTCGCCCAGTCTGATCAGAGGCGCTGTCCGCATGAAGGTAGCTAAGACCCTTACCTACCCTTGAAGTTCACAGCAAATACTCTGATCAGACTGGGCGGATGCCCAGGCTGACTTTGAGATTTCGCTGGGCGCACATGGTTTTGTCGTGTCGCGGCTCAGTTATTACGGACGATGGTGAGTGAATTCGGGCTCAACGTCCCATCACCAACTCGGCCATACGGAGACGGGACCTCGGTTTAAAGTATTATCCGAAAGACCGGCGAAGCGGGGAATCGATTTGGTAGTCCAGCGTGCTATTCACTACACTACCGCCGCTCCTACGGATGTCTGTCTGCATGTTGTTAGCGACCGTACACAGGGGACAAAACTGGTATATAATTTTTATATCTTCCTCATGCACTTTAGCTATCGTTCGCGTGTAACTTACTATAGAAGTGTGGTATAACTTTGGCTGTCATACTGTTTGAATACCCTATGGAATATGTGACTGAAATTCCGGTTATGTTGAACGGGACATGACACTTATTTTGTTGTTGATGTTATGTTGCTATCTGCATGTTTTTTTTATTTATTTATTTATTTATTTATTTATTTTTTTTTTGTTGTTTTTTTGCGCTCCATGTCATAGCTATAAAGATTATTTTTCACTCACAAGAACGACAGCTTCCACTGCCATGCCCCTAGCTTGACTGTCTTTGGTGCAAAATCTGGATTTATAAGTAGAACCAGCTATTGCATCTTATGCACGGCCCGCACAGTCTGTTTTCGGTCTCCGATCCGGTAATTAGGCCCGTTTCGGTCCGTTCCGGTAAATTTACTCACCGTAATGACTAATGAAAAAAAAGACAGATTTTTATGGAACTGACCAATAACTAGATGTTTCTTTAAAACCGATAAAAGTCGGATTAAATATAGAGCACTTAGCAAAATTGGCTTATCGCCCAACATTGACGGGCCATGCAATTCTCTTTGCATTTTTATAATAAGCGCATAGTTGTGTAGTCAAGCATGTGACAATCTGTTGCATATAGAAGTTATACCTCTCGCTAAACTCACTGTACATGTAGTGCCATATCAAACACACACGGAATGTAGTTTGCCAAAATCTTAAGATCTGCTATTCCTAATGTCCGTGCAAATATTTCAAGAGCCCAGCAAAATTGAATGATTGTTGCATCTTGAACTTTCCAGGACATGTTCACCCAGTACTCTTTTTCTATAAAGGTACAAAGTGTTTTCAAACTTCCTCTTCCTTTAAATCAGTTTTTTTTCAAATTGTGGGTAGGCAATAACCGGACATGCTCAGCCAAAATGAACCTTGCATCATAACAAATATAATTAAAAAAAAAAGACCTACATTTAAACAACAGAAACTGACGTTTAGGGATGTGCACATTCCATTTAGAACCGTCGACAGATCAGAAAAAAAATAAAACTACGTTGATGATGGAAATAAAGTTTCATTTTCCTGACACGACGTTGTGTGTATTTACCCACAGACAGTACAAACAAGCTTGACATTTATATAGCAGTCTTTAAATTCATAGAAAACAAATGTAAATATCTTTTCACTCTAAATAACTGACAGACACGTGGACAAGCACAAATGTTCCTCTCCCCAGTCCTGATCGGACTGCTCATCTGAGGGCCTACAATGTTTTATCAGCGGTCACATGTATACCTGAGCCGCGCCACGAGAAAACCAACAAAGTGGTTGTGCGTCCAGCGCAGACTCAGATCAGCCTGGGCATCCGCCCAGTCTGATCAGAGTCTTCGCTGTCCGCATGGAAGAAACTTAGACCCTTAGCTACCCTTTAAGCGCTTAGCAAAGAGTCTGATCAGTCTTGGTGGATGCTCAGGCTGATCTGAGTGTGCGCTGGGCGCACACCACTTTGTTTGTTTTCTCGTGTCACGGCTCACCTGTGTATGAAAATAGCTCATGGTAAGGCAAATATCAAAGTGTTAATATCTGAAATAGTAGAGGATCTCGAATATTGACAGTCAAAACGGTGAATTACTTCATTGTTTTATATTGGACCATAAATATAATGCATTTTCATATATATATCGTTTTTTCCAGGGCTGAAGAATGTTTTTGCGACTAAAAGAAACACAGCAGTGGATATGAGACAAAACAAGGATGCGGAACCAAAATATTCCTTCTGGCGAAGGTTAAAGACAAACGATGAGTACAGAAGAAAATTTCAACTGACATGTGCAGTTTGCTGCTCATATGTGACATTGGTAAGACTTCTCTCTCTCTCTCTCTCTCTCTCTCTCTCTCTCTCTCTCTCTCACACACACACACACACACACACACACACAAACACACACACAGGAAGACAATATTAAGGAGTGGACAGGAATGGACTTTGCAAGTAACTAGGGCACCTGAAGACAGGACCAGATGAAAAGGATTGTCTAAAGTCACACTGGAAACAAAAGAATCCGTAGATTTTACAATAGAATATTTGGCAACCAGCTGCCAGTCCTTTTCCCGTAATTTTTACGGGCGCTCGTAGACACTGGTGGAATCATTACGCAGAGCAGGATAGAAAAAGACAGGTGTTGTTTTGGTCATGCATGTAGCCCTTCAACACCATAAATGTATTTTTGAGCGCGGTCTGGTAAAGTAACTACCATATCAAGAATTCAATAGAAGTTCAACAGGCAGACGGGAAATGGACTGGCAGCTGGTTGCAAGGTATTCTACCGTAAAATCTACGGATTTTTTTACAGTGCAACTATGGTGCCCCCAACGACCTTGCATGTTTATGGAATAGACTAGGCCAGACTAGATTAGTTTATTGTAAATTTTCACTTCAGGGATTTGTTATCGTTCAGATCGGTACCGCTCTACCAGAATTACAGGTTCTAGTAAGAATTGATCTGGAGACCGCTTCATGGCTGTTTACGGCTTGGTCAATAGGCTACATCGTTGGGTCACTCATCAGCGGAGTCGCTTATGACAGGTCAGCTGTATTTTTTAATATACCGAACAAAAATAAAAATCTGATAGTTTTACGTCCGAATATTGGCCGATCTTGTAAATGTTAAATGTAGGTATGGGTTATTTAAGGGTTGGATAGACGTTATCTTATACATATTACGCAAAGCTGTAAAGTGCCGTGGTCGAGTGGTAACAGCGACTCATATATGGTGCAGAAGGTCGCCAGAAGGTCGTGAGTTCAAACCCGGGGTTCCGCCATCCGACGACTGGGAAACTCTGTCGATAGGTACCTGTGTCGAATCAGGGAAGGATAAGACAGCGAAAGGAGAGGGATTGGCTCCCCCTTTCATATACTGTAATGTGCCCAAGATACATGCTGTGGGCCTCTTACCACTATTGCGCAACTGGCTATGGGGCATCTTTACCTTTTTTCCATTTGATATCTGTCCTGCCTAGGGTTATGCGGCTCCGGTCGATTCTACAAATCCAGAAGTTTATTTATTTTGCGCAGGCGCAGATAAAGTCACTTTCTTGTACAAAATAAATGCCTTGAATTTTTTTAATTCTATTATTTTGAATTATTTTGATTTGTTGAAAATTCTTGCTGCAGCAGGCATTTTCCTGTTGCCTGGTTTTAGTCGTCTTTGTCAGGCCATAGGGGTAGGGGACACTTGCGTTCGCGACTTTTAACGTTGGTGTCTCTTAGCTGATGTCTGCGGCAACCCTGCCTCGTAGATTGCATCTTGGAGAGAGATGTCCAGTACATGTACCTGCCAAGATTTGCTCATCACCTCTTTTTTAAGTTTTCTGGTCAAGCAAGTTGGAAGTAAAATGAGCCGCGACACGAAAAAACCAACAAAGTGGTTGTGCTCCCAGCTCAGACTCAGATCAGTCTGTGCATTCCCCCAGTCTGATTCGAGTCTTTGCTGTGCGCTTAAAGGGTAGCTAAGGGTGTATGATATCTCCATCCGGACAGCGAAGACTCTGATCAGACTGGGCGGATGCCCAGGCTGATCTGAGTCTACGTTGGACGCAATTGCCACTTTGTTGGTTTTGACGTGTCGCGGGTCAACTACAGAAAGGTACATAGACACTAAACGCCCATGCATTTTATGTAGTAACTCAGCTTCATGTTCATATATACAACTTACTTATTTTATCGCCTTTACAGGTGGAACAGACTGACATATATGGCTTTCTCTAGCATTGGCTGTGGTATCGCAAGTGTGCTGTTGCCATGGTCACCATCGTTTCCAGTGATGTTGGTATTTAGAGTAGCCACAGGTCTTTTTTGTGGCGCGGTAGATACAGGTAGATATTGAAACGTTTTGTTTATCAAAAATCATTGAAAGGTAGGTAATTATGCCTTACCTTTTTGACATTGGCTGATAACGGTAGTGTATCTTTTCTGTAGTTACACTGTCGCATTATGCACATCGGGAAGTGTACCATAAAACGACTTGAAAATGTGCGGTAGTCATAATTTTATGAGGGTTTGCATATGGGCTGTAAGGCCGTTTGAAAATGGTTCATCGATATTTGGCCAGACAATCAGAGTGCAGGCAGCTGGGTTAGTCGGACAGAACCTCTCTCACATAATATACTTAAGGACAAAAGTTCTGCACGGATGTTAATTTAACATCCGTGCAGAACTTTTGTCCTTACGTATAGTAATTGTGTTACAGCAGCCGTAAGAATAAGAACACACTGAGTGGTTTGGCTAACCTCCACTCACACACAAGCATGTACGAAAATGCAGGAGCAACGGGGACCTCGTTGTTATCGGGAAATACAAATAATCAGAATTATAAGGGTGATTGTATGATATATACTGAGAGGCAAAAGAAAGTATATATATAAAGCAGTCTTGATTTTCCTTCAGATGTGTTCACGCCTAATAATAACTTGGCACTGTTGATAAATACAATCAATTTCACATAATTTTCGACAATTTTCAGTACAATCGGCAAAAGGATAAGAAAATACTATGGTTTTAAACGGACAAGGGTCGCTGGAGTAGCTCCCCTTTAAACATACACCTTGGACAATAGAGATTAATTTTGTGCATTTTTATGCATTACATCGATAAAGGGATGAAAGGTTTGTAAGGACATGTCACCCTCTCATATGAAAAACGGGATAAAGTATCAAATTTTCGTACCAAGAAATGATGCATTTGGCGTCTTCTGTTAACATCCAATGAATATGCATTGAGTTCTTATGGGAAGTTTATTTGCAATTTTCTTTCAAATAAACAAATCTATGAGGTTTCTTTCAAGTGCACACACAAGCAAGAAGCCAAACAACAACTTTGCGAAAAATTTCAAGTGAAAACTTCTAACACCAGGTAAGACAGAGAAACTTTTAATTCTCTATACTTTTAATTAAAAGGAAGATAATTTGAGACATGTAGCATTTCTAACTTTGTTTGCAGAAGTTTGGTGGGGGTTAAAGATAAATGAAGATGTGGTTTAACTCACAGACATTAGCGCTAGACATTCATGAAGTGCAAAATGCTATTTGTCATGTGCAAAGCGAGTTTTGATTGAAACTGCTGAATTTGAAATAAGGACCTTGACTCCATTATTAGTGACTGTAAAACAATTTGTTTTTGTGTTGTGCACAGCTAGACGTTTGCCAAAATGACATTATTAATATTTCAATGCAGCCATTTACACGAGACCCAGTATTCAGAACAAAAAACTGTATACTTTCTATTGCCTCTGAGTATATATAAAGAAGAAGCAACAGACTATAAACAGACTAAATGCACATAGTTGGTTTCCTTTCAGGGGCTAACACGATTGTACCATCCATTTGGGGAAGTAAAGCAGGAACATTTATGCAAGCCTTATATCTGTCATACACAGTAGGCGGAGTAGTTTGTCCTCTTTTGACCAGACCGTTTATGACAACCCATATCAACGAACAGACTTCTCTGGGTCAGATGGATGAGAAAGAATTTTCAGATATTGCAATAAGCAGTCATTTAAAATACAATGGTTCAATAGAAAACCGGAGCGCATCTATTCTTACAACTGTATATGCTACAGATGTATCGAATGCAACATATAGTGGAAATGAAGAACAGGAGCAGAAATCTTATATCCATCTTGCATTCATCATAACTGGGGTTCTGACCGCTCTTACTGCCGTTCCATATTGTATCATGTCATATTTAGGGAGCTATGACGTGAAAGCCAAAGACAGTATTACAACATTACATAAGGATGTCGAGAGAAGTCCCAAAGTTTCAAAATATAGAACTTTTATAATCATATTTTGTGTTTGCGCTGTGAACGTATTGTATGCTGCTACAGAAGATGGGTTAGGAGCTTTTCTTGTTACCTTTTGCCTCTATCAACTGCGCTGGGACAAAACTCGAGCAGTAATTCTTATGGCTTTATACTGGTCTGCTAGCTGTCTAGGCGGATTGATAGCTATATTTGTCGTCAGAAGACTGGGCCTCGCCAAAATGACGTTTACAGCATTTACTATATGGATGTCTTCCTTTCTGGGGGCTCTTATTTGCTCTCAGTTTCAGTTTTATTACTTAGTATGGCTGTTTATTCCTGTATCAGGAATGAGTATGGTTGTGATAATTCCAAATGTGATCTCGTGGGCAGAAGCATATGTGTGTAACGTTTCCGGAAAAGTTTCTTCATTAATAATGATGTCAACGGGAATCGGTATAGCCACAAATCCTCCTGTGATAGGTTATCTGATGGAGAAGTTTTCGATCCTTTGCTTTTTATACGTCTTGTCAGTTGAATCTCTAATTTGTACGTTGTGTTTTACATGTGCGTATTCCGTCCTGCACTGTTGCAACAAGACTGGTCATGTAACGAAGTCTTTGGAGATAGAAATAAAAGGTGATGATCTGACAGCGAAGGCGCTAGACGGTGAACCAAACGAGTGTGTCCCTAATCTCGTCGAAAGCCAGAAGCTGCTTCTATGTACGTCAGATCAAGCAGCCAGTGCTCAAAATCAGAAATCTCAGTAGTGTAGCTAAAGACAGTCCGACGGTTTAGGTAATCTCAATATCAATTTAGAATTGCTCACCACAGTAACTGTGCTCATGAGCCCGTGTACATTCAATGTAAAATTTGAAAGATATCCTTGAACTGGACTAAATAGGTTCAAAAGATATTGAGCCGCGACATGAAAAAAACCAACGGAGTGGTTGTGCGCCTAGCGCAGACTCAGATCAGCCACGGGGTCCACCTAATCCGATCAGACTCTTCACTAAGCGCTTAATTAAAGGGTATCTAAGGGTCTAAGCTACTTTCGTGCGGACAGCGACGACTCTGATCAGACTGGGCAGATGCCCAGGCTGATCTGAGTCTGCGCTGGGGACACAACCACTTTGTTGGTTTTCTCTTGTCGCGGCTCAATTACAGTTGACTTTCGTTATCTCAAACTCTGCTATATCAAAGAGATTTCATTTTATAGAATATGTTTGGACACATTTCCTAGTTTTCTTTTCACTTCAACTCCAGTTATCTAAAACTACTGGTATCTAATAGTAAATTTTCTGTGCCAGAAAATTTACTTTGAGATACCAATAGTTTGAAATGATTTTCGACTTTAAGAGGTCAACAGCTGACTGTATTCAGTTACCGATGAAAGTTAAAAGTCTCAAAGTACAGCACTCAACTCCGGGCACCGAGAGGAGAAACAAGAGATGTGAAAAAAATGTGGACTAAAACTAGAATGTAAAGATCAAAATCTGCACCCCTGAAAAAAGCTTTAACTTTGAGATACCATATGGATATCACTTTTATCTTGTTCTTCAAACTGATATAAAACTATTCACTTATACTAATTTTATCGTAAAGTTTTGCGTTTCCTATATTTTTCTGCATTTGTCAAATTGGGGTCCATTAGGGGAAATGTCTTATTCTCATTTTTGATCCAGCGAAACTCGGATTTTTACCAACTTATTGACCATTTCATCAAACTGCTTCCTGTTCCTTACCATGACAGCAACACATACCTATCTACATGTATTTTGTTGTTTTCAATTATTAAAAGTTATAATATTCGTTAACCCCACAGGAGTTTCATTCCATCATAAATCCTGCGTTTCCTTATGTTTGTTATACTTGTTGAAATAAGGCCCAGAAAGGGAAACATCTTATTATTATTTTTAAACCAGCGAAATTCGGATTATCACAATCCTATTAGCCAACTCATCAACGTATTTCCTGTTCCTCACCATCGCTGCAACAGGTACATATCTATTGCATTGTTTTCAATCATTTGTTAACCCGTCTGGTAGTTTCAAAAATCTAGAGGAAAGCAAATGTGTCCAAAATGCATGGACACTTCACAAAGTCAACCTCAGATATATATGCCGGACTCATGACCACATTGCTTGAACAAAGATGAGGACTCAACAAGAACACCACTGTTGCCGCCCTCTACTTTCGGCAAACACTTAACTGTACAGATTTCTTTGTTTGTTCTTGTTTTTTTCTTTTTTCGTGTGTCAAAAGTGTTTATATTTCTACTGCCTGATTGAGAAAATACAGTGACGTCTGGAATTTTTAACCTTGATTTGATAAAAAAAAAAAATTCTCTCTCCGTATTGCATGAGATGTTAACAGAAGTTTTTGCAACCTGGCTAGCCGATGTTGCACATTTCATGACTGGGCATGAACAGATTCAGTTAAACCGAGTCTACTATTTTCCTTTCTTGTATTTCTTGCTACAAATCATGTTGAACATTCTAGGGGGTATTGGACGAGTGATGGTTCCTGCTCACCTGTGCAGTATTGCCAATTGGATAATTTCCCTTAGGAACGGTCTACACTATAATCGACTCGCTTTTTTGTCACAACACATAAGCCTAGCATCCCCTGAAGGGGACTCCGGCGAGAAGTGAACATCCAGATCAGACGCTTCAAACCCGAGGTCTGATCAGGATCTGCACTGTTTGCCTTAAATGTTGGAATTTTTGTAAGAATAAACTAAAATCCAATAAACTATGTATTTTTTCTTTACTTTCCTGTGAAACGTCTTTTATATTATAAAATACATCACCCGATTCAAATCGGCTCCAGACCCCGAAAACTGTGTTTAAATCTCTTGACTTGATTTTGAGAAATATTCATTTTCATGAGCCATGCAAAAAGCACTAGTCACCGGACCATAATCGTGTTTCAATTTGTGCTGAACTAGCGAGTATATTCCGGTGGCAAATGCTGTTTACACGGCGAATAAAAATGAATAGCAACGATATTTAAACACGAATTTCGGGGTCTTTGACCGAATCGAATTGGGCATCGTATTTTATGAAAATAAGATGACGATTCATAGGTCTGTCAAGAAAATATTAAAGCTGCACACTAACAGATTTGAAAATATGCCGATACAAGCGAATGTGTATTTTTTCGCCATATCACTGCTTATATTATACAGAGAAATGTATTCTTCGTTCGCTGATATGGCTAGTTTGACTGATGCATACGATATGTTGTCAGAAAATTCGATAAAACGAAGCACCTACCTAGGGTGTGTAAACCGGTCCGCCATCTTTGGTGGTGTGTTCCGTTTCCTAAAAAGAATTTTCAGTATCTCGATCCAGACAATGAGTGTAGTAGAGTGTCGTGTGGCGGCTGTAAAACGTCTGCTCCCTGTACATCATCTTATCGCAGATTATATTAGCCGCGACACGAGAAAACAAACAAAGTGGTTGTGCGCCTTGCGCAGACTCAGATCAGCCCGGGCATCAGTCCAGCCTTATCAGACTCTTCGCGAAGCGCTTAAAATATAGCTAAGGGTCTAAGCTACCTACATGCGGACAGCGAAGACTCTGATCAGACTGGGCGGATGCCGAGGATGATCTGAGTTTGCGCTGGGCGCACAACCACTTTGTTGGTTTTATCGTGTCTCGGCTCAGTCATAATTTCTCGTCCTTCAGGATCATTTTATGCATTTCCGGTTTACACGTGGCGTCGGAATGACGTCGTACTGACGTCATTACAAAGTCATGTGCCTGCTAGGTTTAGTGTCATCCTGAAAGTGGAGTTCTGCCCGACGCTAGGTGGCATGATCAGTGTTGCAGATGTCATTACTGGACATGAACAGACTCTTTTAAACTGAATCTGCAGTTTTCATTTCCTCTACTTCGAAAGGATCTAATTTTTCAAAACTTATTGTAAAACAAATGCTAAGGGTTAGGAATGACTCATTGTTACGTGAGAGCGAGAGAAAAGTTACGGCATAGATCATGATTCCATATGCTCTTTAACTATGACATTCTGCGAAAACAGTTACATGACATTGAAATTAGCAATGTTATAAAACAATTACATAACTGAGCCGCGACACGAGAAAACCATCAAAGTGGCTGTGCGCCCAGCGCAGACTCAGATCAGCCTGGGCATCCGCCCAGTCTGATTAGAGTCTTCGCTGTCCGCAAGGGGGTAGAATAGACCCTAAGCTACCCTGTAAGCGCTTAGGGAAGAGTCTTATCGGACTGAGCGGATGCCAAGGCTGATCTGAGTCTGCGCTGTGCGCACAACCACTTTGTTGATTTTCTCGTGTCGCGGCTCATATGCAAGCAATATTGACTTCTTTGGCTGATAAATTATGCTTTATTAAGCGTAGAAAGAATACATAAACAGAGCTACCTACAAACAGCTTTTTTAAAGATTTACAATTAATGCGCGTTCACAACATTTTTTATTGAGAAATAAGAAAAAAATATCTCAACATCATCCCTGTTCTCCTTTTTGTTTGCTGGAGCACTGATCCATTGTAAAGTCAAGTACGGTTCTTTGATCATGATGATAAAAGCTCTAGATAAAGTACTAGTATTTTTACTATTCTGTGGTAATTTTCCTTACTTAGAGACGGCTCAACAGTTCTAAAAAAAGAGCAATTTATGATTTATGAAGAATAAATAAGTCACAGTTTCAAATATGTAGAGTTCGTCTTTGCATGATATAAAAATCTTCTTTTTTTACTGTCTGTAAAAAAATAGTAGTAGTAAATCATTTCCGACGGCCACTTGGGCGTCCAGTTGCTCCTTTCTTTCCGGCAGGTTTTGTTGTATACCTTCCCGCGGGACTAGGGGATTTTCCGGCTCTAGTTTTGACTTTTAGTTGTTTCGGGATCTCTGCTGAACGTATCTGAAAATTTGGAAATACATCTTCATATTTCTCTAGCAGTGGTTTGTAATTGTATTGGATCGGTGTCGGTGTTTCTGCGTCTGAGAGTTCGCGTTCTCGCATAATCTCCTTCTGGACGAGAACATAGGTGGCGTGCGAGGCTAGATGTTTGTTGGCGTAGTCATACTTATGGGCATCAAGCTCCTTCACCAGACCTGCAGTGAGAAACAAAATATAGTCCGTTTGCTCCCAAATGCAAACGGCATCCCCAATATTTTCTCAAAAGTGGTGAGAGGTAGAATGTTTTCGAATTGCTTTTTCTTAATTTTTATCCTATACATAACAAAGCATAATTTTGTAGAAATGTCAGGCTTTGCATAAAAAAGTTTCTTCACAAAAAGGACCTAAAATGTGTCATGTTCGCCATTTGATTACTAGGGAGTAAAACATGGCTGTTGGAATTCTCATTAAGTCTTCCGTAGCTGAACAAGTGACCAATGTATGCTATCCTTAGAACAAATTCATTTGCAAAATTAACTGACATTTTATTCTGAATCATTTTATTCTACTTTTTGTTTCACCCATATACACCTTTTACTCGCAAAACTATCTCAACTCGGTAAAGTTAGCAGAATAGCAGAATAGCAGAATGAAATGGTAAAGTTAGCAGAATGGCAGACTAGCAGAACGAAATGGTAAAGTTAGCAGAATAGCAGAATGAAATGGTAAAGTTAGCAGAATGGCAGAATAGCAGAACGAAATGGTAAAGTCACATGTAGCAAAATAGCAGAATAGCAGAACAATTTTTTTTGTTCTGCCCATTCTGCTAGCAGAATAGCAGAACGAAATGGTAAAGTTAGCAAAATAGCAGAATAGCAGAACGAATTTTTTCGTTCTGCCCATTCTGCTCATTCTGCTAGCAGAATAGCAGAACATAATGGTAAAGTTAGCAGAATAGCAGAACGAAATTTTTCGTTCTGCCCATTCTGCTCATTCTGCTAGCAGAATAGCAGAATGAAAAGGTTCGTCGGAATTATGTTCTAAGGCAACCAGCAGATGGACACACTCAAGCTATGCATGGAAAACATTTCCCATCAGGTCAGGCTTCAACTAGCAAGGAAAAATCCACAAATCGCTGGAGCAAAAAATGTTTATCATCAAATTCTGGTGTGACCAGCAGGTGGGCAGACTCATGGCATGCATGGAAATCATGTTTATCGCCGCCCGAGTTTATCTAGTAAAAAATAAAATTGGAATTTTTCGTTCTGCCCATTCTGCTCATTCTGCCAGCAGAATAGCAGACTGAAAAAGTTTGTCGGAATTTAAAATCTAATGCAACCAGCAGATGGGTAATATCAAGCCATGCATGGAAAACATTTTCCTCCTAGTCAGGCTTCAACTAGAAAGGAATAAATCGACAAATTTGTTGAAGAAAAGAATAATTTATCATCAAATCCTGGTGTGACCGGCAAGTGGGCAGACTCATGTCATGCATGGAAATCATGTTTATCTCCGCCCGAGTTTATCTAGTAAAAAATAAACTTATAATTTTTCGTTCTGCCCATTCTGCTCATTCTGCTAGCAGAACAGCAGAATGAAAAAGTTTGTCGAAAGTTTGTTCTAAGGCAACCAGCAGATGGGCACACTCAAGCCATGCATGGAAAACATTTCCCTCCTGGTCAGGCTTCAAATACATGTAGCAAGGAAAAAATCCAAAAACTCCCTGGAGAAAAAATGCAGAATGAGCAGAATAGGCAGAACGCAAATTCAAGTTTATCCTTTACTAGATAAACTCGGGCGGCGATAAACATGATTTCCATGCATGACATGAGTCTGCCCAGCTGCCGGTTACACCAGGATTTGATGATAAATGATTATTTTATATAACAAATTTGTCGATTTATTCTGTTCTAGTTGAGGCCTGACCAGAAGGGAAATGTTTTCCATGCATGGCTTGAGTGCACCCATCTGCTGGTTGCCTTAGAACATAATTTCGACAAACTTTTTCATTCTTCTGTTCTGCTAGCAGAATGAGCAGAATAGGCAGAACGAAAATTCAAGTTTATCTTTTACTAGATAGACTCGGGCGGCGATAAACACGATTTCCATGCATGCCATGAGTCTGCCCACCTGCTGGTCACACCAGGATTTGATGATAAATATTTTTTCACCAGCGAATTTGTGGATTTTTTCCTTTCTATTTGAATTCTGACCTGGACGGAAATGTTTTCCAAGCATGGCTTGAGTGTGCCAATCTGCTGGTTGCCTTAGAACATAATTCCGACAAACTTTTTTATTCTGCTATTCTGCTAGCAGAATGAGTAGAATGGGCATAACGAAAAATTCCAAGTTTATTTTTTACTAGATAAACTCGGGCGGCGATAAACATGATTTCCATACATGACATGAGTCTGCCCACCTGCTGGTCACACTAGGATTTGATGATAAATATTTTTTTTTTCAACAAATTTATGGATTTTTTATTTGCCAGTTGAAACTTGACCAGGAGGGAAATGTTTTCCATGCTTGGCTTCAGTGTGCCCATCTGCTGGTTGCCTTAAAGCATACTTCCGACAAACTTTTTCATTCTTCTGTTCTGCTAGCAGAATGAGCAGAATGGGCAGAACGAAAAATTCCAAGTTTATTTTTACTAGATAAAATCGGGCGGCGATAAACATGATTTCTATGCATGACATGAGTCTCCTCACCTGCTGGTCACACAAGGATTTGATGATATTTTTTTTCTCCAAATTTTTTTTGAATTTTGGCCTTGCTAATTGAAGCCTGGCCAGGAGGGAAATGTTTTCCATGCACGACTTGACTGTGCCCTTCTGCTGGCTGCCTTAGAACATAATTCCGACAATTTTTTTCATTCTGCTATTCTGCTAACAGAATGAGCAGAATGGGCAGAACTAAAAATTCCAAGTTTATTTTTTACTAGATAAACTCGGGCGGTGATAAACATGATTTCCATGCATAACATGAGTCTGCCCACAAACTGGTCACACCAGGATTTGATGATAAATGATTTTTTTCTCCAACAAATTTGTCGAGTTTTCCTTACTAGTTGAAGCCTGACCAGGAGGGAAATGTTTTCCAAGCATGGCTTGAGTGTGCCCATCTGCTGGTTGCCTTAGAACATAATTCCGACAAACTTTTTCATTCTTCTATTCTGCTAGCAGAATGAGCAGAATGGGCAGAACGAAAAATTTCAAGTTTAGTTTTTACTAGATAAATTCGGGCGGCGATAAACATGATTTCCATGCATGACATGAGTCTGCCCAGCTGCCGGTTACACCAGGATTTGATGATAAATGATTATTTTATATAACAAATTTGTCGATTTATTCTGTTCTAGTTGAGGCCTGACCAGAAGGGAAATGTTTTCCATGCATGGCTTGAGTGTGCCAATCTGCTGGTTGCCTTAGAACATAAATCCGACAAACTTTTTCAATCTGCCATTCTGCTAACAGAATGAGCAGAATGGGCAGAACGAAAAATTCCAAGTTTATGTTTCACTAGATAAACTCGGGCGGCGGTAAACATGATATACATGCATGACATGAGTCTGCCCACCTGCTGATGACACCAGGATTTGATGATAAATGATTATTTTCTTTAACACATTTGTCGATTTATTCCTTTCTAGTTGAAGCCTGACCAGGAGGGAAATGTTTTCTATACATGGCTTGACTGTGCCCATCTGCCGGTTGCCTTAGAACAAACTTCCGACAAACTTTTTCATTTTGCTGTTCTGCTGTAGAATGAGCAGAATGACCAGAACGAAAAATTCCAAGTTCATTTTTTACTACTCTCTTGTTGAGGCACTCCAGCAAGTGGTTTTTAGTGGAACTTTTTTCTTTAAAGATGCTTAAATATCAAAATTATAGGTTTAACATACCCAAAACCATTTCTCGTAGCTAAATACTGATTTGCAGCATATTGCATGACCTCTTTTGTCTATTTTTATCATTTTTTGATTGGAGGTGGGTTTTCCAATAGTAAAAATATTCCTTCTGGTTTCCAGTCTTTGATGAGGTTCATTTTAATTTTAATTAAGCTGGGAACCACCCATTATGACATCACAACAGAAATGATGTCATCACTAATCACCTGATCTGTTTTGGAATATGATCATTTCAGCAAAGGGTTGCTTGGAGTGTCAGCTACACTTATGCATCTTTTTGTTTTCCAAAAAGATATTACTTTTGAAAATAACTGCTATAAGATATAAGAATAAATTCTTCTGAACTGATTTCATGTTAATTTTAGATGAAAAGGGTAATTTTCAAGAATGTGCTTGAAACATGCCACCCCTACAGCAATATGGGTTATCTTTAGGCCGCCATTTTGAAACTGAAAAAAATACATTGCAAGAGATTACTTTGCAAGCTTGAGGGCATGCCAATGAATTTCAACAACTCTACTGGACAAATCTGACTACGAGAAATGGTAATAAATTGAACCATGTAAGTGGAATTTGCTGTTGCTTTATCCTTTAAGCATAAACTTCGAAAAACAACTTGCTGGAGTGCCTCAACAGGAGAGTAGATAAACTCGGGCATGAAACATGATGTCCATGCCTGACATGAGTCTGTCCACAAGCTGGTCACACCAGGAATTGATGAAAAATATTTCCCCCCAACAAATTTGTGGATTGAGACTTGACCGGGAGGGAAAAGTTTTCCATGCATGGCTTGAGTGTGCCCTCTGCTAGTTGCCTTAAAACATAATTCCGACAAACTTCTTCATTCTGCTGTTCTGCTAGCAGAATGAGCAGAATGGGCAGAACGAAAAATTCCAAGTTATTTTTTTTATTAGATAAACTCGGACGGTATTAAACATGATTTCCATGCAAGGCATGAGTCTGCTCACCTGCTGGTCACACCAGGATTTGATGATAATTTTTTTTCTCAACAAATATTTTGGATTTTTGCCTTGCTAGTTGAAGCCTGACAAGGAGGGAAATGTTTTCCATGCATGGCTTGTGTGTGCCAATCTGCTGGTTGCCTTAGAACATAATTCCGACAAACTTTTTTATTCTGCTATTCTGCTAGCAGAATGAGTATAATGGGCAGAACGAAAAAAATCCAAGTTTATTTTTTACTAGATAAACTCGGGCGGCGATAAACATGATTTCCATGCATGACATGAGTCTGCCCACCTGCTGGTCACACCAGCAACTGATGATAAATATTTTTTTTTCTCCAGCAAATTTTTCGATTTTTTCCTTTCTAGTTGAAGCCTGACCAGGAGGGAAATGTTTTCCATGCATGGCTTGATTGTGCCCATCTGCTGGTTGCCTTAGAACATAATTCCGTCAAACGTTTTTATTCTGTTGTTCTGCTAGCAGAATGAGCAGAATGGGCAGAACGAAAAATTATAAGTTTATTTTTTACTAGATAAACTCGGGTGGCGATAAACATGATTTCCATGAATGACATGAGTCTGCCCACCTGCTGGTCACACCAGGATTTGATCATAAATGATTCTTTTCTTCAACAAATTTGTCGATTTATTCCTTTCTAGTTGAAGCCTGACCAGGAGAGAAATGTTCTCCATGCATGGCTTGAGTGTACCCATCTGCTGGTTGCCTTGGAACATAATTTCGACAAACTTTTTCATTCTGCTATTCTGCTAGCAGAATGAGCAGAATGGGCATAACGATAAATTCCAAGTTTATTTTTTCCTAGATAAATTTGGGCGGTGATAAACATCATTTCCATGCATCACATGAGTCTGCCCACCTGCTGGTCACACCAGGATATGATGATAAATATTTTTTTTTTCTCCAGCGAATTTGTGGATGTTTTCCTTGCTAGTTAAAGCCTGACCTGGAGGGAAATGTTTTCCATGCATGGCTTGAGTGTGCCCTTATGCTGGTTGCCTTAGAACATAATTCCGACAACTTTTTTCATTCTGCTGTTCTGGTAGCAGAATAAGCAGAATGAGCAGAACGAAAAATTCCATGTTTATTTTTTACTAGATAAACTCGGGCGGCGATAAACATGATTTCCATGCATGACATAAGTCTGCCAACCTGCTGGTCCCACTAGGATTTGATGATAAATGATTATTTTCTTCAAGAAATTTGTGGATTTTTTCGTTGATAGTTGAAGCCTGACCAGGAGGGAAATGTTTTCCATGCATGGCTTGAGTGTGCCCATCTGCTGGTTGCCTTAGAACATAATTCTGACGAACCTTTTCATTCTGCTATTCTGCTAGCAGAATGAGCAGAATGGGCAGAACGAAAAATTTCGTTCTGCTATTCTGCTAACTTTACCATTTCGTTCTGCTATTCTGCTAGCAGAATGGGCAGAACGAAAAATTCCGTTCTGCTATTCTGTTGTTTTGCTAATTTACCATTTCGATCTGCTATTCTGCTAGCAGAATGAGCAGAATGGACAGAACAAAAAATTTCGTTCTGCTATTTTGCTAACTTTACCATTTCATTCTGCTATTCTGCTAACTTTACCATTTCGTTCTGCTATTCTGCCATTCTGCTAACTTTACCATTTCATTCTGCTATTCTGCTAACTTTACCGAGCCCTCACATTCATATACGCCCACAACTGAAGTAAACAACGAGTTTACGCTATAGCCTATCAATAATATGTGGCTGTTCGAAAAAGCATACGACACCCTTCAGTGAAACTGCTCTGTTAATGTTAATGGAAAATATTTCACAAAAGCGTCCAAAATTTTTACTTTTCGTATTCTGTTATGTATAGTTATAGGAATCATTAGCACATTAGAACATTTTATTGGAAATTTCAACGTTTTCGAGAAAATGGGCCAAGCCCCGCTGCACTTGGGAGCAAACCCAGCAGGCACATGACGTTCAAACGACGTCGTACTGACGTCGATGCGACGTAATGACGTCGCATCGACGTCAGTACGACGTCATTTCAACGCCATGTGCCCGCTGGGAACGGACTATGCTAGTGTATGAGCCACAATAAAACATAGCCTTGTGATATGTTAGCATCAACGAGAGAATTCGAGCGATTTTGCAGTTTAGCAAGTCATAAGGTTCATTTGCCCATCGACTAGACTAAATTATACGCTATTAAACTCTAGTCGGGTGACTGATAAGCGTTTTATCTTGCATTGTGTACACACTAGGCGTACTTGGTGGCCCTAAAGAGGACAATATTGAAGGAAATAAATTATTTTAAGGTGGATTTTACCAAGATGACTGAAGGGTGCGAAATATTTTCATCTTGGCTCTATTGATTACAGCCCAAACTGACAATTTAAATGCACAACTTTACAAACTGCTTGCATTATGCACTTTTACCATAAACACAGCAAATCTTCATTAGTCATGGGCTATAGAAAATCTCCCTATGATGGCAAGGCATTTATTTGAGACGGTATTCAAGAAAAGAAATTAAGAAATCAAGTTACGGTCTGATCTGAATCATTACTTCTTTAGTAGGTCTTTTTAAAATATGATGGTGAATGGTAACTAGGTTTTCAAACTCATTTTCTTTCACTTGTTTCTGTTTTTTTTTTTTTTTTTTTTTTTGTTTTGTTCTTTATTTCTTTTCTTTTATTTTTTTTTCAATTATTTTCGATAGTATTTTCTGTCTTTCTTTCTTTTATTTTTTTATTTATTTATTTATTTATTTTCCCCAATGGTACAGTCATCAGTTTTATGGCTAAGAGACGTTTTCTATGCAAATATACACGACCTGTATTAAATGTTAAGAGATTTAATGTAAACAAAAACTACTGTTTGAAGTTTAAATGGTTATTTTTGATATAGTAGTGATAAGAAATTCAGTCGATAACTGATCAATACAAGACATTCAAATTATACATTAAATGCTGTACAAGTTGACGTAAATTCTTTCTAAAGAAATACTGAGATGATGTGGCGTAGTATTTCATGTATACAAAGCCGTTTTCTTTTTCCTGTATTAGCTCACATTACCTATGCATTAAAGGTAGGTTCCTGGACTTGCAATAACAATTATGTTCACAAAATAATTTCGTCTTTTTCTGAGTAGTATTGAATTCTCCTTTTTCTGAATTTGTTGCTACTGAGAAAATCGTCAGATGTTAAAGAAAATAGTCATTTTCCCTTTTGGTTTATTTTCTTTCGTTGGAATTTCAGTTCTAAAAATAACTATATTCATTATGTCTATAAGTGCGCGATTTCTGATGCCATTCTCAAAAGGTCAATTTTCTCTTGCTGTGAGCTCTCCTAGCGGTCCTGGCATGGCGGATGGGTTAAAACTATCCCAAAATGCAATGCAGCATGAGGTCTGCTGTGATATCTATTTTTGGCATGAACTAAAAATAGCACTAACTGGTGTGCGAAGCAGAGTCAGGAAATCCCTTGCAAAACAACTTTTCTAATATATTTTTAACTTACACTTTTTAGTGAAACTTATTCATTCCCTTGTTATAAGTGCTTTCCAACAATTTAGACGAAAGATCATCAAAATTATGATGCATTCCAAAATACAGGAACCTACCTTTAATATGTTTATGTATGTAATCTCTGCTGGAGTTTTAATCTTTCAAATATTCTAACTTGCAAAATAAGTTAATCCTTCATTACTTTGGTTTAGAAACAGTTGACCACCTGCATAAATGGCTTGGTGAAATATACATAGGGTCAAGTCAGGTAAATTCTGACAGCAGGTAAATTCGGACAGTGACATTCTTTCCTTTAAATGTCAGTTGTTTGGAATTAAAACAAAAATAACTAGGCAAACAGTGAAAATCTTGATGTCCGAATTTACCAGCTGTCCGGAGTTACCCGACTTGACCCTATTTATATAATAAGCCTTTTGGCCCTTGAATAAATATGCATGTACACCTTTTACCCATATGTAGGACAGTGACAAAGCTCTGAATTCCGTTTATCATTTGGCTTTGCACAAAATAATAGCACACATACATTATCTTAGAAGTTCACGTGATTCTAACAGATGTACTGGCGAATGAAAGAAATAACAGGCACTTTCAATCAGAAAGACGCAGGCGCAGAAAGTCTTGTTTATTGCATCTTCGCATCTTAATAGAATATTAACTGCAGTTTATAGGAATAGCCCCAACAAGAAGTTAAGAATTCAATGAATATTCTGTTTTATAAAATCAATTGGGTGAAATATATAAACAATGAGGGGTTGATGGCCCGACAAAGAAATTTCAGGCTCGGTTTCAGATTATTAAAGTCTTATGCTGGTCGAGCCTCGCATCAGACTAAATAATCTGAAAACTAGTTTGAGATTTCCTTGTTTCGGCCTCAACCCCATGTTATGTTTTATAACATGCCATGTGTATGACTGCCTTCTAACAATATGACAACACAGTCACCACAGTAAAGTTACCCTCTATCAAGACTACGGTATAATTGCCTAATCAAAAGCTACTTTCTGGCAAGATACTGTCTTCTAACATGATTACAGTACGCAATATATTTGCTCTAGCTCGGATGCCTTCTACTAGGATTACAGTAAAGCTACCTGCTTGCAAGCTACTTTTTGACAAGTTTACAGTATGACTATCTTCTTACAAGATTAAAGTTGCCAAAGTTTAGCTAGCTAATATCTACCAACAGTAAAGTAAAACTGCCTGCCTTCTAACAAGATTACAATACAATTGCCCTAGTAATGATGCCTCCTACAAAGATTACGGTATAACTGCCTGCTATTACTGAAAAAATGCAGTAAAACTATATTCTTACAAGATTACGGTAAAAATGTCATCGTAAAGCTGATTTCTGCCAACATTACAATATTGCCCATTCACAAGCTAGTTTCTGATCAGATTACAGTATGGTTTCCTTCTAACAAGATTACAGTACAGTTGCCATGGTAAAGCTGCATTCTACGAAGGCTACAGTACACCTGTTTGCCTATTAGCTTAAGACAAGTTACAGCAGGGCTGTCTTCTAACAAGATTACATAACTGGCGAAAGTATGTGCACTTAGTACTGGTTAACCGCTTAGGAGGTCTAAGCCTGCCCAGGAATAGTGTGGTTAGGTTAACTGACCGTCCCGACATGACCATAGCTGTTTACCGTGGACGTTAAGCATCATATCAATCAATCAATTGCCATAGTAAAACTGCCTTCTGCTAAGATTACGGTATAACTGCCTGATCTTAAGCTACATTCTGACAAGATTACAGTATGGATTGTTTAAAATGGATGGTTTGCAATTTAATATCCTTTTCAACCGACAGTTTTCAGTCATATCAGGGCGATGGAAAGGTGAAAATGAAAGGCCCTATACCAGTATGACTGTCTTCTTACAAAATTACAGAACAGTTGCCATAGTAAAGCTGCCTTCTACCAAGATCAAGGTATAACTGCCTGCTTCTTTCTCACAATACTTCAATGTGACTGTCTTCCATCAAGATTACAGTACAGTTGCCAATGTAAAGCTATTCTCTACCAATACGAGTACAGTATATTGCCTGCCTTCTAACAAGATTACAGTACAGTTGTCATAATAAAGCTGCCTTCTATCAAGAAGGCAGTATAGCTGCCTGCTCATGAGTTACATCCTACCAAAATTACAACAAAGGTGTCTTCAAACGAGATTACATAGCAGTTGTGATAGGAAACCTGCCTTCTACTATGATTACGGTACAACTGTTTGCTCGCAAGCTACATTCTGACAAGATAACAGAATGGATGGATCGATGGATGACTTGCGATTTTATATCCTTTTCAACAGTTTTCAGTCATATCAGGACGATTAGAAGGTGATAATAAAAGGCAGCGTGCAATGAAACCCTGTTTACGATTGAAATGATCTCCGGACGACTAGATCAGCAGGTCAGCGTGAAACCCACTGAGCTACCGAGGATCCTTTATTAGTATGACTGTCTTCTAACAAAATGAGCCGCGACACGACAAAACCAACAATGTGGCTGTGCGCCCACCGCAGACTCAGATCAGCCTGGGTATCCGCCCAATCTGATCAGACTCTTTGCTAAGCACTTAAAGGGTAGCTGAGGGACTAAGCTACCTTCATGCGGAAAGCGAAGACTCTGATCAGACTGGGCGGATGCCCAGGCTGATCTGAGTCTGCGCTGGACGCACGACCACATTGTTGGTTTTGTCACGTCGCGGCTCAAATTACAGAACATTTGTCATAGTAATGCTGCTTTCTTCCAAAAATACGGCGTAATTCTTTCTTGTAAGCTTCTTTCTGAAAATATTACAGTATGACTGTCTTAAAACATGATTATAGTATAGTTGCCATACTAAAGCTGCCTTCTACAAAGATTAAGGTATACTTGCCTGCTCGCGGCCTATTTTCTAAAAATTACAGTACGAGTGTCTTCTTACAAGATTACAGTACAGTTTGCTATATCGCAAAGCTGCTTTCTACCAAGATTACAGAATAACCGCCCGCTCTCAAGCTAATTTCTTGCCAGATTACAGTATAGTTGCCGTTTTACAAAATTACGAAGCAGTCCCCATAGTTAAGCTGCCTTCGGCCTTCTACCAAGGTTACAGCATAACTGCCTGCTCATTAGCGATTTTCTTACAAGACTACAGCAAGACTGTCTTCGAACAAGATTGTACGTAACAGTTGCCATAGTAAAGCTAGTTTCTACTAAGAATATGGTATAACTACCGGCTCGCAAGCTACTTTCTGACAAGATTACAGTATGGATGGATAGGTGGATGGCTTGCGATTTTATATCCTTTTTATCAGTCTTTCAGTCATATCAGGACGATGGGAGCGTAATAGTGAAAGGCTGTGAGCAATGAAACCCCGTTTACGATTGAAATGATCTCGGGGCCGCTAGATCAGCATGCCAGCACATAACCCACTAAGCTACCGGGGCTCCTCTAACGGTATGACTGTCTTCTGACAAAATTACAAAATAGTTGCCATAGGAAAGCTGCCTTCTACCAAGCTTCTTTCTGACAATATAACAATACTGTTCTCTACAAGTGAAGCTGCCGTCTACCAAGATTAAAGTATAACTACTGCCTTCTCACAAGCTACCTTCTGACAAGATTACCGTATGACTATATCCTATTAAGATTAAAGTACATCTGCCATACTTAAGCTGCCTTCTACCAATATTACAGAATAACGGTCTGCTTGCAGCTACTTTCAGACAAGATTACAGTATGACTAGTACTCTTTCTAACAAGATTACAGTACAGTTAACCATAGTTAAAAGACATAATTCTTGTTTATTGGATGTCATAATCCTATTATGCAACAGTCCAGTGACACTATTTCATCAAAGGAAATAAGGGCCATAAAAACATTATAGAGTGGTACCACTTTTTGGCTTACTTTATCCCTTTAAGCTGCCTTCTCTCAAGATAATGGTATAAACTTCCTGCTCGCAAGCTACTTTCTGACTAAATTAGAGTATGACTGCCTTCTAACAGTTTCCGCAGTAAAGCTGCCTTCTAACAAGATAACGGTATAACTGCCTGCTCGCAAGCTACTTTCTTACAAAATTTCAGCACAGTTGCCATATAGTAACGCCTCTGCCTAGATTACCGTTTAACTGCCTGCTCACAAGCTACTTTCTGTCAAAATTTCAGCACAGTTGCCATATAGTACAGCTCCTTCTGCCTATATTACAGTATAACTGCCTGCTCACAAGCTACTTTCTGACAAACGTTCAGCACAGTTGCCATATAGTAACGCCTCTGCCTAGATTACCGTTTAACTGCCTGCTCACAAGCTACTTTCTTACAAACTTTCAGCACAGTTGCCATATAGTAAAGCTCCTCTGCCTAGATTACAGCATAACTGCCTGCTCACAAGCTACTTTCTGACAAACTTTCAGCACAGTTGCCATATAGTAAAGCTCCTCTGCCTAGATTACAGTATAACTGCCTGCTCACAAGCTACTTTCGGCTAACTTTCAGCACAGTTGCCATTTAGTAAAGCTCCTCTGCCTAAATTACAGTATAACTGCCTGCTCACAAACTACTTTCTAACAAACTTTCAGCACCGTTGCCATATAGTAACGCCTCTGCCTAGATTACAGTATAACAGCCTGCTCACAAGCTACTTTCTGACAAACTTTCAGCACAGTTGCCATATAGTAAAGCTCATCTGCCTAGATTACAGTATAACTGCCTGCTCACAAGCTACTCTCTGACAAAATATCAGCACAGTTGCCATATAGTAAAGCTCCTTCTGCCTAGATTACCGTATAACTGCCTGCTCACAAGCTACTTCTGACAAAATATCAGCACAGGTGCCATATAGTAAAGCTCCTTCTGCCTAGATTACAGTATAACAGCCTGCTCACAAGCTACTTTCTGACAAAATATCATCACAGTTGCCATATAGTAAAGCTCCTTCTGCCTAGATTACAGTATAACTGCCTGCTCACAAGCTACTTTCTGACAAAATATCATCACAGTTGCCATATAGTATAGCTCCTTCTGCCTAGATTACCGTATAACTGCCTGCTCACAAGCTACTTTCTGACAAAAAATCATCACAGTTGCCATATAGTAAAGCTCCTTCTGCCTAGATTACAGTATAACAGCCTGCTCACAAGCTACTTTCTGACAAAATATCATCACAGTTGCCATATAGTAAAGCTCCTCTGCCTAGATTATAGTATAACAGCCTGCTCACAAGCTACTTTTTGACAAACTTTCAGCACAGTTGCCATATAGTTAAGCTCCTTCTGCCTAGATTACAGTATAACAGCCTGCTCACAAGCTACTTTCTGACAAAATATCAGCACAGTTGCCATATAGTAAAGCTCCTTCTGCTAGATTATAGAAAAACTGCCTGCTCACAAGCTACTTTCTGACAAAATGTCATCACAGTTGCCATATAGTAAAGCTCCTTCTGCCTAGATTACAGTATAACAGCCTGCTCACAAGCTACTTTCTGACAAAATATCATCACAGTTGCCATATAGTAAAGCTCCTTCTGCTAGATTACAGTATAACAGCCTGCTCACAAGCTACTTTCTGTCAAAATATCACCACAGTTGCCATATAGTAAAGCTCCTTCTGCCTAGATTACAGTATAACTGCCTGCTCACAAGCTACTTTCTGACAAAATGTCATCACAGTTGCCATATAGTAAAGCTCCTTCTGCCTAGATTACAGTATAACAGCCTGCTCACAAGCTACTTTCTGACAAAATATCATCACAGTTGCCATATAGTAAAGCTCCTCTGCCTAGATTACAGTATAACAGCCTGCTCACAAGCTACTTTCTGACAAACTTTCAGCACAGTTGCCATATAGTTAAGCTCCTTCTGCCTAGATTACAGTATAACAGCCTGCTCACAAGCTACTTTCTGACAAAATATCAGCACAGTTGCCATATAGTAAAGCTCCTTCTGCTAGATTACAGAAAAACTGCCTGCTCACAAGCTACTTTCTGACAAAATATCAGCACAGTTGCCATATAGTAAAGCTCCTTCTGCCTAGATTACAGTATAACTGCCTGCTCACAAGCTACTTTCTGACGAAATATCAGCACAGTTGCCATATAGTAAAGCTCCTTCTGCATAGATTACAGTATAACAGCCTGCTCACAAGCTACTTTTTGACAAAATATCATCACAGTTGCCATATAGTAAAGCTCCTTCTGCCTAGATTACAGTATAACAGCCTGCTCACAAGCTACTTTCTGACAAAATATCATCACAGTTGCCATATAGTAAAGCTCATTCTGCCTAGATTACAGTATAACAGCCTGCTCACAAGCTACTTTCTGACAAAATATCATCAGAGTTGCCATATAGTAAAGCTCATTCTGCCTAGATTACAGTATAACAGCCTGCTCACAAGCTACTTTCTGACAAGATAACTGCGGGACTGTGTAATAACGACATCACAGCAGAAGCTGAAGTTGCTGCAGAACTACCGCCATGCTAGCTGACCTTCTTTCAAGAAACTCTATTAAGATATAGAGAATCTTACATGAGTACTGTATTATTGAATTTATTAAACAAATTGGGAAAAGCGATAAGATGCTCGGCATAGCCTCGCATCTTATCTTTTTCCCAACTCGTTTATTGAATTTATTAAACGAGTTGGGAAAGCGATAAGATGCTCGGCATAGCCTCGCATCTTATCTTTTTCCCAACTCGTTTAATAAATTCAAAAATACAGGAGCACGAATGCAATATTCTATTTATTAAATGACACTAAAATTCGCATTTCATTAGCAAATTTTGCACTAAAACGTTACTCTTAGAAAACGCGACGAATTTGTTGACGTCAACGCATAACGTTACGACGTAATTTGCACATTCAATCAACTAGTTGATTATCGTTTTATTACACTCTCAGATGCGACCTTATATGATAAAATAACTACAGTTTTCCATCTATAGTACGAACAAGAGCAATAGTTTATCAATGGAGTCCACTATATAAAGTGCCAGGGTCACTTTTCTCAATGAATTTGTCGTACAAAGTTCACAAATACAAAACTCTGTATTGCAATAATGAATCAGCTTTGTGAAATTAGACCCTGACGTTGTTGATTTTTGTTATAAATGGGCAACACTTGGCATATACAAATTGCCATCACGGTGCGCACGCGTGCAGTCATGCCGAAGTATATGCAGTTCGTTCGGTGAATTATGGTTAACAACGAGAAGTTTTGTATTAATCGCACAAAACTGTACGGAAAATTTACACTTGATTTTATCTCAGCCGAATTTGAATTTTATCTGATAAAAATGGCAACCAATCTTTACAAATTGTAAATTTTTAATCAAACGTAATTGATTTCTTAAAGGGGTAACAAGACATCTTCAAGCAATGCATTTAATTACCATATTAAGACCAAAGCGGTGTTCATTCATTTATAAGCGGGTTTATTCGCGAGCAAAGGTAATATACGGCCTGTGCAATCATGGCACAGACGATTAAGACCAGACTGCTCGGCGCACAGTCTGGTCAGGGTACTGAGACTATAGTTCAAGTCTTAGACTAAAACTGGTCAATCTCCGTGTTTTAGCAAGCTGACCTAGATATTCGCTGTTTGCACTGACATGGCATAAGTTACTATTCTATGAGACTCAACACTTTTAATTTATTTGAACTTTGCGCTCCATTAATATTCACCTTAAAGGGCTTAAATAGTTAAGTAAACATTTACTGGTCAACAAATATACAAATTAATCTTGACCAAGGGGGTAGGAGACCCATAGACCTACTAGCAATAAAGAAATATCGGCAAATATTGCCAAAATCACACCTTATTCTGTACGGGTTCTAGACGTACGACCGCGTATAAGTAGAAGCGTTATGATCCGCGCATGCTTTTTCAAATATTCAAGGTATATGGGTACTCCTTAGCCTGGCTTCAAGCTAAATGGTTATATGTATTCAAAATGGCACACGTCTTAGTGGCTCTTTTTATTGTGATGGCCAATCATTTATCTTTCCAAGCAGCTCCACAATGATGTTGAATACTTTTACTCGATGGGAGTTATTTCTCTTCTGAAACATAAGTACTGGAGCCAGTCTCGGGTACACACCTCTGATTTTTTTTTTTTGTTTTTGTTTTTGTTTTTTGTTGTTGACTGTTTTGTTTTCTGCCTGGACAACATTCACGCCAACTTCTTTTGATTCCCTGGAATGAGAAGCCCTACCAAAATGGAGTCCACTCCTTTAGAAGAGGGCCTGCTCTCAGAGTAGTTTTTCCTTTAAAAGCAGACCTCCTCCACTGAGAAAGAGGGCAAAATGAAAATGGCAGAGGTGCCTGAAAGTGTTCCCATTCAGATTAACATAACGAATGCACATATCAGAATGAATGCACGTGATATCAGAGCTAATGCACATATCAGCGTGAATGCACATAGCAGAGCGAATGCACATGTCAGAGCGAATGCACATGGTATCAGAGTAAATACACACTCAGAACGAATGCACATGAATTCAGTGTGAATGCACATATCAGAGCGAATGTACATGGTATATCAGAGCGAATGTACATATCAGAGCGATTGCACATAATATCAGTGTGAATGTACATATCAGAGCGTATGCACATGATATCTGAGAGACTGCCCTTTGATAAGGCTAGGCGTGTCATTGTGTGCAGCAGATCTGAACATGGATTGTTCCTACACCTTGGAGATTTTAAATCCAAATTCTGTATGCTCCGACCAGACGGTCACGTGAGCATTCTGATCTTTGTATGCCTAATGGGCAATCTCACAACACACAGAAGGTAGACAGAAGTTTGAAAATATTTACCTGTATCATCAGAGAGATCAACAATTACATTTGTTTTACCATATCCCGCTCTTGACTTAATGCTGTGTAATAAATTTATTACAGCACAGCTGGGATTACATAGTAATGTCTCGTTATTACCATACTTTACAAGTATAAACATTTTAACTATTTGTCACTCTGTCCTCATCTGTGATTTATCCAAGATTATCACACGCACTTTTTCTTATAGTTTATTTCACCAATTTTCTCTGCTTTTATTACAGAATAACATTTCCTTTTTCAATATTTCTTAAGTTATATGCAGTGCCAATATTGCAATATCCGTGAAAATTCTATAAACTATTTTCTATAGACCAGATTTGGGATTGATCAGTTATGCAAAGAATACCATCCAAGTCAGTAACAGGTGTCAAAATTATTCTATTTATCCGTTGTCACATAAACAGCCTTCCAAGATTACACCATAATATATATCCTGAAACTTTCTTCTTTCTTATGTATCGCAGATAATCTTATCCAAAAACACCACCTCTTATATGTCTGTTTAGCTAAAGGCTTTAACGATTAATATTATTATTTAATTCCTCCAGTAGTCCTCTTTTGTGCCCGAATTAAATGTCAAAATGCTGGAGAATACCTACTAGACTTGTAATAAATGAGCCGCGACACGAGAAAACATACAAAGTGGTTGTGCGCCCAGCGCAGACTCAGATCAGCCTGGGCATCCGCCCAGTCTGATCAGAGTCTTCGCTGACCACATGGAGCTAGCTTAGACCCTTAGCTACCTTTTAAGCGCATAGCAAAGACTGTGATCAGACTGGGCGGATGCCCAGGCTGATCTGAGTCTGCGCTAAGCGCACAACCACATTGTTGGTTTTCTTGTGTCGCGACTCATTAATGGTGTTCTATTATTACATTTTACATCATCCACAGACAGTATTCAAACGGCTTGAAATGTTAAGGTGAGTAGGTACACAGTCAAGGGAGGCAACTCAATATCTTCCATTTTTATTTTTGCCTCCTTTCTCCATGGATGTCAACTCTAAAAGGAATAATTCGCTGACCTTAGAGCTGTTTCTTTCCTTTACAAGTAGACCCCGTTTTTGGAAGGGTTTCGACACCAAGGGAAGCAACAGGAAAGCACAAAAGTTGCCCTTCTTTGGGAAAGTTGCAGAAAACATGACGGTGTACGCAAGTACCTCAAATGAGCACGAGAGTTCCAGTTAATCCAAAGTTTTGGTTTACAACCAGTATTTTCTTAATGTGTAAATTTTCTCCTAAAGCATGTGGCGACTCTTATAAGCCCAGACAAGATATAGTTCGATTGGTAAATGAAAAACGGTTTCGTTAAAAAAGAAAAACTTTGATAATTCTTTTTACTGTCAATTTACTTTTATATTATGCCTATCTATTCATTTATTTGTTTATTTTCCAATTATTTCCATTTACGGTCTTATATATTTATTTTTTTCCTTTCTCATAACATTTGTTGTATATTCTCATCAAATGGTGAGGTTACACAACATATGTTTCAGAAAAATAAAAGAAAGAAAATATCAGAAATTTTACAACCAAAAAATTGGCTTATCTGGAGCGACATGAACATTTTTTTTCAAAAATCCCACGATCAATAAAAGTGATTCCTATGCGCTTCATATTCGGATAACGACAAAATGTCACAGCCGACTGAAATGTCAAACATTTTATGTTGGTTTCAAAGATATTAAGTTGAATGAATGGACTGAATACTGATATTTCAATAAACAAATAACCCCCACTGCACCCAGTAACGATAAGCGGTGGTGTAATTGTACTTTGATGGTTATACTCAACTATTGGAGTCAAACTATTTAAATGTGGTTTAAAACAAAAATTGCATCCAGTTAACTTAAACATGTTAAAATTGCATATCTTGCGTGCGACATATTTCTTTAGCACTGCTATTCTAACACGAGTTTACTGTAAAGCTTTAGGTCACTACACTCAAAAATCGCCCTTATCTCTAAACCACAAGTGGTTACATGTTTAGGTGTAAACATGTTTAGGAATATGTCATATAGCTAAACATGTACGCCTTTTCTATTATTTTCCCGGACAAAGTCTGCTAAACACGTTTTATTCTGTTACGCGTTTCGGATGAATCCATTCTCTCTTTACCCGTTGAAGAACGAAATAAAAAAGAGAGACGAAAATGTTGACAGAGGAAATTTTCAAAATAAAAGGTAGATATAACCAGTTGTGTACATGTTTAATTTCTAAACATAAACCTACACATGTTGCAAATTGAACATGTTACGATTTAAACACATTAAAATCGGACTGCATTTTTCGCATTGATTCTAAACACATATTTTACAGTGTAGAAGACGCGATTGATCACCACGTGAGGTGCCTTTCAGGCTGTCACTGGACAGTGTACATCACCAAATATTGCCTATTATCAACAAATACTGAGTCAAGTTGCTGATCTGTTGATTTGACACTACTATACTCTCAAAATGGCTAAGTCCAAAATACTGCATTTTGACTAATAATTTATATTTGTATAAGTGTATCTATATAAAATGCTATATGCAGACTTCCATTTGTATACAGTTTGAGACCAATAGCAATTCAATTGCTCTGAATAACAATGTTTTAAAAGCTATAAAAGCTACAGTTGAATCATACTTGATTTTAGTCTGTCAAAACATCTGCACATTGAAATTCTGGCCAAAGTGTCTTATAAAGCTTCAGACATCGTAGAAAATGCCGATCACAAATGCTCAGAACATCCTGTTCTAAAGAAATCCCTTAGTCCATTCTGCTAGGTTGTTTCCCACCTGACGGAAAATCAACAGTTGAGCTGCGACACGAGAAAATCAACAAAGTGGCTGTGCGACCAGCGCAAACTCAGATCAGCCTGGGCATCCGCCCAGTCTGATCAGAGTCTTTGCTGTCTACAGGAAGGTAGCTTAAACCCTTAGCTACCCTTTGAGCACTAAACAAAGAGTCTGATCAAACTGGGCGGCTGCCAAAGCTGATCTGAGTCTTCGCTGGGTGCACAACCACATTGTTGGTTTTCTCGTGTCGCGGCTCATTTTCAAATATTAGGTTAAGTATTTGGCGAAAGTTTGGCAATATACCTCAGTCAGGTAAGCACCTTCGATTTCGGGAAGAAGGATTATAAATGTTCGCTACTGACATACTATCTTGTACTGGTAATATTTAGTCTAGCGGCATGTTAGCACGTCTCTTGTCTAGTTGCAGAGTAAAAAATTTGAAATTAGCTTCCAAGGCTCTTACTTTTCAGGAAATTGAGCCGCGAAACAAGAAAACCGACAATGTGGTTGTGCGCCCAGTGCAGACTCAGATCAGCCTGGGCATCCGCCCAGTCTGATCAGAGTCTTCCCTGTCCGCAAGGAGGTAGCTGAGACCCTTAGCTGCCCTTTAAGCGCTTAGCAAAGATTCTTATCAGACTAGGCGGATGCCCGGGCTGATCTGAGTCTGTGCTGGGCGCACAACCACTTTGTTGATTTTCTCGTGTCGCGGCTCAAATTATTTATCTCAGCTGATGTTAAGTGTGGTGTGGCGGCCGTGAAACGCCTTTTCGTACTGCATCATAAGTCACATCTAAAGCCTCGCTCACGCGACCAAAGTTTCTTTGTCACAGAAACTGTAACAAAAAGAACGTTTGCCAAACATTTTGCATTCACACGGAGCAAATTATTTGATGAAGAAAAATATGGCATAGAATATTTGTCAAATAAACTTTGGCAGGGATGTATTTGCTGCTGTGTTCACACGATCAAACGTTTTTCGTCAAAGTTACCTGGACAGTCAAATAAACGTGTGAACGGCCAACCATGCCACACTTTCTTTGTTAAATACACTTCGTTCAAAATCACAAGAATTTGATTATCAGTAAAGTTTTCGGTGTTCATCTCCATAGCTATAGTTTCTTTCTTACATTTTCTGTTCACACGGACAAATTTTACTTGTCATATAACTTTTACCACATAAATTTGGCAATGAAAACGTAGCAGATTTTTTCATTCACACGGGAAAATTTTTCTATGCCAAACCAACTTTGTCACAGAAACTTTGCCCGTGTGAACGAAGCTCAATTCTGGTCATTTTTGGATCATTGAGTTTATTTAGAGTCAGTTTGAAAACAGAGTTCTGTTTAAGCCGATGCTATGGGGCGCTGCCAGTGTCGCACGTTTCATTACTGGTTACATTGCACAGATCCAATTAAACCGAGTCTTACTGTCTGATATTTTTATTTCTATGTTTTATCCCTTACTTCCTAGAATCGAATTTTTCAGAACTTTATATTTGGTTGGTTATGCTTTGCGATTGTCACCACTCATAATGTATCCATCTTTATTTGAGGCACGACACGACAAAACCAACAATGTCACTGGCATGTGCGCCCAACGAAGACTCAGATCAGAGTCTTTGCAATCCACTTAAAGGGTAGCTAAGAGTCTAAGCTAGCCCCATGCGGACAGTGAAGACTCTGATCAGACTGGGCGGATGCTCAGGCTGATATGAGTCTTCGCTGGGCGCACATGCCACTTTGTTCGTTTTGTCGTGTCGCGGTTCATTTCAAGTTGTTTACATAATCAAGGCTTATGTTTCAAAAGAAAATAATCTCAGACCAAAAAAAGAAAATAAATTATAAATATCTCGAATCGTACAAGACCGATTCAATGTCTAAAAAAAACAATTACCTCGTAGAAACGTCGTTTGTCTGAAACAACTGCCATTGGTTTATACAAAAAAGCCATTTACCAGGACAGTGAGTAAGTTTTCCGAAATGTCCTGGTAAATGCCTTAATTTCATGGTTTTTAAGATAAAGCCATTTACCAGGGCACTTCGGAAAACTGACCATGAGGTCAGTTTCCCGAAGTGTCCTGGGCCCAGTTGTTCAAAGCATCGTTAGCCTAACAAGCTCATTAAAAGGTCAGCTTGTTAAGTGTTTTATGACTTTATAACCAAATACACTGATATTTTTGTTGACAAAATGTGAGAAGCTTTTGCAATGCAAAGCTTTTCAGATATTTTCAAGAAAAATTATTGGCATATTTGAGATATTAAGTTTGAAATTTTAACAAAACGTTAACTAATGATGTCGTTAGTACTGAACAACCGGGCCCTGGTAAATGGCTTTTTTCATAATTGATAGCATTTGGTACAAAGGACGTTAGTACGGGATAACAGCGTTTCACATAAAATTCGGACTTTTACGACCTAAGACTAGGTGGTTTTCTTTTTTCTTTTTTCTTTCGAAATTATTTTCTTTTAAAACACAAGCTATCTACCTTTATAATTAAGCCGCAACACGAAAAAACCAACAACGTGGTTGTGCGCACTGCGCAGACTCAGATCAGCATCGTCATCCACCCAGTTTGACCAGACTCTTCGTTAAGTGCTCAAGGGGTAGCTAAGGTTCTAAGCTACCTCCATGCGGACAGCGATAACTCTGATCAGACTGGGCGGATGCCCAGGCTGATCTGAGTCTGCGCTGGGCGCACAACCACATTGTTGGTTTTGTCGTGTCGCGGCTTATATATCCTGGGAGTCCACCTCTTCAATGAAGACATGATTATGCAAAAAAAAAAAAATACATTCATCACATATACAATGCATGAAATACATAATTTGCGCTTCACATATAAAAAAGAAATCTATATACAACATAATAATTATGCTGACTCATGAAGGGGAAAAAATACAATTTTTATCTCTTCTACCAATTAAGCAAGTCATCATATACATGTACCTTTGTAAACTACCTTGTGTTACATGACAAAGGATTATATCCGGGTATGACTGTGTGAGGCACACTCATCAAGGGCTCAGCATATGACAAACAGTAAAGATAATATTGAGCCGTGACACGAGAAAACTAACAAAGTGGTTATGCGCCCAGCGCAGACACAGATCAACCTGGGCATCAGTCCAGTCTGATCAGACTCTTCGCTAAGCGCTTAAGGTGGTGATTCATGGTAAATGTAAAAAATCTGCATAAAACCATAAAAAAGTAATGTATCTCCCTGAAAGTTAGCAGGCATCTTATTTTTCTTGTTCTTTACAGTTTAGAATACAAAATAGACGTACATGCTGCTTAAAAAAGTGTTTTTATAAGGAAAGATCAAAGGGTAATTTTCTGCGAATAAATCTGAAAAAAATAGTATCGTTATTGAAAATGTACGTAGTGCTGAAGGTGCATTATTGCATAATGAAGAGCGTCCTAGCAATTATTTATTCCAACTCTTTCTCAAATTGTAATATAGACCAGCTGAAAACGGTAGCTTTTTCTCAAATGTTCAACCATATACAAAGTCAATGTACACTGGACGCATTTATTAAATATAGGGTAGGCAAGCATACCTATGTTAACACCTACAGTATAAATAATACATTACTGACATGATCAGTGGTGTGTAGATAAAATTGTTCAACCTTGTTAAAATAGTCTCACCTGTCTCACCTGTGTGTTTTGACCAAAACATTTGGACACAGACTGCATTTTTTTTCATCTGCTCAACCTGATAGTGTGTGAAAGAGTATGAAAAAATAATTGCTAGGACGCTCTCCATTATGCAACAAGGTACTCTAAGCACTAAGTATATTTTCAAAAACGATACTATTTTTTTTTTCAGATTTATTCGCAGAAAATTACCCTTTGATCTTTCCTAATAAATACACTTTTTAACATTAACAAATGCTGCATTTTGGGATTCTAAATTATGAGAAACAACATAAAGATGGCATCTGCTAAGTTTTGGAAAGATCAGTGTTATTTTGAGTATTTTATGCAGATTTTTGTCTTTCTCCCAAATCAGTGATTATCAACACCTTAAGAGGTACCTAAGGGTCTAAGTACCTCCATGCGGACAGCGAAGACTCTGATCAGACTGGGCGGATGTCTACGCTGCTCTGAGTCTGCGCTGGGCGCACAACCACTTGGTTGGTTTCCTCGTGTCGTGGCTCATATATAATGTACCAACCTAGCATGGCCACACAAAAATTCACATCAACCTTCCGTTTGAGCTCGTATTATTAAAATCTTGCATGGTCCATAGATAGGGTATCCAATAAGTAGAGGCTTTGTCCAGACTGTCCTTATGCGCAAGCAGGTCTGAGTCTCTGCTGTAAGGACCCATTTTGCGTGATTAACAAATTGACACCATAGGATGGTATTTTCATGTATTTTAGTATTGTTTTAGATTAAAACCACAGACTTCTGATACCCTATACAGGGATCGACTCTACCGCCATCCTACATCACCAGAAACAAGAAATATCTTTAAAAAAAGATAATCGGCTTAGATTAAATAGAAGTGTGTATTGTAATAGATGGTTGGATGACTTGCGACTTTACGTCCTTTTCAATTGTATTTTAGTCATATCAGGACGATGCTAGGGTAAAAATGAAAGGCTGTGTGCAATGGAACCCCGTTCACGGTAGGAAAAATTCTCGCCTTAAACGGGGCTCGAATCCTGGTCCGCTAGATCAGTAGACCAGCGCTTAACCCACTGAGCAACCGGGACTCCCTTGTATTGTAATATGAATGAGTCAGGTACATGTAAGATATCGAATATGCTGATCAGATTGTATGGATGCGCATGTTGATATGCATATTTGTTGTGGGTGTTTCGATTGAATTTTGATTTGGGTCTGTCTGTGTTGCACATAACAATGAGGATTGGTTTGCTGACCGCCCCATATATAACCTTAAAAGTGTTGCAGTTCCAACAAAACAACAATTACTTAATTTCGTCTTCGATTTCTGTGTCAAGTTATCTTGTTGGTTTTATATTTTAAATGAGCGACATAACAGGCGCAATGTGTTATTTGGCAAAACGCGATTTGGACCGATATATCTAGATTCATCACGACACGGTTTGTAGACCAACAGTCAAATGAAACTGAAAGTAGAAAGAGAAAACGAAAGTAAGCTACTTACATCCATATCCCTGGTGTATTTATATTGGACAATGAAATACTTTAAATGTAGGTCAATACTAAGGTTATACGGCTAAAGCCGAAAAAATATGATCAGAGTTTTGACACTTTCCACATAAAGATCATTTCAATATTTGAGCCGCGACACGAGAAAACAAACAAAGTGGCTGTGCGCCCAGCGCAGATTCAGATCAGCCTAGGCATCCGCCCAGTCTGATCAGAGCCTTCGCTGTCCGCATGGTGCTAGCTTAAACCCTTAGCTACCCTTAAGCGCTTAGGAAAGAGTCTAATCAGAATGGACGGATGCCCAGGCTGATCTGAGTCCGCGCTGGGCGCACAACCAGTTTGTTGGTTTTCTCGTGTCGCGGCTCAATTTTCTCCTTTTCATCACAATCATTTCGATTTTTCAATGCAATACCTTGAACAATTCCAGGGCACGGTTGTTCAAAGCATCGTGTTAGCTTTACGAAGTCATTCGTTTGAAAATTTAACGTCTCGTTAACTGACGAAATAGTTAC
This sequence comes from Ctena decussata, assembly GCA_963989385.1. Lineage (NCBI taxonomy): Eukaryota > Metazoa > Mollusca > Bivalvia > Lucinida > Lucinidae > Ctena > Ctena decussata. Next base: position 66,219,749 of record OZ022499.1, read on the forward strand.
CATTGAACAATTGGACCCTGATTTCTTATTATTTGAAGAAAAAAAAATGTTTTTTTGTTGTTTTTTTAATACATTTGTTTCAAGAATTGTACAGTTTTTATGAGGTGTAAATTTCACCCTTGACTCCAATCGCATGACCACAACTTTCGGTGTAATTTACAGATAATTTCCACGACAGCATGTTCCACTTACATAGAGATGATTTATCTCTGACATAGCAGAAAAATTACAACTCCTCATGTAAGACCTACTGTTGACATCACAGTACACTGGCCTTTACATTAGCTGGCCATTACAATACATCGAGCTGTCTCTCAGAGTGAGTGGGCGGACAGAAGAGAAATCTAGGACCGATTACGGACTAATTGCAGCTCACTTAACTTAGATCTTTTCTTCAAAAACATTTCCGATTCCCCTTTATGTCAGTGTTAAGGACTTGTGGAATGCTGCACCGTTAACATAATTTCGATATTTTGTCGTAGTGTTTGTATTTCATTTTCGATATTTTGACGTTCGATGTTATGTCGTATTAGATGTTTTGACGTTTTGTCGTATTCGATGCGGTGATTTTTCGATGAAGTAACGTTTCGATGTTTTGTCTTTCGATGTTTTGTCGAGCACCCTGTCAAAAATAGTATGGCGTGCTTTGAAGGCTGTGCATTTCTATATGCTAGTGCATATAATATACATGTACTTGCCCCTAGCTAATACGCCTGTTCATAAATGTATCCCATTGATGGCTTGAAGACTCTAACGGGTCCATTTCCAATAAAAGGGGTGTCGAATTTTATTTTCAGTATTGAATGAAATGCTGCGTAGACCCTGATCAGACGCCGACGACATGTCTGATCTGGGTCTACACTATTTGCTTGCTTTTATGAAATGTCTGCATTAAATGCATTCAGGTGCGGCATCAGATCGGGTTCGAGGTTATAAAACTTGAGAATAATCTCAAACTCAAAATAAAGCACACTGATTGGCTGCTTCCGAGCATGTGCTTTATTTTGAGTTTGAGAATGTCCTCCGGGCCAGGATCTCCACACTAGACTAAAACGGTTTTAACCCACGCACGATTCGCTGCCCCAGGACAGATTTTCTTATTGCCATCTGAATTAACTTTGAGTGATTACCATGATTATCTCACTGAGCTTGATTGGTGCTCAACATTACTCCTTTCAAATGGACTCTTCCGTTGTTCACTTCAGATCTACCATTATAAAACAATCTTAACCTTTTGGTTCATTGACTCAACCAGTTTTGAAACAGACCCAACCGCTTTTGTGTGCGAAGCAGTCCATTATGTTGAATAGGTCTTTCGGAACTAGAACTACCCCCCCCCCCCCCATTATATGAAATCGACTCTTCCATCTTTGTCTTTTGGACGAGTCCATTATTTTAGAGAAGGGGTTTTTGACAAAAGTTCTCTGATAGTAAAATTCCTTTCACCTCTTTATATCTTAAATCGATTCTTCCATCAATTATTTTGGAACAGTCCATTATTTATAGTAGGAGTTTCAAAAACACAATAGATCTATCATCCCCAAATATATAAAATAGACTCTTCCATCTTTGACTTTTGGTCAGTTCATCATTTAGAGGGGTGTAACTGGTAGTAAAAATCATTTTACCCATATATATAGAACTGACTCGTCCATCATAAAATTTACTGGTAGTAAAAATCATTTTATCCATATATTTAGACCTGACTCGTCCATCATAAGGTGGTCTATTATCTATAATAGGGGTATTCGATAAAAGTCTGAAGGAGCACAGTTTGCCTTACACCTAGACTGATATTCAGTCTCATATTCAGCAATATGCCTCTCTGATCCCGTTTTAAGGGTAGCTGAATCCTACTTCGAGCCAATCTATAGCTGGAGCTTGATAAAGATGGAAAATATTCAGAAAAGTAAAATATGCTTTAAGTAGGAGACTTGTATAAGTCTACCTTACACCCTGAATACATGTAATTCAAATGGACTCTTCTGTTTTTTGTTGTTGTTTTTTTTTGTTTGTTTTTTCAAATGGGACAGGCCAAATTTAGAGTGAGTGTTTTACAGAAAAGAAAAAAACTATATGCAATTTACAAGTTGAGTGATGCTCAAATGAGAATCTCCGTTGATCATGCAATAGGTCAGTTGGCTTTTGTGTCGATAATAAATAGGTGAGTGACGCTCAGAAGCACCGTTCGGCTGCTATATTCCGCTATTTTTTTATTATTTTTTTTTCTCGTTTGGTCTTTAAATGTTCTGTAAAGAGAGACATAGTTAAAAATATTATCATTTTGTATTCGACATTAAAAGAAATGGGATGTATTTAGATAATTTAGTTCTAAATGAGAATTAAGATAAAATGTCCATTATCACATTATTTCTTGTTACGAAATTTTGATACTTTATCCCGTTTTTCATATAAGACTGCGAAACCATTCATCCATGTTTTTAATGTATTGCATAAAATCAATCTCTATTGTCCAAAGTGTATGTTTAAAGGGGAGCCAAGGTATTATGCAGATATGCAGACATCTGTAGAAAAACACAGACGCTTGGGATTTGGACTTTGGCCTGTAGAGCCACAGTGAAATCTCAATTTATACAAGATATTAATCTTCGGCGAACAAAACTGCGCATGGGCCTGGGAAACTATCCCGGTTTCTCTCCATAATCAGTACAAACCTGTTAGTATTTGGTGTCCATAGATTCACCATCTATTTATCTTTACAATGAGATGCATGTCATTGCATGAACTTCTCTAGTCTTTACAAATTTATTCAAAACAATTCACTACCATGTGAAAAAAAATGCCTTTACACATAATCTACCAGTCAATTTACATAAATGGTTCCCGGTTTCAATCTCTGTGCATGGAGACCTCATACACACTAGAAACCATAACAGGGATTCCAGACAGTTCTAAAATGAAAATAGCTCACCTGTGTACATAATCTGCCTTGGTACCTGAATACTTATGCTACAGGTCTAAAACCTGTGAGCCATTTATGTAATTATTAGGGAGATTATGTGTAAATGCATTTTTTCACGTGGTAGTGAATCGTTTTGAATAAATTTGTAAAGACTAGACAAGTTCATGCAATGACAGGCATCTCATTGTAAAGATAAACGACTGACGAATCTACAGACACCAGATACTAACAGGTTTGTAATGATTATGGAGAGAAACCATGATAGTTTCCCAGGCTCATGCACAGTTTTGCTCGCCGAAGATTAATATCTTGTATAAATTGAGACTTCATTCTGGCTCTACTGGCCAAGTCCAAATCCCAAGCGTCTGTGTACAAAAATAGATACTGCGTTGCCTGTATACTTTCTTTTGCCTCTGAGTATATTTTAACTGAAGAAAGTCTTTTACTGCTCAAATGGTTTAATGGCAATTTCATGAAAGCAAATCCAGATAAATTCTAAAGTATTTATTTTGGAAAGAGAACTCGTGTTGCCATTATGTCGTTTTCAGATAAATAATACTGTTTTACCCCTCGAAGGGGCTCGGAACTTTGATTATGTTTTAAATTTTACTTTCTGTCTCCCATTTAAATGGAATCAACTGTTAAAGAGCAGGTTCCTATCTGAAAAAAAACGACTCTTTAAGAGTAGACCTTTTTTGGAAGGATTTCAATTTCGAGAGAAGCAAACAGGAAAACACAGAAGTTTGTAAAAATGAGTAATAAAAGACCGTTGATTGCACGAGTTTCAAAGGGACGAAAATCTATTAGAAATTAATTTGAGTTTATGCTAGTGATTGGATCCCTTTGCACTGAAAAACCCAATTCCGTAGAATTCCAAAAATGGTACACTTTAGATAATCACCATAATTTTCCTAAAGTTGGGACAGTGTGGTTTTACAATTAAATAATGTGTCCGAAAAAATGCGGCTTTAATGGCAAACAATGGAGACCCTGATCAGACTGCTCCTTTAGGATCAGTCTGATCTGGGTCTTAACTGTTTGCTCAGACCTGTCTGATCTGTCTGTCTCAATACTTAGAATTTTTACCGTAATCCGAGGTTCTTTTTGCGGTGTTTCCATTCACCTGAAGTTTAAAAATCACAAAAAACGATAATAATAATAATAATATAATAATAATAATGAGCCACGACACGACAAAACCAACGATGTGGTTGTGCGTCCAGCGCAGACTCAGATCAGCCTGGACATCCGCCAAAATTTGATCAGACTTTTCGTTAAGTGCTCAAAGGGTAGATAAGGGTCTAAGCAACCTCCATGCGGACAGCGAAGACTCTGATCAGACTGGGCGGATGCCCAGGCTGATCTGAGTCTGCGCTGGGCGCACAACCACATTGTTGGTTTTCTTGTGTCCCGGCTCGTAATAATAATAATGATACTAATACTAATGATAATAATAATAATGATACTAATAATAATAAAAGATCAGTCTAAATCTTTACAATAACAATATTGTCTGAGAAGTGCGTTGTCTTTTATACAGTGCGACTGATCACCGTACCGATCAACTCTAGCAATATCCCCTACAAGTGACAGTTTGGACTTTTGGCCTTCTTCTTCCGTCTTGTCATTATATTCTACCATAGCCTCAAACACTCCCTTACTTGGCAATACATTGAACACTAGCTTATAACGTCCACTTTTCCCACAGGCTTCGGAATCCGTTCCCATGTTATATTTCAAAAAGCTGTCTAATAGTCCTATACCTGTCTTATAAAGTTTATTCGGCTTTGAACATGTATAGTGCACCCTAGCTTCGGTGATATTAAATAATGTTAAATGTCTACAAATATCCGAATGATTAGAAAGAGCTGAGTTTAACTGACTCACAGCATAAGTTGCCAGAGGTTTTAGCAATTCATTTTCAATGGAAACAACTTTTCCGTCGCCTTGGCAAGTGCAGAAGTTTGGAGGAATGCCCGCGTCTGCACATGTTCTGTCTAGCGGGATAGAAGAAAATAAATTTCTAGCATCAAGACGGCTAGCAACAGGATGCGCCGTATCACTGAAATGACCATTAGCTATATCAATAACGGTTTTATGAGTATCAAAGTGTGTTGTTAACTTATCAGCATTCAGCAACAGATTTCTTTGTATCCAAGGATACTTTTTCTTTAGAATTGGAGGAACAATTAAGCTTAAAAATGGAAAATGTCCTTCAAGACGTCCCACATATGTTTCAGAGAATTCTCCCAATCGTAAACCATGGTCGCTTATCACGGCAACTACCGCTCTCTCTAAATGTCCGTTCATTTGCATCCATGTCAACAGTTCCAGAAAAGTATCGTCTAATTGTTGTAGAAGACCGAAAGCTTCATGTGCAGCATTCCCCCAAAAGAATGTAAATTTAAGTTTTCCCTTATAACGATTCAGAAAACCTTTAAAATGGTTTACTTGAACGGTAAAATTGTCAGTATTTGCGTAACATGGGCACTGCGAGGGACAGAACTTATCTGCTGTACTTATAGGGTTCATGAGGACTGGTGTAAACAAATTCATTGCCATGTTATAGGGTCTGTAATAAAAATCTGTTGGAGAAAGATAAAATCCCGACTTTAAGGAGTTGAATGTAGATATGTCTGAGCGGTCTTCATTGTATAATGTAGCATATCGTTTTAATGATTTCTCGTTCCACAATAAGGGCATGGAGTCACAATAAGAGAGTCGGTTATTCACCAAGGGAAAACTTCCATGCCTCATTCCGGTTAAAAGAGGGATAAGATTGGGGAAAGTGTTAGAACCTACTTTCATGTAACCTTTAAAATCAATAGCCCCGAAAGTATCGTTAAGATATTTATAAGATTTTGGAAGACCTCGCAGTGCATGAGAATGAGAAACAGAGTCAATCCCAATCAGCAAGACGCTGTACTGGTCATCAGTCTCCACCCCGATCTCCTTGTCTCTTGATGTGCCTTCTATCCAGAATGGGTTGAAATGTAAAAAATCATACACTATTCGTTCCCTACTTGTACAACAAACTCTAAAATATGTGCTGTTTATAAAAACAGGAGGTACAAATCCTATCTTCGATCTAAATTTGACTTCTGTGTCTCCTAGAGTGCGTTCTAGTGTCTGGTAACTGCATATTAGGTGTTTGCTTTCCAGAGCATAATATCTCAGAGCTGATTCGTTGTAGTGTAGAAAGCCACTGTCATTCACAAACATGAAATTGGAAGCATTTGGACATCGAATATTTTCCACTTTCTTCGATACATATTTTAAAACTGAAGCATCCCAGGGATCTAGTTTTGGAATTTCACATATTCCGTTGGCGTCAGCGCTGGTACCGCCACTATACATAAGAAATACTAGCAAACTTAAATGTATTACCATGAAGATAAACAGCCAAGGGATAGCTTTTCTGAGGTTTGCAACTTTGTAACTAAACACCATAATGGTTGTTCAATATTCCTTGGCGCTTGCTTTCTTTATGCTAGCCGGGGACGATAAAGACTTCACCCACTGCATCAGTAGAGACTTGGCTGAAATTCTGAAATGAGAGGTGAAGCCAAATATAAACAGTTGAGCCGCGTCATGTGATTTCCAACAATGTGGCAATTTTGTCATGTGATATTCAGATGATAGTTCTCATTTATATAAGACAATCAGACCTTCCCGTTAGCTTTATGGCTTGGATCTCTTCCATAGATGGCTGATGTGACAAGCAAAGACCCTGATCAGACTGCATTTATGTGCAGTGTGATCAGAGCCTTTGCTTGTCACCAATGCCACATTGTTGAAAATCACATGATGTGTCTCAGTCATAGTATTGACTCACATGACAAAAAGCTAAAGCATTCAGAAAAGTATTTGACGTAGAAAATATGCAAAGGCACGTATTACCAGGAAGGTTTTTACACCGAATTAATGCACCTGAAAATATGCCCCGACAGAGTGTCGGATCGGAGATAAGACCAGAGAGAGATGGGCCTTGCTTGATGTTGACCTGGAAGTCCAGTGACATGGTATATTTTTATCCGTAAAGGGACCTCAGGCTTTAAGGCGTAGAATTTTTCTAGGAGGATAAAATTTCCTCAAGTGAATATTTTCAGTTATGAATTCTCTACGTACATGTATTTATCTTTTTAATTATTATTATTATTATTATTATAATTATCATTTGAGTTGAGTCATATCAAGCAAAGACTCAAACCAGCCTGTGACTACATGCAGTCTAACTAGGGCCCTCCTTTTACGCCTGTAGTGCCTCGGGACCCATTCATGGTGCTCGCAAAGGCTCTTAACAGACTACGCTGATGTGCAGGATGGTTCGAACTTCTGCTTTTTGCATATGCACTAAGCAATTAGTTTGCTGCTCATGATTCATTTTGAAGCTTCTGTTGTGGTTTACCAATAATGTAATTGTCAGTTTTCTTAATTAGTCTTTAACCTTTATTTTATTTTTTATTCATTTATTTATTTATTGACACTCGCGGCATTAGCTGAGAAAGAGCTCAATTTAGGTTTCTTGTCCGTCTTGTTTTGTTTTGTATGCCGTCTTTGTTGTTTCCTTCCCATTCATTGCTTGTGTAAGTACATGAATATGTACGTGTTGAGACGCGACACGAGAAAACCAACAAAGTGGTTGTGTGCCAAGCGCAGCCTGGGCATCCGCTAAAAGCGTAGCTAAGGATCTAAGCTACCTCCATGCGGACAGCGAAGACTATGATCAGACTGGGCGGATGTCCAGGCTGATCTGAGTCTGCGCTTGGCGCACAACCACATTATTGGTTTTCTCGTGTCGCGGCTCAATTATATTATGGGTTTTATGAACAAAAAAATATGAGACGCGACACGACAAAACCAACAAAGTGGCATGTACACCCGGCGAAGGCTCAGATCAGCCTGGGCGGATTATCAGAGTCTTCGCTGTCCGCATGGAGATAGGAACCCTTAGATACCCTTTAAGCTCAAAGCAAAGACTGATCAGACTGGGTGGATGCCCAGGCTGGTCTGAATCTTCGCTGGGCGCACGTTCCACTTTGTTGGTTTTCTCGTGTCAAGGCTCATGTTAGCATTTTATGAACTCAGTATTTCCCTGCCACAAACAAAAACCAACATAAAATATACATTCATTTAAAAAACAAGAAAAATGTTGATTCTCAAATGTCAGTGTTCCACATTTTAAGTTAAAATTGCATAAAAAGCAGTGCCGAGAGGTATCCACAGCCGTGCATTAACCGGCGAAAAGCCGTGTTTCAACAAGGGTTTTCACGCGCTGTTGATGCACGATGTCATAACTTTCTATATGCTTGTGTCGGGCCACTAAAATCATCCATGCAACTTTGTCTCTCCCGTTTCGGTCGAATTACAAAAAATGATGGAGCACTTCCTATGTATGCCCATATGACGTCATCATACCTTTGTAATCTGACGTCATAAAGTCATGACTCAGGTTTAAAGCGATGTAGTTTACATTCTTACGAAGCCTAATGGAGAGTAAATAAGTGTTAAAGAAAACATGCATCTCAAGCTTTCAGCAATCAAGAACTGCAGGATGGTACATGAATGGATCAGCCTAGTTCTGCATTGAAATTATTGATCAAGGTATCTGCTTTTTGTTGATTAATTTGCAATTAACTTTGCATCAACTTCAACGACGATCTTGGACAATTTTCCGAAATATTAAGGTTGAATTGGACGATGGCAGCCATTTTGAATAGCTTAATGCTCTCGGGCCAGGAAGACGGGTATTTATAACAAGAGGACCAGTGGTCCTGTAGCTCACCTGACACTTGGTCCTGGTATATATTTTAATGCTTTTATACATGTATATAGCACCAGGGCAGGGGCAGATAACCCCCCTCCCTTGGGGATTAATGTTGAGTCCCAATTCTATATACCAAGCCACAAGGTCACTGGGCCTTTGTTTCTGGACAAAGATTTCTGAAGGGTTTTTTTATCATAAATGGGTGTGGCGGCTACCATGTTTATACGACCATGACCATCTGAACAAACTTTGATTCCTTTGAGCCAGTATTAAAGCTCCATAATATATGAAACACAGTAATTATTTGTATAAACTATGATGGGCCTGAGTGCCCAATACTACATACCGGTACCAAGTTTCATGGTTATAGGCCTTTTGGTTCTCGAGAAAAAGACGTTTGAAGAGTTTTTACCATATATGGGCATGGTGGCCATCTTGGTCAAGTGACCAAAACCATCTGAACAAACTATGGTTCCTTTAAGCCGGTGAAGCTCCATATGAAATATGGCTTCAATTGACCCTAGTGGCCACTGAGAAGATGTTTGAAAATGTTGACGGGTGACAGAATCTCAATGACCTTGTACAAAAGTCAAAGAATGACCTTGACCTTTAACGACAAAATATCTTCATCTGGTCATTTAGTCAACCAAATATACCAAATATTGCACCTTAGACTTAAATAGTTTCTGAAAAATCCACTGTTTAAGCATTTTCCCATATAAAAGCCTACATAATGTACCGAAGTTGACAGTGTCATAAATGAGGTCAAGGCCAACGCACATTCATTTGTATAAACTATGATGGGTTTGAGTGCCCAAAGCTACATACCAAGTTTCAAGGTCATACACCTTTTGGTTCTGGAGAAGAAGATTTTGAAGGGTTTTTACCATATACGGGCATGGCAGCCATCTTGGTCAAGACCCTGAGAGCAAACTTTTATTCCCTGATCACACTTAGACTCCATATGAAATTTCGCTTCAATCAGACCAGTGGTTTCAGAGGAGTAGATGTTTTGAAAATCTTGATGACGGACAGACCGACAAAATGACCTTGACCTTTCAGTGACATAATATCTTCATCTGGTCATTTAGTCGACCATGTATACCAAGTATTGTACCTAAGACTTAAATAGTTTCTGAGAAATCCACTGTATAAGCGTTTTCCCATATAAAAGCCTAACATATCAAAGTTGACCATGTCGTCAATTAATTCAAGGTCAACACATGGTCATCATTTGTATAAACTATGATGGGCCAGCATGCCCGATGCTACATACCAAGTTTCAAGGTCAAAGGCCTTTTGGTTCTAGAGAAGAAGATTTTCGAAGGGTTTTTACCATATATGGGCATGGTGGCCATCTTGGTCATGTGACCCAGACCCCGGGTATAAAACGTTCGTTCCCCTATCCCACAGAGACTCAATATGAAATTTGGCTTCAATCGGCCCAGTGGTTTCAGAGGAGAAGATGTTTGAAAATCTTGACGACGGATGGTCCGACGGAATGACCTTGACCTTTAGTGACATAATGTCTTTATCTGGTCATTTAGTCGACCATGTATACCAAGTATTGTACCTAATACTTAAATAGTTTCTGAGAAATCCACTGTTTAAGCGTTTTCCCATACAAAAGCCTAACATACCAAAGTTGACCATGCCGTAAATTAGGTCAAGGTCAACGCAAGGTCATGATTTATATAAACTATGATGGGCCAGCATGCCCGATGCAACATACCAAGTTCCAAGGTCATAGGCCTTTTGGTTCTGGAGAAGAAGTTTTTTGAAGGGTTTTTACCATATATGGGCATGGCGGCCATCTTGGTCATGTGACCCAGACCCCGGGTATAAACTTTCGTTATCCTATCCCATTGAGACTCCATATGAAATTTGTCTTAAATCGGCCAAGTGGTTTCAGAGGACAAGATGTTTGAAAATCTTGACGACGGATGGTCTGACGGAATGACCTTGACCTTTAGTGACATCATATCTTTATCTGGTCATTTAGTCGACCATGTATACCATGTATTGTACTTTAGACTTAAATAGTTTCTGAGAAATCCACTGTTTAAGCGTTTTCCCATATAAAAGCCTAACGTACCAAAGTTGACCATGCCGTAAATTAGGTCATGGTCAATGCAAGGTCATGATTTGTATAGACTATGATGGGCCCGCATGCCCAATGCTACATACTAAGTTTCAAGGTCATAGGCCTTTTGGTTCAGGACAAGAAGATTTTTGAAGGGTTTTTACCATATATGGGCATGGCGGCCATCTTGGTCATGTGACCTGAGCCAAATATATAAACTTTCGTTCCCCTATCCCATTGAGACTCCATATGAAATTTGGCCACAATCGGCCCAGTGGTTTCAGAGGACATGATGTTTGAAAATCTTGACGACGGATGGTCCGACGGAATGACCTTGACCTTTAGTGACATAATGTCTTCATCTGGTCATTTAGTCGACCATGTATACCAAGTATTGTACCTTAGACTTAAATAGTTTCTGAGAAATCCACTGTTTAAGCGTATACAAAAGCCTAACGTACCAAAGTTGACCATGCCGTAAATTAGGTCAAGGTCAACGCAAGGTCATGATTTGTATAAACTATGATGGGCTTGCATGCTTAATGCTACATACCAAGTTTCAAGGTCATAGACCTTTTGGTTCTGGAGAAGAAGTTTTTCGAAGGGTTTTTACCATATATGGGCATGGCGGCCATCTTGGTCATGTGACCCAGACCCCGGATATAAACTTTCGTTTCCCCATCCCACTGAGATTCCATATGAAATTTGGCTTCAATCGGCTCAGTGGTTTCAGAGGAGAAGATGTTTGAAAATCTTAACGACGGATGGTCCGACGGAATGACCTTGACCTTTAGTGACATAATATCTTTATCTGGTCATTTAGTCGACCATGTATACCAAGTATTGTACCTTAGACTTAAATAGTTTCTGAGAAATCCACTGTTTAAGCGTTTTCCCATATAAAAGCCTAACGTACCAAAGTTGACCATGCCGTAAATTAGGTCAAGGTCAACGCAAGGTCATGATTTGTATCAACTATGATGGGCCGGCATGCCCGATGCTACATACCGAGTTTCAAGGTCATAGGCCTTTTGGTTCTGGAGTAGAAGATTTTTGAAGGGTTTTTACCATATATGGGCATGGCGGCCATCTTGGTCATGTGACCTGGGCCAAATATATAAACTTTCGTTCCGCCATCCTGTTAAGGCTCCATATGAAATTAAGCTTCAATCCACCTAGTGGTTTCTGAGAAGAAGATGTTTAAATGTGTGGACGCCGACGACGCCGACGACGACGACGACGGACGACGGACCAAGGCTATACTATAAGCTCACCTTGACAGGTGAGCTAAAAAGATGCACTAGCGCGTTGGCTGTCAAACGGTGACAAAATATAGTGCCAAGTTTCTAATGAATAATTCGTTAAAGTTATGCAATAACAGCGATCAATCATTTGTTTCTAATGCATTAACATTTCCCAGGTCCCTCGGGAGATGTTGAAAACCTCGGCCTTCGGCCTCGGTTTCCAACATCTACCTCGGGACCTGGCAAACGATAATGCATGACAAACCATGTTTGATCCCTATATTGAAAAACTAGTCTAACAGCTTATCGGTTTTCTTCTGAAACAGAGTTTCTTATGCATGTAGTTTTAATTTCGGCTGTTATGTGCATGTAATAGGCCCATACGATATTCTTTCAAAGATTCCCTGTGTGCACAACGGCTCCTATGTGCATACTGTTTCCGACCAGATTTTGGTGGTACATAATCCCAGTGCTAATCATGAAACTGTTTTAACTTTCAAACATGGTTTTAGGCTTCCATGTTTATATTTCGGACCGGAATTTATTTAGGCCTACATGGCGTAATCTGACATTATGTTGCCGCCCCGGGATAATGATTGGGACTGATAGACCCCAGCAAACAGCCTAAACCAAACTCGAACTAGGGGGTTTTGTTAGGGTCTACATCGCTTGCCATTTCTTCAGCATCTTTTTGACTCAATACTGCATTATGAAACCAAATCGTTTATAGAGCTTTTACGGTAATTATTTTAAGTGTTTCATTTTCTAGAATATTTACGTTATATCAAGACCGTTACTGGACGCAGGGATGACTTTTTTAGACCGCTGATGGATGCAGGACGACCTTTTTAACAGTATTTCAGCCATTCATGTATCGGGACGATAGGAGAGTTATAAATGAACGGGCTGTGTGCAGAAGAACCAATTTTACAGAGGAAAAGACCTCCGCCGCCAGGGGCTCTCAAACCCGGTACCGCTAGATCAGCAGCGCTTAACCCACTTAAACAGATAGCAACGAAAAAAACATTCTAAATTTCTGAGATTTAGATCCAATCGACGAAAGTGTCGCAGTTTTTGTGATGCTTTGTCGGCGAATTAAACTATACAAAGCCGAAAATAATATACGGTTTTATTCCTTACAACTTTATTTAATTCTTTGTGCCTTTAAGAGCAGAACTAAACACCGAGATTTTCAGCAATCGAACGTTTTACGTGATCATGTTAAGACGACTCTTATCCGCCAACTTCAACAGCAATTTTCTAAATAAATCCGACTTTCTCCCGTCGGCGGACATATGCGATGAAAAATCAATGTGTCTGTCCTTTCTCCATGCTAAATATTAAGTCATTCGGTGTGTGGGACAATTTCCTATGCAAAATAATCTTTAGGTACCCTATGCATTTTCTCAACAAAATGGCGGATTCTTTACCTGATCAGTAGCGATGTACAGTTTTGTCTGACAGCAAAATAATCTGTAATATATTCAAATATTACGGAAATGTTCTTGAATCCTGAAATCCGACATACGAAGAGGAACGCATCTTGTAATTCAATATACAACAATTTATTTTTTTTCTCTACTTTATTCAGAATGATTTGGAAAAAAATTCTAATCAGTAGCCTACACAATAATGTAAACAATCGATCGATTTATTGCAGTTGTGACGCAATAACATAACTTCGTCAACTATTTCAGCCTTCGCATTTACCTGCTTAAAAGTTATTACGACCGGTACATCGTGGTCCAAGTCAGAGGACTGCTAGAAAAAAGAAATTTTGCCAGCCAATTAATCCTGCACGTGCCAATATTTCAAAGCTACTCCTTTAACTCACCTGATCACCCTGTCCAGCTTAAGGCCCCTCGCCCCCCCTCCATCATCCCCCCCTCCATCATCCCCTCCCCCCCGCGCCGCTCCCCCCCCCGCCGCTCCCCCCCCACACACAACTTTTAAACTTTCTTTTTTTTTCATGAAAAAAAAATAAGCAAAAGATGATTGATGTTTAACCATAACAAATACTTGCAAAGCTGCAATGACTAAAGCCTTGATAAAAAAAAGTGTAGTGTAGACCTTGGTAAGACTACTTCCAAAACAGCAGTCTAATCAGGGTTAGTATATTGATTTTCACAGCAATTTCGACACACTGTCAGATGTTAAAAGTGTTAGGACAATTGCAGCAATGGAGATTTGGTTTCAACTTTAAGCTTAGAAAATGACTTGGCCATACACACGTATGCACTCCTTTACAATTTCAGCCAAAATTGAGAAGCAGCATATCTACTGTAAAATGAGGTTTAGGATTCCAAAATTGCAATATGTATCTTTTATAACATAATGTTTTGGCCCTCTGTAGAATTGCCTTAATGAGGAATTCTAATGAGGGTTTACAAAATACTTATTGATTATGAAATGCCACGTTTGTCAAATACTAGCTCATCAGGTGGGGGTGGGGGGGGGGGTGAGAGGGTAGAGGAGACTGTCAGCTCTGCAATGCCCTTGGTTCATAAATCGAAATGCCACAGTGCGTTTATATACTCAGTGATCTTTTGAGGGATTTGCCCTAACTGTTGCCAAAAATCTTATAGAAATCTATCAGTAGGGGCGAATCTCATGAAAAAATTATATAATTTAATAATGAATGGTACCTTTAAAAATAACTTTTCATTGTGAATGGAGAACTTCTCACAAATTCTAGTTAAATAAGATATGTTCTCTAATATAAAATATTTCTGCCCTTACGAAAAGTAAGTCATTGCAAACACACTGGAATGTTACTGACAACACTATTGCAACAAACTGGTCTTAGAAGTTGACATCTTGCAATACAACAACATTAATATGGTTTCCTAATGACAAGACAAAATATGCTCCTGACAACAGTAGAACAATATTGCTAGTGCAAAACCATCTTCTAGGAATCAGCTGGTAATACAATGAATTCACACTAACACTGAAAAATAATAACACAACAGGTTTCTGGTAACAGTAGGGTTTTATTGTCAGTGCATTGCCCTTATCTGGCATGGTCATCATTATGACATCACATCCTGTTATAGCATAGGATGATCAAAGTTGACCAATAGAATAACTTGTTACTCCAGAGGCCACCAATAGAAAATCCTGTTGCTATTTTTTTCCTTTTCCTGTGTGGAAGTATCAGAGAGAAAAGCAAGAAATTTGACTGAACGTTATTTTGAAGCATCAGATTTATCAGCAGAGGAGATGCAAAATTAAATATGCTACATGATAAGAATTTTAGGACTGGAAGAAAAGCATTGGCTCTCTTTTAAGGCAAGGCATTCTGTTCCATTTTAGAATTTAGCTAGAGAATGTTGGAAACATCTGAGAATGATGTTTAGTTTATTTCTCTAAAATAGGTTTCTTATGCAAATATCACTTTTCTGTCAAAGATTATGGGAGAGGGGAGGGGTATTTCAGTCAGGAAATTTTGAACACTTGATTTGCTTGGCTCCGTGCTAATTCTTCTTGGTTACAATAATTATTTGTCCATGGTGAGAAGTTAGGCCCATTTTACATGGGCAACATTCATTTGACCGCTAAATTGCAGAGGAACCTGAATCAAGGTGGCAAGTGGCTAAAGGGATGTTTGTTCTGTCGAATTTTGGCCTGTTTAATAGTCACTTGGGAGGTGACCATCTATCTGAAGAAAGTTATGATGGCTGTAGATGTAGTATAATTCCAGGTTTGAGACTGACAATAACTAATAAGAATCTTGGAAGAGTCTGCATTCAGACCGACATTTTAAAGATATCATAATGACAAGAACCTAAGAAGGTTTTGATCGATTGATTTGATGATTAACGTCCACGGTAAACATCTAAGGTCATGTCAGGAAAGTCAGTTAACCTAACCACACTCAGTAATCCTGGGCAGGCTTAGACTTCCTAAGCGGTTAACCAGTACTAAGTGCACATACTTTCGCCAGCAACTGACAACTGCCCTTCTTGAATCAGCGGAAGGAGAAACGAAAATATGTGGCCAGACCGGGTTTCGAACCCAGGACCTCTGACTTATGAGTCAGGTGCCTTACCGATTGCGCCACGCGGCCAGGCAGACCTAAGAAGGGGCTGACCTCTGATTGACACAAATAAAAAAGCACATTTATTGCTGGGTTGCTGCTAGTTATTTACCATTGTATTGCCAGATTATCATACCGTCAAATGTTGGCAGATCATTTGTAGCTTATTGCCATTTTGAGTCAACAAACTGGCTTTTAACTGCCAATATGCTGGAAAGGCCTAATTCCCACATACTGTCATACTCTTACCACTGTCTTGTCAGATTCATTTTCCTTGCCAGATATTGCCATTGTGAAGTCTGTCTGTTGGCAGATCTATTGTCAGATTCTGTTAGAAGCTATTAATTCTCTTGTAATACATTTAGAATAATAAAGAGCCTCTAGCGTCACAAATATGTGATTATTAATGAAACTTTTAAAGATGGCAATACACTAATGCCTGACTGATGACAGTCTGACTTTAGCAGACTAGACAGCTTGAAAAGTGAATTTCACTATGACACTGCACTGGTGCCAAACTAAAAAACATCACACACTATTTAATCTGAAAATTCAATGACATTTTAAGCCAGTGTGTTGTCAGATAGATCAATAAAATGGTAACTGTGTGAATTTTAACTATTATTTATATGACAATAATAAGACTAGACTATGGCAGCAGATTGACAATTCGTAGATTTTTCGTAAGGGTAAGTCAAACTAACAAAAAACAAAACGAATAAAAAGCACAGCAGTCCAGCAAACCAGAAAACTTGATTAAATATGTGGCAAAGGCTCAGGATTTTGTAATCCATTCTCTTTATAATGATATAAGATATAATCATGATTAAACAAGAAAAGTAATGGGCCAATATTTGGTGAACCAAAATATAGTTAAATTTTTCATTTCTTTTCAAGTAAAATGTACATTTATGTGTTGTGGTGTATCATCACAGTTGCTTTTGATCAAAAATAATATAAAAAATTCCACAAATTTCAAATAAAAAATATACTATACGGGTATTGCAAATGTATAAAGCTCTGATTAAATTATTATATTCACATGCAGTCTGACCTTGCTCCTTAGTGTTTACCCTATAAGTATAAATAAATAAATATCCAAAATAAATTATAACATATGGACATAATAAGAAAAAAAAATGGAGACATTTCCACAAGTGATGGTTTTATGATATTATTTTACAAAGACTCAGCTGAGGCATTATAGCAATTCTGGGAATTCTGTCTGATTCAGCCATAAAGACATTTTTTGAAATCCATTATTAGAACCATCTATGATCTTGCTGAAGTGCTTCTGATGAGAGGGCACAACAGGTGTTAATATGAAGCCCATTGATGCTCGTGCAACATTTATGGTGGTACTGTGTTAATGTTCATTATTACATAGTCTGCAAAACTGACATGTAGAAGGACAAACATCATTATGCAACATTCCACGTAAAGTGCATTGTCCAGCAGTTATCAGGGTATGGCCCATTCATTTTTTTGTGTGCATGGACACTGATAATGATAAAACACCTCGTAACAGAATAAAGTCCTTAATATTTGGCCAATAAAATCCTGTGTGAAAATGCTTTTTAATAGGTTGGTGTATGTGTGTGTGTGTGTGGGGGGGGGGGGGGAGAGATAGACAGGAAGGGGCTACCTCTCATTCAACTGCACTAAACTGCATCCCTTTACAGTCATGACTCATCATTTAATGTCTGTCATCAAAGTTTTCTCTAGAGCTGGTTCTCTAGTAACTTAATAACTGATTGGTATTTACAAATTTCTTTGCTTTGGTCAGAGGCTGCAAACATTTAAAGATTTACTCCCTTTATAATAATAACAAAAATGATTTGATGAGAAATTTCATGCAATACCTCCGACATGGTCTAACTATAGATTTGAATTAGAGTTTAGAAAATACTATTTGATAAAACTGACATTAAACAAAAAATAAGATAATTTTTTATACAATCACGGACCCCGTTTGAAATCGCATTATTGGACAGAAATAATTTATTCATACGTCACAATTACGTGTCATTCAACTGCAGTCATGACTCATCATTTAATGTCTGTCATCAAAGTTTTCTCTAGAGCTGGTTCTCTAGTAACTTAATAACTGATTGGTAATTACAAATTTCTTTGCTTTGGTCAGAGGCTGCAAACATTTAAAGATTTACTCCCTTTATAATAATAACAAAAATGATTTGATGAAAAATTTCATGCAATACCTCCGACATGGTCTAACTATACATTTGAATTAGAGTTTAGAGAATAATATTTGATAAAACTGACATTAAACAAAAAATAAGATAAATTTTTATACAATCGCGGACCGCGTTTGAAATCGCATTATTGGACAGAAATAATTTATTCATACGTCACAATCACGTGCACGAATAAGAAAAATACCTCAACATGATCACATGACACACGTGGTCAAAATCGATATTCTTACAGGCCGTGAGGAAATCGGTAATTTGCATTTTAATTAGAAGATTATTTTTCATTTCAGACTTATCGAATAAGCATGCATTTTCTCAAAACTTGTACGGTTAAATATGGGACTATTACATATTGTCTAACGAAATTTTGTTAAAATATTTATTTATGAAAACATGAAATAAACGAGGGAGACAATCTTTAAGTTTGATTAAATTAATCAGGAAATATAAAATGATTATTTTTTTTCCGTTTATGGTATCATTTCTATTGATATATAACTTCAATATAAGCCTTTTTTGGAGATTCAAGCTAAAACATAACTTTTGGCATTTCTATAGAATATATAATATTTCATGCCCTCTCTTCCCCCTCCCATCTCAGCCCCAGGCCAAGCATAGGAAATATTTTGTTTGCAGTTGCCTCCTAAGTAGAATTTTTGGAGGGTAGGTAGGTAAGTTTTTTTTTGTAACCCTGCAAACTATAGAAAAAAACAATAATAGTACTACATAAAATGTCACACATAGTTACACTAATTACCCATAATACTAAGATAAGAGCATCCCACATTTTGAACATATTTATTCCATCCGCAAATGTTGTACCCAAAATGTGCAGGTATTGAGGCAAAAAGTGCAGACCCAGATCAGACTGCTCCTCGGTCTACACTGTTTGGGCAGACTTGTTTGTCTTAATGGCATGTTTTTCTTTGGGGGCGGGGGTAGGGAGGATTTTGGTGGGTACGTAGGCAGTTGCAAAGTTGCAAATAAATTGACCTACCTACCCACCAAAAGTGCAGGGTCCAGAAATTAGCCGTCAATCTGTGAATTCTGATCTTCATGTTATCGAATCGATCTCACTAAAACTTGTTCAAATGTCACAGAATGCAGTCTGGAACAATGACACATATGCAGTTGTAGCTCAGCTGGTTTTACGAGGTTTGACTGTCGCACCAGGTGGTTGTGAATGTTGGGCAGGCATGCGCAGGAGTGTGTGTGGAGGGGGTGGGGTGGTTGGGGGGTGAAGGTGTGGTTGTCAGCATTCAAAATCGTATTTATAGAAACAAGTAGACACTTACATTGCACTGTGATTAATTCTATCCTTCCTTCTTTTGAGAAAGCAAAAACTAATTGTTACGCCAAAGATGATCATCATACAAAACATTTAGCACTAGATTTCCACCTTCCAATACTAACTGATTCCTCCGTCATCAGACCTTCTCTCGATATATTACGTCACAGGAAGGACGACAAGCATCCCAGCTATGAAACTTTTACAATGTCCCCGAAATCGGTTTGTGGGACAATTTTCTTTGCAAAATAATCTATCGTAGGTTTTAGGGGTCTTCGGTTTATACGAACTGGGTGCATCAGAATTTGTCCATTATTTTCTATTTAAGGAAGTTCAGTGAGGTCTTGAAATGATTTCAAGCTCACAATAATAGCCGAAATATTTCCCTGATTCGTGTTCTTAGTAGTGTCTGTCATCGTAGTAACAATAAGAAGTTACTGAATTTTCTCCGCCATTTTGTTTGGGATTACTCTTTTGTGTGTAGACGATCGTTCAGAAAATGAATTTACTCAAATGTGAAAAGTCTGCATTCCAACTGCTAATAATAATAAATAGTCGGATGGAGAGTATCGTTTAGCTACTTGAAGGCAGGTTAAACATGTTTAAGTAGCATAATGTGCACCATGTAAACACCGCACAAAATATAATATGAGACGCGACACGAGAAAACCAACAATGAGGTTGTACGCCCAGCGCTGACTCAGATCAGCCTAGGCATCCGCCCAGTCTGTTCAGAGTAGAGCATAACCAGCAAACTCTTTCATTGGAGTGCTACACCACCTTCCCACTTCCACTGGCTGGCGGTGACTTCTAGTTCTAGAGGCTGTAAGCAATTTACATTGACGATTAGATAAGAAGGAAAAATAATTATTTATTCGGAAGTTATCTTTGGTAATTTATTCCACTTGATGATTTATCAACCAGGGAATTCCAGTTTTGTAAATACTGATCAACAAGTTTTTGTTTGAAAGATTTAACAAACCACTTTACATTTATTTCGGTGTGATTTTCCCACATATTTCCAAACCCATTTGAACAAACCAAATGTTTAA
The DNA here is from genome assembly GCA_963989385.1 of Ctena decussata. Classification (NCBI taxonomy): domain Eukaryota; kingdom Metazoa; phylum Mollusca; class Bivalvia; order Lucinida; family Lucinidae; genus Ctena; species Ctena decussata. Next base: position 66,240,358 of record OZ022499.1, read on the forward strand.
CGTGAACCAGCCATTTAGACTTTATGTTTCCTTGCTAACTCATATTTAACATATGTTCATATAGAGAAGAGGCAATTTCGTTCTTTCCGTGACCCCCCCAATTTGGCCCAATAAGAAATCATTCTGCTTTGAATATCAATAGAAAGGGGACATGCTCCTAGCTCTCCGTATACCATAAATGAAAATGTTGATTTTTTTTAAATTCAAAATTTGTTTGAAAAACTTAAGTTGTACCCTCTATAGAACGTCAAGATTTCCAAAACCCCATATCTCAGAGCCATACAACAATATTGGTCTAATAACTTTATTAAAGAGATCAACTTGCATATCAATGGGTAAATTCAAAATCCTTATTTTACGAAGGAGAGAAAATAAAGCCTTATTTGCCTGGTCTGCGATATACTTTTTTGTTTTTACATAAGGTCCACTACGCGAAAGAAAAATTCCTAAATATTTGTATTCGTTCACTACTTCTAATTCATTTCCTTTAAAATAAAATTTCTGGTTGTTTAAATTTCTTCCGCTAGAAAACATTAATACTTTTGTTTTAGAAATTATTCGATATGCGATATTAAAAGACCATGTTTTAACAGCTTATCCTTCAACATTTACCATACAAGCATCTCATATCATTAGTATCTTTAAGGTGGTGATAATCGCTGATTTGGGACAAAGACAAAAATCTGCATAAAATACTCAAAATATCACTGATCTTTCCAAAACTTAGCAGATGCATTCTTTGTGTTGTTTCTCATAATTTAGAATCCCAAAATGCAGCATTTGTTAATGTTAAAAAGTGTTTTCATAAGAGAAGATCAAAGGGTAATTTTCAGCGAATAAATCTGAAAAAATAATATCATTATTGAAATTATACTTAGTGCTTAGAGTACCTTGTAGCATAATGGAGAGCGTCCTAGCAATTATTTTTTTCAAACTCTTTCACACATTATCAGGCTGAGCAGATGAAAAAAGATGCAGTCTTTGTCCATTTTTTTTGTCAAAACACACAGGTGAGACAGGTGAGACTATTTTAACAAGGTTGAACAATTTCATCTACACACCACTGATCATGTCAGTAATGTATTATTCATATTGTAGGTGTTAACATAGGTATGCTTGCCTACCCTATATTTAATAAATGCGTCCAGTGTACATTTACTTTGTACATAGTTGAACATTTGAGAAAAAGCTACCGTTTTCATCTGGTCTATATTACAATTTGAGAAAGAGTTGGAATAAATAATTGCTAGGACGCTCTTCATTATGCAATAATGCAACTTCAGCACAACGTAAATTTTCAATAACGATATCATTTTTTCAGATTTATTTGCAGAAAATTACCCTTTGATCTTTCCTTATAAAAACATTTTTTAAGCAGTATGTACGTCTTTTTTGTATTCTGAACTGTAAAGAACAACAAAAATAAGAAGTCTGCTAACTTTCAGGGAGATACGTAACCTTTTTATGGTTTTATGCAGATTTTTACGTTTACCATAACTCACCACCTTAATAAAGTTATGTTTACTTTTTACATTATGCTTAACTTTTGGCAAGGAGAAGTAGGGAAAATATAAATCTGGCAAAAAAATGATACTTTAGTATCATGCTGTATTTTCGATCCTATTTTCCTTACTTAAGGTGGTGATTTATGGTCAAAGATCAAAGGGTAGTTTTCTGCGCAATAATCAAAAAAAATAACATCATTATTGAAAATTTACATAGTACTGAAGGTGCGTTATTGCATAATGGAGAGCGAGCTAGCAATTATTTATTCCAACTCTTTCTCAAATTGTAAAAAATATTTGCTAGCACGCTCTCCATTATGCAACAAGGAACTCTCAGCACTAAGTATATTTTCAAAAACAATATTATTTTTTCAGATTATTGCACACAAAATTACCCTTTGATCTTCCCTTATATAAACACTTTTTAACATTAACAAATGCTGCATTTTGGGAGTCTGAATTGTGAGAAACAACATAAAGAAGGCATATGCTAAGTTTTGGAAAGATCAGTGGTATTTTGAGTGTTTTATGCAGATTTTTGTCTTTGCCCCAAATCAGTGATTATCACCACCTTAAATGCCTCATCGCTGTATCATGGTAAAATTCTGGAAATATTTTATCATGGAGTATCGCTGTAAGCTTCTCATTACTGTTTCATCACTGTGAATGACCGTGATGAGGCAGCTAAAAACAAATAATATGTCCTTGAGTTTCTCATAACAAGGTTTTGAAAATTGATTTTGGTCATTTTAGCTGGCACCTAAAATGTTCTATTTTCGATACCATAAAGCTGAGTAAAATGGTAAAAATATAATGTACAGTCATGAGCCTTCAACGTTTGTCCTGGTTTTTGTTTATATTGCATCTCTCAACGGGGAACCAAACACTGAATGCAGCGATTTGTCATTTATCATTTAAAAAAAAAGAAAAACTATTTTGCCAATTATATGACTCGATTTATGCAAATCTACCCACATTTTAGTGCACATGTCTTTTACTGTCACCTTCTTTATGAATAAGGAGTTCGGCTAATCAGCGAGTTTGGCTGGGCTTCGAGCAGGAAGGAGCACCACAGAACAGATCTTCAACCTCAGAATCCTGTGTGAAAAGTATCTCCAACATCAGCAGAATCTGTACCATGTCTTCATTGATTTCAAAAAAGCCTTTGTCAGGGTATGGCATGCAGCCTTATGGGCCACCATGAGGAAGTACAATATCAGTGCAAACCTAGTCCGCACCATTGAGCAGCTATACGACAAGGCTACAAGTGCAGTGCTAATAAATGGCAGCACAGGAGAATGGTTCAGAACAACAGTTGGAGTAACACAAGGATGTCTTCTGTCACCCACCCTCTTCAACATTTTTCTCGAACGGATCATGTCTGATTCTCTGGAAGAACATGAAGGAAAGGTTAGCATAGGTGGCAGAAATATTACCAATCTGCGGTTTGCCGATGACATAGACGCTCTAGCTGAGGAAGAGCAGGAACTAGAAGCTCTAGTTGAAAGTCTCGACCAAACCTGCACAAGGTATAAGATGGAGATCAGTGCTGAGAAGACCAAATTGATGACTAACAGCGCAGATGGCATTCAGAGGGAGATCAAGGTAAAGGGGCAGACCCTGGGTACTGTAAGCAGCTTCAAATACTTTGGAGCAGTTGTCTCAGATGATGGCTCAAAACAGGAAGTTCTCTCGAGGATTACACGAGCCACTTCAGCTCTTGCCAAGCTGAAACCCATTTAAGAGATAACAACATATCTCTTTGCTTATGCCCTCCCTTGTCATTTCCATATTTCTGTGTGCCTAGGAATCGTGGACCTTGACAGCAGAGTTAGAGAAAAGAACACAGGCCTTTGAGATGAGATGCTACCGAAGGTTATTACTGAACATTTCGTACAAGGACCATATAACCAACGAGGAGGTTCGCAGGAAGATCCAAGCAGCCATTGGAGAATATGATGAACTCCTGACGCTGGTCAAGAAACGGAAACTAAGGTGGTTTGGCCACGTTTCAATGTCTTCTGGTTTAGCAAAGACAATTCTTCAGGGCACAGTGAAAGGAAAAAGAAGAAGGGGTAGACAGAAGAAGAGGTGGGAAGACAATATCAAGGAGTGGACAGGAATGGATTTTGCCAGCTCAACTAGGGCAGCTGAAGACGTCAACAGGTGGATAGGGATTGTTTTGAAGCAAATTCGAGCAATTACAGCATAATAATCGTCAAAATTTAGATTATGTAACTACTTATTTACAAAGTTTTATTGATAAGCTTATAAAGAGATGATGTGAACTACAGTTAGTCGAATAACGGCCTTTTGATGTTTGATTGTCGGGTATAAGACAGTTGACTTTCTTTCTTTCTTTTCCTTCTTTCTTTCTTTTCATTCTTTCTAGCTTTTTCCTTTCTTAACCCGATTCTTCATCCGATTATTAAAGCATACCTCAAATATATAAAACAAAACACGAAAATTAAGAAATGGTGTTCAGTAAGCCATTGCGCAACATAGCCGGATTTGGACTTAAACTATTTCGTAGACATACGAGCGAGGTTTGTCGAAACGAGAATTTCTGCATGTTTGGAGACAAATGGAAGATACTTATATTTTACTTATTTCTTAATGAATTACATCAATTTAAACCTTATCAAAATCTTTCTATGATGATAACTTATAAAAAAATTTTACAAACAATCCGATTATTTCCAAATTGAAGGCTAAATGTGGCTTGTCATGCATTTTCTACAATATGTACATGTATGATTCCATTTGATTAGCTTCGAATTTCAAAAGCCGATGAAAGATACAAAACATGAAGTTATTTTAATTATTTTTGCATCATATTAACAAGGAAAGAATATACTCTATGAATATAACTTAAAAAAATTGTCGTAATATCAAATAGGTATTTAATATTACGTTTTCCATTAAATTCCTATTAAATTGTGTACAGAAGTCAGCATTATTAGAACAAGTAAGCGCTCGGATTAACCCGTAAGTCGATATCGGTAATTTCCGCCGTATTGAAGCATTTTAAAAGTGCCCTATGAAAGCAAACAGGAAAAGTTGTCTCTGTATGAAGATTGTTGAACAAGTTAAGTTTGGAGGTATACCAATATACCTTAACCAATAACTTGCAGCGCGCAAGGAGGACCCATCAGCTCAGTGGGTTAAGGACATGTCTGCTACGCTAGCGGTTGGAGTTTGAATCCGGCTCGAGTTGCAATTCTTTCCAAACGGAAACAGGGTTCCAATGTATGCACAACGGTGCATCGGCATACAGCCTTTCATTATCACTCTTTCTTCAGCTCGATATGACTGAGCCATTTTTAAAAGGGCCTACAGACATATCATATTCTGACAGCACACACACATTCATTGCAAAGGATCTAAAAAGCAAAAAAAGGGGAAACCCTACGAAATATCTGATAAGCCCACACCGTCCTATAAAAGGGAAATGATTTAACGTAAGTTATGAATAACCGCATACATACATAAATAGGAAATTAATAGACTGACTAAGCAATCAGACAAGCGAACAAACAGGAATTGTCTGTTCGCTGGTCTGATCACTTCGTCAATCTGTTGATCTCCCTGCACTTTTTATTAATATTTTATTGAGGTCCATGAGACTAATAAAAATGAAAAGCAAGTCAGTACCTTCCATAAAGAGCTCGAAGAACTTTCGCTCGCAGAAACAGACTAGTATATGGTAATTCCACTTACCCTATTTTTCTGTATCATTTTCGCATTTGACACAAATGTTTTCCACCTTTCTGCCTCACGCATATTATTATCATATTTTGGAGGTTACTTGACGTTTTTTACAGACGGTTATTACACAACCAACTTAATAGCGCATGAAATATGCACCCAGTCATTACAAAGTACGATAGTTGTAAAACGTTGTACTCGAATGCAATTTTCTCCGCTTTTTTGTCGGCGAATTGCTATTGTCTTTAACTCATTTTCGTTTGACTGCCTGTCCGTCCGTCTCTCTTTGGATAATCAGCTCCTCACATAGTTTTTGACCATTACAGACGGTATAGATACATGTATATCGAATATGTGCAAATGAATGATGTTATAGACATATTGAAGATGTGTATATGAATGGTGTTATAGACATATTGAAGATGTGTCTATGAATGGTGTTATAGACATATTGAAGATGTGCATATGAATAGTAATGATGTGCATATGAATAGTGTTATAGACATATTGAAGATGTGCATATGAATAGTGTTATAGAAATATTGAAGATGTGCATATGAATATAGTTATAGACACATTGAAGATGTGCATATGAATAGATTTAAACAATATTTTATTGAAGATGTGCATATGAATAGATTTAAACAATATTTTATTAATCAATTCACATTATATAATTTACAATCTGAAGTATCAGGATCTGACAGTAAGCTATAAGCTAATAGTAGTCATCTTCTGATTATAGTAGTCATCTCTTGCATATGAATAGTGTTATAGACATATTGAAGATGTGCATATGAATGGTGTTTAATATAGACATATTGAAGATGTGCAAATTTATGTATGGCAATATAGACATAATGAAGATGTGCATATGTATGGCGGTATAGAGATATTGAACATGTGCATATGTATGGCGGTATAGAGATATTGAACTTGTGCATATGTATGGCGGTATAGAGATATTGAACTTGTGCACATGACTAGCGTTATTGAGATATTGAAAAATGTGCATATGCACGGCGTTACAGAGATATTGAAAATTTTGCAAATGAATTTAACAAGCGTGTTTAGAATCTACCTGTCTGCACATAGATAATAAGAGTCCCGGAGTTGAATACCGTGAAATAGCTAAAATTGGGACATCAACATTTATAACCGTAAAGGTAAAGGCTTCCCATAGCCTAATAGCCGTAGGGGCAGTGGGGGTTAAAGACCTTATGTATCTTGGGCACAGCTGATGAAAGGTGGAGCCCATCTCTCGCCATTCGCTGTCTTATCCTTCCTTTAATCGAAAATGTACCAATTTACTGCTGGGTTGACAGAAAGAGTTTTCCTGTCGTCGGATGGCGACGGTGAGCCGCGAACTCACGACCAAGTCCGGTTACTTTCTGCACAACAAGCGAGCCACTCTATTCACTTGACTACGGCACCTTTCTTATAACAGTAATTGCCCTAAAATTGAACAGTTTGCTTTTCCAGTGCATTTATGCTTCTCGAAGATGCAGATGATTACTCGGATATATTTGAGCCGCGACATGACAAAACCAGCAAAGTGGCATGTGTGTCCAGCGAAGACTCTGATCAGCCTGGGCATTTGCCCAGTCTGATCCGAGTCTTCACTGTCCGCGCGAAGCTAGGTAAGACCCTTAGCTACCCTTTAAGCGCACAGCTAAGACGCTGATCAGTCTGGGTGGATGCCCAGGCTAAGCTGAGTTTTCACTGGGCGCGCATGCCACTTTGCTGGTTTTGTTGTTCAATTCTATTCTATGTACCTCTATATCTAGACTAGGGTACCGTAAAAGTTCTAATTATTGGGACAGAAAGGTTTTAGTAAAGAGTGCAGACCCAGATGATGGCGGTTTGATGGATGAGTTGCGAGTTTACGTCTTTTTCACGTTATTTCAGTTATATCAGGACGTTGGTAGGGTGATACTGAAAGGCTGTGTGCGATGAAATCCCGTTTACGGATGGAAAGAATTTCTACGTACATGTATTTATCTTTTTTTCTTCTTCTTCTTCTTCTTATTATTATTATTATAATTATTATTTGACTTATATCAAGCAAAGACTTTAACCAGCCTGTGACTACATGCAGTCTAACCAGGGCCCTCCTTTTACGCCTGTAGTTGTATCGGGGCCCATTCGTGGTGCTCGCAAAGGCTCTTAACAAAAAACGCTGATGTGCAGGATGGTTCGAACTTCTGCTTTTTCCAAATGTACTAAGCAATTAGTTTGCTGCTTATAAGTCATTTTGAAGCTTCTGTTGTGGTTTACCAATAATGTAATTGTCAGCTTTCTTAATTAGTCTTTGACCTTTATTTTAATTTTTATTTAATTATTTATTGATACTCGCGTCTATTTGCTGAGAAAGTGCTGACTTTTGGGTTTCTCGTCCGTCTTGTTTTGTGTTGTATGCCGTCTTTGTTGTTTCCTTCCCATTTATTGCTTGTGTATGTACATGTTGAGCCGCGACACGAGAAAATCAATAAAGTGGTTGTGTGCCCAGCGCAGACTCAGATCAGCCTGGGCATCCGCCCAGTAAGATCTGACTCTTCGCTGAGCGCTAAAAGCGTAGCTAAGGGTCTAAGCTACCTCCATGCGTTTTATGAACAAAAAAAATATTAGCCGTGACACGACAAAACCAACAAAGTGGCATGTGCGCCCGGCAAAGGCTCAGATCAGCCTGGGCGGATTATCAGAGTCTTCGCTGTCCGCATGGAGATAGTAACCTTTAGATACCCTTTAAGCTCAAAGCAAACACTGATCAGACTGGGCGGATGCCCAGGCTGGTCTGAATCTTCGCTGGGCGCACGTTCCACTTTGTTGGTTTTCTCGTGTTAGCATTTTATGAACTCAGTATTTCTCTGCCACAAACAAAAACCAACATAAAATATAGATTCATTTAAAAACCAACAAAAATGTTGATTCTCAAATGTCAGTGTTCCACATTTTAAGTTATTATTGCATAAAAAGCAGTGCCGAGAGGTATCAACAGCCGTGCATCAACCGGCGAAAAGCCGTGTTTCAATATAGGGATCAAACATGGATTTTCATGCATTAACGTTTGCCAGGTCCCGAGGGAGATGTTGAAAACCGAGGCCGAAGGCCGAGGTTTTCAACATATCCCAAGTTACCTGGCAAACGTTAATGCATTGGAAAAAAATGTTTGATCGCTGTTATTGCATAAATTCAACGAAATATTCGTTAAGATTTGCGAAAATACGGCACTATATTTTGTCACCGTTTCACAGCCAATGCGCCGGTGCATCTGTTTTTTTAATATCCGTCTTCCTGGCCCGAGAGCATCAAGCTATTCAAAATGGCTGCCATCATCCTATTCAACGTCAGTATTTATGGAAAGAGTCCAAGATGGTCGTTGCAAATTCATCAACAAAAAACAGATACCTTGATCAAAGCAAAATTTCCATGAACGGAACATGCCTGGCCCATTCATGTACCATCCTGTAGTTCTTGATTGCTGAAAGCTTAGGATGCATGTTTTCTTTAACACTTATATACTCTCCATTTGACATCGTGAAAATGAAGACAACATGGCTTTGAAATCCGTATCAGTACTTTATGACGTAATAAGAGTACAAAGTATGATGACGTCACAAGAATACATTGGTAGCACGCGACCAATTATATTGTTAATTAACTGAAAGGGGAGAGGCGCACCACCATTTTTGTAATTCGACCGAAACGGGAGAGACAAAGGTGCATGGCGGTTTTAATGGCCCGGCACAAGCATAACGAAAGTTCTGTCATCGTGTTTCAACAGCGCATGAAAACCATTGTTGAAACACGGCTTTTCGCCTGTTGATGCACGGCTGTTAATACCTCTCGGCACTGCGTTTTATGCAATAACAAGGGTTTTCACGCGCTTTTAGAGCACGATGTCATAACTTTCTATATGCTTATGCTGGGCCACTAAAAAAATCCTCCATGCAACTTTGTCTCTCCCGTTTCGGTCGAATTACAAAAAATGTTGGTGCACTACCTATGTATGCCCATATGACGTCATCATATCTTTGTAATCTGACGTCATAAAGTCGTGACTCAGGTTTAAAGCAATGTTGTTTACATTCTTACGAAGCCAAATGGAGAGTAAACAAGTGTTAAAGAAAACATGCATCTCAAGCTTTCAGCAATCAAGAAGTAAAGGATGGTATATGAATGGATCAGTCTAGTTCTGCATGGAAATTATTGATCAAGGTATCTGCTTTTTGTTGATTAATTTGCAATCTACTTTGCATCAACTTCAAAGACCATCTTGGACAATTTTCCGAAATATTGAGGTTGAATAGGACGATGACAGCCATTTTGAATAGCTTAATGCTCTCGGTCAAAGAAGACGGGTATTAATAAAAAGATGCACTAGCGCGTTGGCTGTCAAACGGTGACAAAATATAGTGCCAAGTTTTTCTCAAATTCTAACGAATCATTCGTTGAAGTTATGCAATAACAGCGATCAAACATTTGTTTCCAATGCATTAACATTTGCCAGGTCCTGGCAAACGATAATGCATGACAAACCATGTTTGATCCCTATATTCAAAAAACTAGTTTAACAGCTTATCGGTTTTCTTCCGAAACAGAGTTTTTTATGCATGTAGTTTTAATTTCGGGTGTTATGTGCATGTAATAGGCCCATACGATATTCTTTCAAAGATTCCCTGTGTGCACAACGGCTCCTATGTGCATACTGTTTCCGACCATTTTTGAGTGGTACAAAATCCAAGTGCTAATCATGAAACTGTTTTGACTTTCAAACATGGTTTTAGGCTTCCATGTTTATATTTCGGACCGGAATTTATTTAGGCCTACATGGCGTAATCTGACATTATGTTGCCGCCCCGGGATAATGATTGGGACTGATAGACCCCAGTAAACAGCCTAAACCAAACTCGAACTAGGAGGTTTGGTTAGGGTGTACATCGCTTGCCATTTCTTCAGCATCTTTTTGACGCAATACTGCATTATGAAACCAAATCGTTTTTAGGGCTTTTACGGTAATTATTTTAAGTGTTTCATTTTCCTGAATATTTACGGTATATCCAGACCGTTAATGGATGCAGGGATGACTTTTTTAGACCGCTGATGGATGCAGGACGACCTTTTTAACAGTATTTCAGCCATACATGTATCGGGACGATAGGAGAGTTATAAATGAACGGGCTGTGTGCAGTAGAACCAATTTTACAGAGGAAAAGACCTCCGCCGCCAGGGGCTCTCAAACCCGGTAACCGCTTGATCAGCAGCGCTTAACCCACTTAAACAGATAGAAACGAAAAAAACATTCTAAATTTCTGAGATTCAGATTCAATCGACGAACGTGTCGCAATTTTAGTGATGCTTTGTCTGCGAATCAAACTGCACAAAGCCGAAAGTAATATACGGTTTTATTCCTTACATCTTAATTTAATTCTTTGCGCCTTTAAGAGCAGAACTAAACACCGAGATATTCGGCAATGGAACGTTTTACGTGATCATGTAAAGACGACTCTTATCCGCCAACTTCAACAGCAATTTTCAAAATAAATCCGACTTTCTCCCGTCGGCGGACATATGCAATGAAAAACCATTGTATCTGTCCTTTCTCCATATCAAAAACTAAGTCATTCGGTGTGTTGGACAATTTCCCATGCAAAATAATCTTTAATTACCCTATGCATTTTCTCAACAAAATGGCGAATTCTTTACCTGATCGATAGCGATCATGTACAGTTTTGTCTGACAGCAAATTAATCTGTAATAAATTCAAATATAAAGAAATATTCTTGAATCCTTAAATCCGACATACGAAGAGGAACGCATCTTGTAATTCAATATACAACAATTTACTTTTTTCTCTACTTTATTCAGAATGATTTGGAAAAGAATTCTGATCAGACACCATAATGTAAATAAATCGATCAATTCATTGCAGTTGTGACGCAATAACATAACTGCGTCAACTATTTCAGCCTTCGCATTTACTAGCATAAAAGTTATTAAGACTGGTACATCGTGGACCAAGTCAGAGGACTGCTAGAAAAAAGTAATTTTGCCATCCAATGAATCCTGCACGTGCCAATATTTCAAAGCTACTCCTTCAAGACACCTGATCACCCTGCCCAATTTAAGGCCCATCGCCCCCCTCCATCCTCCCCCTCCCTCCCCCTCCCCCCCCCCACACACACACAACTTTTAACCTTTCTTTTTTTCATGAAAATAATAAGCAAAAGATAACCATAACAAATACTTGCAAAGCTGCAAAGACTAAATCCTTGATTAAAAAGTGTAGTGTAGACCTTGGTAAGACTACGTCCAAAAAAGCAGTCTAATCAGGGTTAGTATATTGATTTTCCCAGCAATTTCGACACACTGTCAAATATTAAAAGTGTTAGGACAATTGCAGCAATGGATTTGATTTCAACTTTAAGCTTAGAAAATGACTTGACCATACACACGTATACACTCCTGTACAATTTTAGCCAAAATTGAGAAGCGGCATATCTACTGTAAAATGAGGTTTAGGGTTTCAAAATTTCAATATGTATCTTTTATAACATATGCTTTGGCCCTCTGTAGATTAGCCTTAATGAGGAGTTTTAATGAGGGTTTACAAAATACATATTCATTATGAAATGCCACGTTTGTTAAATACTAGCTCATCGGGGGGGGGGGGGGGGGGGGGGGGGGAGGGTTGAGAGGGAAGAGGAGACTGTCGGCTATACAATGCCCTTGGTTCATAAGTCAAAATGCCACAATGTGCACAGTGTGTTTATACACTCAGTGATCTTTTGAGGGATTGCTCTAACTGTTGCCAAAAATCTTATGGATATTTATCAGTAGGGCGAATCTAATGCAAAAAATATTTAATAATGAATGGTACCTTTAAAAATAACTTTTCATTGAGAATGGATAATTTCTCACAAATTTGAGTTAAATGAGATGTGTTCTCTAATATAATATGATCCTGCCCTTACGAAAAGTAAGTCATGGCAACACACTGGCTTGTTACTGACAACACTATGGCAACACACTGTTCTTACAAGTTGACATCTTGAAATACAACAACATTAATATGGTTTCCTAATGGCAAGAAAAAATATGCTCCTGGCAACAGTAGAACAATATTGCTAGTGCAAAACCATCTTCTAGGAATCAGCTGGCAATACAATGAATTCACACTGACACTGAAAAATAATAACACAACAGGTTTCTAGTAACAATAGGGTTTTATTGTCAGTGCATTGCCCTTATCTGGCATGGTCATCATAATGACATCACATCCTGTTATAGCATAAGATGATTAAAGTTGATCAATATAATATCTTGTAACTCCAGAGGCCACCAATAGAAAATCCTGTTACTATTTTTTTTCCTTTTCCTGTGTGGAAGTATCAGAGAGAAAAGCAAGAAATTTGACTGAAAGTTATTTTGAAGTATCAGATTTATCAGTTAAGCAGAGGAGATGCAAAATTAAATACGCTACAAGATAAGCATTCTAGGACTGGAAGAAAAGCACTGGCTCTCTTTAAAGGCAAGGCATTCTGTTCCATTTTGGAATTTAGCTAGAGAATGTTGGAAACATCTGAGAATGATGTTTAGTGTATTTTTCTAAAATAGGTTTCTTATGCAAATATCACTTTTTTGTCCAAGACTATGGGAGAGGGGAGGGGTATTTCAGTCAGGAAATTTTTAACACTTGATTTGCTTGGCTCTGTGCTAATTATTCTTGGTAACAATACTTATTTGCCCATGGTGAGAAGTTATGCCCATTTTGCATGAGCAACATTCATTTGACCGCTAAATTGCAGAGGAACCTGAATCTAGGTGGCAAGTGGCTAAAGGGATGTTTGTTCTGTCTCTGTCGAATTTTGGCCTGTTTAATAGTCACTTTAGAGGTGACCATCTATCTGAAGAGGGTTATGATTGCTGTTGATGTAGTATAATTCCAGGTTTGATACTGACAATAATTGATAAAATCTTGGAAGAGTCTGCTTTCAGGCTGACATTTAAAGATATTAAAACTGACAAGAACCTAAGCAGGTTTTGATTGATTGATTTGGTGTTTGACGTCCACGGTAAGCAGCTAAGGTCATGTCGGTCAACCTAACCACACTCAGTATTCCTGGTCAGGCTTAGACCTCCTAAGCGGTCAACCAGTACTAAGTGCACATACTTTCGCCAGTAACTGACAACTGCCCTTCTTGAATCAGCGGAATGAGAAACGAAAGTATGTGGCCAGACCGGGTTTCGAACCCATGACCTCTGACTTATGAGTCTGGTGCCCTACCGATTGCGCTACGCGGTCCGGCAAACCTAAAAAGGGGCTGACTTCTGATTGACACAAATTAAAAAGCACATGTATTGCTGGGTTGCTGCTAGTGATTTACCATTGTATTGCCAGATCATCATACTGTCAAATGTTGCCAGATTATTTGTAGCTTATTGTCATTTTGAGTCAACAAACTGGCTTTTAACTGCCAATATGCTGGAAAGTCCGAGTTCCCACCTACTGTCATACTCTTACCAATGTCTTGTCAGATTCATTTTCCTTGCCAGATATTGCCATTGTGAAGTCTGTCTGTTGGCAGATCTATTGTCAGATTCTGTTCGAAGCTATTAATTCTCTTGTAAAACATTTAGAATAATAAAGAGCCTCTAGATTCACAAATATGTGATTAATATTGAAACATGAAAGATGACACTACACTAATACCTGACTGGTGATAGTCTGACTTTAGCAGATTAGACAGCTTGAAAAGTGAAATTTCACTATGACACTGTACTGGTGCCAAACTGAAAAATATCACACACTATTTAATCTGAAAATTCAATGACATTTTAGCCAGTGTGTTGTCTGATAGATCAACAGAATAGTAACACTGTGAATTTTAACTAATATCTATACAGTAATAAGACTAGACTATTGCAGCAGACAGACATTTTTTACTGAAGGGTGAGTCAAACTAACAAAAAGCAAAACAAATAAAAAACACGGCTGTCCAGCAAACCAGAAAACTTGATTAAATATGTGGCAAAGGCTCAGAACTTTGTAATCCATTCTCTTCAGTTATAATGGTAAGATATAATCATGATTAAACAAAAAAGTAATGGGCCAATATTTGGTGAACCAAAAAGGAGTTATTCTTTATCTTTTCTTTTAAAGTAAATGTACATTTCTGTGATGTGGTATCTCATCACAGTTGCTTTAGATCAAAAATAAAAAAATCCACAAATTTCAAATGAACAAATTTACTATATATGTATTGTAAATGTATAAAGCTCTTGTTAAATTATCATATTCACATGCAGTCTGACCTTGCCCTTCAGTGTTTACCCTATAAGTATAAATGAATAAAAATATCCAAAATAAATTATAACATAATGTACATAATAAGAAAAAAAAATTCTGGAGACATTTCCACAAGTGATGGTGTTATGATATGATTTTACAAAGACTCAGCTGGGGCATGATAGCAATTCTGGGAATTCTGTCTTATTCAGTCATAAAGACATTTGTTGTGATCCATTATTAGAACCATCTATGATCTTGCTGATGAGTGGGCACAACAGGTGTTAATATGATGCCCACTGATGCTCATGCAACAATTATGGTGGAACCGTGTTAATTTTTCATTATTACATAGTCTGCAAAACTGACATGTAGAAGGACAAACAACATTATGCAACATTCCACGTAAAGTGCAGGGTCCAGCAGTCAGCAGGGTTTGGCCCATTCATTTTTTGTGCATGGACACCGATAATGATTAAAAAAAAACTCCTAACATAATAAAGTCCTTAATATTTGGCCAATAAATTCCTCTGTGAAAATGGTTTTTAATAGGTTGGTGTGTATGGAGGGGGGGGGGAGAGATAGACAGGAGGGGCTACCTCTCATTCAACTGCACTAAACTGCATTCCTTTACAGTCATGACTTATCATTTAATGTCTATCATCAAAGTTTTCTCTAGAGCTAGTTCTCTAGTGACTTAATAACTGATTGGTAATTACAAGTTTCTTTGCTTTGTTCAGAAGCTGCAAAAATTTAAGTTTGATTAATCAAGAAATATAAAAAATGTTTTTTTTTTTTATTTTTCAGTTTTTGGTATCATTTCCATCGATATATAGCTTCAATATAAGCCTATTAATTTTTAAGAGATTCAAGCTGAAACATAACTTTTGGCATATATTTCTATAGAATATATATTTCTTCATGCCCTCTCTTCCCCCTCCCATCTCAGCCCCAGGCCAAGCATAAAAATATTTTGTTTGCAGTTGCCTATTAAGTAGGATTTTTGGAGGCTAGGTAGGTAGGCTTTTATGTAATCCCTGCAAACTATGAAAACAACGAAAACAAATAATAGTACTACATAAATTGTCACACATAGTTATACTAATTACCCATAATACTAAGATAAGAGCATCCCACATTTTGAACATATCTATTTCACCCGCAAATGGTGTACCCAAATTGTGCAATTATTAAGGCAAACAGTGCAGACCCAGATCAGACTGCTCCTGGGTCTACACTGTTTGGTCAGACCCGTTTGTCTAACTATGCAGGTTGATCAGGGTAAATTTGCTATTTTAAAACAGAATGGCTGTCCAAAATAACCATATTTTTTATTTATTTTATTATTTTTTTTATTTTTTTTTTGGGGGGGGGGGCTAGGGAGGAATTTGGTGGGTAGGTAGGGAGTTGCAAATAAATTGGCCTACCTACCCACCAAAAGTGTAGGATCCAGCAGTTAGCCGTCAATCTATGAATAAGGATTGATCTTCATCATGTTATCGAATCAATCTCACTCAAACTTGTTCAGATCTCGCAGAATGCAGTCTGGAACAATGACACATATGCAGTTGTAGCTCAGCTTGTTGTACGAGATTTGACTGTCTCACCAGGTGGTTCTGAGTGTTGGAAAGGGTATGAACAGGAGTGTGTGTGGAGGGGGTGGGGTGGTTGAGGGTGAAGGTGTGGTTGTCAGCCCTCAAAATCGTATAAATTTATAGAAACAAGTAGATACTTACATTGCACTGTGACTCATCCTACAAATCCTTCTTTTAATCTTTAATAGTTTGAGAAAGCAAAGCCTATTGTTACGCCAAAGATGATTATCATACAAAACATTCAACACTATCACGCGTTTGGAATTTCTACTTTCCAATATTGATTGATTTCTCCGTCATCAGACCTTCTCTCGATATATTACCTAAAAAGAAGGAAGACAAGCATCCCAGCTATGAAAATTCTACAATGTCCCCGGAATCGGTTTGTGGGACAATTGTCTTTGAAAAATAATCTATCGTAGGGTTTAGGGGTCTTCGGTTTATATGATCTGGGTGCATTAGATTGTGTCCATTATTTTATATTTAAGGAAGTTCAGTGGGGCTTGAAATGTTTTCAAGCTCACAATAATAGCCAAAATATTTCCCTGATTCGTGTTCCTAGTAGTGTCAGTCATCGTAGTAACAATAACAAGCATAATTAGTTGTAGTTTTTACTGAATTTTCGTCGCCATTTTGTTTGGGATTACTTTTTTTGTGCGTAGACGACCGTTCAGAAAATGAATTACTTAAATGTGATGAGTCTGCGTTCCAACTGTTAGTAGGACGCCCCGGAACTAAAGGTTCTTTAGTTTCCGTTCTGATCCTTTAAATTTTCACGTTATATATGTTCTTATACATCTTATTGTAATGCAATGAAATTAAATGTGTTTAAACCAACAACTCGCTCCTCTCTACAAGTTACTTCTTTCTTTTCAAAGTATGCCTAAACTACAACCTTTGAAAGGGTTCAAAGCAAACAGGAAGTAACAAAAGTTGTCTCTGTGTGAAGATTGTTGAATAAGTTAAGTATGGAGTTTCACCACTATACCAATGTCTTTCAGCGCGCAAAGAGGACCCATCAGCTCAGTGGGTTAAGGACATATATGCTAAGCTAGCGGTCGGAAGTTTGAATCCGGCTCGAGTTGCAATTCTTTCTAAACGGAAACAGGGTTCCAATGTATGCAAAACGGCGCATCGGCATACAGCCATTCATTATCACCCTTTCTTCAGCTTGATATGACTGAGCTATTTTTTAAAAGGGCCTACAGCCATGCCACCTTACAACACACAAAACGTCATTGCCAAGGATCTGAGTTGCACAAAAGGGAACACGAAGCCCTACGAAAAAATCTGATAAGCCCACACCGTCTTGAACAGGCTAATGATTTAACGGAAGTTATGAATAACCGCATACATACATAAATAGGAATTTAATAGATTGACTAAGTAATCAGACAAGCGAACAGACAGAAATTGTCTGTTCGCTTGTCTGATCACTTCGTCGTTCTGGTTATTTTAATTATTATTCTAAGGTCATGTGACCTAATAAAACTGAAAAGCAGGCCTCGGATCCAGACCACCACGTGCTGGTGGGGCTCTGGATAAGTATTGGTGGGGCTCTGGATAAGTACTGGTTGGGCTCTGGATAACTGGTTGGGCTGGAAGTTACCGAGATGGTTGGGGGAGGAGTGGGTGAGAAAAAGGGGGTAGAAAATAGGGCGTATATGATATAATAAGGGATCGATCAATTTGATGAGAATTTTTGGTAGGCCCCTAATGTCTTTTAGTTTTTTGCCTTGAAATATATGTTGTAATATCTCATTAGAATCGCCTCGCCGAGGCGATTCTAATGAGATGTCACAACATATGTTTTAATCTAACTACATGGATAAATTATCTCAAACAGTCATCAGATACTCCTTATTATCTGCGGGTCTATATACTATACATAGCACAGCGGCTCAGATGGTAGGGCTGCACTCCCAAAGCCCACTCCTGGATCCAGGGCTGGAATGACAGTGCTAAGCTTTTGCAGAAAAGACTAGTAAATAGTAAACCCGCTTACCCTATTTTTTCCTGTATCAGTTTCGTACTTGACACAAATTTTTGCCACCTTCCTGCTTCCCGCATATTATTATCATAGTTGGGTGGATATTACACGGTTTTGTATTTTATTACACAACCGACACAATAGCACATGAAATATGCACCCAGTCATTACGAAGTACGATAGCTGTAAAACTTTGTACTCGAATGCAATTTTCTCCTTCTAATGTCATTTTTGTCGGCGAATGGCTACATGTTTTACTCCTATTTGTTTTTCTGCCTGTCCGTCTGTCTCTGGATAATCAGCTCCTCACACAGTTTTTGAACCATTACAGACGTGATCGATATATTGAATATGTGCATAGATGAATGGTGCTATAGCCGTATTGAAGATGTGCATATCAGGCTGGGAACAAGCTTCAATTGATCTATAGTAGATCAATTGGTCTTTTTTACATCAATTGATCTACCAAAATGCACTGAAATATGTAGTTTGAGCTCTGTTAATGCCAATCATTGAAAATTGCAAAATTCTTCTATGGCTGAATTGTAACATTAGATAACAGAAATTTATAAGTGATATCAGATAAAATTTTCGACTGGGAATTTTTTGCAAAAAAGCAATTTTTGATTAATTTATATGCTAATTTTAGAAATTATTTCATTTTTTTTCAGGTAAATTGTTTCTTATGCTAGTTTGTTAAAATTATTTGTTAAAGCAAACATGCCAGCTGTCATTTTGATACGAAAGAGCAATAATCGAAATGAATTATAAATAATACTCCTGCTTCTGTCAATGCATAATGAATTCTATACCAAGATTTCTTGTTATCATATTTTATCAAGATAAATTAAAAAAAAGTAATGGAAAATTGGTAATATGAATCAGCAATATGCATACAGTACACAAGGCTTAAATTTGAGCACTAGTCTGAACAAAAAGATTTTCAAATTTACACATGTCATGTGCATACTATTTGAGTCTGAAACTAAGATAATATGGTCCGGACCTGGGAAGAAAATGTATGAAAAAGCACTTTTATTATTCAAAAATTATTTTGTAGTGACATAGGCCAGAATTTTCACCTTCATTGAATGCAGTGTCAAGTCAGAATGCCCACTGTATTTTCAGATTCTCATTGCTAAAAACAGAGCTTTTAGAAAAATAAATGGCTTAAATCAGTGCTTGTTGATACCAAAATGACAGCTATCATGTTGGCTTTAATAACTCTTTAAAATAAATAGCATAACAAATCACTTATGAGAAAAATCATGTAATTTCAAAAATTAGCAGGTGTATTGATCAAAAAATGCTTTTCTGCAAAAATTTTCCCTGACGAAAATTTTATCTGATCACACTTATTAATTTCTATCATCTAAAGTAACAATTCAGTTATAGAAGGATTTTGCAATTTTCAATGATGGGCATGCACAGAGCTCAAACTACATTATTTCAGTGCATTTTGGTAGATCAATTGATCTAAAAGAGACCAATTGATCTACTGTAGATCAATTGAAGCGTGTCCCCATCCTGCATATGAATAGTGTTATAGGAGCACCCTGATCAGGGCTGCTCCTTAAGTGTTTCACATTTTCGGGTGGATGGATGGATGGATGGCTTACGGGTTGTCGTCCTTTTCGACAGTATTTGAGGGAAATCTGGGCGATGGGAGGATGGTAATATAAAGCTTTACCTAAAAGGTACAGAAGGCCCGGGGCGCTTGTTTGCTAAGCAAGGTTCGATTCCTGCTGGACGCGGACTCGCGGATTTTTTTTTTCCCAATCGTAAACGGGGCTGTACATTGTATATACTCCCCTTCATTATCACCTTCGCATTGTCCTAATATATTACTGAAAATTTGTTTAAAACGACATAAATCGAAAGTCATCCGTATATCCATCCCAAAAGCTTCAAATATTACTGCATAATATTAAAGTTAACCATCAAAGCGCCATAAAAGCAGACGACAAAAATTTCGTCCGCAAAAAAAAGACGTCCAAGCTGTATCATATTTAGAATTCAAAGACGAGATGGCAAACAGTGTTGACCCAGATGAGGCGGCACATTATGAGCTTCCTCATGGCTTTGAATACGGCAGATGGTTGTCAAAATGAGAATTTAGGCCCGAGTTCGCCCCGCCTTTGCACTGCATTTATAATTTAATAGCAGATGCATTTTACATGTGTCAACTATTTTAAAACCCCAACTAAACGACGTGTTAAATTGCATGTAGTTTTTAGTCATCAGACGACTTTACGTTTGAACGGTTTCACTAAATATACGGATGAAAATTTTATGATATTGATTCGAGGGGCACTCAATATCGCACAACGTCTTTGCACTTTATAATGGATAAAAATATTTTCTTCATGTCTGATAAAAAAGCATTGTGTACAGTACAGTACCGTGCCAGAAGTTTGTCAACTTTTTCTAAAATCTTATTGAGGTGTGTGTATTTGCCAGTGTGCAAGCAAATCAAACGTGTTTGTTCTGCTCAAAACAATACATAATTTTACACGTTCATTTTTTTCCAATGAAAAGGAGAGGTTTTTACCCTGAACTGAAGAAATATGTGTGTCTGTGCAATTTCTAGTCTCTACGAAAAATATATGCAGATAATCATGAAAAAGGCTGAACATGGGCAATGTTTTCCTTCAGCCCCGTATGATATACATGAACCTGTGAACGACGATATCGCATGACCTTAAAATAACATAAATAAGGCCAAAGATAAAATTTT
Source organism: Ctena decussata (assembly GCA_963989385.1). Taxonomy (NCBI): domain Eukaryota; kingdom Metazoa; phylum Mollusca; class Bivalvia; order Lucinida; family Lucinidae; genus Ctena; species Ctena decussata. Next base: position 66,261,182 of record OZ022499.1, read on the forward strand.
GTTTGTTTGCAATTGCCTACATACCCACCCAAAACCGTCCAACCCAAATTTTTGTTGGCCATTTTAGGATTTTTTTTTTTTCATTTTTGAAAATGGAAAATTTAAAGCACTGTATTTAACGTAAATAGTCAGACAAACAGCCCTGAGCAAACATTGCAGACCCAAATCAGACTGCTCTCCAGAGCAGTCTGATCTGGGCCTACATTGGTTGCCTTTCCACTAGCACCTCATGGGTACTCCAATTGTGGGCAAATTAGGTTTGTTCATCCTGTAGGATGATGTTATCATTGTATGTAATATGGGTAATTGATATAATATTTCAACATGTTATGTAGTATATGAGCTGTTTTTACGTTTTGCAGGCGACCTACCTTTCCTAAGAAATTATCCTTGGTCGACAACTGCAAACAAAATATTTTTTATGCTTGGCCTTATATAGGACATTGATACTGTTTTCTCTTTTATTAAAAATAAAAATATTGTGTCAGGTCCATATAGTGCACTTTTTTAGCTACATTTACCTCTTTTTTTCTCTTTTCAGATCTTTTAGTCAACATTAAATGCAGTCATTTTTGCTCTGATTTACATGACCATTATTCTGTAATAGTATTTGGGGAAAATAGACAAAATGAGCAAAATGTTACTCAGTTTTCTTCGTTTTTCTTAAAACGGAAGTCTTGTGTAAGCCTAGTATTCTACACGGTCTTTGTCTGACTAACATGTCTATGCCAGAATGCAAAAAAAATTAACTGCGTTGCTTCTAAGTCTGCGCTGGGCGCATAACTACTTTGTTGGTTTTCTCGTGTCGCGGCAGCCCTAAATATGATATGTCAGTTGTTTCGAATTAAAACAAAAATAACCGGGCAGTGAAAATCCTGATGAGACGGCTCATTATGAGAGGTCTCATCTGGATGTTCACTGTTTTGTTTGAAAATCCTGATGAGACGGCTCATTATGAGCCGTCTCATCTGGGTTTTCACTGTTTGCAATGGTATGTCCGAATTTACCTGCTGTCCGAATTTACCTGACTTTGCCCTATCCGCGATGCTGTTGAGGCGACTGTAGAATATAAGCCGCGACACGAGAAAACCGATATAGTGGTTGTGCGCCCCACGCTGATTCAGATCAGCCTGGGCATCAGCTAAGTCTGATTAGAGTCTATGCCTTGCGTTAAATGGTAGCCAAGAGTCTGAGCTGGCTCCATGCGGGCAGCAAAGACTGTTCGGACTAGGGGGATGCCCAGGCTGATCTGAGTCTGTGCTGGGCGCACAAGAACTTGGTTGGTTTTCCCGTGTTTAAACAAAGGTTCACTATGCCCACCAGAAAAAAATCATTAATAGACTAGATCTATTAGTCCTACCTTGTACTTGTAGACTTCACTTGTAATCTTGAAACAGTTGTGCATTGTGATGTCATATCCAATTGCATTGTGACGTCATATAACAAAATGTTAAAGCAGCGTGCACTAACAACTACTGTGTAGGATATGTTCGTGAACCCTACATCAGTTCTACATGTGTTCAGGCCGTAAGAAGGGGCAATTGTTGCTCGTGTCTGTGTGTGGTAGGAGAAAGTGGGGAGGGGGGGGGGCGGAGTTGTTCGATAACCCGATGTAAATACTGGCGGAGTTGCTGGGACAAAATTTAGTGTAAGCGAAACCCCCGGAGGGGTCGCTTGCTAGACAGTTGGGACCCATGAGAATATTTTTCCTTGGAAAGTGGAAAGACATTCGGAGAAATTCGATTTTAAGGGTTTAAAACTTTTCTTTCATTGCCAAATTCTGTGATATATTTATATTTACGGGCGCACAGGTATCATACCATTTTCTGGGATCGGTTGATTTCATGCTAATCTTGTTTCGGCGTGAGATTTTTTAGCTCAGAGTAAGTATAGGCGGTCAGTTTAAGTATTAATAAAATCAGAACAAATGACCATCAACTCTTAATATAGACATACATGTTATTTAAAATGATTTTTCCGTCAAGTTAAAATATTTAAAATTTGTTGCAAGCAGAAATAAATGTGCATCGGGACAAAATATCTGAATCGAAATTTAAAAATGACAATAAATTGGGTTTGATCAGCAATAACCCCCATTTGCGTTAATGATGGTGGTTTGCCTTTAGGCATGTGAAAAAATCAATTTTAACCTTCCATATGGTAGCTCTTTTCAGAAATCTATCACAAATAGTGAAAAAATGTCATTTTTCGGGCACAACCCCCTCAGTGAGTGCGAGTAATGACCGCGGATTAGCCTGGACAATCACATGCACCGCGGTCTGTAAGCACACATCCGCGGTACAGACCAACATTTGGAGTTATAGGCATCCTGTTGTAGTGGTGATTACTACAGAATGCTTTGTCAGATTAAACTGACATTTTGATAAAATATCTCCCACTAATCTAACTACAAAACTACAAAAGATTCCATAACTCTGGTAACTGTAATTAATGATTGATTCGACTCAACGCATTTGTTTGCCGTTTTGATCCGCTTCCTTCTTATTATTATTCGTTTTGCAAAGGAACAGAACGTTTTGTTAAGATAGCGATCGTTCGAGAGGAAACGTGGTTCAAATTTAAAGAGTAACTACACTTCAGGAACTGACCGAATCAGATCCGAAACCCTATCCCCAACATCAAAGGGAAAGATTGACAAAGACATCCCAACAAACAATAAATTACAAGTGATAAGCCGAGTCAGCAGCTCTTTCCCAAATAGATGGCAACTCAGCTATCTTTATTGAACTAAATAATTTAGACCAACAGACGGGTTACAACGGACTAAGCAAATTATATGAAAAACATTTAACAATTACTGTTCTGTTTGCATAAATCTTTTATTTACAAAAACAGCATGATGATCTATAGTTTACCATTTGTCAACAGAACCCGTCAACAGTTTCACCATTATTACATGTAGCTGCGCCGATCCAAGATTAGCGTCTAGAAAACAATATGATACCTGTGGGGCGGTTTACAACGATTCATATCGTGGAAAAACGTGTTGAATAAGATTATTAACAATGCCATACATTATAACTATAATGCCATGTGCTCTATCGTTCTGAAATCAAATGGTATCACTATATCATTATACCAGAATGACTTTCTGTGCCAGTAGACTGGTCATCAAAACAGCAGGTCACAGATGACAAAAAAATCAGAGTAGGTGTGTTTGGCTGCCATAATCTTTTTTTTTTTTTTTTTTTTTTTTTTTTTTTTGTGTGTGTGTGAGTGTTTTTTTTAATATTGAACGGCTCTTGTAAAGGACTAACCGAAAAATGCGACAATTTGATGACAAAAAGGCATCACGAATGCGGGGGAGCGCAGCCAAAACAGTGCACAACGAAAGGTCTAGTGGCCTTTGATTTTAAGGTAACCCTCTATGATGATATAAACTTGAGGGTATGTCGATTAAATGCCATGGAATTAAGCAATATGACAGAAAAACTACCGGTCTAAATTCCTCCTGATTTTCAAATGTCTATTTTAAAAATTCAGCCAGTTGTCCCAGAAAAAAACTGATTGCTTAGTTTTAGTTTCGTTAACATCTCTCCATGGATTAAGCGACATAACACCTAAATGTCAAGGTTACGTTGCAGGCTAGATATCAGATATGTGTAAGATTGTTGCATACCAACTGGAATTTTCTTTTTATAGGCCTACACTATAAAAAGAAAGTCCGTAGATTTTACGGTAGAATAACTGGCAACCAGCTCCCAGTCCATTTCCCGTATTTTTGCGGGCGTTTGTCTGTAGAACATTGTTGAAAATTACGATAATGGTCGTGTTATGGTTACTGGCCGCACTCGAAATAAAGGACAATAAGACGAAAACAACACCTGTTCTATTCTAGTCTACTCTGCCTGATAACTCCTGCAAATGTTATGGGCGCCCGTAAACGGGGAATGAACTGGCTGCTGGTTGCCAGGTATTTTATTACAGTGTATAGGCAAAAAATATCATGTTTCCTGTTATATATATTAAATTGGAAGTACTTTACCTACCCTAGAGGAAGAACTTTGACAAGTCTCATTGCAAAGAAATCCATACATTTGTTAGCCGTCTGGTAGTAAGGCTCTTGTCTATTATAGCTCGTTAAATACGTTACTTCATTGAAAATTCATTAGAACACATTGCAAAGATACAGAATAATATTTTTATTTATATTTTTTTTCTTTTATTTGGGAGAGTATTTATATTACTGCCCTGAACACTTTTTTATGTTGCAGAAACACCTTTATGTCTAATTTGGTAGGTAATACTATATATATACGTTACACATACACAATCATATTGCGACCATAAACTGTTTCATGTGGAAAACATGTCTGAAAATGTTAGTTTTATATTTTGTTACCAGATAATCTATTACCTTTGTAAAAACTGCATGCTTTATTTTGGTTGATAAGTATTTAGAACGATACCACTGCATTTGAATAGAGATAAAAATAATAATAATAACTTTAATAACAGGTGTTTTGGTCTAGTGGTTCAGAGTTCTGACTCGTAAAAAATAGGTCTCTTGCAGCTGTAGCTTCGAGCATCTCCTAGGGCAAAGAAGGCATATTCACGTCCTGCTTGCTGACGGTCAGGCAGGTTTTTTTCCGGAGGCACCATTTTCCGCCCACTTTTGTGTAACGATAGGCTCAATATAAGTGCAATATTCTCGAAAGAGCTGTAAAATTCGTATCAAGAATGAAAATGATAATAATAATAATAAACACTCCCGTATAGTAGCTTTCAGTTTGCACTGCTTTAAAATAAGAATTTGAAGTCTTAACACGAGACAGACTTCAAAAGGTATTATGGTACTGATTTCCTGACAAAAAATGACCAACATCCAAAATTATCTTCAAACAATGATCAAACATCTTGATATCCGCATTTATAACGTAATCTACTAAATTAATGGCATCAAAAAGTAACAAGTATATATCTACGGAGTAGAGCGTGTGCTGTTGATACTCTTCGTCCCCAAAAGGGGACATTTTGCAGGTATGGGTTTCGAATAGCCTATACAAAATACAACTTTTTGGCATGTGTAAGCTTTCTAGCCACATTGGAGCTTGCTAAAACAGCTCGTCACATGCGTTACTTTGTGATTTCTATTAAAAACTCACGAGAAACAGTGTTTCGGGTCATAATTTTGTACTACGTATACAGGGTATATCTTTTGTGCCTTTAAAGTGATTAATTATAAATGATGTTTCAGCCGTTATAACATGTATCACTTTATCAATAACAGTAAATTCAGGTAGCAAAAATATAAACAGATAGTGGACATTAACTCTTTAAGTCCCAGTGATGAAATTAGCAAAATTTGCAGACAGAGTAAATCCTGATACGGCGGCTCATAATGAGCCGCCTCATCAAGATCTACACTGTTTGCCCTCTAGTTTTTGAATTCTCAATATGAAATGTCTTGGACAAGGCATTTTTTTCTTTATTTTTGCAGACGTAAATTTTGTCGTCTGCTGTTTTGGTGCTTGAAGAATTAACAGAGTAAAGTGATCACTACTTCCCTCCAGTAGGTAGATAAGACCTTCCGAAAAGTGCTGCTCTGCAAGTTTCATCGTCTCTACAGTCAGTAGAGTGGTGACCATGATGACTGCGTGGTGATAATGCATTTTTTTTATTTATTATCTTAGCCTAATGAACATGTAACATGACCTAACACAGAAAAAAGTAAACTAACGCATAAAAAGTAAGAGTTTTAAAAATACACTTAAAGTCATGAGTACCATTTTTTTAATATTTCCATAAAAGTTGGTAATCTATGTCAACTATCACAATAAGTGTGTATCACAACAAAATTCCAATACACATGTTAACATTGTTACTATTCAAATTATGATGTTTAAATACCATATATTTGAAAGGCAGTCTGGCAGTAACTTTGTGTTACATACGAGGGTTGTTCAGAAAGTTCTGATTCTAGCCGCATAACTTTGTTTAGCGGCACGCTGGGGACAAATGCTATGCATGTATTGAGAGCACTACATTTCTCCTTTACAATGATACCTAAAATTATACAAAGTTATATTTTTTATTGAGTTACAATGCATGTTAGTAGGCCCCAGTCATACCACTGGGCTAATTTCGTACGTGAATTCATTTTCAGTGTGTCATTCAAGTGAAAAATCATGGTAAATACAAAATAAAGGGGGGGGTATCAATAAGATGGGTTTTCTGCATCCTACCAAAGTTTTCTTTTTTTAACTGATGGTATACTCCAATGTTTCTAGTTTATTAAACCATATGTGACTTTGGTCGGAAAGCCCTACTTACTGAGCTATGGGTCCAGTGAAGTGGGTGGGGTAATCCATAATGGTTTTAGCCTGCCTTGTAAAAGCATTCTCATTTGGTAAAAGAGTATAACAGACAGACAGGATTTAATAAAATGATTAACGGAACATCTAAAATATTTCAATATCATTTTATTTGATTTAATTGAACATATGTTGTCGAAAAAGACTTCCTTTGACATTCAGCATTTTTTGATATTTTTGTTCTCAATTATCAATATTTCTTGGCATTATTGTTAAATAAACAGACCAGTTATTATCAAACTCATGTCAAGGAAGCACCTGGACCAGGACATTCGGATGATGTGACCAGAATTACAAAATGACCTAGTTTTCATGGTCGACTGAACACATAAACTTGCTTGGAAGATGGTTTTCATTCAATTTTGACCTCGATTTACGAAACTTTGGTCAAATTGCTATTTCAACTGCTACATTATGCCCCGAGCCCCGCCACTTTAAGTGAGGGAATACATATTGGCTTCAGTGCGGAACTCGTTGGCATCTGCATCTGTGTATGTATCACATATTAAGTCCTTCTGTGACCTTGGGAACAAGGTCAAGGTCATCAAACTCTGACCTTGACCTTGTTTCCAAGGTCAAAAAAGGACTTAATATGTGACATAGACACAGATGCAGACGCCAAGCATATACGCACTGAAGCAAATATGCATCCTCACACCTTTAGTGGCGACGGTATAGGGCACAATATAGCAGTTAAAATAGTAATTTGACCAAAGTTTCGTAATTCTAGGTCAAAATTGAATGAAAAACCATCTTCCAAGCAAGTTTATGTGTTCAGTCAACCATGAAAACTAGGTCATTGAGAAATTCTGGTCACATCATCCGAATGTCCTGGTCAAGGTGCTACCTTGACATGAGTTTGATGATAACTGGTCTGTTTAATAAACAATAATGCCAAGAAATATTGAAAATAGAGGACAAAAGTATCAAAAAATGCTGAATGTCAAAGAAAGTCTTTTTTGACAACATATGCTCAATTAAACCAAATGAAATGATATGGAAATATATTTTAGATGTTCTGTTAATCGTTTTATTAAATCCTGTCTGTCTGTTGTACTTTTCTACCAAATGAGAATGATTTTACAAGACAGGCTAAAACCATGTTGGATTACCCCACCCACTTCCGTGGATCATAGCTCAGTAAGTAGGGCTTTCCGACCAAAGTCACATATGATTCAATAAACTAGACACATTGGAGTATACCACCAGTTAAAAAAAGAAATCTTTGGTAGGATGCAGAAAACCCACCTTATTGATATCCCCCCCCCCCCCCGTTTTTGTCAGCCTCTTGTCATTCGTTGCTTATAATATCCATTCAAAAGTTAGAAGGGCAACAAACGTTATCGATTTAGTCCTTGCAAAGCAATGCGCAGTTCTTATGACGTTATTGACAACGACGTCAACGTCATTTTCCAAAGGTCGTAGCGGCTTCGATGTTTATATTAATTTTAATTTTTCGATTTAGCCCATGCAAAGGCTCTTCCTAACAAGATTTTGAATGTTAAGGGCCTTGTTTTCGTTCGAAATCAATGGAACTTTAGTAGAAAGGGAGAATTCGCTACTACATAAAATGCTTATAATCTAAATTGAAGGGACAGTATGGAACCTAGATTAAATGTATTTTCCGCGATATTTACAGGTCACAGTTGCATAGGGACTAAGTTTAAGTAGCAATCATGAAAAAAAAAAAAAAAAAAAAACTGCTCATATATGAACTATGACTTTCTTAAGTGAAAATCTGCAGTAGCTGTAGGGTATACCTCTTTCAAAAACGTTCAAAAATATGTCCTTTAGAAAATATACACCACTTTTTCTGAGTTGTCCGGTCATATCATACGTTTATATATTTTCGCAAACAGAAGTTCTGTTTTTATAATAGTTACCAAAATAAGACGTCACGAACAGAACTTTCTGAACAACCCTTGTAATTGTAGTTTGCACATAATTTCACTTGGTGTCAGTGGATTAGGTTGGGGAAAATTGGAAACAATGGCTTATCTTCGGCCAGCATTCAGTGCTTGCTTGAGTATCAACATATGAGACGCGACACGACAAAACCAAAGAAGTGGCATGTGCATCCAGCGAAGACTCAGATCAGCCTGGTAATCCGCCCAGTCTGATCAGAGTCTTTGTTGTCCGCATCTTAGCTACCCTTTTAAGTGCAAAGAAAAGACTCAGATCAGACTGGGCGGATGCCCCAGCTGATCTTAGTCTTCGCTGGGCGCACATGCTACTTTGTTGATTTTGTCGTGTAGAGGCTCATATCACCTGTACCATAATAAAATATTTAGATGTTTAATATTTACCATGTCTCTACCATGAAGCATGACGATATTAACATTGCAGAAGTCGTCTGTGGCTTAAACTTACAACAATGGAAAACTTGAAAAATAAATGTTCATATAATAAATAAGATAAATATACAACAAGTAATTTACATGTATATACCCGCTGATATAATTTATCACTGTTAAAGATTGTCTCCCTCGTTTATTTCATGTTTTCAGAAACAAATATTTTAACCAAATTTCGTTAGACAATATGTAATTGTCTCCTAATTAGCCGTAAAAGTATTTAGAAAATGTCTGTTTATTCGATAAATGTGGAATGAAAGTAAAAAGTATGCAAAGACCAGGAACTGAAACAATCAAAATCCAAATCCAGCCCTCAAACCAATGATCTTCAAATTAAAATGCAAATTACCTATTTCCTCACGGCCTGTAAGAATATCGATTTTGACCACGTGTGTCATGTGATCATTTAGAGGTATTTTTCTTATTCGTGCACGTGATTGTGACGTATGAATAAATTATATTTGTCAAATAATGCGATTTCAACCGCGGTCCGCAACTGTATAAAAATTTATCATATTTTTTCGTCTAAAGTCATTTTGATCAAATATTATTATCTAAACTCTAATTCAAATGTATAGTTAGACCATGTCGGAGGTATTCCATGAAATATTTCATCAAGTCAATTTTGTTATTATCATAAAGGGAGTAAATCTTTAATGTTAGTATTTTAGTTTACCTTCAACACAGTAAACATCACTAACTATTTGTGTAACTCTCATCAGTTATCGATGCAATATCTTTTTATGAAAATATTATAATAGCTAAGTACACTTTATGAGGCATGAGACACAGAGTGTTTTATTAGCAGTCTCTTTCTGTCTGCATTTTTTCAGTGCGACGTTATTTTAGTCCTATCTGACTTTGTGGCTGTCTAGGCTGATCTGAGTCTTTGCTGGGCGCACATGCCACTTTGTTGGTATTGTCGTGTCGTGGCTCGTGGCTCATGACATGATCATGATGATAATGATGAAGATGACAAAAACACTGAATGCATTCATTCTACAGCCCTTACCCTTGTCACGCCTTTTGTCGCTCCACTCGCTACCATTTTTAGGTGTACCAGTATACCCCAGCGGGAATATGACGTTGAAATGACGTCACTACGACGTCGATGCGACGTAGAAAGGTCGAATCGACGTCAGTGCGACGTTTCGACATTATTTGGATGACGTCGCATCCACGTCGGATTGATGCCATTTCGACGTCATGTGCTCGCTTGGATACTACAGGATGAAAACATCAACTACGTCGGTTCCTGATCATTGTCTTCCTTTCTTCTATCTTCAGATGAGGAGCGTGCATAGCATAGGGGGTGTGTCTCTCGTTTGTCACATGTAAAAGGACAGTGGTCGCCTTTCCAGGGTCGTATATCCCGGCAGCAGCACAACAATACTCGTACTTTCGAGATGTAAAATGAAAATAATATATACTCGAAAAAAATTAAGGGGTCAAACATTTGAGTTTGCATTTCTGGGCCTACCGATATTTATCCAACTTTTGTCTTATATGGTGAGTTATCATTTTGATCAGTTGGAACGCAAACCCTCGAAAAGCGGTGATTGTATTTACAACGATGGATCCTTCCACATAAAAAATAGGCCCTAAAAATGGCGAACATTGTTCTTGACGAAATTTCCCTTTATTCTCAAATGTATTTAGAGGCCTTGGCTATATAAAAACGATTCAACACATAAAATTGCTTTGCTAACTAGTATTAAGGAGGCTTTCTCAACAAACTTCAGGGCCAAAAATGGTTCGAAATGCTAAAATATTCATCATCAAAGTACTATACTCTATCTTCATTCTTCCGAAAACTTGCATCATCATAAAACATAATTTACAGAAAGCTGGGATTTTCTCCAATGCGCACACCCATGCCATCGAAAACTTTATTCTTTCTTCTTTTTGCATGTGAAATTCCATGCAATATCGTTTTGGGACATTTTTAAATTGCAAAATGAAAGATGGCATCTGTGGTTTCAGCGCTCAAGAAAGGTCTTGCACGTGATATGGGCATCGGCAATACTTGCGGGACAGCCACATTTTAGATAGTACATTAAGGTCGACAGCTTGTCAGACATTAACTCAGATTGCTTAACGAGTGAAAGAGAGAAAAGTACGGAGTTTTGTGAGCTAAAATAGTCTACAAACTGGTAGAACGTACTTCACCTGACTGCTGGCCTGATTGGCATTGTACAAATTGACTTTCTGCCACCCAAATTTATGACAATAATATCCTATTCAAACTTTATTTATCTTTCAAACAGTCTCTCAAAGTCATCTGTTATCTGTCAAATAATTTATTCGGTCACTTTATTGTGACGTCACGATGAAGATGACGTATTCATATTATTTAGAGCTATGGGAAGCCGGCATGCCATGTAAACGGATTATACGTGGAAGATAATTTAGAACTGATGCGAAGTTAATTATTCTTTGTTGTTATTTTGTTTGTCTAGTTTTCGAAAGAATGGAATGTTGCCTGGAGGGATGTTTTAGTACCAAACATGACTTGAACAGTCGTTGCTTTTACAGCGTGCTCTCTCTCTCTCTCTCTCTCCGTCCAACACAAAGGAATATTGTTGTTACACACACTGAGATTTATATCATTTGAAACACTTGAAGCGGACTTTTTTTTTTATTTGAAAGAGGACTCTTGTCGCAAGTGATAACAGCAACAAACTGCTTAGTCTGACAAGACTGTTTCAAGATTTAAAGCTGTTTATATAAGTGAACAGCAAAACTCTGACTGGCTTGCAAGAATACCTTTCCATTCTAAAACAAAGTGGCGACTACGACGAGCATTTCGTATGTTCGACGATGAACCTGAAAAGAGTGTCGGGGCGCGTGGGAAGGCCGGGGTGGGGAGATGTGTGGGGAAAATAGGTGGTTTGCCATCCGGAAAAAACATGGAGGCGTATCCACCGTGGCACCATAAGATTTTAAGATCTAGCAAACCTGCAGATCCAAAGTCTGGCAAATATTTCCATTGTTGTGATTTCTTTATCCGTGTGTTTCCGTATTAAGTATTAAAATATAAGTAAGATCGTCCTGATGGAATGGGAAATCCCACAGTAGTACTAAATACTAGGATATTTGTTGATTATAATGCAACAATAATTTGTTGAGGTATTCCATGAAAACGTGTTTTGGATGATTGTCTCGCCAAGACTAATGTGGAGCAACAACAGTCATTTTGATGGAGAAATAAGAAAACACATATCTGAATTATTAGTGAATTCCCTATCTAGATCTACCAGTGTGCTTGCAGATTTGCAAATGTTGCCCTCAACACACAGATGCCTGACGAGTTCCTCCGATTTACACAGGCTATGTAAAGAAAGAAAGAAAGAAAATAATTAATGTAGCGCACGGCTACCCCTTCTAACCGACCCACCCATTCCGCATCTTTCCCAGGTAACTCACGTACAACCGTAAAGTTTTGAACTCAAGTGCGTGATCTGCCAATTGAAGCAATAACCGTCAAATTATAACGGGAAAGGTTATTCCTAAACGATAGCTTGAGCTGTACGTAAATGAACTTTAATTGCTGATTAAGTCCATTTTTACAAACTTCTAAGCGCTTCAAACTTATGCGATGCCGTTTGACTTTTTATTCCCTATTTATGGATATCGAAAATTCATTTTAGGATATCCATAATTCATTTATGGATATCCTAAAATGAATATAGGATATTCTAAAATAATTGAGGATATCCATATTCATGTTAGGATATCCATAATTCAGGATTGAGGATATCGATAATTATTTTAGGATATCCTATATTCATTTCAAGATATCCATAAATTAATTTTTGGATATCATAAATTTATTTTTGGATATCCTAAATTCAGTTTTGTTTATCTGTAAATTCATTTTTTGATATCCCAAAATACACTTTTGGATATCCAAAAATCATGCTGAATTTTGGATATCCAAAATTCGATTTTCGATTGTTCTTAAATCGATTTAAGAATATTCTTAACTCAGCCTGTTTTAGGATATCCTAAAATCTAATTAATGATACCCTAATATAAGGCTGATTATAGGATATCCTTAAATCGATTTTAGATATCCATAATTCCATTTTAGGATATCCTAAATTAGGTCGATTTTAGGATAATCATAAATCGATTTTAGGCTACAATAAAATCATTTGAGCCACACCATGTGACTTCCAAGAATGTGGCAATATTGCCATATGATATTCAGATCATCTGTCTCAATTATATAGAGTAAGCAGAAACATCACTTATCGCTGTATGGCTTGGTCATTTCCATAGATGGGTGGTGTGGCAAGCAAATGCTCTTATCAGACTGCACTTATGTGCAGTCTGATCAGAGCCTTTCCTTGTCACATCAGCCACATTGTTTGAAATCTAATGATGTGGCTCATTTGTTAAGATATTTCTTTTTCTACAATGATTTCTTCCTATGTTTTATTTATTTATTTATGGACACCCTTAAATCGAATTCAGGTTATTCTTAAATCGGGTGTAGAATATCCATAAATCGATTTGATGGTTATCCATAAATCGAATTATGGATATTCAATATTCACCATATTTAAGGATATCCTTAAATCAAATTAAGGATATCCTCTATTCGGATGGTATCTTAGGATATCCATAATTTGAGATTTGGATATCCTAAAATACATTTTTGGATATCCAATATTCAAGTGATTTTAGATATCCATAATTCGAATTCAGTATATCCTAAAATTCATTTTTGGATATCCTAAGGGACGAATCATTTATTATCAGGTGGGGGGCCGGGTACATTTTCATATGGCTCACCAAATTTTTTCCGACCCCCCCCCCAGTCTCACCAGAAATATTTTTTCAGCCCCCCCCCCCCCAAAAAAAAAAAAGGTGACAATATTTTTTATGACCCCCCATCCCCCAATCCCAGCTACCCTTCACATACACACACACACACCATATTAGCTATTTTATGTCAGACTGACCTCAGTCAAAACCTATATGGAACACAAAGAACATTTTTGTATTCTAACAGGTTAATTAATTATGGTCTGCTTAAACTTTGTCTGCATTTCTTGCTCTTTCTCCTGCTCATGGCCATCCAGAAATCTGTTTGTCGAATACTCAATAATCATAACTGTTAAAATATTAAATGATCCTGTGGGTGGTAGGGGTATGGGGGCGCAGCCCCCAGAAGCCACAGTAGTTTGCTGATGAGAAGCACCTGGAGAGCTGATATCACAAAAACGCAGGCATTACAAAAACAAGAACAAAATCATCTACTTTTATAGACACTTTTATACTGTTTTTTTTCCTAGCAAATCAATGAAAAGATCTGATTTTTGGTAAGAAGTTGCCCCAATTTTTTTGTGTGACATTTCCATAAATTGTCTTTAAGTTTTTAGTTTGAAAGAAATCAGTCTGAATCTTAGGAGTAATGGAGGGTCTGGGTAATCTTTAGAAATGAAGACTGACAGTTGGAAGAATTCTGACCCCCCACCACCACCACACATACACCAATATGCCTAATTAAGTTGATGACTACCCCCCTGCTCCAAGGATTATTGATTTCCGACCTCCCCCCCCCCCCCCAGTACATCGCAACAAAATTCCCCCAGCCACCCACCCACATACACACCTGATTATAAAACACTTGTCCCTAAGATGTATTTTAGGGTATCCGAAAATTAATTATGGATTTAGGATATCTGATAAGGGTACAAGATACAAGATACAAGAAGTTTATTACGAATTTTTCGCCCACATAGGAGCACCTACAGAAGGTAATAGATAATGGAGTAACTAAATATAATCAAGGCAAGAAATCCAAATGACAGATCATATCAGGAACAAAAAGACTGATATGCACACTTAGGTAATTACAATTACAATTTGAGATGAAAGGGTGCACTTTCAGGGGGACAAACTTTGTCATTTAGACAGCTGCTTCCCCTCCAACAGCCAATCCTCTCATATTGGAAGAATTTGTTCCCCTAGGAACAAACTCCTCCACCGAGAACAGAGCCCCCTGAGAAGGGCTGCGATAGTTACGGAAACTTAAGGAATAAATAGTAAAACGGCACCCCATACAAAATTACGCCATAAGTTTGTCAATAAGTGTCGTGTTTACAAACTGCTACAGTATCGAGGTGAGAGTTGACATTATTCTATCTCTCAATGAATGATTTATAAAATATATTCGCTTGACTGTATTATTCTGTCTTGCTTGAAAATTAATCAGTGTTTGGTTGTAAGGTTTCTACGACTAGGCAGATTTGCGAGTTTGTTATTTTGACAATGAATATTTCGTGCGATGTCACGTAGGCCTAAGGCTTGCATGATTACGACGCCATTTTTAGTAAACATCACTATCTATTTGTGTAACTCTCATCAGTTATCGCTGCAATATCTTTTTTATGAAAATATTATAATAGCTTAGTACACTTTATGAGGCATTGGACACAGATTGGTTTATTAGTAGTCTCTTTCTGTCTGCATTTTCTCAGTTCGACGTTATTTTAGCCCTAGTCAGGTAATTCTCCGCTCACCCATGCTTATTCACGGTGAAAAGACGTCACGAGAAAAGGCGTAAAAATGCTATGAGAAAAGACGAAATGACGCCACGCGAAAGTTTGAAAAAGCGGAAAAACGCCAAGCGAAAAGACGAAATAACGTCACGCGAAAAAACGACACAACGCCATGCGAAAAGACGAAAAGAAGAAATAATGTCACGCGAAAAGACGAAAAGACGCCATGCGAAAAGACGGAAAGACGCCAGCGACAAAAGGCGTGGCAAGGGTAAGGGCTATATAGAATGAATGCATTTAGTGTTTTTGTCATCTTCATCATTATCATCATGATCATGTCATGAGCCACGACACGACAAAACCAACAAAGTGGCATGTACGCCCAGCGAAGACTCAGATCAGCCTAGACACTAAACACTAAATGCATTCATTCTACAGCCCTTACCTTGCCACGCCTTTTGTCGCTCCACTCGCTACCATTTTTAGGGTGAGTGAGTGAGTGAACTCGGGTTTAACGTCCCACCAACAACGAGGTCATATGGAGACGGGACCTCGGTTTAAAGTCTCATCCGAAAGACTGGAGAAGCGGGGGACCTAACTTGCGACCCCTGGATCGGTAGTCTGGAGTGTTATCCACTACGCTACAGCCGTTGTACCAGTATACCCCAGCGGGAATATGACGTTGAAATGACGTCACACCGACGTCGATGCGACGTAGTAAGGTCGAATCGACGTCAGTGCGACGTTTCGACGTTATTTGGATGACGTCGCATCCACGTCGGATTGATGCCATTTCGACGTCATGTGCTCGCTTGGATACTACATGATGACAACATCAACTGCGTCGGTTCCTGATCATTGTCTCTCTTTCTTCTATCTTCAGATGAGGATCCTGCATAGCATAGGGGGTGTGTCTCCCGTTTGTCACATGTAAAGGACAGTGGTCGCCTTTCCAGTGTCGTATATCCCGGCAGCAGCACAACAATACTCGTACTTTCGAGATGTAAAATCAAAATAATATATACTCGAAAAAATATTAAGGGGTCAAACTTTTGAGTTTGCATTTCTGGGCCTACCGATATTTATCAAACTTTTGTCTTATATGGTGAACTGATCAGTTGGCACGCAAACCCTCGAAAAGCGGTGATTGTATTTACAACGATGGATCCTTCCACATAAAAAATAGGCCCTAAAAATGGCGAACATTGTTCTTGACGAAATTTCCCTTTATTCTCAAATGTATTTAGAGACCTTGGCTATATAAAAACGATTCAACACATAAAATTGCTTTGCTAACTAGTATTAAGGAGGCTTTCTCAACAAACTTCAGGGCCAAAAATGGTTCGAAATGCTAAAATATTCATCGTCAAAGTACGATACTCTATCTTGATTCTTCCGAAAACTTGCATCAACATAAAACATAATTTACAGAAAGCTGGGACTTTCTCCAATGCGCACACCCATGCCATCGAAAACTTTATTATTTCTCCTTTTTGCATGTGAAATGTCATGCAATATCGTTTTGGGACATTTTTAAATTGCAAAATGAAAGATGGCATCTGTGGTTTCAGCGCTCAAGAAACGGTCTTGTACGTGATATAGGCACCGGCAATACTTGCGGGACAGCCACATTTTAGATAGTAAATTAAGGTCGACAGCTTGTCAAACATTAGCTCAGATTGCTAAAAGAGTGAAAAAAAGAAAAGTACGGAGTTTTGTGAGCTAAAATAGTCTACAAACTGGTAGAACGTACCTCACCTGACTGCTGGCCTGATTGGCATTGTACAAATTGACCTTCTGCCACTCCAATTTATGACAATAATATCCTATTCAAACTTTATTTATCTTTCAAACAGTCCCGCAAAGTCAGCTGTTATCTTTCAAATAATTTATTCGGTCACTTTATTGTGACGTCACGATGAAAATGACGTATTCATATTATTTAGAGCTATGGGAAGCCGGCATGCCATGTAAACGGAATATACGAGGAAGATAATTTAGAACTGATACGAAGTTAATTATTCTTTCTTGTTATTTTGTTTGTCTGGTTTTCGAAAGCATTTACAATCTGCTTCTATAATTTGCTCAACAATAACAGTGACATATACTTGAGTGAGAAAGAAAGAAGAAACAAGCCGGGCGGGGATGGAAGAAGGTTGGGTGGCAGGGTGAGGGGTGGGGTGGGGGGGAGCATCACTTCTACATTATGTAACGAATACTTATTTCGTCAAGATATATATCCACAAATGAGATGAAGATGTGTTGTTATCACTAATATAATATAAATTTCGTCTGGAATGTTGCCTGGAGGGATGTTTTAGTACCAAACTTGACTTGAACAGTCGTTGCATTTACAGCGTGCTCTCTCTCTCTCTCTCTCTCTCTCTCTTTCTCTGTCCAACACAAAGGAAAAAATAAAAAATTGGCGATATTGTTGTCACACACACTGAGATTTATATCATTTGAAACACTTGTAGCGGACTTTTTTTTAATTTGAAAGAGGACTCTTGTCGCAAGTGATAACGACAACAAACTGCTTAGTCTGACAAGACTGTTTCAAGATTTAAAGCTGTTTATATAAGTGAACAGCAAAACTCTGACTGGCTTGCAAGAATACCCGTCCATTCTAAAACAAAGTGGCGACTACGAACAGCATTTCGTATGTTCGACGATGAACCTGAAAAGAGTGTCGGGGCGCTTGGGAAGGCCGGGGTGGGGGGATGTGTGGGGAAAATAGGTGGCTTGCCATCCGGAAAACCATGGAGGCGTACTCACCGTGGCACCATAAGATTTTAAGTTCTAGCAAACCTGCAGATCCAAAATCTGGCAAATATTTCCATTGTTGTAATTTCTTTATCCGCGTGTTTCCGTATTAAGTATTAAAATATAAGTAAGATCGTCCTGACGGAATGGGAAATCCCACAGCAGTACTAAATACAAGGATATTTGTTGATTATAATTCTACGATAATTTGTTGAGGTTTTCCATGAAAACGTGTTTTGGATGATTGTCTCGCCAAGACTAATGTGGAGCAACAACAGTCATTTTGATGGAGAAATAAGAAAACACATATCTGAATTATTAGTGAATTCCCTATCTAGATCTACCAGTGTGCTTGCAGATTTGCAAATGTTGCCCTCAACACAGATGCCTGACGAGTATCTCCGATTTACACAGGCTATGTAAAAAAAGAAAGAAAGAAAAAAAATCATGTAGCGCATGGCTACCCCTTCTAACCGACCCACCCATTCCGCACCCCTCCCTGGTAACTCACGTACAACCGTAAAGTTTTGAACTCAAGCGCGTGATCTGCCAATTGAAGAAATAACCGTCAAATTATAAAGGGAAAGGTTATTCCTAAACGATAGCTTGAGCTGTACGTAAATGAACTTTAATTGCTGATTAAGTCCATTTTTACAAACTTCTAAGCGCTTCAAAATTATGCGATGCCGTTTGACTTTTTATTCCCTATTTATGGATATCCAAATTTCGTTTTAGGATATCCATAATTCATTTATGGATATCCTAAAATGAATATAGGATATTCTAAATAATTGTGGATATCCATATTTATGTTAGGATATCCATAATTCAGGACTGAGGATATCGATAATCATTTTAAGATATCCTATATTCATTTCAAGATATCCATAAATTAGTTTTTGGATATCCTAAATTCAGTTTTGTTTATCTGTAAATTCATTTTTGGATATCCCAAAATACACTTTTGGATATCCAAAAATCATGCTGAATTTTGGATATCCAAATTTCGATTTTCGATTGTTCTTAAATCGATTTAAGAATATTCTTAACTCAGCCTATTTTAGGATATCCTAAAATCTAATTTATGATACCGTAATATAATGCTGATTATAGGATATCCTTACATCGATTTTAGATATCCATAATTCCATTTTAGGATATCCTAAATTAGGTCGATTTTAGGATAACCATAAATTGATTTTAGGCTATCTTAAAATCATTTGAGCCACACCATGTGACTTCCATTGCCATGTAATATTCAGATCATCTGTCTCAATTATATAGGGTAAGCAGAAACCTCACTTATCGCTGTATGGCTCGGTCATTTCCATAGATGGGTGGTGTGGCAAGCAAATGCTCTGATCTAAAATTCATTTCTGGATATCCTAAGGGACGAGTCATTTATTACCAGGTGAGGGGGGGGGGGGGGGGGGGGCGGGCACATTTTCATATGGTTCACCAAATTTTTCCGACCCCCCCCCCCCCCCCCTCAACAGAATTATTTTTCCAGCCCCCCCCCCCCCCACAAACAAAAAAGGTGACAATATTCTTTATGACCCCCCATCCCCCAATCCCAGCTACCCTTCACATACACACACACACACCATATTAGCTATTTTATGTCAGACTGACCTCAGTCAAAACCTATATGGAACACAAAGAACATTTTTGTATTCTAACAGGTTAATTAATTATGGTCTGCTTAAACTTTGTCTGCATTTCTTGCTCTTTCTCCTGCTCATGGCCATCCAGAAATTTGTTTGTCGAATACTCAATAATTATAACTGTTAAAATATTCAATGATCCTGTGGGTGGTAAGGGTATGGGGGCGCAGCCCCCAGAAGCCACAGTAGTTTACTGATGAAAAGGCACCTGGAGAGCTGATATCACAAAAAACGCAGGCATTACAAAAACAAGAACAAAATCATCTACTTTTATAGACACTTTTATACTGTTTTTTTTCTAACAAATCAATTAAAAGATCTGATTTTTGATAAGAAGTTGCCCCCAATTTTTTTGTGTGACATTTCCATAAATTGTCTTTAAGTTTTGAGTTTGAAAGAAATCAGTCTGAATTTTTAGGAGTAATGGAGGGTCTGGGACATCTTTAGAAATGAAGACTGACAGTTGGAAGAATTCTAACCCCCCCCCCCCCCCACAACCACCACCACCACACACACACACCAATATGCCTAATTAAGTCTATGACTCCCCCCTGCTCCGAGGATTATTGATTTCCGACCTCCCCCCCCCCCAGTACATCACCAAACCTCCCCCCACCCACACACACACCTGATTATAAAACACTTGTCCCTAAGATGTATTTTAGGGTATCCGTAAATTAATTATGGATTTAGGATATCTGATAAGGGTACAAGATACAAGATACAAGAAGTTTATTACGAATTTTTCGCCCACATAGGAGCACCTACAGAAGGTAATAGATAATGGAGTAACTAAATATAATCAAGGCAAGAAATCCAAATGACAGATCATATCAGGAAAAAAAAAGACTGATATGCACACTTAGGTAATTACAACTACAATTTGAGATGAAAGGGTGCACTTTCAGGGGGACAAACTTTGTCATTTAGACAGCTGTTTCCCCTCCAAAAGCCAATCCTCTCATATGGGAAGAATTTGTTCCCCTAGGAACAAACTCCTCCACCGAGAGCAGAGCCCCCAGAGAAGGGCTGCGATTGTTACGGAAACTTAAGGAATAAATAGTAAAACGGCACCCCATACAAAATTACGCCATAAGTTTGTCAATAAGTGTCGTGTTTACAAACTGCTACAGTATCGAGGTGAGAGTTGACATTATTCTATCTCTCAATAAATGATGTATAAACTATATTTGCTTGACTGTATTATTCTGTCTTGCTTGAAAATTAATCAGTGTTTGGTTGTAAGGTTTCTACGACTAGGCAGATTTGCGAGTTTGTTATTTTGGCAATGAATATTTCGTGCGATGTCACGTAGGCCTAAGGCTTGCATGATTACGACGCCATTTTTAGTTTTTTTTTTTTTACAAACTGAATGGCCATATGTTATTTTGTAATTTTAAAATGTTCAAAAAACAAATTTTCTGAAATTTCACATAATAATAGAGTATAGTTCAATGTTTTTCATGGCATAGGTCTGCGACCTGGAGAAAATCGAATACGCTGTAAGTCGTAATCTTTTGTTCACGTGTTTGACATGGAAGTAAATGGCACTGTTTCGTTAATAATTACACAGCCAGGAAAGAATGTCTTGGACTTAATTTAACGGAAATATTTAATAATGGAAGTCAGAAAAGTGCTCTTAAAATTTCAACCGGTGAGGCGATTTGATTTATCTGTTTGGTGGCGTGAAAGTACTATGGGGTTCGTCGATATCCATTTTGATGGCGACCATTTCGAACATAAAAGCTATGGGCTTGATTATATCCCTGCTCCTTGGAGCTGCGTTCCAACTGGATAGCACTTTCTTATGGGATCAATTTAAAATTGTGTACCATTTTAAATCACACTACCCTCAAAATCAAAGTGGTCAGAAGTCCATAAGGAGAAATTTCGCCAAAATTTTTGATTTCGCCGATTAATATTTTTTTTCAAAATTGCTCGATAGTCATCAAATTTAATCATTTTTAAGCTCAGCAAGCTATAACACTTTTAAAACTCATAGCCGTTTTAGAGGACATGCCCGACTTCACTGACACACTACCGATTCTCTATGGGAATTCAAAACACTTTCATTTTAGGGGTAGTCTGACTGTAAGCCTTGACTTGGTCAAGACAAAGGCTATAGGTTTAAACTTCAAGTCTTTAAAGCTTGCAAAATGAATAAAATGGAAGGTAGAAATGGTTTATTTTACAAAAGTTTGAAATTTTCTAGAAATCGCATGGAAAAAGTTTGACCCCTTAATCATTTTTTCGAGTATAATAAAAGTTTACATTTTCTAAATCAAAATTTAATTCCGAAAAGATGTGTAAGATGGTTTTAAAATTAAGCGGTGACATGACAAAACCAACAAAGTGACACGTTCTCCCAGCGAAGACTCAAATCAGCCTAGACAGCCGCCAAGTCTGATAGGACTCTTCGCTCTGCTCTTAAAGGGTAGCTAAGGGTCTAAGCTAGCTCCATGCGGACAGCGAAGACTCTGATCAGACTGGGCGGATGCCCAGGCTGATCTGAGACTTCGCAGGTCGCACATGCCACTTTGTTGGTTTTGTCATGTCGCGGCTGAAATATATTCCAGACTCTACATCACATGGCAGAAGAAATGCTTTCCCCAAAAAATCCACTGCTAAAAATAGTAACTGTGAAATGTCATGAAAATATTCCAAAAGGGTATTCAAGATAAAGTACGGACAAGAAAATGTTTACGGACAGAAGGACGGATGGATGCCTGGCTCATCGCTTTATCCCCAAACCCTTCGGTCGGGGGATAAAAAGAGCCATTTTATGCTAAAACTTATGTTCAAGACATCACCTTGTACTTCCAACTAATATTTTATTAATAGTTATAACCTGTTAATTTCATCTTGTGCATGCATTTTATCTTATCTTATGCAAAACTTGTCAAGCATTAGAATTAAATTATCTGAAAAGGAGCTTGAGAATTCCTTTCAGAGGATTTAACGCCTTCAATGATTATTTTCACCCATTATGTTTAAGAAAACAAACAAGAGGGTCATGATGACCCCGGATCGCTTACCTGATCTATATTCAAACGAATTAGTAGGTAATACAGCCCCTGGTTCTCCTATTTATCTACCTACCAAGATAGGACTAACAAACTTGGTCATTCATCTTTATGTAGTAGTTCAAATTTGTAGAGGACGACAGAAGGAACATTTCTGTGAAATTATTTAAAAAATCCTTTCACCCGGCTAGGAAGAGAAGTCATTTAAAGGTTTTCTATTTTTAGCTCTGGCAGCCTTCTTGCTTGGCAGTGAGGACCCGTCTGAGAAATTCTGGAAGAGGGTTACAAAAGGAACATTTCTGTACAATCGTTTCATAATCTTTTCAACCTTTTAGAAGGAGAAGTCATTTAACGTTTTTTTTCTATTTTTAGCTCTGGTGGCCACCTTATTAAGCCTAGCGGTAACTTTAGAGCAAATTTGGTAGAAGGTCACCAAGGAACATCTCTGAGAAATTATCTAAGACATGCTTACCAGACGAAACAGTTTATGGTCGCAATATGATTGTGTGTGTGTAACGTATATTACCTACCAAATTAGACATAAAGGTGTTTCTGCAACATAAAAAAGTGTTCAGGACAGTAATATAATTTCTCTCCCAACTAAAAGAAAAAAATTCAAATAGAAATATTATTCTGTATCTTTGCAATGTGTTCTAATGTATTTTCAATGAAGTAACGTATTTATCGAGCTATAAGAGACAAGAGCCTTACTGCCAGACAGCTAACAAGTGCATGGATTTCTTTGCAATGAGACTTGTCAAACTTCTTCTTCTAGGGGAGCTAAAGTACTTCCAGTTCAACTATACATAACAGGAAGCATGATATTTTTTTGCATATACACTGTAAAACATCCGTCGATTTTACGGTAGAATACCTGGCAACCAGCTGCCAGTCCATTTCCCGTTATTTTTACGGACGCCCATAAAAATTTTCGGGAATTATTAGGCAGAGTAGGCTAGAATAAAACAGGTGTTGTTTTGGTCTTATTGTCCTTCAGTACTATAAAGGTAACTCGAGTGCGGCCAGTAACCATAACACTACCATTATCGTAATTTTCAACAATGTTCTACAGGCAAACGCCCGTAAAAATAACGGGAATGGACTGGGAGCTGGTTGCTAGTTATTCTACCGTAAAATCTACGGACTTTTTTCATAGTGTAGGCCTATAAAAGAAAATTCCAGTTGGTATGCAACAATCTTACACATATTTGATATCCAGCCTGCAACGTAACCTTGACATTTAGGTGTGTTAATCCATGGAAAGCTGTTAACGAAACTAAAACTAAACAATTAGTTTTCTTCTGGGACAACTGGCTGAATTTTTAAAATAGGCATATGAAAATCAGGAGGGTTTTAGGCCGGCATCTTTTCTGTCATATTGCTTAATTGCGTGGCATTTAATCGACATACCCTCAAGTTTATATCATCATAGAGGGTTACCTTAAAATCAAAAGTCACTAGATCTTTCGCTGTGCACTGTTTTGGCTGCGCTCCCCCGCATACGTGATGCCTTTTTGTCATCAAATTGTCGCATTTTTCGGTTAGTCCTTTACAACAGCCTTTCAATATTAAAAAAAAAAAAAAAGATTTTGGCATTCAAACATACTCTGTTTTTTTTATCTGTGGCGTGGTGGTTTGATGACCAGTCTACTGGCACAGAAAGTCATTCTGGTATAATGATATAGTGATACCATTTGATTTCAGAAAGATGGAGCACATGCCATTAGTTATGTATGGCATTGTATAAGATCTTATTCAAAAATGTTCTACCACGATATTAATCGTCGTAAACTGCCCGTAAATATAAATACATCACAGACTTTGGCAAAGAAAGAAACGTTTTAAATCCCCTTGAATTCCTCCGAAGATTCTTTCCACTTCCAAAACAGAAATACTCTCATGGGTTCTGTTCGATACCAAGCTGACTAGTAAGCGACCCCTATATATACGGGGGTTGCGCTTTCACTAAATTTTGTCCCAGCAACTCCGCCAGTATTTACATCGGGTTATCGAACAACTCCGCCCCCCTACCCCAACCCCAACTTCTCCTACCACACACAGACACGAGCCACAATTGCCCCTTCTTACGGCTTGAACACATGTAGAATTGACGTAGGCTTCACGAACATATCCTACACAGTAGTTGTTAGTGCACGCTGCTTTAACATTTTGTTATATGACGTCACAATGCAATTGGATATGACATCACAATGCACAACAGTTTCAAGATTACAAGTGAAGTCTACAAGGTAGGACTTAATAGATCTAGTCTATTAATGTTTTTTTTTCTTGTGGGCAAAGTGAACCTTTGTTTAAACACGGTAAAACCAACCAAGTTGTTGTGCGCCCAGCACAGACTCAGATCAGCTTGGGCATCCGCCCAGTCTGAACAGTCTTTGATGCCCGCATTGAGCCAGCTCAGACCCTTGTCTACCATTTAAGCGCAAAGCAAACTCTGATCAGACTAAGCGGATACTCAGGCTGATCTGAGTCAGCGTTGGGCGCACAACCACTATGTTGGTTTTCTACAGTCGCCTCAACAGCATCACGGATAGGGTAATGTTAGGTAAATTCGGACAGCAGGTTAATTCGGCAATACCATTGCAAACAGTGGATATCCAGATGAGACGGCTTATCATGAGACGTCTCATCAGGATTTTCAAACAAAACAGTGAAAATCCAGATTAGACCTCTCATAATGAGCCGTCTCATCAGGATTTCCTTGCCCAGTTAATTTTGTTTAAATTCGAAACAACTGACATATCATATTTAGGGCTGCCGCGATACGAGAAAACCAACAAAGTGGTTGTGCACCTAGAGCAGACTCAGATCAGCCTGGGCATCCGCCCAGTCTGATTAGAGTCTTAGCTGTCTGCATGGAGGTAGCTTACACCCTTAGCTACCTTTTAAGCGCTTAGCGAAATCTTTTCAGACTGGGTGCACATTAGATACACTAATTTTTGGTTTTCTCGTGTCGCGACTCATTTGTGTAATCATTTTCATTGACACACAGAACTGCAGCATTTTAAATGTAGTTGGTCCTCATTTTTGTCAGTTTCTCGGCAAGTCGCTATTGACCTTATGGGAAAATATTTCACAATTTTAAGCACTTTTACAAACTGTTCTCCTTCATAAAATACAGACTCTACGCTAATAGCAACCAAACAACGAGTGTTGATTGCTTTACGATATAAGGCGTCATTCTTTTCTATATTTTATTCTGTCCGATACTGTGCAGGGTTTTATGGTTGCCAATAATGCCATTCTGTCTGTCTGTCTGTCTCTCTCTCTCTCTCTCTCTATCTCTCTCTGTGATTGGCCTCGCCTGAAATGCTGCCTTAGATGTGATTTCATCGAATGCTCGAATCAGCCTGCGCATTTCAGCAAATTAGTCAACAATCTTTACCTTTAGTTTTTAGGTTCTCCAGATTTAATTGATCATATGCGAATGTGAATAAGGAATACTCATATCAGACGATGCAAGCTGTATACACCGGGTATAGGTAGGGACGACAGAGGCACTGTTTCAATGAAAGGGAAAATATTTAATCCCGTCTGCATCCTTTGGGCGTCAGCATTTTATTTTGAGCTGTCATATTTTTTAGATTTTTTTGTTTTCTATTCTATTCTATTCTATCCCATAACCTTACTAGGTCGTTGGGGCACCACAGCTGACTTCAAAGCAATCCCTTTCCACCTTGTCCTGTCTTCAGCTGCCCTAGTTGAGCTGGCAAAATCCATTCCAGTCCACTCCTTGATATTGTCTTCCCACCTCTTCTTCTGTCTACCTCTTCTTCTTTTTCCTTTCACTGTGCCCTGAAGAATTGTCTTTGCTAAACCAGAAGACCTTGAGACGTGGCCAAACCACCTTAGTTTCTGTTTCTTGACCAGCGTCAGGAGTTCATCATATTCTCCAATGGCTGCTTGGATCTTCCTGCGAACCTCCTCATTGGTTATATGGTCCTTGTACGAAATGTTCAGTAACCTTCGGTAGCATCTCATCTCAAAGGCCTGCGTTCTTTTCTCTAACTCTGCTGTCAAGGTCCATGATTCACAGGCATACAGAAATATGGAAATGACAAGGGAGCGCATAAGTGTCACCTTTGATCCAAGAGATATGTTGTTATCTCTCCAAATTGGTTTCAGCTTGGCAAGAGCTGAAGTGGCTTGTGCTATCCTTGAGAGAACCTCCTGTTTTGAGCCATCATCTGAGACAACTGCTCCAAGGTATTTGAAGCTGCTTACAGTACCCAGCTTCTGCCCCTTTACCTTGATCTCCCTCTGGATGCCATCTGCGCAGTTTGTCATCAGTTTTTGTTTTACTTCTTATAAAATATTTTCGAGGATTTCTGTGCTGTAGGACGGAGTTGCATAAAACAACTAAAAAAAAGAGCTATCCATGCATCTGTGCTACACTTTTCATGTTCCAGTTTTTTTTTTGGAGTCATAATGTAGGTTGGTTGCAATATAGGTGGCGCCTATTTCATATTAAGTATTTGCTGTAAATTGCCATATTCGCCTATCTTTCTAACAGCCTACTATAATATTTCCTTAGAAGCAGTTAATTTTTTGCATACTGGCAAAGACGTGTCTGTCAGAAAAAGACTTTGTAGAATACTAGGCTTACACAAGATTTCCGTTTTAAGAAAAACGAAGAAAACTGAGTAACAATTTGCTCATTTTCTCTATTTTCCCCAAATACTATTAGAGAATGATGATCATGTAAAATAGAGCAAAAATGACTGTATTTAATGTTGACAAAAAAGATTGAAAAGAAGAAAAAGAGGTAAATGTAGCTAAAAAGTGCACTACATGGATTTATCACAATATCGTAATAAGTGTTAGTTTTTAGTTAAGGAAGACAATTAAAAACGAAAACAGTATCAATGTCCTATATAAGGCCAATCATAAAAAATATTTTGTTTCTTAGGGAAGGTAGGTCGGCTTTGTTTTCATTCCTGCAAAACGTAAAAGCAGCTAACATACTACATAATGTGTTGAAATATTATATCATTTACCCATATTACATACGAAGATAAGAGATAGCAGGTAAAACGCCTTACACAACAATTCTTTACATACAGGCACATTGATGATGTTCAATCTCTGAATAATTCAAAGATTTCGGAATTTATTGATATAATCTACCCATGTCAACTTGAATTATGATATTACACAGCCCAGTTTATCTGTCTCATATTTTGTTACCTCTGTACTGACAACGGAAAGCTTGTTACTAAAGGCTTTATGACAGGAGGGACGACTTCAATTTTCCCATAGTTAACTTTTCATTTCTGAGTAGCAATATTCCTTCGGCACCTGCATACGGAGTATATGTCTCTCAGTTAATCCGCTATGCTAGATCCTGTTTCAACTATCAAGACTTTGTTAATAGAGGGGAGCTACTCACCAGCAAATTGTTGTCACAAGGTTAGCGCATAGGGAAACTTGTCAACTCTCAAGAATTCTATGGGAGACACCATGACCTCGTTGATCTCTACAATGTGGCCGTTTCTACACTTATTTCCTATCTGATGGCCACAACCGAAACATAGTATGGCTTTCAATTACTGGACTTTCATTTTCACTGATTTTTTCATCAGATAAAGACATGACGTGTGTATTATAGCAGGTGAAGTTAGTACTCGCGAGCACCTGGTCACACTTCCTTTTCCGAGGTCCATGTCTGTGTATGTAAATACTACGATTTGTCGATGCTTATATGGATTATTTGAGTTCGGGCTTATGATTTTGGTACTTTGACAGCTCTGCTTTTAGTTTTTAGCTCACCTGAGCACGAAGTGCTCAAGATGACGTATTGTGGTCGGCTTTTGTCCGTCGTCCGTCCGTGCGTCCGTCGTCAACTTTTGCTTTGAACGACTTCTCTGCCAAAACTGCGGGACGGTTTTTTTTAAATAATTTCATAAAAATGTTCCTTGAGGGACTCTCGACGAAAATTGCTCAAACAGTTCCGCTCTGATGAACAATTTGGCCGCCAGAGCTAAAATAGAAGAACATTCGAACAACATCTTCTTCAAAACTGCTGAACATATTTTAAAATAATTTCACAGAAATGTTCCGTAGGAAACACTCTACCGAAATTGCTCGCACGGTTCCGCTCCGCTGAACAATATTGACGCCAGAGCTAAAAATAGCCATCAGAGGAGATGGCAAATCCCCCGACCGGCGGCCCCTTACGCTTTGGTAAACAGGGTGCACTTCAAAACATATATAAGTAATATATTGCCATTCTTTTATGCTTCTGATTGACATTATCTGTTTAACAGATGCATAATTATCACTCAGACAAAACCAGTATGCCAGACCGATAAAAAAAAGGTAAAATCTCAACCGGCCACTATGCATCACAATGTATAGCATATGATACACACAACATTTATAAATGTGTGAATAACTTCTAAAGTATAAGCCCGACAAATCTAATTTTGAGCTTTCTAGTAAGTGATTTTGGACCAAGAATCCAAAACTG
The DNA here is from genome assembly GCA_963989385.1 of Ctena decussata. NCBI lineage: Eukaryota > Metazoa > Mollusca > Bivalvia > Lucinida > Lucinidae > Ctena > Ctena decussata. Next base: position 66,290,323 of record OZ022499.1, read on the forward strand.
GGGGAACAAATTGGCGGGGGGGGGGGGGGTAGAGGGGGGTCACAGAGAGTTAGGAACATGTTAAGAAATCATGGCAGGATATTCTAAAAGTTATAGGGTATTAAAATTGTGGAGCAAGCCAGGGTTATACAGATATAAATCAGAGACAGCTAACTGCAGCTAAAACTTCCAAAAGTAAATAACTCGGACATTATGAATGACAGAGTTGTCATTCATGTATCAGACAATTTTTTACCTGTTCTGCATATCTGTGAATATCATAAAATATTTCAAAGGGTATTCAAGTTATGGTTCAAACACAAAATCACAGCTAAAACCATCAAGGGAAAATAACTAAAAAAGTAAGAAAGCAAGAATTGGCATTCTTATTTGCGACATTGTCATGACCTGTTCTACATATCTGTGAAGTACTAGGTATTCAAGTTACAGAGCGGATATGATATCATGTCTCAAACCATCAAGGGTAATATGAATATGATAGTGAGTGCTGTGCATGTTACTGAAGATTAGTGATGTAAAATGCATGCACAAGATGACATTACCAAAAGAAATATCAATAGAAACTTGGTTGAAAATTTATAGTAAAGCCTCCTTCACACGGGCAAAGTTTTTGTGACTAATAGAACCATGATGGGGTTGAGACCGAGACAAGGAAATCTCAGGCTCGTTTTCAGATTATTTAGTCTTATGCGAGGCTTGCCGAGGATAAGACTTGAATAATCTGAAAACGAGCCTGAGATTTCCTTGTGTAGGCCTCAACCCCATCATTGATTATTTTTCTCACCCATCATATTTTATAGCACAGAATATTCATTGACTACCTAAACTTCTTGTTGAAGCCATTCCTATAAACTAGAAGCTAATTTTCTATTAATAGATTGACATGTGTGTTAATTTCACCTTGTGCATGCATTTTTCATGATTGGCAGCTAATGAGAAATCTACAGTGACACTTCCTGTACATTACTGGGTGTCAATGCCATATTCTGCATGCAGTTTACATGACCTATAGTAAATTGATTTGTTAAATTAAAATGTGTTATTAATTGGGCTGTACTATATAGCAATGATTGTCATTTTGAGACAGCTTTCTGAGCCTAGGCTTAGATAGCAGGCCGAGATTGAAAACTCTCAGACACCTCTGGAAAGGTATATTCTTTTCTCATCCACTGGACAAGGATACCCCTTTCTAGAGGTGTCTGAGTTTTTTCTATCTCGGCCTGCTATCTCAGCCTAGACACAAAAAGCTGTCTCAAAATGCCAATCATTGCTATATAGTACAGCCCAATTAATTAATACCCTTTAATTAAAGAAATTAACTAACTACTTACATGTAAATTGCATGCAGAATATGAAATTGACATTGCACAGGAAGTGTCACTGTAGATTTCCGATTAGCCGCAAATCATGATAAATGCTTGCACAGGGTGAAATTATCACGCCATGTCAAACTATTATTAGAAAATTAGCTTCAAGGAATGGACTCAACAAGAAGTTTAGAATTCAATGAATATTCTGTTTCAAAAGAGATGGGTGAGAAAAATAATAAATGAGGGGGTTGGGGCCTTGACAAGGAAATCTCAGGCTTGTTTTAAGATTATTTAAGTTTTATGCTCGGCAAGCCTCGCATAAGACTAAATAATCTGAAAACGAGCCTGAGATTTCCTTGTCTCGGCCTCAACCCCATCATGGTTCTATTAGTCACAGAAACTTTGCCCGTGTGAAGGAGGCTTTACTAGAAATTTTTAACCAAGTTTCTATTGAAAACTAGCATAAGATTTCCTTGTCTCGGCCTCAACCCAATCATAGATTCTATTAGTCCAATGGATGAGAAAAAGAAGGTTTGGCATAAAAAAATTTCTCGTGTGAATGAAAACGTATGCCACATTTTCATTGTCTTTATATGATAAAGTTTCTATGACAAACAAAACTTGTCCGTGTGAACAGAAAATTCGCTATAGAATATGTAATAAAGAAACTAGCCATGGAGATAAACACAAAAAACTTTGCTCATAATCAAATCAGTTTGATTTTGAACAAAGTATATTTAACAATGAAAATGTGGCACAGTTGGCCATTCACACGAGCAAAGTTTGTCCAGGTAACTTTGACGAGAATCTTTGTTCATGTAAACACGGCAGCAAATATTTCATTGCAAAAGTTTATGTGACAAAGATTCTATGCCACATTTTTCTTTAACAAATAATTTGCTCCAAATAAACGTAAAATGTTTGCCAAACTTTCTTATTACAGTTTCTGTGACAAAGTATCTTTGGTCGTGTGAACGAGGCTTAACAGCCTAATAAAAGATAGCACTACTGGTTAAACAATCGGTGAAAGTGTTGAGACCTGAACAAGGCAATCTCAGGCACGTTTTTACATTTTTAAGTCTCGTGCTAGGCGAGTCTCGCATGAGACTAAATAATCTGAAAACTAGCCTGAGATTTCCTTGTCTCGGCTCGAGCCATACATAGACTTTACTAATTCCAATTAGCAAATTCAACCTAACATATAAAATAATCCCACTGGGCACACAAAGTTGAATCAACCATGAATCAACTTGATTCAATGTCCTGACGTTGAATTAAAGTTGATTCAAGGTTGACTTAACCTTCTTTGCCAGCTGTGTTAATGGTATTCTTTAATTTCAGGACAAACTGAGAGGTGCTATGTCTTGTTTATCAAGGGTTTATGCAATACAAATGTGCTGACAAATGAATGAAAGCGCTAAAATGAAATTGCAAAGGTAAAGTGAAACTAGGGTAAAATTTTCTTAGATGCGAACTTTGATTATAATTTAAATTTTACTTTCAGTTTTGTCTCCCTTTTAAATGGAATCAACTGTAAAAGAGCAGGTTCCTATTTAAAAATAGTCTCTTTAAGAGTGGACCCTTTTTGGAAGGATTTCAATTTCCAGAGAAGCAAACAGGAAAACATAAAAGTTTGTAAAATTGAGTGATAAAACTATGAAGTGATACACCGATGATTGTCAGTTTCAAAGGGAGGAAAACCTAGAAGAAAAAGATCGGTTTTTGTCTAGTGATTGAATCCCTTTGCACTGAAACATCCATTACAGTAGAATTTTAAAAAAAATTGGTAAACTGTAGATAACTGTAATTGTCTTACAGTTAGAAAAGTGTGGTTTTACAATTCATTATGTGTGTGAAAAATGCATCTGGAATGACAAACAATGGAGACCCTGATCAGACTGCTCCTGAGCAGTCTGATCTGGGTCTACATTATTTGCTCAGACCTTTCTGATGGGAAAGTATCTTTGTCAGGTCCTCCATGTCATGGCGTAACTATCCAAATATTTCCGTATGAGCTCGGGTTTCATTCATCTCCGCCATTGTTGCTACGGAAGATATGAGCGGTGAGAAATCGTAAAACTGTTACTGTAGCAACAGAAACAATATCTTTGTTGTGGTTTCATGATTTTACAAACGTCTGTTCTGTCTATCTCAATACTTATATTTTTTACGATCCTTTAGCGGTGCTTCCATTCACTTTAAGCTTAAAAATCACAAAAACGAAAATAAAAATAATAATAATGATAATAATAATAATAATAAAAGATCAGTCTAAATCTTTACAATAACAATATTGTCTGAGAAGCGCATTGTCTTTTATACAGTGTGACTGATCACCGTACCGATCAACTCTAGCAATATCCCCAATAAGTGACAGTTTGGACTTTTGGCCTTCTTCTTCCGTCTTGTCATTATATTCTACCATAGCCTCAAACACTCCCTTACTTGGCAATACATCGAACACTAGCTTATATCGTCCACTTTTTCCACAAGTTTCGGAATCCCTTCCCATGTTATACTTCAAAAAGCTGTCTAATAGTCCTATACCTGTCTTATAAATTTTATTCGGCTTTGAACATGTATAGTGCACCCTAGCTTCGGTGATATTAAATAATGTTAAATGTCTACAAATATCCGAATGATTAGAAAGAGCTGAGTTTAACTGACTCACAGCATAAGTTGCCAGAGGTTTTAGCAATTCATTTTCAATGGAAACAACTTTTCCGTCCCCTTGGCAAGTGCAGAAGTTTGGAGGAATGCCCGCGTCTGCACATGTTCTGTCTAGCGGGATAGAAGAAAATAAATTTCTAGCAACAAGACGGCTAGCAACAGGAGGCGCCGTATCACTGAAATGACCATTAGCTATATCAATAACGGTTTTATGAATATCAAAGTGTGTTGTTAACTTATCAGCATTCAGCAACAAATTTCTTTGTATCCAAGGATACTTTTTCTTTAGAATTGGAGGAACAATTAAGCTTAAAAATGGAAAATGTCCTTCAAGACGTCCCACATATGTTTCAGAGAATTCTCCCAACCCTAAACCATGGTCGCTTATCACGGCAACTACCGCTCTCTCTAAATGTCCGTTCATTTGCATCCATGTCAACAGTTCCAGAATAGTATCGTCTAATTGTTGTAGAAGACCGAAAGCTTCATGTGCAGCATTCCCCCAAAAGAATGTAAATTTAAGTTTTCCCTTATAACGATTCAGAAAACCTTTAAAATGGTTTACTTGAACAGTAAAATTGTCAGTATTTGCGTAACATGGGCACTGCCAGGGACAGAACTTATCTGCTGTACTTATAGGGTTCATGAGGACTGGTGTAAACAGATCCATTGCCATGTTATAGGGTCTGTAATAAAAATCTGTTGGAGAAAGATAAAATCCCGACTTTAAGGAGTTGAATGTAGATATGTCTGAGCGGTCTTCACTGTATAATGTAGCATATCGTTTTAATGATTTCTCGTTCCACAATAAGGGCATGGAGTCACAATAAGAGAGTCGGTTATTCACCAAGGGAAAACTTCCATGCCTCATTCCGGTTAAAAGAGGGATAACATTGGGGAAAGTGTTAGAACCTACTTTCATGTAACCTTTAAAATCAATAGCCCCGAAAGTATCGTTAAGATATTTATAAGATTTTGGAAGACCTCGCAGTGCATGAGAATGAGAAACAGAGTCAATCCCAATCAGCAAGACGCTGTACTGGTCATCAGTCTCCACCCCGATCTCCTTGTCTCTTGATGTGTCTTCTATCCAGAATGGGTTGAAATGTAAAAAATCATACACTATCCGTTCCCTACTTGTACAAGAAACTCTAAAATATGTGCTGTTTATAAAAGCAGGAGGTACAAATCCTATCTTCGATCTAAATCTGACTTCTGTGTCTCCTAGAGTGCGTGCTAGTGGCTGGTAACTGCATATCAGATGTTTGCTTTCCCTAGCATAATATCTCAGAGTTGATTCGTTGTAGTGTAAAAAGCCACTGTCATTCACAAACATGAAATTGGAAGCATTTGGACATCGAATATTTTCCACTTTCTTCGATACATATTTTAAAACTGAAGCATCCCAAGGATCTAGTTTTGGAATTTCACATATTCCGTTGGCGTCAGCGCTGGTACCGCCACTATACATAAGAAATACTAGCAAACTTAAATGTATTACCATGAAGATAAACAGCCAAAGGATAGCTTTTCTGAGGTTTGCAACTTTGTAACTAAACACCATGGTTGTTCAATATTCCTTGGCACTTGCTTTCTTTATGCTAGCCGGGGATGATAAAGACTTTACCCACTGCATCAGTAGAGACTTGGCTGAAATTCTGAAATGAGAGGTAAAGCCAAATATTAACAGTTGAGCCGCGTCATGTGATTTCCAACAATTTGGCAATTTTCTCATGTGATATTCAGATGATAGTTGTCATTTATATAAGGCAATCAGACCTTCCCGTTAGCTTTATGGCTTGGATCTCTTCCATAGATGGCTGATGTGACAAGCAAAGACTCTGATCAGACTGCATTTATGTGCAGTGTGATCAGAGCCTTTGCTTGTCACCAATGCCACATTGTTGAAAATCACATGATGTGTCTCAGTCATAGTATTGACTCACATGACAAAAAGCTAAAGCATTCAGAAAAAAATATTTGACGTAGAAAACCTGAATATATGCAAAGGCTTTTTCCTATGGCACGTATTACCAGGAAGGTTTTTACACCGAACTAATGCACCTGAAAATATGCCCCGACAGAGTGTCGGATCGGAGATAAGACCAGAGACAGATGGGCCTTGCTTGATGTTGACCTGGAAGTCCAGTGACATGGTATAGTTTTATCCGTAAAGGGACCTCAGGCTATACGGCGTAGAATTTTTTCTAGGGGATAAAAATTTCCTCAAGTGAATATTTTCAGTTATGAATTCTCTACGTACATGTATTTATCTTTTTAATTATTATTATTATTATTTATCATTTGAGTCATATCAAGCAAAGACTCAAACCAGCCTGTGACTACATGCAGTCTAACTAGGGCCCTCCTTTTACGCCTGTAGTTGCCTCGGGCCCATTCATGGTGCTCGCAAAGGCTCTTAACAGACTACACTGATGTGCAGGATGGTTCGAATTTCTGCTTTTTGCATATGCACTAAGCAATTAGTTTGCTGCTCATGATTCATTTTGAAGCTTCTGTTGTGGTTTACCAATAATGTAATTGTCAGTTTTCTTAATTAGTCTTTAACCTTTATTTTATTTTTTATTCATTTATTTATTTATTGACACTCGCGGCTATTAGCTGAGAAAGAGCTCAGTTTAGGTTTCTTGTCCGTCTTGTTTTGTTTTGTATGCCGTCTTTGTTGTTTCCTTCCCATTCATTGCTTGTCTATGTACATGAATATGTACGTGTTGAGAAGCGACACGAGAAAACCAACAAAGTGGTTGTGTGCCAAGCGCAGACTCAGATCAGCCTGGGCATCCGCTGATCAGACTGGGCGGATGTCCAGGCTGATCCGAGTCTGCGCTTGGCGCACAACCACATTATTGGTCTTCTCGTGTCGCGGCTCAATTATATTATGGGTTTTATGAACAAAAAATATGATCCGCGACACGACAAAACCAACAAAGTGGCATGTGCGCCCGGCGAAGGTTCAGATCAGCCTGGGCGGATTATCAGAGTCTTCGCTGTCCGCATGGAGATAGTAACCCTTAGATACCCTTTAAGCTCAAGCAAAGACTGATCAGACTGGGTGGATGCCCAGGCTGGTCTGAATCTTCGCTGGGCGCACGTTCCACTTTGTTGGTTTTCTCGTGTCGCGGCTCATGTTAGCATTTTATGAACTCAGTATTTCCCTGCCACAAACAAAAACCAACATAAAATATACATTCATTTAAAAAACAAGAAAAATGTTGATTCTCAAATGTCAGTGTTCCACATTTTAAGTTATTATTGCATAAACAGCAGTTCCGAGAGGTATCCACAGCCGTGCATCAACCGGCGAAAAGCCATGTTTCAACAAGGGTTTTCACGCGCTGTTGATGCACGATGTCATAATTTCTATATGCTTGTGTCGGGGCACTAAAAAAATCCTCCATGCAACTTTGTCTCTCCCGTTTCGGTCGAATTACAAAAAATGATGGAGCACTACCTATGTATGCCCATATGACGTCATCATACATTTGTAATCTGACGTCATAAAGTCGTGACTCAGGTTTAAAGCGATGTAGTTTACATTCTTACGAAGCCTAATGGAGAGTAAATAAGTGTTAAAGAAAACATGCATCTCAAGCTTTCAGCAATCAAGAACTGCAGGATGGTATATGAATGGATCAGCCTAGTTCTGCATTGAAATTATTGATCAAGGTATCTGCTTTTTGTTGATTAATTTACAATTAACTTTGCATCAACTTCAACGACGATCTTGGACAATTTTCCTAAATATTAAGGTTGAATAGGACGATGTCAGCCATTTTGAATAGCTTAATGCTCTCGGGCCAGGAAGACGGGTATTAATAAAAAGATGCACTAGCGCGTTGGCTGTCAAACGGTGACAAAATATAGTGCCAAGTTTCTAATGAATAATTCGTTGAAGTTATGCAATAACAGCGATCAAACATTTGTTTCTAATGCATTAACATTTGCCAGGTCCCTCGGGAGATGTTGAAAACCTCGGTCTTCGGCCTCGGTTTCCAACATCTACCTCGGGACCTGGCAAACGATAATGCATGACAAACCATGTTTGATCCCTATATTGAAAAACTAGTCTAACAGCTTATCGGTTTTCTTCTGAAACAGAGTTTCTTATGCATGTTGTTTTAATTTCGGATGTTATGTGCATGTAATAGGCCCATACGATATTCTTTCAAAGATTCCCTCTGTGCACAACGGCTCCTATGTGCATACTGTTTCCGACCATTTTTGGGTGGTACATAATCCCAGTGCTAATCATGAAACTGTTTTGACTTTCAAACATGATTTTAGGCTTCCATGTTTATATTTCGGACCGGAATTCATTTAGGCCTACATGGCGTAATCTGACATTATGTTGCCGCCCCGGGATAATGATTGGGACTGACAGACCCCAGCAAACAGCCTAAACCAAACTCTATCTAGGAGGTTTTGTTAGGGTCTACATCGCTTGCCATTTCTTCAGCATCTTTTTGACGCAATACTGCATTATGAAACCAAATCGTTTATAGGGCTTTTACGGTAATTATTTTAAGTGTTTCATTTTCAAGAATATTTACGGTACATCCAGACATTAACGGATGCAGAGATGACTTTTTTTAGACCGCTGATTGACGCAGGACGACCTTTTTAACAGTATTTCAGCCTTTCATGTATCGAGAGGATGGGAGAGTTATAGATAAACGGGCTGTGTGCAGTAGAACCAATTTTACAGAGGAAAAGACCTCCGCCGCCAGGGGCTCTCAAACCCGGTACCGCTGGATCAGCAGCGCTTAAGCCACTTAAACAGATAGCAACGAAAAAAAAACGTTCTAAATTTCTGAGATTCAGATTCAATCGACGAAAGTGTCGCAGTTTTTGTGATGCTTTGTCGGCGAATTAAACTACACAAAGCCGAAAATAATATACGGTTTTATTCCTTACAACTTTGTTTAATTCTTTGTGCCTTTAAGGGCAGAACTAAACACCGAGATGTTCAGCAATCAAACGTTTTACGTGATCATGTAAAGACGACTCTTATCCGCCAACTTTAACAGCAATTTTCTAAATAAATCCGACTTTCTCCCGTCGGCGGACATATGCGATGAAAAATCAGTGTGTCTGTCCTTTCTCCATTCTAAATATTAAGACATTCGGTGTGTGGGACTATTTCTATGCAAAATAATCTTTAGGTACCCTATGCATTTTCTCAACAAAATGGCGGATTCTTTACCTGATCGATAGCGATGTACAGTTTTGTCTGACAGCAAAATAATCTGTAATATATTCAAATATTACGGAAATGTTCTTGAATCCTGAAATCCGACATACGAAGAGGAACGCATCTTGTAATTCAATATACAACAATTTATTTTTTTTTCTCTACTTTATTCAGAAGGATTTGGAAAAAAATTCTAATCAGTAGCCTACACCATAATGTAAACAATCGATCGATTTATTGCAGTTGTGACGCAATAACATAACTGCGTCAACTATTTCAACCTTCGCATTTACCTGCTTAAAAGTTATTACGACCGGTACATCGTGGTCCAAGTCAGAGGACTGCTAGAAAAAAGAAATTTTGCCAGCCAATTAATCCTGCACGTGCCAATATTTCAAAGCTACTCCTTTAACTCACCTGATCACCCTGCCCAACTTAAGGCCCCTCGCCCCCCCCCCCTCCATCATCCCCTCCCCCCCCCCCCCCCCGCCGCTTCCCACACACACACAACTTTTAAACTTTCTTTTTTTTTCATGAAAAAAATAAGCAAAAGATAATAGATGTTTAACCATAACAAATATTTGCAAACCTGCAATGACTAAACCCTTGATAAAAAAGTGTAGTGTAGGCCTTGGTAAGACTACTTCCAAAACAGCAGTCTAATTAGGGTTAGTATATTGATTTTCACAGCAATCTCGACACACTGTCAGATGTTAAAAGTGTTAGGACAATTGCAGCAATGGAGATTTGGTTTCAACTTTAAGCTTAGAAAATGACTTGGCCATCCACACGTATACACTCCTTTACAATTTCAGCCAAAATTGAGAAGCTGCATATCTACTGTAAAATGAGGTTTAGGATTTCGAAATTGCAATATGTATCTTTTATAACTTAATGTTTTGGCCCTCTGTAGAATTGCCTTAATGAGGAGTTCTAATGAGGATTTACAAAATACTTATTGATTATGAAATGCCACGTTTGTCAAATACTAGCTCATCAGGTGGGGGGGGGGGGGTCGGGTGAGGGGGTGGAGGAGACTGTCAGCTCTGCAATGCCCTTGGTTCATAAATCGAAATGCCACAGTGCGTTTATATACTCGGTGATCTTTTGAGGGATTTGCTCTAACTGTTGCCAAAAATCTTATAGAAATCTATCAGTAGGGGCGAATCTCATGAAAAAATTATATAATTTAATAATGAATGGTACCTTTAAAAATAACTTTTCATTGTGAATGGAGAACTTCTCACAAATTCTAGTTAAATAAGATGTGTTCTCTAATATAAAATGATTCTGCCCTTACGAAAAGTAAGTCATTGCCAACACACTGGAATGTTATTGACAACACTATTGCAACACACTGGTCTTAGAAGTTGACATCTTGCAATACAACAACATTAATATGGTTTCCTAATGACAAGACAAAATATGCTCGTGACAACAGTAGAACAATATTGCTAGTGCAAAACCATCTTCTAGGAATCAGCTGGTAATACAATGAATTCACACTAACACTGAAAAATAATAACACCACAGGTTTCTGGTAACAGTAGGGTTTTATTGTCAGTGCATTGCCCTTATCTGGCATGGTCATCATTATGACATCACATCCTGTTATAGCATAGGATGATCAAAGTTGACCAATAGAATATCTTGTTACTCCAGAAGCCACCAATAGAAAATCCTATTACTATTTTTTCCTTTTCCTGTGTGGAAGTATTAGAGAGAAAAGCAAGAAATTTGATTGAACGTTATTTTGAAGCATCAGCTTTATCAGCAGAGGAGATGCAAAATCAAATATGCTACAAGATAAGAATTTTAGGAATGGAAGAAAAGCATTGGCTCTCTTTTAAGGCAAGGCATTCTGTTCCATTTAAGAATTTAGCTAGAGAATGTTGGAAACATCTGATAATGATGTTTAGTGTATTTCTCTAAAATATGTTTCTTATGCAAATATCACTTTTCTGTCCAAGATTATGGGAGAGGGGAGGGGTATTTCAGTCAGGAAATTTTGAACACTTGATTTGCTTGGCTCCGTGCTAATTCTTCTTGGATACAATAATCATTTGTCCATGGTGAGAAGTTACATGTAGGCCCATTTTACATGGGCAACATTCATTTGACCGCTAAATTGCAGAGGAACCTGAATCAAGGTGGCAAGTGGCTAAAGGGATGTTTGTTCTGTCGAATTTTGGCCTGTTTAATAGTCACTTGGGAGGTGACCATCTATCTGAAGAGGGTTATGATGGCTGTAGATGTAGTATAATTCCAAGTTTGAGACTGACAATAACTAATAAGAATCTTGGAAGAGTCTGCATTCAGACCGACATTTTAAAGATATTATAATGACAAGAACCTAAGAAGGTTTTGATCGATTGATTTGATGATTAACGTCCACGGTAAACATCTAAGGTCATGTCAGGAAAGTCAGTTAACCTAACCATACTCAGTAATCCTGGGCAGGCTTAGACCTCCTAAGCGGTTAACCAGTACTAAGTGCACATACTCTCGCCAGCAACTGACAACTGCCCTTCTTGAATCAGCGGAAGGAGAAACGAAAGTATGTGGCCAGACCGGGTTTCGAACCCAGGACCTCTGACTTATGAGTCAGGTGCCATACCGATTGTGCTACGCGGCCAGGCAGACCTAAGAAGGGGCTGACCTCTGATTGACACAAATAAAGAAGCACATTTATTTGCTGGGTTGCTGCTAGTTATTTACCATTGTATTGCCAGATTATCATACCGTCAAATGTTGGCAGATCATTTGTAGCTTATTGCCATGTTGAGTCAACAAACTGGCTTTTAACTGCCAATATGCTGGAAAGGCCGAATTCCAACATACTGTCATACTGCTACCAATGTCTTGTCAGATTCATTTTCCTTGCCAGATATTGCCATTGTGAAGTTTGTCTGTTGGCAGATCTATTGTCAGATTCTGTTAGAAGCTATTAATTCTCTTGTAATACATTTAGAATAATAAAGAGCCTCTAGCTTCACAAATATGTGATTATTAGTGAACCGTTTAAAGATGGCAATACACTAATGCCTGACTGATGACAGTCTGACTTTAGCAGACTAGACAGCTTGAAAAGTGAATTTCACTATGACACTGCACTGGTGCCAAACTGAAAAACATCACACACTCAATGACATTTTAAGCCAGTGTGTTGTCAGATAGATCAACAGAATAGTAACTGTGTGAATTTTAACTAATATTTATATGACAATAATAAGACTAGACTATGGCAGCAGATTGACAATTCGTAGATTTTTCGTAAGGGTAAGTCAAACTAACAAAAAACAAAACGAATAAAAAGCACAGCTGTCCAGCAAACCAGAAAACTTGATTAAATATGTGGCAAAGGCTCAGGACTTTGTAATCCATTCTCTTTATGATGATATAAGATATAATCATGATTAAACAAGAAAAGTAATGGGCCAATATTTGGTGAACCAAAATGTAGTTATATTTATCATTTCTTTTCAAGTAAAATGTACATTTTTGTGTTGTGGTGTATCATCACAGTTGCTTTTGATAAAAAATAAAATAAAAAATTCCACAAATTTCAAATGAAAAAATATACTATACAGGTATTGCAAATCTATAAAGCTCTGATTAAATTATTATATTCACATGCAGTCTGACCTAGCCCCTCAGTGTTTACCCTATAAGTATAAATAAATAAATATCCAAAATAAATTATAACATATGTACATAATAAGAAAAAAAAACTGGAGACATTTCCACAAGTGATGGTTATATGATATGATTTTACAAAGACTCAGCTGAGGCATTATAGCAATTCTGGGAATTCTGTCTTATTCAGCCATAAAGACATTTTTTGAAATCCATTATTAGAACCATCTATGATCTTGCTGAAGTGCTTCTGATGAGAGGGCACAACAGGTGTTAATATGAAGCCCATTGATGCTCGTGCAACATTTATGGTGGTACTGTGTTAATGTTCATTATTACATAGTCTGCAAAACTGACATGTAGAAGGACAAACATCATTATGCAACATTCCACGTAAAGTGCATTGTCCAGCAGTTATCAGGGTATGGCCCATTCATTTTTTTGTGTGCATGGACACTGATAATGATAAAACACCTCCTAACATAATAAAGTCCTTAATATTTGGCCAATAAAATCCTCTGTGAAAATGCTTTTTAATAGGTTGGTGTATGTGTGTGTGTGTGTGTGGGGGGGGAGATAGACAGGAAGGGGCTACCTCTCATTCAACTGCAGTCATGACTCATCATTTAATGTCTGTCATCAAAGTTTTCTCTAGAGCTGGTTCTCTAGTAACTTAATAACTGATTGGTAATTACAAATTTCTTTGCTTTGGTCAGAGGCTGCAAACATTTAAAGATTTACTCCCTTTATAATAATAACAAAAATGATTTGATGAAAAATTTCATGCAATACCTCCGACATGGTCTAACTATACATTTGAATTAGAGTTTAGAGAATAATATTTGATAAAACTGACATTAAACAAAAAATAAGATAAATTTTTATACAATCGCGGACCGCGTTTGAAATCGCATTATTGGACAGAAATAATTTATTCATACGTCACAATCACGTGCACGAATAAGAAAAATACCTCAACATGATCACATGACACACGTGGTCAAAATCGATATTCTTACAGGCCGTGAGGAAATCGGTAATTTGCATTTTAATTAGAAGATTATTTTTCATTTCAGACTTATCGAATAAGCATGCATTTTCTCAAAACTTGTACGGTTAAATATGGGACTATTACATATTGTCTAACGAAATTTTGTTAAAATATTTGTTTATGAAAACATGAAATAAACGAGGGAGACAATCTTTAAGTTTGATTAAATTAATCAGGAAATATAAAATGATTATTGTTTTCAGTTTATGGTATCATTTCTATTGATATATAACTTCAATATAAGCCTTTTTTTGGAGATTCAAGCTAAAACATAACTTTTGGCATTTCTATAGAATATATAATTTTTCATGCCATCTCTTCCCCCTCCCATCTCAGCCCCAGGCCAAGCATAGAAAATATTTTGTTTGCAGTTGCCTCTTAAGTAGAATTTTTGGAGGGTAGGTAGGTAAGTTTTTTTTTGTAACCCTGCAAACTATGAAAAAAACAATAATAGTACTACATAAAATGTCACACATAGTTACACTAATTACCCATAATACTAAGATACTAAGATAAGAGCATTCCACATTTTGAACATATTTATTCCACCCGCAAATGGTGTACCCAAAATGTGCAGGTATTAAGGCAAAACGTGCAGACCCAGATTAGACTGCTCCTGGGTCTACACTGTTTGGGCAGACTTGTTTGTCTTAATGGCATGTTTTTCTTTGGGGGCGGGGGTAGGGAGGATTTTGGTGGGTAGGTAGGCAGTTGCAAAGTTGCAAATAAATTGACCTACCTACCCACCAAAAGTGCAGGGTCCAGAAGTTAGCCGTCAATCTGTGAATTAGACCTGATCTTCATGTTATCGAATCGATCTCACTAAAACTTGTTCAAATGTCACAGAATGCAGTCTGGAACAATGACACATATGCAGTTGTAGCTCAGCTGGTTTTACGAGGTTTGACTGTCGCACCAGGTGGTTGTGAATGTTGGGCAGGCATGCGCAGGAGTGTGTGTGTGGAGGGGGTGGGGTGGTTGGGGGTGAAGGTGTGGTTGTCAGCTCTCAAAATCGTATTTATAGAAACAAGTAGACACTTACAATGCCCTGTGATTAATTCTATCCTTCCTTCTTTTGAGAAAGCAAAAACTAATTGTTACGCCAAAGATGATCATCATACAAAACATTTAACACTAGATTTCCACCTTCCAATACTGACTGATTCCTCCGTCATCAGACCTACTCTCGATATATTACCTCACAGGAAGGACGACAAGCATCCCAGCTATGAAACTTTTACAATGTCCCCGAAATCGGTTTGTGGGACAATTTTTCTTTGCAAAATAATCTATCGTAGGTTTTAGGGGTCTTCGGTTTATACGAACTGGGTGCATCAGAATTTGTCCATTATTTTCTATTTAAGGAAGTTCAGTGAGGTCTTGAAATGATATCAAGCTCACAATAATAGGCGAAATATTTCCATGATTCGTGTTCTTAGTAGTGTCTGTCATCGTAGTAACAATAACAAGTTACTGAATTTTCTCCGCCATTTTGTTTGGGATTACTCTTTTGTGCGTAGACGATCGTTCAGAAAATGAATTTACTCAAATGTGAAAAGTCTGCATTCCAACTGCTAATAATAATAAATAGTCGGATGGAGAGTATCGTTTAGCTACTTGAAGGCAGGTTAAACATGTGTAGTAGGAGGAGAAAAATCTGTAAAGAAAATTTCGTCGAGCACCCCGACTGGGAATCGAACCCGCGACCCCAAGATTATAAAGCGAGCACACAACCACTAGGCTAAAAGGTCCGGACCAGTTAGACTGGTCAGTTATACACTCTATATACCTATATACATATTTACACATCACTAATTGGCCGTATTACTACACTCCTCCATCCTACCAAAGAACATTTGCATCAAATGTTAAGGAAATGAAACAATTATAAGCCAGGTTCTTTTTGACTCCGCAGCCATTGCTTCACCCTTGGGCTCCAACGGTAATCATCCTGGCACCAGGCACCACTGTAGTAGGAGGAGAAAAATCTGTAAAGAAAATTTCGTCGAGCACCCCGACTGGGAATCGAACCCGTGACCCCAAGATTATAAAGCGAGCACACAACCACTAGGCTAAAAGGTCCGGACCAGTTAGACTGGTCAGTTATACACTCTATATACCTATATACATATTTACACATCACTAATTGGCCGTACTACTACACATGTTTAAGTAGCATAATGTGCACCATGTAAACACCGCACAAAATATAATATGAGCCGCGACACGAGAAAACCAATAATGAGGTTGTGCGCCCAGCGCTGACTCAGATCAGCCTCGACATCCGCCCAGTCTGTTCAGAGTAGAGCATAACCAGCAAACTCTTTCATTGGAGTACTACACCACCTTCCCACTTCCACTGGCTGGCGGTGATTTCTAGTTCTAAAGTATGTAAGCAATTTACATTGACGATTAGATAAGAAGGAAAAATAATTATTTATTCGGAAGTTATCTTAGGTAATTTATTCCACTTGATGATTTATCAACCAGGGAATTCCAGTTTTGTAAATACTGATCAACAAGTTTTTGTTTGAAAGATTTAACAAACCACTTTACATTTATTTCGGTGTGATTTTCCCACATATTTCCAAACCCATTTGAACAAACCAAATGTTTAACGTGTACCAGCCATTTAGACTTTATGTTTCCTTGCTCACTCATATTTAACATATGTTTATATAGAGAAGAGGCAATTTCGTTCTTTCCGTGACCCCCCAATTTGGCCCAATAAGAAATCATTCTGCTTTGAATATCAATAGAAAGGGGACATGCTCCTAGCTCTCCGTATACCATAAATGAAGATGTTGATTTTTTTTTAAATTCAAATTTGTTTGAAAAACTTAAGTTGTACCCTCTCTAGAACGTCAAGATTTCCAAAACCCCATATCTCAGAGCCATACAACAATATTGGTTTAATAACTTTATTAAAGAGATCAACTTGCATATCAATGGGTAAATTCAAAATCCTTATTTCACGAAGGAGAGAAAATAAAGCCTTATTTGCCTGGTCTGCGATATACTTTTTTGTTTTTACATAAGACCCACTACGCGAAAGAAAAATTCCTAAATATTTGTATTCGTTCACTACTTCTAATTCATTTCCTTTAAAATAAAATTTCTGGTTGTTTAAATTTCTTCCGCTAGAAAAAATTAATACTTTTGTTTTAGAAACTATTCGATATGCGATATTAAAAGACCATGTTTTAACAGCTTATCCTTCAACATTTACCATACAAGCATCTCATATCAATAGTATCTTTAAGGTGGTGATAATCGCTGATTTGGGACAAAGACAAAAATCTGCATAAAATACTCAAAATATCACTGATCTTTCCAAAACTTAGCAGATGCATTCTTTGTGTTGTTTCTCATAATTTAGAATCCCAAAATGCAGCATTTGTTAATGTTAAAAAGTGTTTTTATAAGAGAAGATCAAAGGGTAATTTTCAGCGAATAAATCTGAAAAAATAATATCATTATTGAAATTATACTTAGTGCTTAGAGTTCCTTGTTGCATAATGGAGAGCGTCCTAGCAATTATTTTTTTCAAACTCTATCACACATTATCAGGCTGAGCAGATGAAAAAAGATGCAGTCTTTGTCCAATTTTTTTGTCAAAACACACAGTTGAGACAGGTGAGACTATTTTAACAAGGTTGAACAATTTCATCTACACACCACTGATCATGTCAGTAATGTATTATTCATATTGTAGGTGTTAACATAGGTATGCTTGCCTACCCTATATTTAATAAATGCGTCAAGTGTACATTTACTTTGTACATAGTTGAACATTTGAGAAAAAGCTACCGTTTTCATCTGGTCTATATTACAATTTGAGAAAGAGTTGGAATAAATAATTGCTAGGACGCTCTTCATTATGCAATAATGCAACTTCAGCACAACGTAAATTTCCAATAACGATATCATTTTTTCAGATTTATTCGCAGAAAATTACCCTTTGATCTTTCCTTATAAAAACATTTTTTTAAGCAGCATGATTTTGTATTCTGAACTGTAAAGAACAACAAAAATAAGAAGTCTGCTAACTTTCAGGGAGATACGTTACCTTTTTATGGTTTTATGCAGATTTTTACATTTACCATAACTCACCACCTTAATAAAGTTATGTTTACTTTTTACATTATGCTTAACTTTTGGCAAGGAGAAGTAGGGAAAATATAAATCTGGCAAAAAATGATACTTTAGTATCATGCTGTATTTTCGATCCTATTTTCCTTACTTAAGGTGGTGATTTATGGTCAAAGATCAAAGGGTAGTTTTCTGCGCAATAATTAAAAAAATTAACATCGTTATTGAAAATTTACATAGTACTGAAGGTGCGTTATTGCATAATGGAGAGCGAGCTAGCAATTATTTATTCCAACTCTTTCTCAAATTGTAAAAAAAATATTTGCTAGCACGCTCTCCATTATGCAACAAGGAACTCTCAGCACTAAGTATATTTTCAAAACAATATTATTTTTTCAGATTATTGCGCACAAAATTACCCTTTGATCTTCACTTATACAAACACTTTTTAACATTAACAAATGCTGCATTTTGGGAGTCTGAATTGTGAGAAACAACATAAAGAAGGCATATGCTAAGTTTTGGAAAGATCAGTGGTATTTTGAGTGTTTTATGCAGATTTTTGTCTTTACCCCAAATCAGTGATTATCACCACCTTAAATGCCTCATCGCTGTATCATGGTAAAATTCTGGAAATATTTTATCATGGAGTATCGCTGTAAGCTTCTCATTACTATTTCATCACTGTGAATGACCGTGATGAGCCAGCTAAAAACAAATAATATGTCCTTGAGTTTCTCATAAAAAGGTTTTGAAAATTGATTTTGGTCATTTTAGCTGGCACCTAAAATGTTCTATTTTCGATATCATAAAGCTGAGTAAAATGGTAAAAATACAATGTACAGTCATGAGCCTTCAACTTTTGTCCTGGTTTTTGTTTATATTGCATCTCTCAACGGGGAACCAAACACTGAATGCAGCGATTTGTCATTTATCATTTAAAAAAAAAAAAAAAACTATTTTGCCAATTATATGACCCGATTTATGCAAATCTACCCACATTTTAGTGCACATGTCTTTTACTGTCACCTTCTTTATGAATAAGGAGTTCGGCCAATTAGCGAGTTTGGCTGGGCTTCGAGCAGGAAGGAGCACCACAGAACAGATCTTCAACCTTAGAATCCTGTGTGAAAAGTATCTCCAACATCAGCAGAATCTGTACCATGTCTTCATTGATTTCAAAAAAGCCTTTGTCAGGGTATGGCATGCAGCCTTATGGGCCACCATGAGGAAGTACAATATCAGTGCAAACCTAGTCCGCACCATTGAGCAGCTATATGACAAGGCTACAAGTGCAGTGCTAATAAATGGCAGCACAGGAGAATGGTTCAGAACAACAGTTGGAGTAAGACAAGGATGTATTCTGTCACCCACCCTCTTCAACATTTTTCTCGAACGGATCATGTCTGATTCTCTGGAAGAACATGAAGGAAAGGTTAGCATAGGTGGCAGAAATATTACCAATCTGCGGTTTGCCGATGACATAGACGCTCTAGCTGAGGAAGAGCAGGAACTAGAAGCTCTAGTTGAAAGTCTCGACCAAACCTGCACAAGGTATAAGATGGAGATCAGTGCTGAGAAGACCAAACTGATGACTAACAGCGCAGATGGCATTCAGAGGGAGATCAAGGTAAAGGGGCAGACCCTGGGTACTGTAAGCAGCTTCAAATACTTTGGAGCAGTTGTCTCAGATGATGGCTCAAAACAGGAAGTTCTCTCAAGGATTACACAAGCCACTTCAGCTCTTGCCAAGCTGAAACCCATTTGGAGAGATAACAACATATCTCTTGGATCAAAGGTTAAACTTATGCCCTCCCTTGTCATTTCCATATTTCTGTGTGCCTAGGAATCGTGGACCTTGACAGCAGAGTTAGAGAAAAGAACGCAGGCCTTTGAGATGAGATGCTACCGAAGGTTATTACTGGACATTTCGTACAAGGACCATATAACCAACGAGGAGGTTCGCAGGAAGATCCAAGCAGCCATTGGAGAATATGATGAACTCCTGACGCTGGTCAAGAAACGGAAACTAAGGTGGTTTGGCCACGTTTCAAGGTCTTCTGGTTTAGCAAAGACAATTCTTCAGGGCACAGTGAAAGGAAAAAGAAGAAGAGGTAGACAGAAGAAGAGGTGGGAAGACAATATCAAGGAGTGGACAGGAATGGATTTTTGCCAGCTCAACTAGGGCAGCTGAAGACGTCAACAGGTGGAAAGGGATTGTTTTGAAGTCATCTGTGGTGCCCCAACGACCTAATAAGGTTATGGGATAGAAAAGAATAGAATTACTAAAATAAATTTCTATCAAAACCGTAAGTGCAAATTCGAGCAATTACAGCATAATAATCGTCAAAATTTAGATTATGTAACTACTTATTTACAAAGTTTTATTGATAAGCTAATAAAGAGATGATGTGAACTACAGTTAGTCGAATAACGGCCTTTTGATGTTTGATTGTCGCGTATAAGACAGTTGACTTTCTTTCTTTCTTTTCCTTCTTTCTTTCTTTTCATTCTTTCTAGCTTTTTCCTTTCTTAACCCGATTCTTCATCCGATTATTAAAGCATACCTCAAATATATAAAACAAAACACGAAAATTAAGAAATAGTGTTCAGTAAGCCATTGCGCAACATAGCCGGATTTGGACTTAAACTATTTCGTAGACATACGAGCGAGGTTTGTCGAAACGAGAATTTCTGCATGTTTGGAGACAAATGGAAGATACTTATATTTTACTTATTTCTTAATGAATTACATCAATTTAAACCTTATCAAAATCTTTCTATGATGATAACTTATAAAAAAAATTACAGACAATCCGATTATTTCCAAATTGAAGGCTAAATGTGGCTTGTCATGCATTTTCTACAATATGTACATGTACGATTCCATTTGATTAGCTTCGAATTTCAAAAGCCGATGAAAGATACAAAACATGAAGTTATTTTAATTATTTTTGCATCATATTAACAAGGAAAGAATATACTCTATGAATATAACTTAAAAAAATTGTCGTAATATCAAATAGGTATTTAATATTACGTTTTCCATTAAATTCCTATTAAATTGTGTACAGAAGTCGGCATTATTAGAACAGGTAAGCGCTCGGATTAACCCGTAAGTCGATATCGGTAATTTCCGCCTTTTTGAAGCATTAAGTGCCCTATGAAAGCAAACAGGAAAAGTTGTCTCTGTATGAAGATTGTTGAACAAGTAAGTATGGAGGTATACCAATATACCTTAACCAATAACTTGCAGCGCGCAAGGAGGACCCATCAGCTCAGTGGGTTAAGGACATGTCTGCTACGCTAGCGGTTGGAGTTTGAATCCGGCTCGAGTTGCGATTCTTTCCAAACGGAAACAGGGTTCCAATGTATGCACAAAGGCGCATCGGCATACAGCCTTTCATTATCACCCTTTCTTCAGCTTGATATGACTTCGCCTTTTTAAAAGGGCCTACAGCCATATCACATTCTGACAGCACACAAAAATTCATTGCCAAGGATCTGAGTTGCAAAAAAAAGGGAAGCCCTACGAAATATCTGATAAGCCCACACCGTCCTATAAAAGGCTAATGATTTAACGTAAGTTATGAATAACCGCATACATACATAAATAGGAAATTAATAGACTGACTAAGCAATCAGACAAGCGAACAGGAATTGTCTGTTCGGTCGTCTGATCACTTCGTCAGTCTGTTGATATCCCTGCACTTTTTATTAATATTTTATTGAGGTCCATGAGACTAATAATAATGAAAAGCAAGTCAGTACCTTCCATAAAGAGCTCGTAGAACTTTCGCTCGTAGAAACAGACTAGTATATAGTAATTCCACTTTATTACTTACCCTATTTTTCTGTATAATTTTCGCATTTGACATAATTTTTTTCCACCATCCTGCCTCACGCATATTATTATCATATTTTGGAGGTTACTTTACGGTTTTGTATTTTATTATACAACCAACTCAATAGCGCATGAAATATGCACCCAGTCATTATGAAGTACGATAGTTGTAAAACTTTGTACTCGAACGCAATTTTTTCCACTTTTTTGTCGGCGAATTGCTATTGTCTTTAACTCATTTTCGTTTGTCTGCCTGTCCATCCGTCTCTCTTTGGATAATCAGCTCCTCACGTAGTTTTTGACCATTAAAGACGTTATAGATACATGTATATCGAATATGTGCAAATGAATAATGTCATAGACATATTGAAGATGTGTATATGAATGGTGTTATAGACATATTGAAGATGTGTATATGAATGGTGTTATTGACATATTGAAGATGTGCATATGAATAGTGTTATAGACATATTGAAGATGTGTATATGAATGGTGTTATTGACATATTGAAGATGTGTTTATGAATGGTGTTATTGACATATTGAAGATGTGTTTATGAATGGTGTTATTGACATATTGAGGATGTGTATATGAATAGTGTTATAGACATATTGAAGATGTGCATATGAATAGTGTTATAGACATATTGAAGATGTGCATATGAATAGTGTTATAGACATATTGAAGATGTGCACATGAATGGTGTTATAAACATATTGAAGATGTGCATATGAATAGTGTTATAGACATATTGAAGATGTGCACACGAATGGTGTTATAGACATATTGAAGATGTGCATATGAATAGTGTTATAGACATATTGAAGATGTGCACATGAATGGTGTTATAAACATATTGAAGATGTGCATATGAATAGTGTTATAGACATATTGAAGATGTGCACATGACTGGTGTTATAGACATATTGAAGATGTGCATATGAATAGTGTTATAGACATATTGAAGATGTGGATATGCATGGTGTTTAATATAGACATATTGAAGATGTGCAAATTTATGTATGGCAATATAGACATATTGAAGATGTGCATATGTATGGCGGTATAGAGATATTGAAGATGTGCATATGTATGGCGGTATAGAGATATTGAAGATGTGCATATGTATGGCGGTATAGAGATATTGAACTTGTGCACATGACTAGCGTTATAGAGATATTGAAAATTGTGCATATGCACGGCGTTACAGAGATATTGAAAATTTTGCAAATGAATTCAACAAGCGTGTTTAGAATCTACCTGTCTGCACAAAGATAATAAGAGTCCCGGAGTTGAATACCGTAAAATAACTAAAATTGGGACATCAACATAAATAACCGTAAAGGTAAAGGTTTCCCATAGCCTAACAGCCGTAGGCAGTAACATCCAAATCACGAGCTGCCGCTGCTAGCCTCAGCTGCAGCTGCTGATAGCCTCGCAACAGCTGCTGATAGCCTCGCAGCAGCTGATGACGTTTTACCCCAGTAAGTTTGGTTTTAGCCCACTTTCTAGGAACGATCGACTCGATATAGGTAAGTGTTCTTGTAAGGGCTGTAAAGCCCAAACTAATAATGACAAATGATGATAATAATAATAATAATAATAATAACGTCTGTGTTTAAAATGAATAACTGTAGTTGCAGTTATACAATAATAGGATTTATCTTTCCCAGGCTTCTCCCTTGTGCCTATATATAGTTTACAGACACGTTAACTTATCTCCTTTGCGAGAATAATATATACTAGAATGGAATAGCTACAAAAATAAATTTAAAAAAAAAATAAAAACAAAAAAAAAATCTATTTCCTTGGCAAAGATTAAAACATGGTACATATAAGAGACTGAATTGGAATAGTTTGCTTCCCTTACATACCAACAAAATATAATAAGCTTCTTAATTATAAACAAAAAAATAAAGGTGTACCGTATTCGACAAACAAAAAAATAAAGGTGTACCGTATTCGACCCGTTTAGCGCACTGTGCGCTAAACATTAAATACTTTCAGTAGACATTCTTCCTAATAAACGCACATTTCAAAGAATTATTATATATAGAAATAGACTGAATCATTAGAGAAAAGCTGCATATAGTCATGCAGGATGGAGATGCTTTGTAAGTGAAAACTGTAAGATTTTATAGTGTTTTCAGCACTTGTAACAAGCAATCAAAGGGATAAACCAGTAAAAATATGTGCGCTAAAAATCATATGCCTCAGAACTTCCCATGATCTGCGCTTATTGGGTCACGTGCGCTAATAGGGTCGATTACAAAATATAAATTTGGACGGCTGTGTGCAACTATAGTCATAGTTACGTATCGCTGACCACATGGGGAACGTCGTTAGGAGAAGAGAAGAGAACAAAACAATATACATAGGACTTGGACGAACACTCGGCGCCAGGGGTGTGCAACTATAGTTACATGTACGTACGCACTTGGCGAACGTCGTTAGGAGAACTGAAACAGAACAGTACATAAAATCCAATGTCGTTACGAGAATTGAAATACACATACAATAACATCCAACAGATGGAAACCGCTGAGCCACTTCGGGAACATCGTTACGAGAGATGAAAAAAAATCAGCTGTGCAAATGCAGGTTGGGGTGGGGAAGGAGACATTTTCAGCACTCTTTTATTTGGTTGATACATGTAAAAAATGCTGAAAAATAAAGTTTATCATATATCTCAGCCCTGTCTCGTAGATCACACCTGTAATCTCTTTCATCGGAAATTTGTGTTACAACAATAATTCTGGAGAAGCAAGAAATTTTGCTGGTCAAATAAAAGTATTTGCTTTCCCAGTGCGCAGTGAGCAAGTAGAAAATTGTTACATTTGTCAGGTCTTGGTCAGCCCATTTACTGATATCACTTATTCAAAGAATGGATATCACAACTTCGAATTATGGATGCCAAATATCCGATTTTATGGATATCACCAATTCGAATTATGATATCACTAATTCGATTTATGGATAGCCATAATTAGAGTTATTGATAGCTATGGGCAGTATTATGGAAATACATAAGAGCCGCGACACGAGAAAACAAACAATGTGGTTGTGCACCCAGTGCAGATTCAGATCAGCCTGGGCATTCGCCAAGTTTGATCAGACTCTTCGTTTAGTGCCCAAAGGGTAGCTAAGGGTCTTAGCTACCTCCATGCGGACGGCGAAGACTCTGATCAGACTGGGCGGATGCCCAGGCTGATCTGAGTCTGCGCTGGGTGCACAACCAGATTGATGGTTGTCCCGTGTCGCGGCTCATATCCATATTTTAAATAAGTTGTATCAAGAAATCGGGCTGAATAATTGATATCCATAATTTGAATAGTAAATATCCATATATACGCAGAGCAGTCGTTATTTAAACTTATTATTTGTAACGAAGAATATATGATATCCATAATTCTAATTAGTGTTATACATAAACGGGCCCAAATATTGATATCCGTAACCCGAATTATGGATTTTACTTAATATTTGAATTATGGAGATCTAATAAACTTAATGATTAATCGATATCACTAATTCGACATTGGTATCACCTATTTGATTTATTGATATCCATTAGTAATGAGTGATATCCGATATCCATAATTCGATTTATGACCATCCATAAATCAAATTATGAATATCCTAAAATCGGATTTGTGATATCCATGATACAAATTATATCTATTAATAATTATGATTTTCGGATATCCTGAGTTCGAATTATGGATATCGATAATTCGAATTATGGATATCTATAAAAATATTGATGTTTATAATTCGAATTATCACTAGGATACGTGTACAGTGTTTGAGAGTCCGCGTATTATTTAATGTTATTAATTATTATAAATGAAATAAACTCAGAGTTAAATATGACCATTAACATCTTAAACAGCGTTGAATTTCGGAGTTAAAATACTTATTACAGAAAACGTATCTTAAAAAAAACATGATAAAGTTGTCTCACAATACCGTAATACCGATATATCGCAAATCCGTTTTCGCTCAGCTTGCAAGTTAATTTAAAGTAGGTCAATAGTACCTCTGGCATCAACTATCAACTGCAGCTGTACAGAAAGAAACAACTGCTGCTGCCTCTGAGACAACACCAGGTCCGCAACTTCAGCTGAGACTCCCACAGAAGATACTATAATTAGATAGTCAACATGACATTTATTTTTTCTTTTTAAATTTTCCTACAGATCTTGGCCACTCTTTTCTCTTTTTCCCTCTCTTCTTATTTGCCTTTTTATTGCTCATTTATCCCCTCTTTTTAGTTTGGCTCTACTTGTTGGGTAAGATCAGCAAGATGTTTGAAAAAAAAAAGACAAGGTCAAAGTTAATTTTCAGAAGTTAATTTTTCAAGTTTATTCATTTAATTACAATTATTTTTTCCTGCATTTAGAGCTTCTAGTGTCATCTCAATGTATGTGTTTGAGGACTAATACTAAGAGCATGCAAGACCATGGTACTGGTATAAACAGAGAAATAAAAACAACAGAATCCTTGAATATGCAAGGTCGTTAGGGTTGTTCAGAAAGCCATTGTCAGCATCAACGCAAAAAAAAAAATATATAGCAGCTGATGTCCCTCTGCTGCCATATATTTACGTAAGGTTTATTTTCTCTTTTTTCCTTCAAATATGTGTTTTCAGTGTAGACACAAAACTGTTTTGTTTGTTTAGGTACTCAAACTGGTGTTTGCTTTTTCATATAGCCACTTTGGGGGTTTTGCTAGACAGATATGCGTTATATGTAGTTTAGGGCTCGCAACGAATTAAGTTACCTTTCAAATATCCGGTCGGGCACATGGGGTTTGATCCGCTTTGAGCCAACGTCGATTCGACGTCATGATATCGAATCGGCGTTGGTTCAATGCTGGCTAATCATAGTGCCCGAAGGGATATTACGAGAAGAAGCGTCACACAGTTCTCTTCAATTTGCATAACAGATATGCCTTATATGTAGTTTAGGGCTCGCAACGAGTTAAGTTACCTAACAAATATCCCGTCGGACACATGGGGGTTTGATCAGCTTTGAACCAGCGTCGGTTCGACGTCATGATATCGAATCGACATTGGTTCAATGCTGGCTAAACATAGTGCCCGAAGGGATCTTACAAGAAGAGTCACACAGTTCTCTCCATTTTGCATAAGAGATGTGCGTTATATGTAGTTTTGGGCTCGCAACGAATTAAGTTACCTTACAAATATCCCGTCGGGCACATGGGGTTTGATCAAGTTTGGACCAGCGTCGGTTCGACGTCATGATATCGAATCGACGTTAGTCAAATGCTGGCTAAGCATAGTGCCGAAGAGATATTACAAGAAGAGTCACACAGTTCTCTCCAATTCGCATGACAGATGTGCCTTATATGTAGTTTAGGGCTCGCAACGAATTAAGTTACCTTACAAATAACCCGTCGGGCACATGGGGCTTGATCAGCTTTGGACCGACGTCGATTCGACGTCATGATATCGAATCGACGTTGGTCCGATTCTGGCTAAGCATAGTGCTCGAAGGGATATTACAAGAAGAGTCACACAGTTCTCTCCAATTCGCATGACAGATGTGCCTTATATCTAGTTTAGGGGTCGCAACGAATTAAGTTACCTTACAAATAACCCGTCGGGCACATGTGGTTTGATCAGCTTTGAACCGAAGACGATTCGACGTCATGATGTCGAATCGACGTTGGTTCAATGCAGGTTAGGCATAGTGCCCGAAGGGATATTACAAGAAGAGTCACACAGTTTTCACCAAGCAAAGATAAGGTCTAAGTGAGATGGGTTAGGATATAGCTCAGAGGAAAGAAATTAATAGCTTTAAGTATTAATGATTCTTGACTCACATATCATTCTGTATTTATTAAGGTGATATTATGCACTTATTGTACTACCTGTCACACCGTTTATATTTGTATTGCATGTATGTACATGTATATGCTCAAGGGCTACATAACCTATATAGCACTTGAATAAACATTCTTCTTCATATATACATATATAAATGCTACGGGTGTGAAAAGAATTTGTGATGCAACATCTAGGGAGAGGACTAGCTAATGTTGGTATAACTTGTGTCCAATCCCTTTGTCTATATGGTACAATAAAATATGTTTAATCTGGTAGTGAGAGAGACACTTCCTGACACTCTTTTTATTGCAAGACTGACATCTTTTGATATTTTGTGCTGGGGCCTAATATTTGTTGTTTCTAGTTGTTGGTAGAGAGTGTTGCAACTTTTTCTTCTTTGTTGTTGTTACACTGATGCTTCTGTTCGTGGTATGATAGTGACAACTGATGCTGATGTTTTCAATATTCTTTTCTTTTTTTAAGATTGATATATGCTGCCTGTGATAATGGTGTTATTAAAAGTGTCAGCCACTGTTTATAGTAAGGATTTAGGCTTATATTACTGTTTCTGCCGTGTGTAGTATTTGCAGACACTAATGTTGGTGGTTTGACAGGAGTAACATCTGCTGCTCCGCCAGTTTTCATAAGCAGATGCTGATGTTTGTACCAGAGACCACATCATCTGTCGATATTGAAGATCAGAGGGACATCAGGTGCTGCCATTAGTACTGAGAATAACTTTTGCTGCTGCTGTAAGTTAAAGGATTAGCTGCTGATGGAGAAGTCAGTTCCTGATGCTGGTGTCATAAGCAGCTGCTAGTGTTTTTTTATAGTTAAACCACCATCTTCCGATATCGGAGAACAGAAGGACATCAGCTGCTGCCATAATGTATTCAGGATAACTTTTGCTGCTGTTGTTGATGAAATCTTCAGCTGCTGATAATGTAGTCAGTTGCTGATGGTGGTGTCATAAGCAGCTCCTGATGTTGTTTATTAGTGATAGTGACACCACCATCTTTTGATATTGGAGAACAGCGGGACATTAGCTGCTGCCATAAGTATTTAGAATAACTACTGCTGTTGATGAAAGCATCAGCTGCTGATGGTGATGTCAGTTGCAAATTGTGGAGTCAGAATGAGCTGCTGATGTTATTATTAGTGACAGTGACCCTACCATCTGCCGATATCGGAGAACAGAGGGATATCAGCTACTGTCATTAGTATTGAGAATAACCATTACGGATGCTGTTGATTAAGTATTAGCTGCTAATGGTGATGTCAGTTGCTGATGGTGGTGTCATAAGCAGCCGCTGCTTTTAGTAAATGACACTATCATCTGCCTATATCGGAGATCAGAGGGATGTCAGCTGTTGCCACTAGTGTTTAGAGTACATTTTGCTGCTGCTTTAAGTAAAAGCATAGGCTGCTGATGGTGGTGTCAGTTACTGATGGTGTTGTTTTTAGTGGCACCACCATCTGTCGAAAGCATTAGCTGTTGATGGTGGTTTTTAATTGGTACAATTGCTAATGCCGCAGTAGCAGTTAGTACGGCTTATCGCTTTTGTCTTATTTTTGTACTTATGATAGAAGTAGCAGATTTTATGGGTTTTTTTTAATTCACACGCTGCTGCAGCTGGTTGTAAAAGAGCCGCATCCTGCAACCTAGGTGGAGAGTAAGATCTGCTGTTGTTGTCTAAGGGGAGGAATGAAATAACTTCTACTGCTGTTAATTTGAAGATACAACAGCTGCTGCTGTTGTCACAGCAAATATCACAGAAACCATCAGCATCAGTTTTCACTCGTTGATAAACAACAGCACAATATATCATTCTAGTCACGTACACCACAAGAAGTAGTAACTCTCACTAAAACTTACTGCAGATATCACTCCGTCCACTGTCAGCAGCAGCTATCACCCTCGTAACAGAAGGCAGCAGCAAAGGTTAGTTTCGTCTCCAGAAGCAGCTCCTGGTATCATGAGTATAACCACCAACAGATGGTAGAAAAAGATATAATTCAAGCAGCAGCAACTGAAGTCACTCTCACTACTTTCCTTCAACAGCAGGCAGTCCACAAACAGATGACATATACAGATATTTAATCCAGCAGAAGCAACACCTGCCATTCTCACTACCTATCTTCAACAGAAGGCAGTTCATCAACAGATGGCAGATACAGATATTTAATCCAGCAGCAGCAACAGCTGTCACTCTCACTATCTATCTTCAACAGCAGGCAGTCCACCAACTGCTTGCAGATACAGATATTCAATCCAGCAGCAGCAACAGCTGTCACCTTCACTACCCTACTTCAACAGCAGGCAGTCCACAAACAGATGGCAGGTACAGATATTTAATGCAGCAGCGGCAACAGCTGTCACTGTCACCACCTATCTTCAACAGCAGGCAATCCACAAGCTGCTTGCTGATACAGATATTCAATCAAGCAGCAGCAACAGCTGACACTCTCACTACCTATCTTCAACAGCAGGCAGTCCACCAACAGATGGTAGATACAGATATTTAATCCAACAGCAGCAACAGCTGACACTCAGCTGCTGCTATTAGTAGTAAGAATAGCTTCTGCAGATGCGTTTGATAAAAGCATCAGCTGCTGATGGTGGTTTAGCAGTTGCTGATGGTTGTGTCGTAAGCAGGTGCTCATTTTCGTATTAATGACAACATCATTTGGCGATATTGGAGAACAATGGGATATCAGCTGCTGCAATCATGAGAAAGAATAGTTTTTGCTGCTTTTTTATGAAAACATCAGCAGCTACTGTTGGTGGTTTGGCAGCTGTTGGTGGTGATGTGGTGGTGATGTGATAAGCAGCTGCTGATGTTAGTATCTGCGACCACATCATTTGCCGATATGAAAGAACAAAAGGACACTTGCTACCTATTAGAAGTAAAAATAGCTTTTGCTGCACCTTTGGACGAAAGCATCAGCTGCTGATGGTTCTTTGGCAGCTGATGATGGCGGTAACATAAGCAGCTGCTGATGTTACTGTTAATTACACCATCATCTGCCGATATCGGAGAACAAAGGGACATTAGCTGCTGCGATCAGTAATAGGAAAAACTTTTGATGCTGATTTTGATGAAAGCATCAGCTGCTGATGGCGGTTTGGCAGCTGGTGATGGTGGCATAAGCAGCTGCTGCTGTTATTATCAGTGACCACATAATCTGCCAATATGGAAGAACAGAGGGGCATCACCCGCTGCTATTATTAGTAAGAATAGCTTCTGCTGCTATTATTAGTAAGAATAGCTTCTGCAGCTGCGTTTGATAAAAGCATCAGCTGCTATTGGTGGTTTAGCAGTAGCTGATGGTGATAAAAGCATCAGCAGCTACTGATGGTGGTTTTTGCAGCTGCTGGTGCTGGTATCAACTGGTGATTTTAATATAAGTTGTAAGGGTAGTATATACTTGGCAAGCAGAATTCTCGGTTTGAAGAGAATTATCACATAAATGGTTTATTAGGTGTTAATCTATAGTCTCCCTTGAAACGAAATACTCAGAAAATTATGTCCGGAAAATGCTATTTATTGTGCAGTCTACAGGTTCAAAAGCCGTTCTTCAATTAGCAATATAATCTGCCTGAATTATGTATTATCTCATGTGCTTTCATTTTGTGTTGTTAGTATAATTTAGTAAAAACGGCCGAGAATTGGAAATTATGCTAATGAAGTTGATATTTTTCTATAATATCTGGTCTATACTTATAATAATTTATATGCTACGTTAAAGTGTGATTGAATATTCTGATACAATTAATACAAAGTTTTCCAATAGATACCAAGTTTTGCCTAAGAAGTCGTTCTCAGGAACACACGTAGGCCTACCATGTTTTACTTGATCTCAAATTTCTGAAATCTGATCTTTGCTAAATTTCCTCACCCCCTAACTCTGGGGTTGGGTTGCAAAATACGTTCACTTAAACTAAAATAAGCTTGCTAGTTAGTGTTAGGCTATAGAGGAAACATTATCTGAAATCATGCCATTTTTCATTAATGTAAATAATAAAATCATTGAATACAAATTACTTTTTTTTCATATTCTCAGACAAGCTCAAAAGAAGAACCCGTGGGGAG
The DNA here is from genome assembly GCA_963989385.1 of Ctena decussata. Lineage (NCBI taxonomy): Eukaryota > Metazoa > Mollusca > Bivalvia > Lucinida > Lucinidae > Ctena > Ctena decussata. The sequence goes on from OZ022499.1 coordinate 66,322,083, forward strand.
AAGGTTTGCTATTGTTCGTCTGTCTGACTGTCCTCGACTGGGACTGGTCGTCCGTCTGTCTGTCCTTATCTGGGTCTGTTCGTCTGTCTGTCTGTCTGTCTGTAGGACAGTATTTGTTCGTTAGTCCGTACAACACTATTGTTCGTGTTAAGTGTTAGACAGGGCTATTGACCTGCCCGGGGGTGCTGATTGGGGCTAAACGGACAAAAACTTATGTGTATAAACTTGTACAAAGCATAAGAGAGCCAATATGATAGAAGAAATAGTGCGATATACTATTTCAGGACAGTTTAATACTTAAGTTAGAGCTAACCTATTGCGTTTTTTTCCCTTTGAATTATTAAAGGGCTCGTTCCGTTACATTTTTGGGGCTCGTCCAGTTACATTTTTGGGGCTCGTCCCGTTACACAGTGACCAAATTATCTGCCGATATGGAAAAACAGAAGAACACTTGCTGCTGCCATAAGAAGAAAGAATAGCTTTTGCTGCATCTTTTGATGAAAGAAACAGCTGCTGATGGTTCTTCGGCAGCTGCTGATGGCGGTATCATAAGCAGCTGCTGATGTTACTGTTAATGACACCATCATCTTCCGATATCGGAGAACAAAGGGACATAAGCTGCTGCCATCAGTAGTAAGAAAAATCTTTTGATGCTGCTTATGATGAAAGCATCAGCTGCTGATGGTGGTTTGGCAGCTGCTGATGGTTGTGTCATAAGCAGCTGCTGATGTTAGTATAAGTGACCACATCGTCTGCCGATGTCGAAGAACAGAGGGACAGCAGCTGCTGCCATTAGAAGTTAGAATATCTTTTGCTGCTTCTGCTGATGGAAACATCAGCTGCTGCTGATGGTTTGGCAGCTGCTGATATTGGTGTACAAAGCAACTGCTGATGATAGTTTTATTGACAACATCATCTGCCGTTATCAGAGAACAGAGGGACATCACCTGCTGCCATCATGAGTAAGAATCGTTTTTCTGCTGCTTTTGATGAAATCATCAACTGCTGATGGTGGTTTGGCAGCTGCTGATGTTGGTGGCATAAGCAGCTGCTGTTGTTATCATCAGTAACCACATCATCTGCCGATAAGGAAGAACAGAGGGGCATCAGCTGCTACTATAAATATAAAGAATAGTTTTTGCTGCACCTTTTGATGAACGCAACAGCTGCTAATGGTTCTTTGGCAGCTACTGATGGTAGTATCATAAGCAGCTGCTGATGTTACTGTTAATGACACCATATATCGGAGAACAAAAGGAACTTAAGCTGCTGTCATCAGAAGTAGAAGAAACTTTTGATGCTGCTTTTGATGAAAGCATCAGCTTCTGCAGCTGCGTCCGATAAAAGCATCAGCTGCTGATGGAGGTTAAGTAGTTGCTGATTGGGGTTGGCAGCTGCTGATGGTGGTGGCATAAGCTGCTGCTGCTGTTATCATCAGCGACCACATCATCTGCTGATATGGAAGAACAGAGGGGCATCAACTGCTTCTATAAGTAGTAAGACTTTCTTTTGCTGCACCTTTTGATGAAAACAACAGCTGCTAATGTTTTTTTTGGCAGCTGCTGATGGTGGCAACGTAAGCAGCTGCTGATGTTACTGTTAATGACACCATCATCTGCCGATATCTGAGAACAAAAGAGGCATAAGCTGCTGCCATCAGTAGAAGGAAAAACTTTTGATGCTGCTTTGAGGAAAGCCTCAACTGCTGATGGCGGTATGGCAGCTGCTGCTGCAGCCGCATCTGATAAAAGCATCAGCTGCTGATGGTGGTTTAACAGCTGCTGTATGGTGGTTTGGCAGCTGCTGATGGTGGTGGCATAAGCAACTGCTGCTGTTATCATCAGTGACTACAACATCTGCCGATATGGAAGAACAGAGGGGCATCATCGGCTACTATAAGTAGTAAAAACAGTTTTTGCTGCATCGTTTGATGAAAGCAACAGCTGCTTATGGTTCTTTGGCAGCTGCTAATAGTGGTAACGTAAGCAGCTGCTGATGTTACTGTAAATGTCACCATCATCTGCCGATATCTGAGAACAAAAGGGACATAAGCTGCTGCCATCAGTAGTAGGAAAAACTTTTGATGCTGCTTTGAGGAAAGCATCACCTGCTGATGGCGGTATGGCAGCTGCTGCTGCAGCTGCTTTTGAAAAATGCATCAGCTGCTGATGGTGGTTGAGCAGCTGCAGATGGTAGTTTGGCAGCTGCTGATGCTGGTGGCATAAGCAGGTGCTGCTGTTATTATCAGTGGTACAATAAGCAGCTTCTGATGTTACTGTTTATCTGCATCAGCTGCTGATGGCGGTATGGCAGCTGCTGCTGCAGCTGCGTCTGATAAAAGCATCAGCTGCTGATGTTGGTTAAGCAGCTGCTGATGGTAGTTTGGCAGGAGCTGATGGAGGTGGCTCTTTGGCAGCTGCTGCTGTTACTTTTAATGTCGCCATCATCTGCTGATATCGGAGAACAAAAAGGACATAAGCTGCTGCCATCAGTAGTAGGAAAAACTTTTGATGCTGCTTTGGAGGAAAGCATCAGCTGCTGATGGCGGTATGGCAGCTGCTGCTGCAGCTGTGTCTGATAAAAGCAACAGCTGCTGATGGTTGTTTTGCAGCTGCTGATGGTGGTTTTGCAGCTGCTGACGGTGGTGACATAAGCAGCTTTGCTCTTACTGTTAATGACACCATCATCTGCCGATATCGGAGAACAAAAAGGACATAAGCTGCTGCCATTAGTAGTAGGAAAAACTTTAGATGCTGCTTTTGAGGAAAGCATCAGCTGCTGATGGCGGTATGGCAGCTGCTGCTGCAGCTGCGTCTGATAAAAGCATCAGCTGCTGATGGTGGTTTTGCAGCTGCTGATGGTGGTTTGGCAGCTGCTGATGGTGGTGGCATTAGCAGCTCCTGCTGTTATCATAAGTTACCGCATCATCTGACGATATGGAAGAACAGAGGGGCATCATCGGCTACTATAAGTAGTAAGAATAGTTTTTGCTGCATCATTTGATGAAAGCAACAGCTGCTGATGGTTCTTTGGCAGCTGCTGATGGTGGTCAGTAGCACTATCAACGGTAAGTTTTGTTCCAGTAGCAGCCCCTGTTATCATTACCATCACCAGATACAGATATCATTTCAGCAATAAAACTAAAGTCACTCTAATTACCTATATTTTAACAGCAGGCCGTCCACCAACAGATGGCAGATACAGATATCATTACAGCAGTATTAACAGATGTCACTTTCTCTACCTATCTCTAACAGCAGGCCGTCCACCAACAGATGACAGATACAGATATCACTCCAGCAGTATCAACAGCTGTCACTCGCATTACCTATCTTTAACAGCAAGCAGTCCACCAATAGATGGCAAATACAGATATCATTACAGTAGTAGCCGCAGATACCACTATCACTACCTAACTTCAACAGCAGGCAGTCCACAAATTATGGATATCAATAATCCAAAGTGTGGATATCCAATAATCTAAATGAGAAATGGATAGCACTAATTCGAATTATAAATATCACAATTTCGATTTATTGACATCAATAATTTGACTTAGTGATATCCATAAATGGGCAAATTTGTTGATATCTATAAATCGATTTATGGATATTCATGAATCGAATCGGTGATATCCATAAAGTAGTTAGACTAGTTGATATTCATACTTCGAATACTGTACATCTATAAGTCGAATAACGGATATTCATGAATAATTATGGATGTCGCTTATTTGTATAGTGGATAGCACTTTTTCACTTATCGATATCATAAAACGATAATGAATAGTTAACCGGCACCTCATAGAATTTCGGTGATATCTATCTTATATTACTTACGTAAGATATAGGAAATCCGCTGGTGACAGACGGACGCATAGACTGGCGGATGGACAAAAGGTGTTGCGGAATATATTATCATATACCTCAAGAACCCTTAAGCAAGCTTCATAGTCTAGTTGACATGGTGCATTGCTGGAATTGCTTATAATTGTCAATCTTTAAATAAAGACTCTCTCAAAATCAAACTCTTACAACTGTGAGCTCTGGCCAGTTGGACATGATCAGGCGACATAGTTTCAACGTCTAAGTTCTCGCAAAAAAAAGTCTTTTTTAATCGTAAACGGAATTCCATAGCCCACAACCTATCATCATCACCCTCCCATCGACCGGATACATGTACATGTATGACTGAAACCTGTTGAACAGATCGTAAAATCGCAGGTCTTTTCTGGGAAAAAGGTGGGAAAAGAATAAAAAATATAACCTGAAAATGTCATTTCTTAAGCAGATGACCCATTCGAACATTCTAAGACTTGTCTCCGAATCAATCCTTGGTCTGTGTTACGTGTATTTATCGCAAAAAGAAAGAAAAAAAATAAATGAAATATATGCCGTGAATCCAACTCGCTGCATTTAGCTTCCCTATACGTTCCGACTGGACAGAAAAGCGTTAGCTGGGCACCTCGCGTTAAATCAACATTGACACAACCTTGATTCAATGTCACGACGTGGAATCAACGCTGAGTCAGTGTTGATTCAACTCTGTGTGCCTGCTGTGAGGAGACAACCGATGGTAGGATAAACCCTTTTCACTGAAGAATTTACAGTTTGAAATTTGCAAAAACCCAATGACAGCACTACTGAAAATGTTACATGACGTTTGACTCTCCGTATTTTTTCAGTATTTTCTTGTGTATAAATACCATAAATCATTGCAAGATATTGTTTAGCATTAATGCTTCACCCAAGCACTTAGCTGATTAAAAACACAAAAAACTCTTTCCCTACACATAAATTTGTCTTTTTAACGGTATGCCCAATGAGCGTTGGCATTTTTTTTAAAAGCAAATACTTGTAAAATGAACGAGAACTGCTAATGTCTCACACTTTCTATACCTGCAGCTGCACTCTCAAATATCAATAAATTGGCATTTTTGTTTTTGTTTCAAATCCAGGCATGTAGCAATCGTTCATTAGGTAGAATTTGCAATATATTAGAGTATGACGGCTTCACACATAATTTCCTGCATGAATTTTAGTCAAAAACTATAATTTACAGAGAAATCCTCAGCAGCAGCTATTGTCGCAGTAGCAGCTGCTGTTGGGAGATCAGCAGCTGCTGTTGGGGACAGCAGCGACAGCCCGTGATTTGGACCCCTCTCGCCGTAGGGGCAGTGGGGGTTAAAGACCCACTGTATCTTGGGCACAGCAGATGAAAGGTGGAGCCCATCTCTCTCCATTCGCTGTCTTATTCTTCCCTTATTCGAAAAAGGTACCCATTTACTGCTGGGTTGACAGAGAGAGTTTTCCTGTCGTCGGATGGCGACGGTGAGCCGTGAACTCACGACCAAGACCGGTGACTTTCTGCACAATAAGCGAGCCACTCTATCCACTTGACTACGGCGCCTCTCTTATAACAGTAATCGCCCTAAGCTTTTCCAGTGCAGTTGTTCTTCTCGAAGATGCAGATGATTACTCGGATATATTTGAGCCGCGACACGACAAAATCAACAAAGTGGCATGTGCGTCCAGCGAAGTCTCTGATCAGCCTGGGCGTTTGCCCAGTCTGATCCGAGTCTTCGCTGTCCGCACGAAGCTAGGTAAGACACTTAGCTACCCTTTAAGCGCACAGCTAAGACTCTGATCAGTCTGGGCGGATGCCCAGGCTGAGCTGAGTTTTCACTGGGCGTACATGCCACTTTGCTGGTTTTGTTGTTCAGTTCTATTCTATGTTTCTCTATATCTAGACTAGGGTACCGTAAAAGTTCTAATTATTGGGACAGAGAGGTTAGTGCAAAAAGTGCAGACCCAGATGATGGCGGTTTGATGGATCAGTTGCGAGTTTACGTCCTTTTCACGTTATCTCAGTCATATCAGGACGTTGGTAGGGTGATACTGAAAGGCTGTGTACGATGTAATCCCATTTACGGATGGAAAGATTCCCGCTTCAAGCAGGTCTCGAACCCGGGACCGCTAGATCAGAAAGCCAGCGCTAAGGAGGGTTTACACGGCGATACGCGTTTTATTGACACGTTTCATGCTACCATTTTGTTCGCAAGTATAGGTTTTGTTTAGACAATGGAGTATATTGCATGTAACAAATTAAGTTCGGGCCGCAATGATGACAGAACAAAGTGCCATGTGCACCCAGCAAAGACTCAGATCAGCCTGGGCATTCATCTAGTTTAATGAGAGTCTTCACTGTTTATTTACGTTTGAAAGACTTCCGCCTCAAGCTGGAATCGCCAGAGTCAGGAGGCGAGCGCTTAACCCACTGCAATAGGAATAGAGGCGGAAATCTGTTTAACCAAACAAGGATTCCATTGCTCATAGCTTTATATTACCATCCTCCCTTCGTCCTGATATGACTGAAATACTGTCGGAAAAGACGAAAAATTGCAAGTCATCCATCCATTTATCCATCCATTCATCCCAAAATGTACAACATAGAAAGATCAGTCTGATCAGGGTCTACACTGTTATCCCTTACTGTTCCATTGTAGGACAGATACGTAAATACTGATTCATTACAGCTTTGTCCGGTCTTACTACAATACTTATCCTTATAAACGCTCGCACCCTAAAAAATTGTCCCTCCCTCTTTTTCCAAACATTCCAGGCATAAAAACCTAGCATGATAGATTGTATATTATGTATGGTCATATGGCCATAAGTTTGGAAAGCAGAGTCAGCTTTCAGTCTTGCATGGTTAAGATTGCATATCACTGTATTTTTGAAAGCATTTTGGCCAGTGACCGGTCTGTTACTTTGAATTTTGCCGGCATTTTGTAAAATGCAACGCCTTCGGAGCGTTTAAAACAATTAGATACGATATTTAATGTACAGGCAACATCACTGACATGGATCTAAAGATATGAGTTTTAAGATTTACCCAAAAGGTACAGGAGGCCCGGTGGCTCAGTAGATTAGGCGCTGGTTTGCTAAGCAAAGTTCGATTCCTGCTGGACGCGGATTTTTTTTTTCAATCGTAAACGGGGCTACATTGCATTCTCCCCTTCATTAGCACCCTCGCATTGTGCTGATATATTACTGCAAAGTTGTTGAAAACGATATATTTACATTATCAGTGCAGAGCTCTCTGTTAATCAAATTAAGTGATACGGGAGTCAATGTTTATTACATTGTGCTACGTGCTTCAGAGTGACAGCTCATGTCACGAACTAGCACGTGAAATCTACAACATACCATGTACTTGAATGGCTAGTAAACATTGAGTGACAGCTCGCTTCGCCTATTTGCACGTGACATCTACAGCAGGAGTTGGAATTAACTGGTGGGCAGTGACAATGCGGCCGTTCCAAACTATTGCAAAATTCGTCCGATAATGTTTTTAAATCGATTTTTATATATGTATTTCTTATTTTTGTTTATCTTTTTATTGATCAAACGCATCGTTTAATAATATAAATATAAGGAATGAATGTTATTTCTTAAACTAAGTATGAACCACATCGAGTCACGAGCAAAGTTTACGTAAACCCCTTCGGGGTTCACTTACTTTGCTCGTGACCCGATGTAGTTTATACTTCAGTAAACGTTAAAAAAATAACATTAATTCCTTAGATAACATCGCAAGTCATCCGTAAAATCATCCCAAACGCTTCAAATATTACTGCATACTACATATATGATACTATTTAAGTTAACCCTAAAAACGCCATAAAAGCAGACGACAAAATTTTAGTCTGCGGAACAAAAGATATTTCGTCCACACTGTATCATACTGAGAATTCAAAGACTAGATGGCAAACAGTGTTGACCCAGATGAGGCGGCATATCATGAACTTCCTCATTATCGTATTTGTCGCTTTCACGGTTAAAAACGGCAGATAGTTGTCAAAATCAGAATTCAGGCCCGAGTTCACCTCAGTTTTATCATTTTATCTCCAAGGTATAATAGCGGATGCATTTTACATGCGTCACCTAATTTAAAACCCCAACTTAAGGGCGTGCTAAATTAAATTTTAGTCATTAGAAGACTCTACTTTGATGTGAACATGTTTCAGTAAAAATATGGATGAAAATTTTATAATATTGATTCGAGGGGCAGTCAAAAAGTTTCGATACACGTCGCACAACGTCTTAAAAATAACTGCCATTCAAACAGTTACCTTGATATGAGCCGCGACACGTAAAAACCAACAATGTGGTTGTGCGCCCAGCGCAGACTCAGATCAGCCTGGGCATCCGCCCAGTCTGATCAGAGTCTTCGCTGTCCGCATGGAGGTAGCTTAGACCCTTAGCTACCTTTTAAGCATTTAGCGAAGAGTCTGAGCGGACCAGGGGTATGCCTATACTGCGCACAACCACATTGTTGGTTTTCTCGTGTCGCGGCTCATATAATTATCATCGTCAGCATATTTTGAAAATTATGTACGATTAAGATTGACTCTACTTGAAAATTACTAACTAGTAGGTGGCGCACTATTCTGACGCCAGCAATTTTGAAACATCTTGCATAGATCTATCGCATTTGTTCATAGCTCGAGATAAAAGGGAGTATTTGGTGATAATTAAAGCCCCAGTCACACATTCACGGTTCAGACCACGGTTCACCACGGTTTCACAAACCGTAGCACACCGTCGTGATTCGTAGTAGCACCGTAGATGCATCCGTCGTGTTCCGTAATGATCCCTGAAGAACCGTGGGAGTATCTACGGAAATTTTAAACTGTTTAAAACTTCCGTGGTGAACCGTGGTGGCTTGTAGGCGTGGCCTAAACCGTAGCGTAACCGTAACAGAATCGTGCTCATTCGTAGCGCTACCGTAGGTGCATCCGTGATTATCCCTGGCTTTCCGTCGGTATTCATAGTGAAGAAACTGCGTACTAGCACTTCTACAGGTGTGAGCCAATTTGACATATACGAGTAATAAGGGAAAGATTCATTATCACTTAATAACTTATTTTTTTCTTAACATATTTTTACATCACAAACGGTATCAGAAAGTAAAATTCTTCATCTTTAATACTGTGTTTTAATTTTGATTCTAGCACAAGTACAAAATGGTCTTTTTTGGGGTGATTTTCTAGAGGTACATAATTAATTAAAACAAATAACAAAATCTCCGTAAAACCAGTAGGGCACATGAATTCAACGACTTATTTCGAATCAAATTGATACAAAATGTTATGCATCACAAATAGATCAGATGAGAAGAAAGAGTATATTTTCATCTGGTATAAATTTTATTAGTCTAGGTAAATGATAAAATGGTCTTTTTTCAATATTTGTTAAAATTTTAGTTGATTATTTTTTTGCCGGTGGTTTCCGTGCGTTTCCGTAAAATGCGACGCTAGGACACGACTCCGGCTTTCAGGTAATAGCTCCAGGCGGAGATTACCACGATAAGGTATGATAGAATGTTGTTGAAATGAATTTTCAAGTGAATGAATTATTCAAAATGTAGATTTATCCAGTACTGTGTCTAAATTTTGCTTTAACTGAAAGATAAAAGTAAATTCATTTAGTTTTTATTTTATTTTTTCTGGCCCAGAGTTGCAGTAGAGAACCAGTTTGGTTTCTGATGTTAGAACAGAAGCGAAACCGTGCTAGTGAAATACAATTATAATTGATGCTGATATTCTTTGGTCTTATTAGCAATCATATGAAGACCATAGGTCGGCTAACTCCTTTAAATTGGCGAAATAATTGGTATCACTGGTGCCGAATTGAAAGACACAATATAAAAATAATCTTATGATTGTATAATGCCAATTAGTAATGTCGGTATGTTTAGAAATTAAGCTTTTGCTCAATTGTTGCTCATTTATGTAATAATTAATATGAGGCAAACAAAAATCCACACTATCTGCATATGCAATATGCAGTTGACTCTAAAACCCAAACAAAACTTAGATTACAAATAACTAAATGAGGGTGAATTCCGGAAACTAAAGAAGAAAACCTGTGGTCCACGATAAGAGTTACAATGACGAGAGGCTGATGGAAGGACGATGGTGACAGGTTGTGTAATGGAACCCGTTTACGTCTGAGAAGGTTTCCGCCTTCGGAAATCGAACTTGGGACCGCTAGATCAGCGGGTCAGCGTTTAGCCTACTAAGCTACAAGGGCTCCTCGAAGATAAAACTTTGGCGATCTCTAGCGATTTAATACCTATAATTTTGTTAGTAGGAAACAGAACATTTTATTTTCTACAGCATTTAAGTTATGTTTTTTGCTGATTTTTTTTATATCTTAAAGAAAGTAAATTACTTAATTTACAAAGAAGGTCTACATGCATGTTTTTTTTTTTATTCATTTGTTTCATTCTTCTATTTAATGCATTATACAAATCCGTAATTCCAATGAAAACGCTATTATTGTATCATGTTTATTATTATTTTAAAATTTATAATCTTATTTTGATCCAGTTTCATAAATTTCATTATATTACTCAATGTCAATTAAATCAATGTGTGAATATACACTATTACTGACACGGCACGCGTATACTTAATTGAGTCGCGACACGAAAAAATCAACAAAGTGGCATATATGCATAGCAATGACTAAGATCAGCCTAAGCGTTCGCCAAGTCTGGTCAAAGTCTTTGCTGGTGGCGTGGAGATAGCTTAGCTACCCTTAAAGTACACAGCGAAGACTCTGATCAGACTTGCCATATGCCAATGCTGATCTGAGTCTTCACGAAGTACTTATGACACTTTGTGGGTTTTGTCGTATCGCGGTTCGACTGGATTAACAAAACGTAATAATGTATGAAATATATATGCCGCGACTCGCCAAAACTAACAAGGTGGCATGTGCACTTCGCGTAGATTCAGCAGTCCGAGCAGAGTCTTCCCTTTCCGAGTAAAGGGAGCTGAGAGTCTAAGCCCTCTCCATGCTGGCAGCGAAGACTAAGATCAGCCTGGACACCCGCCCTGGACATGCGCTAACAAGATAGCATAGGTCTTAACTATCCCTTTGCGGACAGCGAAGACTGGCTAGATTGGGTGGATGCCGAGGCTGATCTGAGTCTTTGCTGGGCGTACATTCTGCTTTGTTCGTTGAGTCATGTGGAAAAAATCTGTTCTCTTTAACGATAAAATAAATGCATAATGTTTACTCACTCGTTAAATTATAGGTTTTTATCATCATGAAATTTTAACTAATCTTATTTTCACAAGCCTTTTTTATTTTATTATTATTTTTGAATCAAAATTTTGTGCAATCAATCATATTTTTGCTTGTCTGTTCTAACAAAACCCTCAGTTTTACAATTGTGTGACATACAATTCATTTATTTATTTATTGTTCTTGATATTGTTGCACTTAAATTCTATGTTTGAGTCAAACATGTCAAACATACATTTTGTCCAATATAATGTTTGAGAGAGAGAGAGAGAGAGAGAATTCGGTCACGTAAAATTTTGATAATCATTGCATTATGAGACTAAATGACATGAACTGTTAGTAAATAACTAAAAGCACCTCTTTTCCCCCCTTATTGGCAGCAAAAATCATTTTGTATTTCTGGAGCGTGACAATTCCTTTTAAGAACTAAACATCTTTGAATAATGATAATAATAATATAATTCTTCTTCTTCTTCTTATTATTATTATTATGAAATATCATCATCATGTGTTCTGACAGCATCATGCAAAGGAAATCCAAAAGGTTTAATTACATTACCATAACTATTTTATGCATGAGTCTGACTATTCTAAGAGACTCATGCAATGTGATCAATATTCAATTAAAGTCATAATGATAGATATTTTATTATGATCGAGATAAGAATATTAGCCTCAGGAAATACCTTGACACCATTGCGATTATCGCATACTGTCGTTAAGTTTCGGAGATCAACCGAAAGATCTCTGGAGATCTACCTGTCTAAGACGAAACTCAATAACCTAGATGACGAAGTACGAGTATTCTGCCAGATGCGTAGACAACCGTGGAAGTTTTGTCACAACGAAAACTCACTTTTTATTCAAGAGAAAAAAGTTCCCAGACTCGAAAGTTTATGATCTTGGATTACTTTCCATGTCAATGCAAAATGACTACTCAAAATCAATTTTCCGTACAAAATTTTTATTTGTTAACCGATTTTCAAAATTTTTGCTGCACATTTTTCGAAAAATTCAGTACTATATTCTGTCATAAAATACTTTTCTTGCCTATACTAATAAATTAAACATCATCAACAAAAATCATTATCATGACCACCGTTAAACCGTAGACAATCGTAGGAGCCGTGGCACTACCGGCTTGAGTCGTACTAGCACCGTAGCGAACCGTACTGTCATCGTAAGCGTCCGTAACACGACCGTGGAATACCCTTGTTGTCCGTAGTGCTGCCGCCTTGCACCGTCGCGAATTCGTAGAGGATCCGTACAGACACCGTACAAACACCGTGAGAAACCCTAATGGAACCCTGGAAAACCGTAGTGATGCTGGATTTTCTACGGTTCATCCCGATTTTGCCGTCTAGGTCAAACCGTGGTGAATCATGATGAACCGTAGCCTGATCCGTGAATGTGTGACTGGGGCTTAAGGATAAATTTTGATAGTTCTGCATAAAAATATATGTTGTGACCCTCATCTGAACCGTCTCGACGAGATGGTTCAGATATGGGGTCACAACATATGGTTTCAATGAGAAATGAGAAAAATTATCCATCAGTTATCATCAAATATCCTTCTTATCTAGAGCTCTGATACACAGATACATGTATTGATCGAACTTGCACTTTGTTATTGGTCTAGTCTGGTGACTTAACATAATGAAAAAAGAATGCTTCATGTATGAGAAAAATGGTTGAGAAATTTTGTGATTCGTTGCAGTTATACAGTTCCGTGCCAACAGTTTGTCAACTTTTCTAAAATCCTACTGAGATGTTTGTATTTTGCCAGTGCGCAAGCAAATCAAACGAGTTCTGCTCAAAACAATACATAATTTTATACGTTTGATTTTCCTGATGATAAGGAGAGGTTTTCTACCCTGAACTGAAGAAATGTTGCGCAATTTCTTGTCTCTACGAAAACTAATTACTATGTGCAGAATGATCATGAAAAAGGCTGAAGATGGGCAACTTTTTCCTTCAGCCCCGTATCATCTACATGTAGGGTAGCTTTTTGTAAGTAAGTCGAACAAATTAAACTGATGACATTAATATTTCAGCTTGGTGGGTCATCAGCTATTAAGACACACGACGTTACTTTAATCTATGAACAATATGCATAAAAGACTCCCAATTCTAACACAGCGCGCTTATAGAAGCAATGGAAAGTTTCCGTGTTTTATTCTGCAACAATTCACTGTCTCGGAGCGCGTGAATCTAATTGCTGACGTCACTGGCATTACTGACGTAATTTTGTGACGGTTTTAGACGTTAGACGGTGTAACGTCTCTTTTTCTTTGCGAAATCGCCATATAATCGTATATTTACCTTAGATACAGTCAAGAATATTGGCGGGAGCCTGAACGCGCTGGCAGGAAGGTTGGGAGAGTTTGAATGAAACGAATACTCAGTCTTTTCAGCATTTTTGAGTGTTAGAATCGAAATAGTTCAGCTCTAGCATTGAATTGTTGAGTAATAATTCACTGTTTGTCGGTCAGTTGTAAGTAGATATATCACTCGCGCTCCGCGCTCGTGATATGATCTACTTTACAACTGACCTCCAAACAGTGAATTATTATTCAACAATTCACTGCTAGAGCTGATCTATTTCTTAAACACAAACCTATGCTTTGTCATTGAGTCGAACACCGATTTGCCCTGGAGTCGAACACGGGCATACAGTTTCAGAGACGGTTTACTCACTGTATCACTAGCAAATACAATCAGTCACATACTAAATGCACAAACATATTTTCCTCTTTTCTTTATGCACGGTCTACGCTTATCATAAATGAAATAGCACACCTGGTAACTGAGCCCCTTAAACGAAAGTTTTTCTACATGCACCAGGAGTCACAAGGTGGATTTATCTGCATTTACGTACATTGCTATGTGTCTTATTATCCCAAAAAGAGTGTTTTAATTTGACATCAAACAAAAATGAGTTATTTAAAAAATGCGGATTTTCTGGATATCACAGACCGTACATGAGTTTGTCCTATAATGGCTGCATCAGTATATCTGTTCGAGTCAGGGGCAATTCTGTTCGACTTAAGGGCTATTTTGGGTAGGTGGATAAAACCCCTTGTTATTCCCTTTTTTCACGAAGTATGGCTAAACGGTTGCAGCTTTTTGGCGCTTTGAAAGCTGCGCTAGCTGTTGCATGACCCAAACACGACGTGGGTCAATAGCCAGGGTCTGTAAGCGCAAGACAATACAAAAGATGTTCGACTCAAGGGCGAACTACCCTACCTGTAAACGACGATATCTCGTGAACTTAGAATAGCATAAATTATATAGAGCACTGATACTGTTTTGTCTTTTATTGTCTTCCTTAAATAAAAAATGTTGTGTTAGGTCCATATAGTGCACTCTTTAGCTAATTTACTTTTTTTTTTTATCTTTTCAAACGTTTTGGTCTACATTTATTGCAGTCAATTTTGCTCTGATTTACATGAGCATCATTCTCTAATTGTATTTTGAGAATAGAGAAAATGAGCAAAATGTACTCAGTTTTCTACGTTTTCTTAACAGTTAACACGGAAGTCTTATGTAAGCCTAGTGTTCTACACTGTCTTAATTGGGCATCAAAACTCGAATTATGGATATCCATAAATCAAATTATGGATATCCAAAAATCTTGAGAATATTAGATGTATAAAAAGATAAACGGACATCAAAAAATCAACTTTTGGATATCCAAAACTAGCAGTGAACATTCTATAAGGTGCTTATTTCTGTTTATGGATACCAATAATTTGTTTTCAGTATCCACTTTTCAATATATGGATATCCAAACTTTACTTTAGAACTACACTGTCCTGCGACGGATCTAAGTGTTCTCATTTTGCCATGCTAATTTGTATTGGGAGCCATTTTACTATTTATTCCCAATTTATTGATGTTCATTATTCGAATTATGGATATCCATTATTCAAACTATTGATATCGATAATTATTTATGAATATCCATAACTATTTATTGATATCCATAATTGAAATTATAGATATCTATAATCTGAATTATATTGAATTATGGATACCCATAAATCATGTTCCATAAATTATGTTGAATTATATATATATCAATTAATCGAACTATGGATGTCCATAATTCAATTTAAAGAGATTCATAATTCGAATTATAGATATCTTGTATTTGACATGATTCATGGATAGCCGTTATTCGAAGTATAGATATCAACAGATATCATAGATATTCCTACATGTAGCTCGATAAAATCAAATTTTAATCCAATCACATAAATGGTTCTTGTCAACAAAAACAAAAATGATAAGAAAGAAAAGAAAAGGAGTGATTTCCATCCATTGGTTAACTATATGGATGGATGGATCCGATGTCGTAGGCTTTACTGTGGCTCAGTCATATCAGGATTAATGAAAGACTGTGCACAATGGAACCCTGTGTGCAACTGAGAAGATTTTGGGAATCAAACCTAGGACCACTAGATCAGCAGACCAATGCTAAACCCACTGAGCTACTGGACCTGAGATACATGTATACTCTTGCATAATGTACTGCACTTTAAAGGCCCTCTGCTCCTTCACTAGTCTGTATTCTGACTCCATGTAACATGTGCTTGTATGAGTTTATTCCAAATTTTCATACTACTGTAAATATTCTATATATTGGGACAGATAGGCTGGAGCAAAGAGTACAGACCCAGATCAGACTGCTCCTATTGGGGTCTACACTATCTGCATCTTTTGAATGCATAACTACGTAGATATGCAAGCTGATCAAAATCTGTTATGTTGTAACAGCTAAACTGTCTGAGAATTGTATTTTGAAACATTCCAAAATTTTCAGAATTATTCCATGGTAGCTCCTTCTTCTCATTTTTCCCCAGTTTTCCCAATTCAAACAAAGTGAAACCTCATTAAAAATACATTTTAAAAAAATGTCAGAACATCATATTAGTCGTTTTAAAATCAGTAAATGCTAAATTATTCGACTGGCAATATACAAACAGAGAAGCATCTGATCAGCAAGTGTCACAACTAACAAAAAAAAAAAAAAAAAAAAAAAAAAAAAAACACTTTCCGAAGTTATAATTTTTTACAGTTTAAACAGGTCCATTCTTTGCCAGTATAAAAATATCAGAACATCATATAAGCGTTTTAAAATCACAACTTAAGTGTCACAACTAAAAAAAAAACAAAAAACAAAAAAAAAAAAAAAAAAAAAAACAACACACACACCACTTTCCGAAATTATATTTTCTTTCACAGTTCGGACAAGTCCATTCTTTGCCAGTATAAGGAGGGTATAACCTCTGTTGCATCCAACTGATCTGTCTTTAACTGTTAGCAATATGGGACACTTAGCATTACATCTATTGGTTTTACCGGTGTCAGTTTAATATGTATACATAGTACTTATCAGCAGCAAAAGTGGTGATTACCTTCTGAATAATTAGTGGGTCCAGATACAGGTGTGAGATTCTACATGTGTAAGATGATAACGAATCCACCACCTTTGAACTGGAACCATGCTAAGACAGAGAGAGGGCTATTGCAATTATCAACTAGGTGCTAAAAAGTTTAACTACAAACTTCTCCTGTTGTATCTTGGCCTTTAAACGTCTTTGTCAGTATGCAAAAAAATTAACTGTGTTGCTTCTAAGGAAATATATAACGGTAGGCTTCTAGAAAAATGAGCGAATATGGCAATTTACAACAAATTTTTATTAGCGTAGAGTCTGGATTTTGTGAAAGAGAACAGTTTGTAAAAGTGCTTAAGATTTTGAAATATTTTCCCATAACGTCAATAGCGACTTGACAAAAATCAGGACTCACTATATTTAGAATGCTGCAGTTCTGTGTGTTAATGAAAATGATTTACAACAAATGAGCCGCGACACGAGAAAACCAAAAATTAGTTGTGCACCCAGTCTGAAAAGATTTCGCTAAGCGCTTAAAGGGTAGCTAAGGGTCTAAGCTACCTCTATATAGACAGCTAAGACTCTAATTAGACTGGGTGGATGCCCAGGCTGATCTGAGTCTGCGCTGGGCGCACAACCACTTTGTTGGTTTGCTCGTGTCGCGGCAGCCCTAAATATGATATGTCAGTTGTTTCGAATTAAAACAAAAATAACTGGTCAGTGAAAATCGTGATGAGACGGCTCATTATGAGAGGTCTCATCTGGATTTTCAGTTTTGTTTGAAAATCCTGATGAGACGGCTCATTCCCCGTCTCGTCTGGATTTTCACTGTTTGCAATTGTAACATGTCCGAATTTATTTACTGTCCGAATTTACCTGATTTTACCCTATCCGCGATGCTGTTGAGGCGAATGTAGATATATAAGCCGCGACACGAGAAAACCAACATAGTGGTTGTGCGCCCAACGCTGACGCAGATCAGCCTGGGCATCCGCTAAGTCTGATCAGAGTTTGCTTTGCGCTTAAATGGTAGCCAAGATTCTGAGCTGGCTTGTTGCGGGCAGCAAAGACTGGGATGCCCAGGCTGATCTGAGTCGGTGCTGGGCGCACAACAACTCGGTCGGTTTTCCCGTGTTTAAACAAAGGTTCACTCTGCCTACCAGAAAAAAAAATCATTAATCTATAAGTCCTACCTTGTAGACTCCACTTGTAATCTTTAAACATTTGTGCATTGTGATGTCATATCCAAGTGTATTGTGACGTCATATAACCAAATGTTAAAGCAGCGTGCACTAACAACTACTGTGTAGGATATATTCGTGAAGCCTACATCAATTCTACATGTGTTTAGGCCGTGGGAAGGGACAATTGTGGCTCGTGTCGGTGTGTGGTAGGAGAAGGTGGAGGTGAGGGCGGAGTTGTTCGATAACCCGATGTAAATACTGGCGGAGTTGCTGGGACAAAATTTAGTGAAAGCGAAACCCCCGAAGGGGTCGCTTGCTAGACAGTTGGGACCCATGAGAATATTTCTCTTTGGAAAGTGGAAAGACATTCGGAGAAATTCGATTTTAAGGGTTTGAAACGTTTCTTTCTTTGCCAAATCCTGTGATATATTTATATTTACGGGCGCACAGGTATCATACCGTTTGCTGGGATCGGTTGATTTCATGCTAATCTTGTATCGGCGTGAAATTTTTGAGCTCGGAGTAAGTATAGGCGGTCAGTTTAAGTATTAACAAAATCAGAACAAACGACCATAAACACTAAATGTAGACATACATGTTATTTTAAATGATTTCTCCGTCAAGTTAAAATATTTAAAATTTGTTGCAAGCAGAAATAAATGTGCATCGGGATAAAATATCTGAATCGAAACATAAAAATTGACAATAATTTGGGTTTGATTAGCAATAACCCTCATTTGCGTTAATGATGGTGGTTTGCCTTTAGGCATGTGAAAAAAAATCAATTTTAACTTTCCATATGGTAGCTCTTTTCAGAAATCTATCACAAATAGTGAAAAAATATCATTTTTCGGGCACAACCCCCTCAGTGAGTGCGAGTAATGACCGCGGATTAGCCTAAACAATCACATGCACCGCGGTCTGTAAAACACACATCCACAGTACAGACCAACATTTGGAGTTATAGGCATCCTGTTTTAGTGGTGATTACTACAGGATGCTTGGTCAGATTAAACTGACATTTTGACAAAATATATACCACTAATCTACCTACAAAACTACAAAAGATTCCATATTTCTGGCAAACTGTAATTAATGATTGAGTCGACTGAACGCATTTGTTTGCCGTTTTCTGCTTCCTTCTTATTATTATTCGCTTTGCAAAGGAACAGAACGTTTTGCTAAGATAGCGATCGTTCGAGAGGAAACGTTGTTCAAAACTGTTCTGTTTGCATGAATCTTTTATTTACAAAAACAGCCTGATGATCTATAATTTACCATTTGTCAACAGAACCCCTCAACAGTTTCACCATTATTAGCTGCGTCGATCCAAGATTAGCATGAACTCAATCGATTCTAGAAAACGGTATGATACCTGTGGGGCGGTATCGTGGTAAAACGTGTTGAATAAGATTATTAACAATGCCATACATATATAACTAATGTCATGTGCTCTATCGTTCTAAAATCAAATGGTATTAGTATATCATTATACCAGAATGACTTTCTGTGCCAATAGACTGGTCATCAAAACAGCACCTCACAGATGGAAAAAAAAAAAACAGAGTAGGTGTGTTTGACTGCCAGAATCTTTGTTTCTTGTTTTTTTTTTTTTTTTTTTTTTTTAATGTAAAGGACTATCCGAAAAATGCGACAATTTGATGACAAAAAGACATCACGAATGCGGGGGAGCGCAGCCAAAAAAAGTGCACAACGAAAGGTCTAGTGACTTTTGATTTTAAGGTAACCCTCTATAATGATATAAACTTGAGGGAAATGTCGATTAAATGCCCTGGAATTAAGCAATATGACAGAAAAAACTACCGGTCTAAATTCCTCCTGATTTTCAAATGTCTATTTTAAAAATTCAGCCACTTGTCCCAGAAAAAAACTAATTGCTTAGTTTTAGTTTCGTTAACAGCTCTCCATGGAATAAGCGAGATAACACCTAAATGTCAAGGTTACGTTGCAGGCTAGATATCAGATATGTGTAAGATTGTTGCATACCAATTGGGATTTTGTTTTTATAGACCTACACTATAAAAAGTCCGTAGATTTTACGGTAAAATAACTGGCAACCAGCTCCCAGTTATTTTTACGGGCGTTTGTCTGTAGAACATTGTTGAAAATTACGATATTGGTAGTGTTAAGGGTACTGGCCGCACTCGAAATACCTTTATAGTATGGAAGGACAATAAGACCATAACAACACCTGTTCTATTCTAGCCTACTCTGCCTGATAATTCCTGCAAATTTTTATGGGCGCCCGTAAACGGGAATGGACTGGCAGCTGGTTGACAGGTATTCTATTACAGTGTATATGCAAAAAATATCATGCTTCCTGTTATATATAGTTAAATTGGAAGTACTTTACCACCCCTAGAGGAAGAAGTTTGACAAGTCTCATTGCAAAGAAATCCATACACTTGTTAGCTGTCTGGTAGTAAGGCTCTTGTCTATTTTAGCTCGTTAAATACGTTACTCCATTGAAAATTTATTAGAACACATTGCAAAGATACAGAATAATATCTTGTATTTGTATTTTTTTTCTTTTATTTGGGAGAGTATTGATATTACTGTCCTGAACACTTTTTTTATGTTGCAGAAACACCTTTATGTCTAATTTGGTAAGTAATATACGTTACTTATACACAATCATATTGCGACCATAAACTGTTTCGTCTGGAAAACATGTCTTTGAAAATGTTAGTTTTACATATTTTCACCAGATAATCTATTACCTTTGTAAAAACTGCATGCTTTATTTTGGTTGATAAGTATTTAGAACGATACCATTGCATTTGAATAGAGATAAAAATGATGATAATAACTTTAATAACAGGTGTTTTGGTCTAGTGGTTCAGAGTTCTGACTCGTAAAAATTAGGTCTCTTGCAGCTGTAGCTTCGAGCATCTCCCAGGGCAAAGAAGGCATATTCACGTCCTGCTTGCGGAAGGTCAGGCAGGTTTTTTTCCCGGAGGCATCATTTTCCGCCCACCTTTGTGTCACGATAGGCTCGATATAAGTGCAATATTCTCGAAAGAATAAAAGAATCAAGAATAAAAATGATAATAATAATAATAGACACTCCCGTATAGTAGCTTTCAGTTTGCACTGCTTTAAAATAAGAGTTTCAAGTCTTAACATGAGACAGACTTCAAAAGATATTATAATACTGACTTCCTGGCAAAAAAAATGACCAACATCCAAAATTATCTTCAAACAATGATCAAACATCATTAAATCCGCAATTATAACGTAATCTACTATATTAATGGCATCAAACAGTAACAAGTATATATCTATGGTGTAGAGCGTATGCTGTCACTACTCTTCGTCCGCAGAGAGAGGGGGGTGGGGGAGGCATTTTCCAGATATGGGGTTCGAATAGCCCATACAAAATACAACTTTTTGGCATGTGTAACTCTTTAGCCATTGGAGCTTGTTAAAACAGCTATCCACATACGTTACCTCGTGGGTTCTATTAAAAACTCACGAGAAACGATGTTTCGGGTCATAATTTTGTACTATACAGAGTATATACGAGTTTCGTACCTTAAGTGATTTATTATAAACGATGGTTCAGCAATTATAACATGTATCACTATATATCAATATCAGTAAATTAAGGTAACAGAAATATAATCAGGTAGTGGGGCATACTGTAAAATATGGTATGGTATGATGGCTTGGTATGTGGTATGGTATGAAAATCCATACCATACCACATACCATACCAAACCGCCATACCAAATTAATTATTAACCCGTACTTAAAAGGAAGATTCAAAATACTATAGAACTGTCTAACTCAGCTGTTGCTTTGATACACTGCATTATTTTAGTCTCAATGGTTGTGTAAGTTGCTTTTAAACGACTGCATGACAAAATCAACTGAATAAGATTGGATGCCTATCGAGGACTTAGATTGGCATGCGCATCCACGCAGTCAGAACAGACTCCAAATCTGAGCATGAAAAACCCAGTACCATTGGTTTCAACGAAAACAAAAATTGGACGGAAGACCAGGATGATCACACACCTTGACTCAGCTCATAGTTCAGGTGCTTTAGTTTTTTAAATGATGTGGCTCAACAGTTTTAATAAATGAGCCTCGGCGTGAGAAAATCTTTCTATTGCATATGCCAGCAAAATAAGCGGGTAAGCCTGTGCATCCACGTAGTCTGATCAGTATCTTTGTTCTTATTTGTTTAGAAAGTATAATCTCTCTGGTTTCTATACTAAATTTCCAATCGCTAGCTGGTCTTTGTAGCTGAGCAGTTTGGTTTGTGCACCTTGTCGGAAATCCCGGACAGGTTTTCTTGCTAAGGACTCAAATATACATTTGATGTAGCAAGTGCAGACAGATCTAAGTGCCTTCAGACCACTAACCAAGCTAATTTCCAATTAATTAAGTATGTTTGATAAATAGAGAAAGCTTCAAGTTTTCTTAGATTTATTGGGGGTTTGCAGTAGTTGAGGCATTATGAAAAAGAATAAAGTAGTCCAATTAACCTGCGCCAAAAATACCAGCTTGTACATTTTCGTATGTGAAAATTCTGGTATGCTTGGGGTATGTAAGAGTGAATCCGAACGCAAGTACACTTCAGCACCTACCAGCTTATGGATTAGTGATAATAAGAAAAATCTTTAAAAAATATAATATGGAAGTGTATTTGTAATATGTATCTAGGCATGCTAGGTGAAGAATTGACAATAACTTTCATGAAGATGACTCAAGTGAGCTATGTCAATAGGCACCCGCAACTGTGATTTTGACACTGGTTAGCGACAATGACCTATCTCGAGTTTGAGCTGCCCAGTTTGGAATACAAAAATGGACCGCGGTAAATCTTGAGATTGACCTGATTCCAAAACAGTTACCAACACGCTGTAATGTTTTGTTTGTGTGTAGAAATCAAAAAAGTAGAAAGTAGAAATCAAAAGTAGATCTACACTGAAAAAAGAAAGTTTTGAATAACTGCATCTTCCATTGTAAATTTACAAACAAGAGAAAACATTTTGAATTAACATCTGACAGAGTGCTAGTATTCATGCAGTGCAGTACAAAAACGAAGATTAAATATTCATTGACCTTTGATATTATTGGCTACATTTTGACATACGCATTACTTGACTAATGAAAGATGTGGAACAAAGGTGAAGTTATACTTTGCTGTGCCGAGAAAAAATGTTACTATAAACAGTATAAAGGCAGTCCAAGGGCTAGGGGTTGCAGGTTGCAGGCTGCAATAAAATTAAGGAGACAATGCATTTATATCTTCCATGTTATTGTATGTCATCTCAATCATTTCTTTTGCTTAAACAGCTTATATTAATGGTAACCTTCTCTTTTGAACTCCATGCAAAAATAAGCCATTTGCCACCCGTGATAGCAACTGACACAAATGTAGCCACTTGATGGGACTACATATATTGAAGATTTCGGAAGCTTTTCCAAAGTATCTGAACAGGGAAGGCAGAAACTCTAATCAGACTGTTCGGAAATGCCCAAAGGGACTTTGTTATGGAACATGGCCCATACACAATATTCAGATATCCCATAATTGGGCTATTTCAGGAGAGAAAGTATACTTCTGGATTTCCAGCGACTCCACCTGAAGAATATCAATGATGTATGCTTTATAGATAGCACAAGCCCCATAAATTTTTATCCAAACACTCGCGGCGAGGACTCTGATCAGACTGAGTCTTCTCTGGCCGTACATATGCAAAGGGTTCCCTTATCTCAGGATGCAAACTATTATTCTTTTTTTTTAATATAAAAATGCATTCTTTTTTAGATATTTTCTTTTATTTATTATTATCAGTTTTATTTTTCTTTATTTTTTTCAATTTATAATGGTCAGTTCAAAGGCTCACATTAGAAAAAAATCCCGAGTCCAAGATTGAAACATTTTCTTCTGCCGTCACTCAAATTTCTGTTACATTGTACATGTGTCAGTCCTAATGAGATGATTTTTGAAACCAGAAGGTCATAAATCTACTCCATTATCAGCGGATGAGGACTGACTTCAAACACACCAACAGGATTGTTATAAACATGGAATGGAATGGAATGGAATGGAGTGGAATGGAATGGACTGGCAGGGCGGGCAGTCTCCTTCATTCCACTAATTTGGGAAGGCAGTCTTACCGGAAAGCATATGCTCCCTCTGAGGGAGAAAATATTTCCTGTAAGAGTTCTCCCAAGTGGAGTGTAGATTAACCCATCGTTTGCATTCCATTCCACCATTCCAGTCTAGGTTTTAAACTATGGTAATTAGAACAGTGAAAAAGGCTTAATTTACAAAATTAATGAATATTATAGAACCCTAGCTTATTTGATTTTTCTCATATCTGAGTAATGGTCTCAAACTCGTATATGTCATATTCTGATTAACTGTCAAAAATCTGGTAAAATCAGTGATGGCCTGCAGCCCCGCGCAAAATAGCGACTTTGTAGTAACACCAACAATTCATTCCCTTTTAACCCCTGTCAGTTTATCTGTACTTAATTGGCCCTTAAACATCCATGTTGATGATCAGGTTATATTGACAGACATACTGCCTACACTGCTGCTCTTTTCTATCAATTATCACATCTGGTGATAAAATATATCACTGAAACAACAAGTACTTATCAAGAGTCGATTTTGTTAACATATTGTCAGGCATTTTATAATGATGGGTATAGAAATTAAAATGCTTATGTCATGGTCTAACTGCTATTGACTTCCAGAGCCTACAAATCTAGATAAAACTACAGGATAATAATAATTTTGGTATGGTCGCTTGGTATGGTATGTGGTATGGTATGGGATTTTCATACCATACCACATACCATACCACCATACCATACCATATTTTACAGTATGCCAGGTAGTGGACATTAACAGAGTAAGTAACCACCATTTCCCTTCAATAGGTAGATAAGACCCTCAGAAAAGCGCTGCTCTGCAAGCTTCATCGTCTCCACAATCAGTAGAATTCGACTGCGTGGTGATAACTGCATTTTAGCTCACCTGAGCCTTTAGGCTCATAGGATATCTTATAGTTTAGCCAGACATCCGTCCTCCGTCCGACGTCCGTCAGTCCATCCGTGGTCAACATTTTCAAACATCCTCTGCTCTGAAGCCACTGGGCCGATTGAAGCCATATTTCATATAGAGCCTACCTAGGTCAAGGTCAAGGTCACAGTTGCTATTTTCAGAAAAACTTGGGCATCGCTCTAGCGCTTTTATTTATTGACCGATTTTGATAAAACTTCACTTAATGTCAAGTATAATAATATCTTGAATAAATTACCGTTTCAGTACCACAGGTCCAAGGTCAATGTCACAGTTGCTATTTTTAGAAAAAAAAACTTTATCATCCCTCTAGCCCCTTTATTCATTGACAATTTTGGTGTAACTTCACCCAAATGTTTAGTGTGACAATATCTTGGACACGTTCGCGATCCAGAATTTTAGAGTCACGGTCAAGGTCACAGTTGCTTTTTTTAGAAAATACATTGTCATCCCTCCTGAATGATTTTGACAGTACTTGACACAAATATTTAGCATGACAATATCTGGGACAAATTCACGTTTCAGCATTGCTGGTCCAAGGTCAAGGTCACAGATGCTATTATAGGTACATGTAAATCTTTGTCATGCTTTTAATGCCTTTATTTGTTAACTGATTTTAATATAACTTCACACAACTATTGAGTATAACAATATCTTGGACCTGTTCACCTTTCAGGGATGTAGATCCAAGGTCAAGGTCACAATTGCTGAAAAAACTTTGTCATCCCTCTAGCACTTTTATTCATGACAGATTTTGATGTAACTTCACACAAATTTATGTCTTAACACATTACTCATATAGTGAGGCGTATGGCGGGGGCAATTATCACCTTTAGTGATAATTTTATTCTATTCTATCCCTAACTTATTAGGTCATTGGGGCACCACAGATGACTTCCAAACAATCCCTTTCCACCTTGTCCTGTCTTCAGGTGCCCTAGTGGAGCTGGCAAAATCCATCACTGTCCACTCCTTAATATTGTCTTCCCACCTCTTCTTCTGTCTACCTCTTCTTCTTTTTCCTTTCACTGTGTTCTGTAGAACCAGAAGACCTTGAGTCGTGGCCGAACCACCTCAGTTTTAGACCTTGAGACGTGGCCAAACCACCTCAGTTTTCGTTTCTTGACCAGCATCAGGAGTAAATCATATTCTCCAATGGCTGCTTGGATCTTCCTGCGAACCTCCTCATTGGTTATATGGTCCTTGTACAAAATGTTCTGTAACCTTCGGTAGCATCTCATCTCAAAGGCCTGCGATCTTTTCTCTAACTCTGCTGTCAAGGTCCACGATTCACAGGCATATAGAAATATGGAAATGACAAGGGAGCGTAATAAGTTTCACCTTCGATCCAAGAGATATGTTGTTATCTCTCCAAATTGGTTTCAGCTTGGTAAGAGCTGACGTGGCTTGTGCAATCCTTGAGAGAACCTCCTGTTTTGAGCCATCATCTGAGACGACTGCTCCAAGGTATTTGAAGCTTGTTACGGTACCCAGCTTCTGTCCTTTTACCTTGATCTCCCTCTGGATGCCGTCTGCGCTGTTTGTCATCAGTTTGGTCTTCTCAGCACTGATCTCCATCTTAAATCTCATAAGCCTCATCAATCATTCATCAGCTTCATCAGTCATTCAAGCAAAGTCATGCTGAAAGTCATCTTGAACAGGCTTAAACCACAAGCAGAGGAGATAATCGCTGAGGAACTGGCTGGGTTCTGAGCAGGAAGGAGCACCACAGAACAGATCTTCAACCTTAGAATCCTGTGTGAAAAGTATCTTCAACATTAGCAGAATCTGTACCATGTCTTCATTGATTTCAAAAAAGCCTTTGACAGGGTATGGCACGCAGCCTTATGGGCCACCATGCGGAAGTACAATATCAGTGCAAATCTAGTTCACACCACTGAGCAGCTATACGATAAGGCTACAAGTGCAGTGCTAATAAATGGCAGCACAGGAGAATGGTTCAGAACAACAGTTGGAGTAAGACAAGGATGTCTTCTGTCACCCACCCTCTTCAACATTTTTCTCGAACGGATCATGTCTGATGCTCTGGAAGAACATGACGGAAAGGTTAGCATAGGCGGCAGAAACATTACCAATCTGCGGTTTGCCGATGACATAGACACTGTAGCTGAGGAAGAGCAGGAACTAGGCGCTCTAGTTGAAAGTCTCGACCAAACCTATTAGTGATTGTCTAGTAATTAGTTTTTAAACAGGTTTTTCATACATTTTGCTAGTCTAATTCTAGTCTAGTCTATCCCATAGACTTGTGAGGTCGTTGGGACATCACAGATGACTCTACAAAAAGCCCTGTCTGAAGCTGCCCTAGTATAGCTAGCCAAATCCATCCCTGTCCATTCCTTAATATTGTCTTCCCACCTCTTCTTCTATCTACCTCTCTTTCTCTTTCCTTTCACTGTGCCCTGCAGAATTATCTTTGCTAAACCAGAAGACCTTGAGACGTGGCCAAACCCCCTCAGTTTCCTTTTCTTGACCAAGGTCAGGAGTTGGTCATAATCTTCAATGGCTGCTTGGATCTTCCTGCGAACCTCCGCACTGGTTTTATGGTCCTTGTACAAAATGTTCAGTAACCTTAGGTAGCATCTCATCTTAAAGGCCTGCGTTCTTTTCTCTAGCTCTGCTGTTCAAGGTCCATGACTCACAAGCATACAGAAAAATGGATATGATAAGGGAGCGCATCAGTTTTACCTTTGATCCAAGAGATATGTTGCAATCTCTCCATACTGGCTTCAGCTTTGTGAGGGCTGCAGTGGCTTGTGCAGTCCTTGAGAGAACCTCCGGTTTTGAGCCTTCATCTAAAATACTTTCTCCAATGTATCTGAAGAATGTAACTGTTCCAAGCTTCAATCCTTAAACGCCCATGCGGGGTAAAACGCCCATGGCTATTATACATAGTTAAGGGAGTAACGTTTTATTAAATTAAATATATGAGAGTGTAGGACGTCTCATCAACAGACATTTCGAAGAAGCACATCTACTTGCGGCAGCTTTTTATCATGAATTTAAACATTCTGTGAAGTTTTCTGTAAATAGGGATGGCTGAATATTTTCTTGCAGTTCATCTTGCTGAGAGAACTTAATATTTTGCGACAGTCTGTTTGCAAGATAAAGTCTAACAGATGTCTACTTTGTCGCGAAATCTTATTATGTGCATTTGTTAAAAATTTATTTGTAGACTAGCAAATAATGTCCATTTGGGGCAAAACGCCTATGTTCCGGCTACTCTGAGAAATCATGTATTGGTGTTCTTTTTCATAAACTACAGCTTACTGTGGGCGTACAAAGCAAGGGAACATTGCATGGTACTAAATATCAGTGCCTGGGCCTCTGAAACTGGATGAGTCGCATTACATGATGAAAGGTGTTCAATAGTGAGGGACAAAACGCCCACCTTGAGGAAACGCTTTCATAAGTATTGAATAAAATATTTGATCCAACTGGAATATTATTTTCGAGCAAAGAACTCAGTATAATCAAATCTGGAAACAAGATAAGAAATAGCCCTACCCGTTTTGCCCCATTTTAAAAGGCATGTTGCCCCAGTGATTATGTTAAAATTTCTAAAATATTTCTTGATTTAAGTGCCATATTTGTGGACAACCTTGGTTACTTTAACAGAAAAGTTTATTCCGAATTAGATCAAGTAGTTTCTTAAATAATGGTAACGAAAAATTCCTTCCTTAAAATTGGTCTTTTGCCCCCTTTTACAATACCCCCCCCCCCCCCACCCCCAACAACCACCACCTGATAATAAATGACATGTCCCTGAAACTGGATATATATAGCATCTGAGACTTTAGTACTAAAAAAAGAAGTGACCTTGGCAAAGGTCACTCACGTGGAACTTTTTTATGCCCCCGCCACGAAGTTGGGGAGTGGCATATAGTTTTGCCCTTGTCCGTCCGTACGTACGTCCGTCTGTCCGTCCGTCCATCACACTTTGTAGTACTGTTCTTGTCTCCGCAACTCCTCCTACAATATTTGATGCAGGGAGTAGAAACTTGCAACACAGTTCAGACATGCATTGAACATGTGCATAAGGAAACAGAACTTTGATTTACTTCTTTATTGCAGAATTATGTCCCCTTGAATAACATACATATTTTGACCATATTTCACACTTGTAGTACTGTTTGTGTCTCCGCAACTCCTTCTACAGTATTTAATGCAGAGATTTGAAACTTGCAACACAGTTCAGACATGCATTGAACATGTGCATAAAGGAAACAGAACTTTGATTTAGGTCTTAATTGCAGAATTATGTCCCCTTGAATGACATACATATTTTGACCATATTTTACACTTGTAGTACTGTTCTTGTCATCGCAACTCCTCCTACAGTATTAAATGCAGGGAGTTGAAACTTGCAGCACAGTTTAGACATGCATTGAGCATGTGCATAAAGGAAACAGAACTTTGATTTAGGTCTTTATTGCAGAATTATGTCCCCTTGAATGACATACAAATTTTGCCATATTTTAGTGGCTTATATGAGTCATTCTACAAAAATGAAGGAATTTGGGCTTTTTTGTTTTGCAAAAAATAACACAGCTTATTTTGATTTGTTTTATTTTAATCTCAACTCTGAATATTTAACAACAATAAACCATTAATTTAGACAAGAGAATTTGCTTAAAAATACATGTTGGCTTATTTTGATTGCTGCCCTGGTTTTAAAATGTCATTTCTGTTACCACAACAAGAAACCTTATTTCCTAAATGAAATAATTATCGTAGTTATTTTCTCCTTTCGAATTAAAAAGTTCCTGTTTAGACCTCCAAGTTTACAAACTTGTTCAGAGGAAATATTATTTGATACTTAGAATATAATCGATAACTTATTATTTTACTGAAACAAAACGTTTTAAGACAAATGCCATCAAATCTATTTTGAGAAATTGTAGGATGAGTATCTTCATTTTCTGCAAAAGATAGCTGCAGGCATCGGCTTTCAAATTGGTAAATAAATGCAACAGCAGAACATTGGATTAATTTATATATTGAGCAAAAGTTGACTGGTAACAGGAATGACATTTGGTAACAGGAATGACAACAATAATTTTCAGCAGTAACATTAATGACAATATGAATGATATTCAGGATCAAGAATGACAGCTAAACTGGAAGATGTTAAAATACTAAAAGTAACTTGTAATCTGACTAACAGTGAAGTAGAAATCTGGTGAAATGTTTTAGATAAAATGAGCTCTTAAAGACTCAGAGTGACTATTCAGTTCACCTTTGAGGTGGTGATAATCACTGCTTTGAGGCAAAGACAAAAATTCGCATAAAATGCTGAAAATTCAAAAGATCTTTCCAAACATTAGCAGATGCCTTCTTTATTAAAAAGGTGATTCAACTTGATAAAAGTGTACTATGAATATGTCATCCCTGTTACTTATTCTGTGGACATGTGTCATCCCTGTTACCGCGGACAACAACAGGCTATTACAGGCCGCTTATAATTTCTGTAAAAGACACGGTATATTCAAATTAGTCTAGTTGAGAGAAAAATAAATGTCAAACACAAACATCTTTCATATTTTACATATTTAATTAAATTTAAAGTGTCATTCCTGTTACTTTTGGTGGGTAACAGCGATGACAGTAACAGGAATGACAAAAAGTATGCAAACTCACACTTATTTAGCTTTCTGGAGGCAAAAACTTGAAAATCTTTACACAACAATATTGATGTCCATCATACTTTTTCAGTGTTTGTATTTTGTTTTATTTGCAGGTTTTTATTTTTATAGAAAGGTGGGTAACAGGGATGACAGATTACCTGTCTACTCGCTACTTAATAAAGATAATTGTTTCATATTTACCTTTCAACAAACTTTGCATAAAATAATTTAATGTTTTTATCAAATTGGCGCTCCTTACCTCACAAAAGTCCAGTGCAAGGTCATTTTCACGGGTAGTAACTCTGTCTAAACTACAACTGCAACTGCGGTAACAGAGTATGGCACGAACTGCGGGACAAACCAAAACAAACTTGACACGGCTTCAAATCAATACAAATGGGTACACGACGCTTCTGTCATTGGTAGGTTTCTGTCACAGACTTTCATCATGTCTCTATTTGTTTTGTTTATATTAGCGCTTTTTGTCAAACTGAAGTTCAACTTTCACTATTTTGCAGTGGGACAAGCAAATATAAGGCGGGTAACTCTTAATTTCTTTCGAAAGAAATATGAACAACTGCATTAACTAGCCCAGTCACTATCGTAAATGTTAGATATTTGGTCACTTTAATTAAAACATACTACCAAAGGCAAGATACTTGAAATGGAAAAAAATATACAAGTATTTAGGTGAGGGACAGGAATTCCTCATCTTTTGTAGAATGACTCATATACAAGCTCACCCTTTGCTGTGGCTCTAGCGGCCTCATTTATGAACTGTTTTTGAAATAAGGTCACAGCTATATTGAGTATGACAATACCTCAAACAAGTTTGCATTTCAGGTAGGAAGAATCAAGGTCAAGGTCACAGTTGCTATTTTACGAAAAACTTGGGCAGCGCTCTAGCACTTTCATTTATGGATCGATTTTGATATAACTATACAAAAATGTTAAGTATGACAACATCTTAAATAAATTACCATTTCAGCACTGCAGGTTCAAGGTCAAGGTCACAGTCGCTATTTTTAGAAAAATCTTAATCATCCCTCTAGCCCCTTTATACATTGACAGATTTTGATGTAACGTCACCCAAATGTTTAGTGTGACAATATCTTGGAAAATTTTATGATCCAGAATTTTAGGGTCAAGGTTAAGTAACGGTTGCATTTTTTAGAAAATACGTTGTCATCCCTCTGGAATGATTTTAACATAACTTTACACAAATATTTAGCATGGCAATATCTGGGACAAATTTACGTTTCAGCATTGTCGGTCCAAGGTCAAGGTCACATATGCTATTATAGGTACAGGTAAAACTTTGTCAAGGTTCTAGTACCTTTATTTGTTAACTGATTTTGATATAACTTCACACAAATATTAAGTATGACAATTTCTTAGACAAGTTCACCTTTCAGGGTTATAGAGCCAAGGTCAAGGTCACAGATGCTTTTTTTTATAAATAAATTTGTCATCCCTCGAGCACCTTTATTATTGACAGATTTTGATATAATTTCACACAAATACCTCTTAATACATTACTCATCTAGTGAGGCATGTATGGCGGGGGGCATTCATCACCTTTAGTGATTGGCTAGTTTTTTCTTTTCCTTCGAAACTACTAGGCCTGGTTGCATTACAAACTATCATTCTGGCACTGTTACCTTATGTCTACAAAAGTTTGGTAAGTTCATATCGAAAACAAATGTCCAAAAAGTTCATTTCACATGGTAATCTCAAAGTTGCCCAGGAGAGCAATCAGTACTTATGTTTCTCTTGTTTTGATTCTGGATATTTTATAAAGTGTTTGTTTCACAATTTTTCAGATATATGTGACTGGTTCACAAGATTTAAAACAAATGAAAATAAAATCACCCCTGTCATTTTCTACGCTAAACAATATACTGTTAACCTGTTAACATCTGTTAAGCATCTCAGAAGATTTAATGGCCAGATAAACAGACAGCTGACAAGTGGTTGAAATTTAATGATTCTTGGCTACAGCCTGCTTGTAGAAGGAAGCATTTGTTCTAACGACTGAATAAGAGAAACAGAGATTCAGTTTACCAGCGAAATAGAGCGGGCATTCGGACAAAAATGATCCTTGTAGGCCAAGCCTCTATTTAACTTGTTCTTATCATTATTATTATTATTATCGTCATCATTATCATAATTTTGTATACTATATACTATAACCACTCACCCTTATATGCGTTACATCCCGCCACCTTCCGTCATCACTGCCGAAACGTACCGAAAATTTGACTCAGAAACATGGGAAATTCGCTCAAAACGGTCCGCGGCCTGATAAAAACGGCCCATTGCCAGCCAAACATATATCCAAACACGGGAAAAATATCACAAAACATCTTTTTGGCACCCAAACGTACCATCTCACGATAAAAATCTAGAAAAAACCAAAGTAAAAATTCACCATTTTTCATTACCCCGGCCAATACCCCGGGAGCTTATTTAGACCAAAATACATAACACAAAAACATCGATATTTGAAATAGGGCGGATAGGGCGGAAGGAGGGTGTGAAGGGACGCTAAACTGAATAAGATAAACCTCTATACGATCTGACCTACTTACCCGAAATACCCCACCCACCCATACTTAGGGGAAAAAAGAAGATTTTTTTTTTTTTTTTTTTTTTTTATAGCACATGCGCTCAGTCCCGAGGGGGCGGGGAACAGGAAACCGCCCACACTGGCCGACACTGTCTGTTTGCAATGCCATGGCATTAGCACTTCTGGGTGTCGACAGTAGCTGACGGTAACCAAAAACCCGCCCCCAAGCGGCTCCTTCTCGCCCCATCTTTTTTTTTTCTCTCTCTCTCTTTTCTTCCCTCTCATTTCCCTCCCTCTCTCTCTCATTTACATACCTTATTATCATAATAACTTATTTATACTAAAATATACGTAGGGAAATGGGCCTGCTAGTGGAGGACGGCCTACTAATAATATCCTTACCACCATTAGCTAAATCAGATTACTAAGTGAGTGAGTGAGTGAGTGAGTGAACTCGGGTTTAACGTCCCACCAACAACGAGGTCATATGGAGACGGGACCTCGGTTTAAAGTCTCATCCGAAAGACCGGAGAAGCGGGGGATCGAACCTGCGACCCCTGGATTGGTAGTCTGGAGTGTTATCCACTACGCTATAGCCGCTCCTAGATTACTAAGACAATGATGTAGACAGGGACCTGCTGGTGGAGGACGGGGCTGTCTGGTTGCAACGAACTGGTCGTTAGCACTTCTGTGGGTGCCGCACCGAAGCTACGGGTCCCACCAATCGAAGTAAAAAAAATGGTTTAAATAAGGATAATAAGACAATGACCCAGCGAACGAAAGGGGACACTATCTGGTTGCAGCGCACTGGGCGTTAGCACTTCAATGGGTGTCCCCCGGAGCCGCTGGGTCTTGAAGCTACGATAAAATAAAAAACTCTCTTAAAGCACACATATTCTGGTAAACAACAAAGATACTCAGGGGGCTAGGCGCGCGTCAGGACTATGACGCGCCCATGACCCCCTGAGGGTCACTCAGGTTACAAGCCCTGTACGCGCCCTGACACTCAACATGCACGAGCCGGTCTGAAACAAGTAAGGATTCGTACGGCAACATAATCAATACGTATCAACATACAAAATCCTAAACTGCCTGGACATAATTTTTCGATTTTCGGTTTTGGCAAGACTTTAGGAAACACAGCCGCACGAATAGTAGAAAAGTGATTATTAAGAAAGGAAATAGCACGTGAACAAAAACACAACCTTCCCTAAAACAACGGGGAGGGATACTAAATACATTAATCTAGGGAAATCAGGGCGCGCGCAGGGCCAACCGCGTCCTCAAAACATTGCACAAACATAAACATGTAGGTAGAAGTAGGAACAGGCTAAAAAAAAAAAAAACTTTGACATACGCATGTGCGTATGTGCACAAGTGCGGATACGCATATGCGTATGAGAAAAATACTCCAAATATGGAAAAAAATATATATATATACGGGTATGTCCATGTGCGTGTGTGTGTGTATATGTACATATAGACACGTACATGCATATATGAGCCGCGACACGACAAAACCAACAATGTGGTTGTACGCCCAGCACAGACTCAGATCAGCCTGGATATCCGCTAGTTTCACCAGACTCTTTGTTAAGCGCTCAAAGGGTAGCTAAGAGTCTAAGCTATCTTAATGCGGACAGCGAAGACTCTGATCAGACTGGGCGGATGCCCAGGCTGATCTATCTGCGCTGGGCGCAAAACGACATTGTTGGTTTTGTCGTGTCGTGGCTCATATGTGTGTATACCAAAAAAATTAGGTAGACCCATAGGTAGGACAAACATGGCATGCACACGGATTCGCAAACCGGGACCGGAAAACCAGAACTGGAATACACGAAGAGAGTCTAAATGAAATAGAGTAATAACGCATGTAGAAGTAGTCTAGACAGTTGTAGCACGGCAAACAACACAGGGTATAATCGATTCCGCTAATTTTCGCTTCCTGCAGAGACTGTCCGTCATATTTGGCTTCCGCCGAGACTGTCCGCGAACTCTTGCTTCCTGCAGAGACTACTGTCCTCGAAAATTGGCTTCCTGCCGAGACTGTCCGCGTGACTCTGCTTCCTGCCGAGAGCCTCGGCAGGAAGCAGAATCACGCGAACAGTCTCTGCAGGAAGCCATTTATCATGTACAGAAGTCTCGGCAGGAAGCAAGAGTTCGCGGACAGTCTCGGCGGAAGCCAAGTATGATGTACAGTCTCTGCAGGAAGCGAAAATTAGCGGAATCGATTATACCCTGTGAACAAATAATGTAGGCAGAATAGGGTAAATACTAGTAGATAGACATGAACAAAGGCCTGCAAAAAACTTATACCTCTACAAACCGATTGGCTATAAGGTCATATACACTTCGAACAGTATATGAAAGTTTAGGAACCATATCAAAATTGCCTGATAACTAAATACATATAGCCGAATGGCAGATGAATAGGAGAAGGAGCATGTCCCCACCCAAGAAACTTATTAATATTTTACAAACAGGAGCCCAATAAGACTAGGAAAAAGATTAATAGAGCAAAGCAAGTGTACAACTTAGCTACACTATGCAATGATTAACGGCTCAATTCACAACGGGGATTCAAAATAACAACTTGCTGCATCGCACAATCACGGGCTCGCTTGGTTATAACTTATAAAAAACACCAATATATCGTATCTCATCAATAAGGACATAACTCTTTCTTATATAACAAACGTGCGATGTATCATATACACTCCCGCACAGGTGTAAATTAAGGGACCTTCAACCATGTGAGTCAATTAAATCAGACGCACAGGTGAAGGGAGATAATTACTTCTTTGCTGCTTCGCCTGGATAGCCTGAGTACAGTGAACTGCACAGCCCACGCCAATTGACCGCCTGCTGCCGGCATACGCCTAAACCTAACAGACTGAAACTTATACTGCCAAACTGCCGACACGACCGAAACTGCATACGCACCCACGACTGACACTAACCATTACGATTGTTGCCTCTGCACTACTAAAATTGACCGTTACGTCTGTTGCCTTGCACACCATGATAATACGCATCCGGTTGACTGCACAGAATAACCAAATATAGTCTGATTGTTGCTCTACACCCAGCCCACCCCATATGAGGTGTCACAAGGACACACAAACCCCCTGAATGAAAGAATGAATGAATGAACAGAATGAAGGATTTCTCCACCCGGCCCGTTGTGTCACAAGGACACCCCCCACGGTGTCACAAGGACGCTTTGCCCCCGGCCCACCCCATATGAGGTGTCACAAGGACACCCACCCACCCGGACCCGCCCTTTGTGTCACAAGGACACACCCCAAAGTGTCACAAGGACACTGACCAGCGACAGATGCAGTCAACCAGATCCCACAGCGAGCAACAACGCAACCGACAACAATCGACATGCCGACAAGACAACGCAACCAACAACCAGCGAACAACGCCACAACTACTACCGAACAACGCATCGACGAGACAACGCAACCTACTACTAACGAACAACGCAGACGACGAGACAACGCAGCCCACTACTAACGTACAACGCAACCGACAACTACCGAACAACGAAGACAGCCAGACAACGCGACCTACAACTATCGAACAACGCGACCAACTACAGCCGAACAACGAAGATGATTAATACGCATCTACTACAAACGAGATCGCAAACTTTGACGACAAAAAAAAACCCACATAGAAACAACATCTACAATCGAACAATCGACGAGACAACGCATCCAACTACAAACGAACAGCGCAACCAACAACAATCGAACAACGAAGATGACGAAACAACAAATCAACTACTACCGACAAAGCAAAAACACCTCTTTTACCAAGCTATTAATGGTCCTGACCTTTTAATATCGACGTTAAACAAAGCTAAAACATTACTTCTTTACTTCTACAACGTACCCGCTGCAACCAATGACAACCTCACCACCACCGACGCCGACAAACACAACAGATCGACATCGACAACTCCAACAACGCATCAACAGACGACACCAACAGACAACAACAACGACAAGACTCCACAACTACAACGACAACGCAGAGACAAATCTTCTAAAAAGACCCGACCGACGATGGAACCCACGTACAGAAGACCCGACGAACAGACCCGGATGCCCCAGGGTGGATATGATGCTCTCGTGGCTGTTAACCCTGGTGGACCATCCGTGACGACTAATTGAAAAAACAACATAGCAAGTCAGCAATTTAATTTTAACCATACTTGTTTGCATCTTTTCCTTCAATATGGATGCATTTGAATAGTTTGTCTATGTGATGCTCTTCAAGTGATTTTTTTTCTTTTCTCTTTGGTTTGTTAACTTATCGTTATATTTTTCTTATTTCTGCATGAGGCAGTTTTAACGAGATAACAATATTGAGCCGTGACATGACAAAACAAACTAAGTGCGCCAAGCGAAGACTCAGATCAGGCGGGAAGATCCCGTTTCGCCTATTCCCATTTCGCCTATTCCCATTTCGCATACTCCCATTGCGCCTACTGAGCCTGAGCATCCGCCCAGTCTGACCAGAGTCTTCGCTGTCCGCATGGACATAATCAAAGATCTGTACAGTTATACCAGAGTAATCAAAAGTTTTTAAAATGCTAGAGTTGCGGTCTTTTCCATTTCCGTAGAATGTCATAAAACAGTATG